>OZ010589.1:35654376-35971876 GCA_963932145.1 Acanthosepion lycidas
TTCTTAACGATTGATGTACAAAAAAGTGTACCATTTTGTAGACTATGTACATTGCTACAGAATTTCCCAACTATTTCTCGTCGAAATTATTTTTCTACCATCTCCACTTCCAAATACTTTCAGCTTAGTACATAACCCAGGTACTAAATTTCAATTTCACCAATCAAAATATGATATTGCAGTCAGACTTGATTTTATATCGAATCAGCATTCAATGTTACTTGATATCAATGTTATAACGAGCGTTTCGTTGCAAAGTAAAGGAACAAGAGAGAATTAGGATCTCAACAACGTGTATTAGTCAAAATCAAGAATATATACATAGTCATGTGAACGTGGTAGATATTGTTCCTATGTGTTTTCTTAGCTGTCGTTGGTAAGGAAAGCGATTAAGCATAAGGTTGTCGGACCGGGAGTTGACCGATTTCTTGGGTTGGTTTGCCGTGGTCACATTTGGTATCAGGAGAGACGCCTGTATCTGATGATCTGGCAGTCATGTGACGAGATCGAAGTGTTGAAGCCGATATTCTTGTCGTCAGTTATGTGTGCCGTTTTTATATCTTTGTTTTAACAGGTATAGCCTCCCCGGGATAGCCATTTTTTGTGGGAATGTTCGTGATTGGCTGTTGTATTTTTGGAATTTTACCAAGATTTGTTTTGTGGACCGGATGTGATGTTCGGAGCCCCTGCGCGGAAGACGACTTATTTTGTATTATGCTTTCTTAGCGCTCACATCCGGCCGACATGAGATGTATTTGTGAATCAGAAAGAAATCTTGATTAAGTTGTATAACATCAGTAACTAGAAATTAAGTAATATTCTTGTTTGTTGTCTTCATTGGGTCTTTTCTTGCACCAGGCGATTAGCAATACGTACATCAGGAACACTCTCTTTAACCTGAAGATTATAAGCATGACAAGATTCGGATGAATGCCAAAATGAAGCCTATTTTAAGTATGAAGTGAGGCTTAGATTTTTGTTAACACACCTTACGGGAGATAAGTAAAATTTCTAACGCTCATTAGGGTTATATTTTAAGTATGAAATAAGGCTCAAGGATTAGAATTTATTAAGCATTATCAAGTTCAGCTAAAAGTACTCGATTCTAATAAAAAATTGTATGTTCTTCCTATTTCACGTAGTCTCCTCATACGACTTTAGTTAATTTTGCTTAAATAACTACGATTAACTGTCCTTCCGTCTCTCTCCTTCTCCCATCTCTCTCTCTCTCTCTCTTTTATCATGTCCGGTCATGACTTGGGTGATCATTGCTCTCCACAGCAACCTTTTTTGCTGCTCTATGCACAAATAGTGTAATGGTTAGCAACTTTGAATGATAAATCGGCACACCGAGTTCCTTTTCCCTATGAATTTATTTTTATCAATTCACCCCAAGAAAGGCGATAATACTATTAAGGTCCAAGGGGATATTGAGAGCGAAAGAGACTGAGGAGACTATGGAAGGAACTAGAAACTCAGTCCTAAACAGGAAACAAGAGATAAAGCGCTACTCCTGTTCAAGAGACCGGGAAGGTTACATTAGAATTGCATATACTTTCGTACAAATCCCCTTTGAAAAGTTATGAATCTATATATTCATCCCACTGCATCAATGGGTCAAATACCAGGACAAACTAGCCATAGTTGGTAACCAGTCTAGGAGAAGAACAACTCTGGATTCAAAATTGTATATAGCCCTGGCGAAACACAAAATATGCAGCTAAGGACAAGTAACAGAAAAGACAGATTGCGAACTCGACTATGATGTTGACAGATTTTGGTAGTTAGGTATTTCTCGTTCACTTATAGCTTTAAAGTTAAAAGCTCTACATTTTATTTTTTATTTATATTTTTATTTTTTTCACGCATGTATTTTAATACTAGTGTTTCCTAGTCCAACTCAACTCTGACCATTAAAGTGATATATATATATATATATATATATATATATATATATATATATATATATATATATATATATATATATCCTCTGATGTTGGTAGTTATGTATATCTCGTTCACTCATATTTCTTCTTCTCTCTACTACTTGTTCTGTCATCCATTTTATTCAACGATTTCCAAGTTACCGGCTGTTTCTATTCTTTTTTTTTCTCTTTCTTTCGCTATGCTATCAGTGTTAAGTTCTTTATTCTTTCCTCACATTTCACAGATATCCTCTTTTTGCTAACAGTTATTCCTATTCTCCTTAAGATTTACCACCTTTCTCGTTTGCTCTGGTCGTTTATAAACAATATTTCTTAGAATAACCATATTTCTGTTGCTTCAGGTTTTTTTTATACATCTGTGAACGAAAACCTCCAGTATCTGCTGTTTTTTTTTTAAATCATTTCACACAAAGGAAGGCAATAAATACACTAAAACGCAAACGGCTACTAAGTGTGAGATAATATGAAAAAAAAACATTGTTAAGAAAAGACAACAATAAAAAAATCAGCAATTAAGAAGACAGAAGATAATTGATATCACATTTAAATTCTTGAAGATTAAATTTAGCTGGAAAGGAAGAAGCCGGAAGATTTTTCGAAAGAAACGATAATTGCGAATGAAGAAACTGTTAGCATAGAATATGCGGTTACATCTAACCTTTCCAACAGTAAAATGACGAGACCTTGCCGCAAATCTAGTACTATGCTTAAATTCATACAATCTAAGTACCATATAAGAAAGTTCATAGGAAGAATTACCATGATAGTATTTACTTATTTTTTTAAAAAAAGGCTCGTGGAATTACGTTACCGTGGTGGAAAAGTGACCGAAGCCGAGATGCCAGCTCAGAACCAATAATATTGCAGATTCTCCTATGCATTTTATCAAGAATCTTTAAATACATTGCAGAGGTGCCAGGCCATATGTCACAGCAATATTCAATGCATGAATAAATGGTAGATTTATGAATGTAAGATAGATTCTGGCGAAAAAATTCTCTTAACGCAGGAACCAACTTTCCTAGCAGCAGACCTAGCAATTAATTCAATATAATTTTTGCACTTCATGTCAGTGGAAAACGTTAACTGAGAAGGTGTAATGAGAGAATCTCCTGGGGGGGGGGGCATCAGTGATGGAAGGCAAAAAGGATTCTCCGAAACAATTAAAAGAGCGCAGTTTCATTTTGTTGGAGGCGTTAAAATTAACCAACCATTTCTTTTCCCAGATAGCAATTGATTGAAGGTCATTTTTTAGATCGGCTGATTTGACCTTATAGAACATATCATACATACTATCAAGACAGGAGAAAATAGATGTGTCATCACTATATATATATATATATAGTGATGACATATATATATATATATATATATATATATATATATATATATATACCAGTCAATATCAAGAGATCTATTCACGACTGCCCTAGATTTTGCTACTATATATTCTGACCTTAGAGAAGAAGAAATAATCATAATTCTTAATGCGAAAAAATCTGTCCTCATTCATAATAGGGACCAATGGATTAAAAACACTGAAGACCATTTTGACATTACCACGGGATCTTTAGATTCAGCAGTCTTCTGACCTTGTCGGTCTATTTATACTATATAACCTAACCGCGCACCATGAATTAGACATTAAAGACATCGGACTATACGGGGATGAAAGGCTCATAGTAGTGAGGAGTTCAACAAATTTTAAAATAGATAAAATTAGAAAGACAATACATAGTGAATTCAGAAAACTAAATTTAAAAACTGCAGTTAACACAAAATTGAAAAGGGTAAACTTCCTCGACATAACTTTAGACTTAATGAAGTATGTGACGTCACCCCGTCTGTCTCTGCGCCGTCGCCGTCCTATCCTGTCCTGTGACGACCAACTGGCTTGGTATTGGTCGCGGCACCAAATGTGACGTTCTAACCTTTTGGTGATTCGGTTGGGAATCTGGTTAGATTCGGTATCAGCCTTGTCGTTCCCAGCTCGCCTCCAACGTCTGGTTACCGAAGTAACTGTTTTGATTTCCAGTCTAACATACCCACGTTGTGATTTGATCTTAGGCAGACGAAATCAATCAGTCGCTGGGCCGTAATGCAAGCCGAGTTCGATCAAGGGTAACACCGCACAAGCATATGTAAAAGAAAATAAGATAATAACTCGAAAAGTTCAAATGTGTTAAAAAAAGATAACAATATTTTATATCTGGTTGCTGAATACAGGACTGCGTCTTCTTCCCAACCCGCTATATGGATTCGTGACACTTTGTGTTTGTTAGGCGAGTCTTAACATCTTAAGTTGTTTGTTATTTAAGAAACTGGTTCTTGGTGTATCTTCAGGCGATATTCGTGAAACTTGTTTTGGTGGTGTGAGTCGTTCTTCAAAAATAAATTGTTCTTGGTTAGAAGTTGAGGTCGTGATTTGCGTGGAATCTTTCAGCCAGGTTTCTGCGAGGCTGGTGCAACTCCAACTGCGAACTTCACTCAACTGCCTCTCAGCTGGAATTTGAACTCGAACTGCTTTTCACTCGCTGCGACTCTGCTTATATGGACGCCGACCAAAACCGGGGTGGGCTTGTCGGGGTTTGGGGTTCCTTGATAATTCTAAATCCACAATCCACTTCTTTGTTTTCGGTTGGGAAAATTTATTATTTTCCATTTTTGGAAGTCTTTCGTCTTCCCACCTTCTTCTGTTCTCATATTGGTATCTCACCATACCCTCAGAGGGTGTCAACAGGTTTTCCCTCTCTCTCACAGTGGCATCTCACACCTATCCCTTCAGGAGGGCGCAACAGGCCTCCCCTCCTTCTTCACATGATTACCTCCGCCTAACGCTCATGCCACCATTCAGCCAATGGGCGCTCAGCGGCGTGGGTGTGGCCAGACTAGCCTCGGTTTAAAAAATCTTGCTCAAAGAAAAAAAAATTATCTTCCTTTTTCTTTTCTTTCTCTTTCTTTCCTTCTGCCTGATAACAAACCCTTGGACTTTTATCTTAGCCAAATGTCACTTGGACTTTATCACCCGGGGCCTTCACCAAATAAGTGGGTGGTCAATTGGACGTATTTGCATTCTGTTGCTAATTAACTGTTCCAATAAAATAGTTTCGCTATCATAGCCAGCCCTGACAATAAACAGATGCTCATCTCAATGATATTCTGCATATAGACAAAGGCTTAATCTTTCCTTCATGGTGGTCAGCGGACATTTTTGTTTTTCGGTCAGCGGATGACCTATTTAATTTTTATCTCTTTAGAATTCTGCGGGAGATCGCTTGTCCAACTTGAAATGTTTACCATTGCCATGGCAGATTGGATATATCTTATTCGCCGCCCCGTAACATAAATCAGATTAAATCCGAAACATCCGCGACCTTACCCCTCTCGCCAATGAGAACACAACTTTTAGCATTTTTCTTTGGCAAAAAGAATAATATCGCTTTGTGCCCTTTTCGTGATGGCTTCTTATCACCTAAAGTTAATTCTCGCCTTTCTTTTTTCTTTCTAGCGACGTAAATAGTGTCAAAAGTATACCTACCTTACAGAAAACCTAACACTAACCCCTTGTATGTACACCCCAGGTCAAACTATCCTCCATCCACAATTAAGCATATATCCTTATCAATACAGAAAAGAATCAGCATGTACTTCACAAATGAAGAAATATTCCAGAAGCACAGTAATTTTTACAATATAGCTCTAAAAAATAGAGGATGCAAAAACGCTAACATCAATTATATAAAAAAAAACAATAGTACAAACCAGAAGAAAAACAGAAAAAAAATCATTTGGTATACCCCACCCCGTTCAATCAAATGGTTAGCAAGAAGCTAGGGCAGAAATTCCTAGCTTTAATTGAAAAACACTTCAAGATCTTTAAAAAAAAGCACCTTAAAATTACGATACAGCTGCATTGAAAATCTAGAAAGAATCATAAAAACATAATAATAAAATCCTGAAAAAACACGCATGCCAAAATCAAATAAATAACAACCCTAAATTAAAATTAGACAACAGTAATGAAAAATTATGTGATTGTAGAAACCCTGAAGACTGCCCGTTGGATAATAAATGCCGCATATAATCTGTAGTATACAAATGCACAATCTCCTCCATTGAGAATCCAAACATTGAAAAGATATATATATATAGAATCCACGAAAAATGATTTTACAATAAGGTGGAGACAACAAAAAAGCTCCTTCGATAATATTAGAAATAGAAATCAGACATACCTATTTACATATTTTTGACATTTAAAACAAACGAATAAAACATCAGGGTGAAATGGAAAATAATAAATGAAACAAGAACTTGTAAAACCTCGGATGACCCATGCCCTTTATGTCTACATGAAAAACTACACATTATTAAGTTTCTAAAACACGAAAATTTATTAAATCAAAGATATGAGATAACCGTTTTTTGCCGACACTAACAGACATTCGTCTTAAATAATTAACTTAAAATAATTAAAATTTCAAAGTTTATAAACAAGTTCCATTAAAGCAATAGGTTTAAAAACTTAACGCAATCATAAGCTAAAATAACCCTTTAAGAAGTCGTCAACAAAAAAAATAAAAAAAATTGTAGTTCAATACGACGTATTCATATACAACCTTTTTTAGAAAAAAAATCTTTAAGTATACAAATACACATTTAACAGTGTAACAAAAGTGCCAGAAAATATCTGTCGTTGAAATAAACCAGACGATATGCGTTGAACGGATGTCATCATTCGTTTGAAGAAAATGCCCTGACCCTACCTTGACTTAACCTCTTTTCTAAAGTAACTAATATGTTGATACAATAGTTGTCAGTGAAAATGAATACCCTACCGCCCCTTATTAAAATGATTAGTTTTTCTCCATAACCATAGAAATTAATATTACGAATATATATGCTTATAAAGCTTCGTAAATTTCGAAATTAGTTTTTCCAAAATTCGCTTGAGGATGAAACAGAACTAGCTGCTTTAATTTAATTTCTATAAATGAAATTGAAGTTTTTAGCTTCTGTTTTTGAAACATAAGAACTCTTATGTAGCGATGGAATCATATTTTTTTAATCATATACATATATATATATATATATGATTAAAAAAAATATGATTACCGATTTGTGAGTGGCAGGGATAATTTCAAGGAGGATATTAATCTAGGAAGAGCTCAATGTAGACTACAGAGCATTATTATAATAATCAAGAAAAAAAAACTTATGGATTCATTTCGATTATAATTTATTTCGTGAATACCTATATATCTATATATTCTTCTCATCAGACTGGAATCTCTTAGTAAATGGAGACAATACCCCGGACTGATATATCAGATTGACAGCGGGAAGAGAAAGCAAGAAAGAAGAGAAAAGGAGGAGAAGAAGAAAAATGACGGATGGTCATGTTCTTTTAAAAAAGTGAGATAGAGAGAGGGTATGGAAAGGAAAGGGAAGAAGGAAATAATGAATAGGTAGTAGTAAGCTTAAAAGGACTGACCCAGCCAAGAATTTTTTCCTTAAAGTGTGGAACTTTGTACATTGGGTTATACAGCAAATTGAGCGATATGGCCGGTTATTTTAGGCGGGACAAATCAATCCAATTCCAAATTAGTTAGTCTAATAAATGGGCCCTTAATATAAATAATAAATAAAAATTACAATAATGATAATATTATTAAACATAAATGAAAGGATTTTAAATATAGATAAATAATAAAGGTAAAATTAGAAAAACAGAAATAAAAACTGAGTATGATGTATGGATAAGGATACAAAAAATGTTAATTTAGAATTATAAATGTTGTATACATCAGCGGGACAATCATAGATTCAACTACATATGAAGAAACACGTAAAAAAACACAAAACCGTGTGATACGCAATATCAACACACATCCGCACATACACGCATACATACATACATTCAAACACATGAATGCATGTACACCCATATGAACTATTACCCATACAAACGAATCAACACTTCAAGCGTACATCCCCCGCCAAAAAGAATATATATATATATATATATATATATATATATATAGTTTTTTTTTTTTTTATTAACCGGAAAAAAGCCTTAGACACAAGCGTCTATCTTTTTAAATTTGGATTTTTAATGTAACTATAACAACAAAAACATTTCGATTTCATTTTTGCCTTGAAAATGTCGGAAGACGAAACGCGTCGGCAAAATGTAAGATTTTTTTTCCAATTGTCATTTGATGCTGTATATATATATATATATATATATATATATATATATATATATATTTATATGTGTGTGTGTATGTGTGTGTGTGTTTATTTGGACAGCAACCTTTCTTTTAAACATCTTTCGTTAAATATAACAAGCAAAGAAAATTTAATTAAATTTTTATTTGTTTTTCCAGCGTCCTTACATTTTTTTCGTTTCGTGGGAGTAAGAGAGTGCAAAAATTGTCCATATTTTCCATGGTCCCAAGCGCTTTCGGTTTGTTTTAAGTGTTGTTAGTTTCTCTTCATGTTTTGACTATTTAAGATGTATTTTATTTTTGTGTTGTTTTGAATACTACTAGTAGCGTTTATTCCGAGCCTTAGTGGGTTGAGCTGGAATTTGAGAAAGAGTCTTTCTATTTTTTAAAAACTTTCAACACTCCATTCCCATTGTTAAATAAGGTGTGATTGATAGTGGGAGAAATTTTTAATATACAGGGCCTCTCTTATAGCAAGTTCTTTCGGTAATGTGACTGATATAGAATTTTTGTTTTCGACCAGAATTTTTTCTTTAGGGTTCTTGTAAATTGTTGATAGATATTTTTTTATGGCACTTTGGTCTTAGTGTCACTCAAAGCGGTGGCAGTATGTCCGATATATAGGGTAATAGATTTATGACAAGTCTTTGTACTGGACAATGAAATTGATCATCTCTAGTTTATATTTGATGGAGTGATTTTGATTAGTTTGCGGTTTTCCATTTTCTGCAATATATTATAAGTGCTACATGTTTTCGGGAATTACGACATAAATATGGTGTTTAATGATTCTTCGCATAGCGAATTCGACCTGCTTATAATTATTCTGGTTGCAGTAAAATATGTTGATGCTTTGACGTGTGGTATTTTTATTTCTTGTTTCATGTTATTTTGGGGGGAATAATTTTATTTGATTATCAATGATGTAGTTCTGAAAATTATTGTTGACTAATGTCAGTTTTATGTGTTTTAATTCAATCAGAAATATTCTTTGGGAAGAGGAATATCGTTTGGTCTATTTAGGAAGTATTTATTAGAACTGCCATATATCTTTCCGGATATTAGCTTAGTTTAGTAAACAAGGGTTTTTGTAAATTGTGGTTAGATGTTTTAATAGCATTTTGATATAAGTGACACGTGAGACGTCTACTCAAGGAGGTGTTAGTATGTCCGTTATAGGTAATTTTTTTGACAAGAAACACAGCCCTGTACTGGGCAGTGAAATCGATACACTATATTGGTCATCGTTAGTTTAGATTTAATGGGGTTATTTTGATTAGTGACAACAAGGTTTGCGGTTTTATTTTCTGCAATATATTTACATGTTTTTTTTCGGGAATTACAGCAGAAATATTGTGTTTTATGATTCTTCGCATAGCGAATTCGTTCTGCTTATAATTATTGTGTATCTGGTTGCAGTAAAATATGTTGATGTTTTGTCGTGTGGTATTTTTATTTCTTGTATCATGTTATTTTATGGGGGAATAATTTTATTTGTTTCATTGATAAACAAATAAAATTATTTCCCCCAAAAATGTAGTTGAGAAAATTATTATTGAGTAATGTTTGTTTTATGCGTTTTAGTTCACTCAGAAATATTCTTTGGGAAGAGGAATTTAGGTGTGGTCTATTTAAGTTTTTTATCACTGCCATTTTATATTTTTTCGGATATTAGCTATCATAGTTTAGTAGACAAGAGTGCGTACTGGTGGGTTTTTCATACAGGTAGGCGATAAATACTTTGGATTTTAGTTCTATATTGACGTCAAAGAACGGGATTTTGTTATTAACCATGAGTTCGTATGTAAATTTTGGCGTTGATATTTTTCAAAAGTTTATTTTAGATTTATAATTTCATCCTAATTTTTTCTCAAGCAAAAATGTCGTCAACATATCTTGTGTAGGAAAAAAATAAATTTTTGATTGTAATATCGTCGGTTAAGAACTACATATTTGGTTTTGTCAGCGCGTCTGATGATATTGGAGTTGTTGCAAACAATTTTCTAGCTGATTATAAATAATTGAACAGAACTTCTTGTCGACCTCTCTGCCTTTGGACAGAAAGGCAGAGTCTCGTCTGGGGCGGTAGACAGCCACCCGACACCGTGTATGCGTGGTCTACGGGGAATTTTTGCCCGAGCGTACGCGCTCGGAATTCCCCAAGTAAAAAACCGGCTGCCACATCCCGTCTTGTGGGGAGGCTTCGGATAAATACCGAAATTGAACAGAACTGAGCAGGTAGTTCGCTGTCAGGCTCGCGTTTGACTTGCAAATTCTCTGACTTAGGAAGTGGGTGGACCCAGACAAGGTTATGCCTATTGGCAGTTTCTCGTTTGGGGAGGCAGATAAACCCCGAACCCATCTATACAGGTTCTAAAAACCGGCCTTGTGCCATATCCCGCTTTGTAGGGAGGCTTCGGATAAATACCAAGTGGAACAGAACTGAGGCAAAATTCACGATTAACTGTTATTCCTGTAGACTCTGTTCTCGACTGTTAATAACCTATTATTCTTCGGAATAAATTACTACTACTTTTTAAATGTGTATCGATTTTTCCATTTCACGATACAACAATGGTAAACAATAATTTTAAGGAAATTTTTTTTTTCCTTTTTAACAGCGAAGAATAAATGTTTAGGATTTCTTGTACTTGAACATGCAACATATATAACTAACTGACTATGTGTAAATATTTCTTTCTGGAACCAAATTCCAACTTTTTGAAGCGTAAATTTGTAATTTGTCTATAGTTCTCGTAAACGCAGAAGGATCTGGAAGCTGGATTCTTGTATATATAAAAACTTAAAGAAAAGATATGCAAAAAACAATATTGCATTTTTATTAGATAAGTATTTATTATTTTAATAATTAAATTGTTTTAAAATAGAGTAATTTGTATGTTAAATAATAAGACTTAATTGAATTAAATTTAGTGTACTAAGCTAAGCACTCGTAAAATCAAATATACTTTGTAGTTGTTCCCTCTTTCCTGTTTGCACTTTTCCCCAAAATTTAGTTTTGATCGTTCAATGTATGGGTATTTTAGAAAGTGTGACGGACGGACTCACAGAAGTCACAGAATTTTATATATAGATAGACTAAGCCTGTCACTTAATGTGTTCCCCTAAACTGATTTCTATTAAAAATATCGGACTGTAGTGGTGCTGTATGAATTGTTGGCTAGGGTCACCGTGAATATAATCAAGAAGGAAAGCGGTGTTCTTGTAAAACAACACCCCACATGAATCATGTACAACAAACACGAGAGAAAAATAATCAAGCTCAGTGAACATTAATAAAATATTGTATTAACAATGGTATACAATTTCAACAATAAGTATAAAGAAAGTTGCTTCCCTTTTTCCGTAATAAAAAGTTTAGCTAATTAATGTTGAGTAAAATATTGAATGTTATTTAACAACAAAGTTCAATTGATGTCTTAGCTAAATTAAGAATAATTCCA
The DNA here is from genome assembly GCA_963932145.1 of Acanthosepion lycidas. Classification (NCBI taxonomy): domain Eukaryota; kingdom Metazoa; phylum Mollusca; class Cephalopoda; order Sepiida; family Sepiidae; genus Acanthosepion; species Acanthosepion lycidas. The sequence continues at coordinate 35,666,017 of OZ010589.1, forward strand.
CAGTGTGTTACCAGTGTAAAAAGATGTAATGTTCATTAGTGATATCAGTAGGAATTAGTATGATTACTCGAATGAGTAATAATTAAGAATTAAAATGTCACAAGAATATGCCGTATTCTCCAAGAATTGAACTGCTACTGGCTGTTGGCTAACAGCGAGAGAGTTTATATAACGATGCATAGCCTCCAGCGAGCTTGGCGCCAAAAATTGGAAATGGACCAATCCGTGATTTTAGAGAAAATTTCAAATTACGTGCTATGGCAAAATTGTCATATAATAAGTATCATATTTTTATGAACCAATGACATATTAAAGAAAGCGGAGGTGTGGCACAGGTAAGTGATCACCACAGGACCATCCCAAACGAGTTGGAATATCGACTGAAGCTGATAGTGTATCTTCATTTGGGAAGACATATATGCACTCCTCCCTGCGTTCTAAACTCACAATAAATGTTTAATGGAAAGTAGAAGTGAATGAATATTTGGTTAATACGAATTCCAGTCAAATCCATTACATTCACTTACGGGCTAATACGTCCGTAAATGAATGTAATGGATTTGACTGGAAACTTGACGGTAAATAGCAGGACAGACTGGGTTCTATAGCCTTGGACACCACAGAAAGAAATGGCAACCTACTGCGGGAAAAAAGTCTGCCGCGTCAGTCATGTATCGAAAGATACATGATTGCCTAAGCGTGTATCACGCATGGCACATAACTGACTGACTCTTATTTCATGCTGAATGCTGTCGTTGATAGACCGTTGTGGAAAGAGTTAGTGTGGCTTCTGCATTCGGTTCCGCCCTACGATTACAAAAGTCTAGATGATGATGATGATGATGACTCCTGTTTAACTTATCTGGTCAGCAAAATAACTGTTACGTCATTGATAAAAAAAATTACGCTACTGCTGCAAAGGGAAGTTACTTCTAATGTGGATAACAGAATTATCTCCCTTGCATTGTACTTTTAAATTCTATCAGCTACATTTGTATTTGAACCCTAGGGGTCAACAGCTCTACCAGTGAGCAGAGGAATTTCTGAGGAACGGCGTAACCTCAACATCCCCAGTGCAAAAGGAACCGGCAAACTGTTGCATTATTTTGCCATGAATGTCACCATGTATCACAATTTGAACAAAAACAATGGGAGTGGTGACCACAGAGGCGCGAATTGAATAAACGAATAACTACATTATTTGATAGCTGAAGATTTTATATTTTACTAATTCTTACCCAATCCACGGCTCAAGAAAGTTACTGAATACTATTGCTGTAGTTTATGCGACTGTGTAGGAGAGATAACGGCTAACCATAGCGTTCAAAACGTTTAAGATTGTAATGATCGGAAGAACATCCTCTCGGAGGTCTGTTCGAGAAATTAGCAGTTATTGGGAAGAAGCTGTTTAAGTGGAATTTCTTCCTTACTAATGAAAGATGACGGTAATGAGGATGATTCATCTCAGTGTATGTAGCATGGCGAGTCTCAGCTGTGAAAATCAGGACTTGAAAGACAACTAAAGAATGTAGTTCGTTGAAACATTTGCCATGGGAACATCGTAACATAACGAGAGGACTGCGACGTTTCGATTGTGGGAAAGGGATTGTAGAATGGAAAGTAATTCATCACCCACAAGGTCAAGTAGACACCCTTGAACTCTATCAAAACAGGCAAACGAGGACTGGACACTACAGTTCGATTATGACAGCAAGACTAATTTTCGTCTGATGTGGCGGTTGTAGAGATCGGTCATTTTTATCGGCGGGCCTTCTCAGAATAGATCCGGATGAGTCAGCTTTCTATTTTGAATACTCATGGACAATATTGGAGCTCAGCATTTTGGTGTTGATTTTCATTCTATACAAGTTCTTTTCTCCTTTTTTTTATGTTTCAAATTATTTCAGGACGTTTATATCTCTCCACTGCCTCCTATCTTTTGATGTACTAAGTAACTGTTTTACTTGTTCAGTCAGTTATGTGCTATACGCGATACACGCTTAGGCGATCATGGATCTTTCGATACATGACTGACGAGGCAGATTTTTTCCAAACAAGTTGAGCATCCTACTACTTACCCATAGCTGGGATGGGGTGAAAGTAAGATGATTCATACATTTTCCAAGGGTATTAGCATGTAAGTGAATCTAATAGATTCGACTGGAATTCGAACTCGGCTCTCCGATTCCTCAATCCGAGCCGCTATCCATTACGTGTCATTAAGTAGGTTACTTACTGTTTCCACATGTTTATTTTACCTTCACTATGTCTTTGTTTTTTTTTTAATTCTCTTTCCTTTTTATGTGTCTTAGAATTTTTTTTTTATTGTAAATATCAGATTCTTTGTAGTGATTTTTTTTCTTAAAACTTTCTTGTTGCTCACATATGATGTTCATTATATTCTCGGCATTCACTGGTGGAATCCCATCTTTTTTCGTTTCAAGTCTCTTCTTCACCTCCTATATGTAGAATAACAAGACAATAAACAGCACTTACTGGTGTAAGAGTCCCAGCTAGCGTCCAGCTGGCAGACAAAAATAAAGCAGGTTGTAACTTAATACAAACCCTGCAAACTAACTGATTAATCAAGCTGGTATTTATATAGAAATACCTCCACTCAGGTACCAGCAGCCAATCACAGCCCAAGCAATGGACTATCCCACTTTAGCACAATGAGATGCTCCATTGCACCATAAATAGCTCTCTTCCTCAAGGTTGGATTACTTTTTACCTCAGCTTGCTCCACAACTGAGTGTTTATCTTGATCACGTGATTGTTCGACATGGCGCTGTGAACAGGATGAACATAGCCTACATTCTGCACACCAAGATTCATTGGCACATGCCTTCATGCCAACTTCACCTTGGTGTGCAGAATGTAGGCTATGTAATACTTTTGCGCGTTGTGAGGTGGGGATAACAATTCTTTGATCTAAGAGCACTAATCCGTCGTCAACACTTAGGCGGTGCCTCACTTCTCAGTATTCACGGATTTCGGGTGCAGTGAGGATGCGCGTCCTTTGGAATCCATTTTGTATTACTTCAATTAATTTTTTTGTACTGCGGGTCGCTGTGTCCCGCCGCACGGATAACATTCGGTGCAAACGACAACCTGGAGCTCATCTCACCAAACGTTATCCGTGCGGCGGGACACAGCGACCCGCAGTACAAAAAATTAATTGAAGTAATACAAAATGGATTCCAAAGGACGCGCATCCTCACTGCACCTGAAATCCGTGAATACTGGGAAGTGAGGCACCGCCTAAGTGTTGACGACGGATTAGTGCTCTTAGATCAAAGAATTGTTATCCCCACCTCACAACGCGCAAAAGTATTACATAGCCTACATTCTGCACACCAAGGTGAAGTTGGCATGAAGGCACGTGCCAATGAATCTGTTTATTGGCCCGGGATGAATGCTTCAATTCGTAACATTAGAGCAGGTTGTACGTTTTGCTCAAAAAATGCCCCGAGTCAACCAAAAGAGCCAATCAATCTGACACCATCTCCTGATTGGCCATTTCAGCAAATCGTCATGGACATCTTCCATGTTGGGAACCATGGTTACTTAGCATGCGCTGACAGGTTAACAGGCTGGCTGAATCTATACCACTTGAGCCACGGAGAAGCAACTGCCTCAAGAATTATTTCGATTTGCCGGGACATATTTCAAACCTACGGCGCTCCTGAGGAACTCAGCAGTGATGGTGGGCCACCCTTCACATCTCTTCCATTCAAGCAATTTTTAAAAGACTGGGCTGTTAAACACAGGTTATCATCTGCTGGTTACCCACAATCCAATGGTCGTGCAGAGCTCGCTGTCAAAACGGCCAAGAGAATCGTAAATGGCAACACAGGAGCACAAGGATCATTGGACAATAACCGTGCAGCAAGAGCCATCCTCCAATACAGGAATACGCCCATTCAAAACATTGGGCTATCCCCTGCTCAACTACTACTCCACCGCCGACTACGTGACTACATACCATCCCACCCCACACTCTATAAGCCACACGCGAATTGGATAACCGCAGCCCAAAATCGCAAGTTAAGTCTGTCCCGGCGGAACGCTCGTCTCATAGAGCAATACAACAGAACAGCACACACCTTAAATCCCCTTCAAAAAGGACAAATAGTGGCACTACAACGACCAACAACCCGCCGATGGGACACAACAGGTCAGGTCATTGAAACCCTCCCCAACCACCAATACCGTATCAGAATTGACGGATCAGGTAGAATTACCTTACGAAATCGCCGATTTCTCAGGAAACTGGATACACCAACAATCCCAGTTCCAAGACCTAGTGCCTTACCCGATACCCCTACACCAGTGCCACAAACATTCGACGCTGGAATAACATCAAACACTGCTCAGCCGTCTACAATAACACGGACAAAACCCCCTCGGGCATTGTCCCGACTACTTCCACACAACCAGCCAGGTTTAAAGGAACTCATCCCTCCCCAAAGGCCATTACCGACACGCAATGGGGGGGAAGGAGATGTAGAATAACAAGACAATAAACAGCACTTACTGGTGTAAGAGTCCCAGCTAGCGTCCAGCTGGCAGACAAAAATAAAGCAGGTTGTAACTTAATACAAACCCTGCAAACTAACTGATGAATCAAGCTGGTATTTATATAGAAATACCTCCACTCAGGTACCAGCAGCCAATCACAGCCCAAGCAATGGACTATCCCACTTTAGCACAATGAGATGCTCCATTGCACCATAAATAGCTCTCTTCCTCAAGGTTGGATTACTTTTTACCTCAGCTTGCTCCACAACTGAGTGTTTATCTTGATCACGTGATTGTTCGACACTATACAGCAGCATTCACTGCCATAAATTAGATATTACATATTCTCTCTCTAATAGTTTGCTTAGTTTCTGGAAGACATCTTTCGCTATCCCTCTGCACGTCATCTGGATTTCTGTCGTCTCATATAGTTGAATTTCTGTACGTGAATGTTTTTGACATCGCCAAAATGTAACTTACATTTGATCTGTCTACTTTATTTATACCCATCCATTCTTGTCTTCCTACGATAAAGAGTTCATTCAATTTTCTTTCTGTGTCCGCCATCAACATTGCCATTCGTATAACTTATAAGATTATGTCAGCAGGCAATGAATCCTGATGGGTCATCCAGTTTTCTAAAGGACTTCTTCCTGTACACGTTGTGTATGAATCCAGTGTGAAAATGTATCATTATCTTACACCTATTTTATTTATTTTTTATGTGTATGTGTGTCTATATATTGTGTGCAGGTGTGCTGGGTGTGTTGTGGTGTGCGTGCGTGTGTTGTGGTGTGTGTGCGTGTGTGTGTGTTCACTGAAATCATTCTCTATTTATTTTCTCTCTCGTTGTCTCTCTTTTTCCCTCTCTATTCTGTGTGTCGTATGTGTATGAGTGTTGCGCATGTGTGTGCTGTGTGAGTGATGTTGTACGTGTATATATTCCCTAAACTTTTTATCTGTCCGTTTGTTTTTCTATTTTTCTCTCTCTCTCTCCCTCTCTTTTCTTGTGCTTCTGTGTGTTCGCAGAACTCCTCTTCTATCAGGTATGCAAAATGATTTTTCTACAGTAGAGGCTATGCATTAGTGGAATTTAAGTAAATAGAAAATAAGCTAAATTCTTTCTGTCAAATTGTATTATCTATTTAGTTCTCCTATTGTTGGTGTATAGCAGTATTGTATCTACTGAATATCATAGTTCACAACTTGTATACTTGTTAGAAAATGTGTGTCAAACACATTCAGGTTGTTTAATAATAGAACAAGAAAATAATATAAGTCGTTCAAAGGCTGATTAGAAATTCGAAAGAAAGTTGTTTTTTCGAATGTTGTTTTAGTTTTTTTTATCATCTCACCCCAAGCAAAGTGATAATTCCACTAGAACGTAGGAGGTTACAAAGAGTGAAAGAGAATGAGAAAACTTTAGTAAGAAAAAATGGGGAGAAGGACATTAAAGGAACATGTTTCAGGAAGACAGAAGATAGTGATTGACGTTAAATTTTTAAAGATTATATGGCAGAAAGCAAGAAATCGGAAGAGATTTCCACAGAAAAGAACCTGTTAAAAGAGAACTTACCGTTACATCTCGCTGGTTCAGCAATAAAGTGGTGAGACCTAGTTACCAATCTAGTAGCACGCTTAAAATCATGCAGTTGGGGCACTAAGGAGAACAGCTCATCAGAACAATTGCCATAAAAATATTTATAGAAAAGAAAGAGGGAAGCCATATCACATTGGTGAGAAGGTGACTGAAATCAGGATCGATTACATTACAAAAACTATTTTGAATTTTGACAAGAATCTTGAGATATATAATAGAAGCACCAGACCATATATATATATATATATATATATATATATATATATATATATATATAGCCGCATTCCTCTAGTAACCACTTTCAACCGCACTCTGCCTCCACTATCCCAAATAATCAAACGTCGCTGGGAAATACTACATCTCAAACCATACCTAAAAAAATTGTTTAAGGAACCCGGCCTTCTAGCATATCGTAGACCTAAGAACCTAAAAGAAATCATAGGTAGTAACCACATTTCAGGGGACAAGGTAATCCGTAATAAACTAAGAACAAAAACAACGATTTTCCCAACCATGTAACAACAAAAGAAGTTTATACTGCAACCATATTAAACACACGAATTCATTCCCTAACTCAATCACTAAATCTGCTTTCAAAATCTACCACGATTCTAACTGTAGAAGTCATAACATAATTTACCTCCTAGAATGCACACTATGCCAGAAACAATATGTAGGAAAATCTGAATGGACCTTTCACTACAGAATTAACAATTATCGCAATCGAATTAAGTCGACTCCCCATGAAAAATTATTACCTGTAGAACAAAATTTCCGCCTGGAAAAACACGATTTCAAAACCTATGCCAAATTCACTATAATTGAGAGAATAGAAAAGTTCAGAACAGATAACATTAGAAAGATTTTAGAGTTCCATGAAAATAAGTGGATACAACTTTTAAAAACGCACTATCCAGCCGGGCTAAACCATAAATTTAACAATATAAATAGTACTAATATATAACTTTACAAATCAAAACCTACCCACATTTCTCACCCACACAAGACAGACATGCTTACGGAGGTGTTGAGGCCTCACACTTATACACACACCCACACGAATATACACACTTACACACATCATACTCACTCACTCCCTAATGAGCCAAATGATAACACACACCCACAGCAATACACACGCTTACACATATCATACTCACTCACTCCCTAAGAGCCAAATAACACACACACACACACACAAACACTTAACAGAGACACATCCGCTCTCCAGGACCAATAAAACTGTCAAACTGACCAGGGGAATTCAGAGAAGCATAGATCCATCCAGCTCTTATCTCAAATAACAACTTAAAACAGTTAGGTCCAGCAGTAGACCTAACAACTGATTCAATTTAATCTCTCCACTTTATGTCAGTGGAAAAAGTGAAACCAAACAGGTGCAAAGTGTTGTTCACCTGGAGGTTAGCCTCTGTCATGCTGATGACAGACAGAAAATGTTCTCTGTGTGATTAAATGAAAGCAGTTTTGTTGTGGAGGTGTTAAAATTTACAAGCCATTACTTGCCCCATTTAACCACTGATTGGAGGTCCTTTTTCAAGAGCAGTTGCCAGTTTTACTTTGTCGGATCTGTCGGACTTGCTACTAAGACAGGACTAAATAGTTGTGTCATCTGCGTAGATACCTAGTTGAGAACTAATGACATCGGGAAAGTTGTTGATGAAGATCAAAAACAGCGTAGGTCCGAGAATGGATCCCTGGTGGGGGGTCCTGAATTAATATGAAATGAACTAGAAGCGAATCCATTCAAATCGACCTTCATTACACTATTTGTTAGAAATGATTGGATTAGGCTAAGTATTTGTCCAGTGACACTGTAGCCTTGCAACTTATGGAGAAGGCTAGGATGCCAAACTCTGTCGAACACTTTTGAGATATATCAGGCCACAGCTTGAGCTTCGTCGTTTTTATCTAAAGCTTGATAGAAAAATAATGATTGCTGTTAAGACAACGGCGGAAGACCTAGAGAAACGGAAGCCATACTGATTATCCGAAAGGAGATCGCATGAAGTAAGATGCTAAACCAATTCGGCAATGATTAGAGCACCTAGTACTTTGCCAAAAAGAGGTAAGAGACAAATAAGTCGATAATTCGAGGTGTCAGATGGTACCCCCAGGGTTCTTAAATACAGGAACTACAAAGGAGGACTTCCAACAAGCTCGAAAGCTGCAAGTAGCGAGGCATTTGTTATAAAGTTTGGAAATAACAGAAACCAGTTCAGGAGCATATTTTCTTAGAACAATTGCATCGATACTGTCGAATCCGAATGACTCGCGGGGATCTTAATTAAAAAATGGTAGAAGATATTCTGGACGAACTTATGCGAATATCACTCACTAGAGAATCTTTTCTAGCTGTAAAATCAGTTAGACATAATCCAGAGAGTGGATTTGGAAGATAATTTCTGATCAAAACACTCTATCTGCAGTAGATAACAACACTTAAAATTGATCGAAGTGAGGATTTGCACTTGTTCAGTACACTTTTACTGAATCACCAGTAATCTCTAGAACCAAACTTTTGAGAGGCTATACAATGTCTCCTTCTTTCGGCGAATAATGATTTTGCCACTTGGAGAACGTGTTTACATTCATTAGGAGCGGTGACAAAGAGACGTTTGTTAACAATCAGCCAAGCACATCACACGTCAAACAATTTTCTCTCAACAATCTAATTAAGCTAAGTATTTCATAATATCTCTATTTCTACTTTTGAAAGTATGTAACCATATATCCTTTCGGTGTGCAACAAACTCTCTTACCTTTGTTTAAAACATTTTTTAACGTTATTTCGTGTCAGATCATTTAATCTGTTGTGTGAACATTTCCTCTTCATGACAATTCGTTAAAACTACTGACTTTAATAGTTTTTTTATTTATTTTTCTGAAATGAGCTACTGACATATTTGCAAACGTGTACATTCGTAAATAAATTCCTTATCTTGTTTTGTTATAATTACCCGTGTGTTTCCTCATCATTATCAACTTTCATTAATCTTCTTCTCGTGGGTAAATCAACTATTCATTTTAAATCACTAAGCCCCACGACACTATACCGTCATCTACTGACATAATTGCTGATTGATTTTGACATTACTGATACATAACACACAATTTGAACTGACCCTTTTGCTAATAATAACTGTATCCAGTCTTTCTTCTTCTTTTCGTGTTTTCTATAATATTTTCTTTTAATTTTCCTCCTGAAACTGATATTAAATTAAAACCCTCTCATCTGCGTTGCGTAGATTAATTTTATATCAACCGGCAGTAAATTCTTGTAGGTCCTTTAACTCTGTTACAATCATCTCGGTGTACAAAATAAATGAATCTTACTACTTCAGTATTTTGAGATTCCGGTATTGCTGTTGACAAAATAAAATTTCAAGGGAAATAACTTATTTTATGCCGATCAGAGTTACTTCCCTTGACAAATTCATATGCTAACTAAAATGTATGCTTTTCAGAAAAAGCATCCGAAACGGATAAGAAACCAAACCTCACAAATAGGCACTAATTGAAACATTACTCATATGTAAAGCAATTGCTACACTTATATTCTATAACTTGCAATTGTTTCGTTTATCATTTATAAATTATAAAGTCAAAACAGTCCATTTTCTTTTCTCAAAAAGAGTAGCAAAACACGTTTTAACCAAGATGAGTCCTTCATTACGATTCCTAAACACTTGCTACAAATGCTCGTAATGGGAAAATAGATTATAGCCCAAATCTGAAGATGGAAACATTCTCTGAAAAAAATCTTAATAATTCACTCTTTGAAAATAGACCAATTAAAATTGATTTTGCAAACTGTAAAATAAAGTTTTGGATAATTGAACAATCGAAGGTCAATTTGTGTTTTATTTTATTTTTGTGGGAAGTTGATATAAAATAAATGGATGTGGTGTATTTCTACTGTTTTATTTAGAGTAGAGTTTGAAATAAAATTTACAAAAAACTGCCCGAAACTAAAGAAGGGATGATGATGCTATTTACAACATTCAAAAGAGGTGCTTCTCTAAAAGTAAAAACAGGTTTTCCCTATTATGGGGCTGCTTAATCAAGGAGGCGCTTATTTAAAAATTAGCTTATTTGAGAGTGGTGTTTATTCAAGGTAAAACAATATAATGTTAATTTATTTTAATATTTATTTCAATTAACTCTTTTAAATCCATTTTTTTTTTAATTTTTTTTTTTTTTGCATCTTAATCAGAAGTAAACTTTATTAGATATAAAAGCTGCTGTTGCATTGAATCTCCATCCAGTTTTCATTAAATAACAATGGGTGAGACAAAATTACTACCACCAGGAGGAGAATGTTCTAAAATTCTTTGCTCCATTGTTGTTTTTTTGTTTAACAATTACTAAAGGAAGGATGTGAAGTACTAAGGGGTAATATGTGAATATAAGACTCATACTAAGAAGGATGATTATTTTCTTTTAATTGATTGTTAGTTTTGTATCATTCTAACAGCACTGTGCCATGACTTTCCAACTTCACATTGTTAATTAACTTGGCTGTATCCACTTTCAAGACATCTATTGCTATGAGTTCATGAATTTTTTCACACTTCACTATTGTGATAGAAATAATTTCAATGCATGGATTGGTCTCAAAAGTCCCTTCAAACAACCTAACATTTTGATAAAAGAGCCATCAAAATGTCTTGACTTAAGCCAACTTTTCTTTAATTTGGGGTTTGATATAATGGAATATGCGTACACCTGTGTTCCCCCTCACTGGAATAAGATTGGCTGGTGTCCGTCATAAATACCAACTGACGTGTGGGAGAGTCAGAGCCTTAGTCTGAGAGCTAAGTCTATAATGACGCCCATTGGACTACATCATTGATCTACACTTCTTACCTGCGACTACGACGCGTACCAGTCGATTACTGCTACCGTATTATACTTGGTTATAGTAGCCAAAACCACTTAGCTACTTTGTTCAAATATATCCCTTTCCGGGACATATCAGGGTTGTCCATTCATCCCCAGAAATTTATTGGGTTTAGAGTAATATTGTAGGAACATGTTGATTATTATTATTATTATTATTATTATTATTATTATTATTAACAATAATAATAATAATAAATAAAAATATAAAATAATAATAATAATAATAATAATAATAATAATAATAATGTCTATAATATCACAAATACAACTCTATTTTCCTGAGGGTGGGGACATAAATTTTGTACCATTTCTATTTCCCTTTTATACTTGCACACAGACAGGAAATGTTTTTTCCTTCTCACAATTCCAGCAGACTTGTCCTAATGCTGGGCATTTTTTCTTGTCTCGTTCATGCTTTTTATCACAATATATGCATCGCACAAAGTAATTCAATATACTGTATGCTTCGGAATTATTCTTGGAAGCATTGAATTTCTCAGTTAACTCTAATTGTTGCAGACACCCAAAGACATTTTAGTCAGTTGTAACTGTTCTAAAATGTTGTGTTTGTATGAAGCATCCCACACACTTTCAATTAATCTCAACTGTTTCAACTCATCTTTGATGTTCATTTCTCTAGTGCCAAGTTTTTCAAACTCACAGAATCTGGTAGCCTCACATAGTTTGTGTACATATTGTATTATTGTTTTGCTCAGCTCTTGTTTGTTCGTGAGAAACTTTGTCCTCTCAGTAATATCTAACTTTCTTTTCAGCCACAAATTTCTCTTTATAATGTCCAAAATTTGTGAAAAGGTTAAATCCTCCAATTCTCTGGGATACGTCTTGACAAAAATCTTTTTGATGGCCTCACATACTACCAAAGCCAAAATCATGTTCTCTCCTAACTTCATTTCTTGGCCCACACCCGGGCAGCAAAACAACAAATCCATATTTCCACAAAGTCTAGCTCATCCAATAGTGTTAGAAGTGTTATCAATGATGCCATATTTTTGTGATGTCTCCTAGTCTGTCATGTAAAAGTTCTACCTCTGTAGTGAGTGATGACTGACTTATTAGTAGTCGCTCGACTATGCAGGACAAGTCCATTTTACCTATGTCACTACAGTTAGCAAATTACAAATCGGAGATATCAACATCAAACAAGTACAAAATTTTAAATATCTGGTAAGTGTTCTAACAGAGAATGGTTAGAGCGACACTGAAATCCGAAAATGCATTGGGATAGCCAAAGATGCATTTAAAAAGCTAAGAGACAGAAAAACCTTGTTAGAAGCAAAGAGTGACTGTAAGAGTAACTGAACTGTTACATGATTCCTGTACTTCTGTATGGCAGTGAATGTTGGACATTCTCCTCAAAGATGAATAATAGACTTGAGGCAAAAGAAATGTGGTTCTACAGAAGGATACTGAGGATACAATGGACCAAACATGTGAGCAAGGACAAAATTTTAGTGAAAATAGAAACAAAAGGAAAAGATATACTTAATATCAAGAAGAGACAGTTGAATTTTCTGGGGTGTATAATAAGGAAGGTGGGCTTGGAAAATCTTATACTCACAGGTCAGATTGAAGGCAAGAAGAACAGAGGAAAACAACACATGACATACTTAGTGAGCTTGAATAAATGTTTGGTGGAACAGGGTTTAAGAAAAATAACAAAAAGACAAAATTTATTAAATGATACAAGGGACATTAAATTGTGGAGAGCCATGATCACATACAACCTGAGGAGACACAGAAAAATTGCCAGAAACATCTCATCATTTACAACTTAAATGTCAAGCTGTAATTGTAAGTCCTATGCTAACAGTTTCTTCTCTCATTCTCCTTCTTGTGGAACTCTTGCTTCCCAGTCAAATTTGATCTTCAAAATTTTAAAAGCAATGTCAACCATTATCTCCTGTTTTCTTAATTCTTGTTTTTTTATTGTTCTTTCACCTTAATTTTTCTCATATTCTCACACTTTAAGTAACTCCTTGCATTTTAGTGGTTTTCTTGCCTTCTTGGGGTTAAATGATTTAATATATATATATATATATATATATATATATATATATATATATATATATATCAATAAATAGACAAATCTGCCTACCCCAGCAGCTTACAAGTCCATGGTGCCATTTTCCTCAGAGAATATATCTTTCCCAGATATAGAATGAAATTCCAGCTTATAGTCATCAATTTGAGTAAAACTAAGACTCATTGTTTCCTATTTGTGCAATATGTCCTTGCCTGGGACATAGATGAATCCAATCTGTTTGAATCTGGAGTCTTTCTCCAGACACAGGAGTACCTCCATATTATATGTAAGACCATTCCTTTTTATTTCTCTTTACACTCTGCTTTGCTGTGTATATATATATATGTGATATATTATTTTTTGCATGGGTTATATGTATATATGTAATATAGTTTTGTGTATGTCTTAGTAATATAAAAGTTTCTCTAAAAACTAAGTATGTTTGTCATTCTTTCAACTATTCTGTTCCATCCATGAACTATTATGCTATTATATCTCAAATATAGTATTGCCCATAATGGGGGAAATGAAAACAGGAGAATAAATCTTTCTATCATAGCTGTCTCCCACTACAAGATTATATCCACTATTAATAATCTCAATGTACAAGTTAAATAAATTGATAAGAAAATAAATCTTTGGCATACACCTTCTATTTTTGTGTACTTACTGAAGTTCTTCATGTCATATTTTATCGTTTGTGTGATTTATGAAATGTGGGGGTACAAGTTATTCTGAATTTCTATTGCTAATTACGACAATATTCTGAGCATGAAGATTTCTTCATTGGTTTTATTTTTGCTGCAATTTAATACAATACTCAGGTAGTTTTTTATTCAGTTACTTTTAGGCAAATTATGCAGACCAAAAATAGAAAATAAATTTCAACAAGACCTCAACTCATACCCTATATTCTTTAAAGCCTGTCTCACTGGAATTGATCTGTTAATTGATTTATTGATTTGATTTTTATGTCTTATCAATCTTTTGTGTGTTATTTAAAAGCAAAGCATATTTTTGTATTGCAAGAATACAACATTGTTTTTTGCAAGAGAATATTGCATTAACAATTTTTTTAGAATAACAATGATTTTCTTCTACAAGTGCTACTATTTAATCCATAACTGAGGGAAAGAAATTGAATTCATACCTTTCCCAAAGGTATTTACATTTAAGTGAGTCTTAATGGGAAAGTTCCTTAGCAATTAGATTACAAAAATTAATCAATAGATATCATTCAGGAAACTATTCACTTCATTATATGACTTTAATTCATAGTGTTGTGATAAAAATGACAAAAACACAATGAAATAAAAATTAATATTATATTAATTTAACTGATTGATGTGAAAATGGAATATGTGAAAACCAGTTTGATGCTGAATTCCTTTTTTATTTTAGGATTAATGTTTTCCAGTTTTCAAGAATGCTGGTGAACACTGGCCCTTTCAGTCTCCTGAGTGTTTTTTTTTTTTTATAAATTCCTTGTGTCCAATATCAACAATAAATTTGTTGATCACCTTAACAGAAAGAAACTGCTAAACCACAAACAGTATGGATTTCACACCACCTCTAATGTCTTAGCTGTCATTATGCACAAAATAAGCAAAGCACAAGAGAGATTGCCTTTGATATGTCAAAGCCCTTTAACAAAATGTGGCATAAAGGGATTGCTACACAAACTCTCAAGCTATGGTATCTCTGGTAAAGTTTTTGCAGGTAACAATTCATTTCCTATCAGGTAGGTCCATGAAGTTTGTCGATAATGGCCAGTCTTTTGATGTCCATGTGATCAATGCAGGCATCTCCAAAGGCTTTTTCATTAGTCCTACTCTCTTTCTCCTTTATATTAATGATCTGATAGAGGAATATTCTCAGCTCTTTAGTTAATACCTATGCAGATAATACCATCGTTTATGGATGCGCCTCCAAGAATCTCAACCAGTGATTTTCGACCAGTATGCCACACCGTGCCATGAGATGATTGTAGCTGTACCACAAATCTTTTTAAAAGGTCATTGATTAAATTATTTTCAAAAGAAGTCAAAGCACAAAAAGAGTACATATCAGAATTAAAAACCCTTTATATTAGGTTGGTGCATAATGTCGTTTTCTCACATATGTTACTTTTATATATCATTTCTGAATTAATTCATTGATATATATAGCCATGTCATATATAATTTTGAAGCGCGTTTTTCGCTCTATCGAATCGTGTTATTCATTACCATTCTCAATCTCTTCATTCATTTTTTTGCAGGCTTTTCGACAGCATGGACAAAATTCAAATCTGCACGATTTTCGTGTTCTAGTTCAAACTAGGCTGAAAAGCTGCCGAGACAGCTCGTGATATCAATGATGCGTTTGGCCCAGGAACCACTAACGAACGTGTGGCACAACGGTGGTTCAAGAAAGTTCACAATGGTGACGAGAGCCTCGAAGATGAAGACGGTCACGGCCGGCCGACTGCGGTTGATAATGAACATTTGAAAGCCTTAATTGAAGCTGATCCTCGCAAGACCACACGAGAAGTTGCTGTTGAACTCGAGGTCGACCACTCAATAGTCGTTCACCATTTAAAGCAAATAGGGAAGTCAAAATAGTTGGATAAATGGGTGCCACATGAAATGAACAATAATCAAAAAAATCGTCGTTTTCAGGTGTCTTCTACGCTCCTTCTGCGCAACAAAAACAACCCATTTCTCAAGCGGATTGCGACATGTGATGAGAAGTGGATCCTCTACGGCAACCGGCGACATTCGGCACAGTGGTTGGATGCCAGAGAAGCTCCACAACACTTCCCAAAGCCGAAATTGCACCAAAAAAAGGTTATGGTGACTGTTTGGTGGTCTGCGGCCGGTCTCATCCATCACAGCTTCTTGAATCTGGGCGAAATGATTATGGCAGAGAAGTACTGCCGAAAAATTGACGAAATGCACCAGAAGCTCCAATGTATGTGCCCGAGATTGGTCAATATGAAGGGACCAATTCTCCTCCATGACAACACTCGCCCGCATGTCGTTCAACTGACCCTGCAGAAGCTGAATGAATTGGGCTACAAGACTGCCTCATCCGCCATATTCACCGGACCTCTCGCCCACTGATTATCACTTTTTCAAGCATCTCGACAACTTCCTGCGCGAAAAATGCTTCAAAAGCCAAGATGATGCCGAATCAGCCTTCAATGAACTCCGGATTTCTATGCTAATGGGATAAATAAACTTGTTTCTCATTGGCAAAAATGTGTCGATTCTAATGGTTCTTATTTCGATTAATAAAGTTTATTATGAAAGGAGTTATGATCTTTTGAAGTTGAACATCAAAAAACGACATTATTTTTGCACCAACCTAATAGATCTGTCTATATTTCTGAGATGAGGTATTATGTACACTATTTACATTGCTTGTGGAACTAGAACAGTCTACCCCAGAGAGCGAAACAAAGGGTTCAGTTTGACATTCCAACCATCTGAAGAAGGCCGGATCATACAACTTCTGAAACGTTGTGATAAATATGGCAACAAAGATGAGGATGATAGTCCAAGCAATGTAAATAGTGTACCCTTTATAGATATTCTAAAAAAATGTCAAAAAATAAGTATATATAAGTATTTTTTTAATTTTAATTATCATTTTTTATTTTAAATTATAATAAATTTTTTGTTTGTATTAATTAATCAGTTATAAATTATAATGTTTTTTTTTATTTTTTGATCATCATAATTCAAGTGTGCCACAGAAGTTTAACTATAGGTTCAAGCATGTTGTGAGATAAAAAAGGCTGGAAAAACATTAATCTAGACAACCTGGGTGTGGCAGCTGATCTACCCTCTGATCGAGCTGTCACAGTTTAATGACGAAAAACTTGTAACTACAATACTTCTAAAATCAAGCTATTAGCATTGCATCATCAACAAACAGATCCTGGTTTTTCTCAAGTCATAAACAACGATTGTGCTGTTAATTACAAAAAATGGAACATTTCTGCCATATCAAGGCTGGAGATTCCTAATCCTCACTTTCCAGCCTTGATAAAGTTCAAAAGTGTTTGCATTGTGGGTGATTATTTTCAACCCTACAGCACCTTTTCCACAGAGTAAGTATCACAATTTTATCAATACTCTATTGCTATTTCTATGGTAAATATTCAGACAAGTTATATTTTTTTAGTTTTACCAGTTCCGACGTTTACAATTAAGACCTGCTATGTCATGTACATAAATATCAAATCATCCTCACATTCCTATTAAATTCCATTGGTAAGAATGATGTTTAACTCAGCTTTTTCCTGAGATCTGTAGACTCAACCTTTTTCCTATCTATCACCCCTAGTAACAGAACAGTCTATATCTTACACCTACATACGGAAAACTTCAACCAATTAAAACTGTACTAGACGAACCAACAAATCTCATTGGTCAACAACACTATAATCTGAAAGTTTCACGTGCAAAACAAAATTGCGCCTAAACTTAAGTGAGCCGATTTTGGAATTTCAGGACTTATAAAAGAAGACACCGACTGACCCAAGCAGTCAGTGACGAACACCCACAGAGAAATTGCCAACATACACCACGTCACTCGAAATCACGATTTTACCGCGCAAAGGTACATCAATGCTGACTCACTCACAATTTAAAATCAACCTACTCTGTGGACATCGATTCTCAAGCATTGCTTATCCAAAGTGAATTATATTCACTACCTATTAAGTAAACATCAATGTGCGAACGACCTTAAAAACATTACACTCAAAGGCAGATCACTCCTTAAGATCTCCTACTAAAAAGACACTTAATATTGACAAATCTAATACCAACACAAATCTAAAACGGACTGTAAATGAACGAACGATTACAAAGAGAGACATTCTGAAACCTAAAACATCATACACATTTTGCCAACATAACATATACCAATTATCCTGCTTGTATATTGTTTTGAATTGTATTATGTTTTATTAGTTTCTAATTGAATATATCTTGTTCTTAATCGTATTTAAATTTTGTTTATTTATTTGTTGTGGATGTAGAAAGTCACGCAACCTACACAAATTCCTTCTGATTCTTTCTAGCATAATTAATAAATTCTGCACATCCTCAACAGATCCACTACTTTGTGATATAGATTCCTGAGAAGATGCTACCTCAATCACTACAATGTTAAACACTTCAAGTTTTGGGTCAACCTTCAACTATCCTATATATCCTCATAATTTGCACTTAATTCCTCCTCTTACATCCATACAACAAACTCATTCAGTAACCTTCTACCTTGTGTTGCTCTTTGGCCTTGCATAGGGTGAACATTTAATAAAAAATATTTTTTACTTTACACCATAACATAGCTTCCCTGTGCCTTTTCGATAAATACTTTCATGGTAATTGTTCAAATGAACTTTCCTTTATAGAACCTATATTTATAAATTTAAGTGTACTACTAGATTGGAAGCAAAATGTCTAAATGTAACTATAAGTTCTATGATAAAGTTTATTCTCTTGCATTCTTAATAGTGGAACTCTCTTGCAGCTTCTTGCTTCCCAGTCAACTTAAATCTTCAAAAATTTAAATACAATGTAAATCATTATCTTCTGTCTTCTTAATTCCTGTTCTTTTATTGTTCTATATCTTTAACAATGTTTTTTTCTCATATTCTCTCACACTCAGTAATCCCTTGTGTCTTAGTGGCTTTATTGCTTTGCTTCAGATGAAATGATTAAAAAAAAATTTCATTACTTTACATGAACATTTTCAAAACACAAGGTTTATAATAGGGTTGCCACGATAACATCATTTCCTTAGAGTTTTCCTTGTTTTTTGAAAATGCTCACATACAGTAGCAAGACAATAACACTAGAATAAAAAATTTTCAATATTCAAATTGTGTTTCAATGTATTCCATTAATCTTATAATTTACATCACATAAGCTTCACATTATTACCAGTTAAATAACTATTTAATTACGTAATGGCTTAAATAGCAACATATTTCCACGGGTTGGTATTCAAGTTCAGGTATAAGTTATGAGTTCGAATGCTATTTTTATTAGCTGTAGAACCTTGTCACTTGGAATAATCTTCATTCTTTCCTTTCCTCCTAATTTAATTTTGACAGTTAAGGCAAGAATTTTAAAAGTTATTTCCCTTGTAAGAAATTTTTATATCACGAGTTGTCTCCCTTTACAATTATCAGACGCAGACGACAAATGACGTCGCTATTGTATTTTGTGCGATTATTTTTCAATGGTAAGGATTCTTGTTTATTTTAATGAACATGTTTTTTTCTTTGAAAATAGCGCAAATACGTAGGTTTATATGAAATGCATCTGAAATTGAATATATGTCTATCATATTTTGTTTAATTTTTTCGAGGATATTGATGAAAAAAAAAAACGATCTTTTCTGTTTAATTTACCCCCCTGCAAAAAAAAAGTTACTTTATCGCAAATATTAATTCACCCAAGAAATTTTAAATTTAAAATCTAAGTTTGTTTTGTTTTTTTTATTAAATTTTGAACACTCTTCTCTTCTGAAATTACAAATTTTAAATTGAAATTTGTTTTTACCTCGCAACGACTCGAATCCTGTGAGTGAGAATGAAAAGTGAAAAAGTGAAAACTTACCAAAAATCAAGAAGTTATTCACATCGAGGTACTCACAAGGAATTAAAAAAAAAAAATTAAAAAAATCTGTTTTTGGCTTATTTATCGGGGTAGATCGGACACTTAGAAATAGCTCACCCGAGTCACCCACATTTGGTGCAATCGCAAAGGTCAAGCCAATGTAAGGGTCACGCTCTGGGAGAATTTGGTGTGAATTTTAATAAATATAATTTTTTTTTTTTTTTATTTTGGAGTTAATTAACAGAAAAATCCGAAAAAATGTAAGCATTTTTTAATTTCCTAATTTATTGAAGTATGTGGTAAATAAAAATTTGCTTTTCATTCCCCAAGCTAAATAAAATATTGAAATTTTTCGAAATCGTCATATTTCCGTATACATGCTGAACACGAATTAACAATTACAATTATGATAAAAAAAACCCTACATTTTGAAGTTATCAACCAGAAAAAAACGGATTTTAATCTCGGTCATTCGCCCTCCATTACCGGCTTTCTTTGTGTAATTAGATTCACTGCGAATCAGTTACGTTCATTTCCGCTGCGTAATCATAACTTTTTGGCCTATTTACTGCTTTCACTGCTCTTACTCATCGAAATTACTGCGCACTATCGTAAAGCAATGACAACTGGGCGATATATTTTTTTGATAAGTGTAGTTATTTTTATAACTGAAAACTTTAAACAAAAACAAATTAAATAATAATACACTGAAATCTTTTTTCTGTGTAGAATAGCAATAACAAATTAAAAAAGAAGAAAAAGAACAAATTAAATAATACAGTGTAGTATTTTTTTATTTTTTAAAATTGAAAATAAAACAAACAAACAATAATTAATGCGCAAACTTAGTAAAGAGCAAGGTAATTTACAAAATAAAATTACAATGTAAGAAAATGCTAAAAAGAAAATTCCAACAAGAACAAATTTAGGGTTAGGGTTTTTATACACACACACACACACACACACACACATATATATATATCAGAACAAAAAGAAAATCCTAACCCTAACCATATATATATATATATATATATATATATATATAAAGAACAAAAAGAAAACCCTAACCCTATATATATATAAAGAACAAAAAGAAAACCCTAACCCTAGATATATATATATATATATATATACTTGACTCTCTCGTCGAATTCGACGTATGAGGGTCTCTGCAGATCAGTTCCTTGGAAACTGACAGCCCGACACCAGCACATGAGATTTGATTATAGTGGTGAAGGTTTTGTGCAGAACCATCCACACTTTTTGAAGGTTCGAATACAGAGGCTTGGTGCACTATGTGCCACAAGGTCTCCAAACAACCCTCCGCAGGTTTTGAATTCAGAGTTGTCCTTCTCCTAGACCAGTTGCCATCCAAGGCTATAAAACCAAGTCTGTCCTGCTATTTACCCATAGCTGGAGGGAGAAGAAGAGGATTCACACCTTTCCCAAGAGCATTAGCACGTAAGTGAATATAATGGATTCAACTGGAATTTGAACTCGGCTCTCCGATTCCACAATATGCCTATATATATATATATATATATATATATATATATATATATATATATATATATATATATATATATATATATATATATATATATATATATATATAAAGAACAAAAAGAAAATCCTAAATTAGGGTTAGGGTTTTCTTTCTGTTTTTAACTGTACATATATATATATATATATATATATATATATATATATATATATATATATAAAGAAAACCCTAACCCTAAATATATATATATATAACTAAAAGAAAACCCTAAACCTTGTCATTGCTTTATGATAGTGTGCAGTAATTTTGATGAGTAAGAGCAATGAAAGCAGTAAATAGGCCAAAATGTTATGATTTAGCTACGGAAGTGGACGTAACTGATCCGCAGTGAATCTAATTACACAAAGCCAGTAATGGTGGGTGAATGACCGCAATTAAATCTGATTTTTTCTCGTCGATAACTCCAAAATGGTAGGTTTTATCATAATTGTTATTGTTAATTTGAGTTCAGTATTTACAGTTATATGGAAATATGACAATTTTGAAAAATATTAATAGATATTTAGCTTGGGGATTGAAAAGCAAATTTGCCATAAATGTTAAATGCTGAAAAAAAAACTGAAATTAATTTTTTAATAAGTGTCTTTTTGTTTCAATATATATTTTTTCTAAAAAGCAAATATTTTTTTATTTTTTTAATGTTTCAAAATAGTTTAACTTATCTTTCAACTGGTACATTCTTCAGGTTTCTATAGTATCCAGTAGTCATTACAAACCACCATATTGTTTGTTTTAAGATTTCAAACAATTTCTATACAACAAATACTAATTGCTCTCTCTTACCTATCAAGTAAAATTCTTAAACTAGACTCATATTATGAGCCATACATTTGATATGAAAAGTCATGCATTTAGAAATAAAACAAAAAACAGTGATCACAGCTATCTTTTTCTGTAAAAAGACAGAAATTTAATTCATCATTTGAGACCAAAACATTTCAGAATTTTAAAACAGAAAAAATAGGATTTCCAAATTCTAAAAAGAAAAGTTTTTTCTTCAGATTACAATTATTTTTATCATTTCACCCCAAGCAAGGCAATAAAGCCACTAAAACACAAAGGGTTACTGAGTGTTAGAAAATATAAGAAAAAAAGAACACTATTAAGGAGAGAGAACATTAAAAGGACAGGAATTAAGACAGAAGATAACAACTGACATTGCATTTAAATTTTTGAAAATTCAAAGTTGATTGGCAAGCAAGAAGCCGTAAGGATATTCCACAAGAAGAAACTGGTTACATCCAGTCATTTCAACTGTAAAATGAAGATACCTTGCTGTCAATCTAGTACTGCACTTAAATTTATAAAATCTAAGTAGATAAAAGTTCATCAAAACAATTATCATGAAAGTATTTATAGAAAAGACACTGGGAACCTATGTTAGGGCAATGGAAAAGTGATTGAAGCCAAGATGCCAAGTCAGGATCAATAACATTGCAGATTCCTCTTTGGATTTTATCAATAATAATAATAAGATAATAATAATTTATTGATGCAACTCCTAATTAACCTATAGCAAGAGGGGTGAAAATGTGTCATTCATACCTTTCCCAAGGGTATTTGTGTATAGTTTAATAACAAATTTGATTCTCCAATTTCCAATTCCAGGCCATTATCTCTTACACTGCCCATGCTTCATCCAAGAAAATTAACTTTTCTTTGGTTGATCCTCTAATAATGATGTTATTTCATCAAATAAAAGATTAAGATTCAACTTTCTTATTCCTGAAATAGCCATATATAGACAAGCATTTAAATGGCTAACCAAAATAAACATTTTTACTAACCATGGCACTACTATATGATAATTATAGAAAAATTCAGTACTGCTGATAACAGACAAATTCAGATGGAATGCAGAATTATTTTCTCTTTGTTAAATGTTATGTCCCTTCACAGCATATACAATCATGGTTCTCCACAGAATTCCTTTGTTTATTATCTGTGAACTGTCATGACTTCTTGAGACAGAGTGGAGTGGTTTCCTGTTGTCATCTCCACAGCTTAGAATTCAGAGCTGTCTTTCTTCCAGACTGGATGCTTTTTTATAATATAACTTGTGTGTGTTTTGTTTTATTTAATCATTTCACCATAAACAAGCAATTAAAGCCAACAAGAGGCAAGGTGTTACTGAGTATGAGAGAGAGAATATGAGAAGAAGAAAAAAGAGAAAAGAAAAGAAAAAACATTATAAAGAGAGAGAAAAATAAAAGAACAGGAATTAAGAAGACAGAAGATAACAATTAACATTACATTTAAAATGTTCATAATGGGTTCAGTGATAACAAAACAGACAACACACATGTGTCTTGATGTCAGAAGAGGCTAAGCCAATCTCAGGATAAAAAAAAGAAAAATATAAATCATTATATTCTATTAGTCCCCATTCTTTTATTGTTCTTTCTCCTTAATAATATTTTTCTTATATTCTTTCACACTCAATAAATCCTTATGTCTTAGTGGCTTTATTGCCTTGCTTTGAGTGAAAAGATAAAAAGAGAAAAGATTTCACTACCAGTCAAAGAAAAAAAATGTTCAAGCTACAACCACATGAGCATTTCAATAATTTCAATTCATCATGTCATTGAAGATTTGAAAGATTTTGATTAGCATCTAAGTTGCATGAAGAAACTGCACCAGTTTGAATCAGCACCCTAATTTACTTTATGGATGGAAAAGCAGAAAATTTATATAAAACAATTACATTTTCAAAGAGAGAAGAGATTGACTTCAATATGTTAGTGAAATTCAAAGCCATTTTCATTCCAAAGAAAAAATTTAAAAAATGGTTTGAAATAAGGCAGATGTGTGTTATCTGTGTTGTTATCACTGAAGCCATTATGAATCCACACAAGTTAAACAGCTGCCACTCAAGGTTATAGAACCCAGTCTATCCTGCTCTTTAACCTATAGCTGGAGGAAGAAATAAAGAATTTATGCCTTTTCCAAGAGTGTAAGAATGAAAGAGAACACAACAAACTAGGTTGGAATTTGAACTTGATTTTCTAATTCCCCTTTTGTGCCAATAACTTTTACATGATTCATTTTTCATTATGCTGCATATGCAACTTCAAAAATTAGTCTTAAAAATATAGTTTACTTTAAGTTGGAAGTCTTTTTTTATCCTTTCTTATTTTTTTTCAATTCTATAAGCTTTATGGAAATTTTGGTGCTTATTAGAAGAAAAATGTTAATAATTGGCTTGAAAATGTAAATGATAAAAATTCAAATTTTATTCAGCCTGTGATTCTACTTTTGCACAAAAACTATATCAGTTAAAAGTGTTATACTGTCTGTTCTGTAGCCAAATATTAGTTAAAATATAATAAAAAATAATAAAGGTGAAGATAGCAGATAGTGTGGAAAATTTTATGAAGGCTTGAGAGTGAACTGGCCAAAACATAGTAAGGAATTCTGATATATTTTTTTAAAGAACTAAAAAACATGTAATAAACTGCTTCTAAAACCACTGCAACAAATGTCTCAGAAAGGATGAATAAGCTAAAGTACTGAGATAAAAACAGCACTGATAAGGATATTAGGCTAATTAATGTTTGATAAAATGAAAATGCTTAATCTCAAAACTGTAGATAATTCAAAAAGGCTAAAGATAAAATCAATAAATCTGAAGATAGCAATCTGAATATGTATAGCGTAATCAAATTATTTCATCTCAGAAGTTCAGGCAATAATTGTTTGCAGGTGTTTGAAAAGACAAGTCAAACGCATGAATAAAAAAAATAGCCATAAATTATCTAGAAAGATTCAAGTTTTCTTTGTGTTGGCAATAAATCTTTTCTGGGATGATAAATTAAACTCCACTTGAACAATTAATCTGCTATTTGGTTAAAAAAATCCTTTTGTACTTATATAGCAAATATTGAATTAGAACAATTTTTAGTAATTTCTGTGGCAATTTCAAAAACAATATTTAGATATTTATACACATACATACGTGTCATTTTGTTCTTCCCATTAAGAGAATTTTGTAGGAATTAAAATTAGTTGTAATCAAATGGTTCAAAGCCAGGTGAGTACAAGTGTTTAGTAGGACATCCCAGGTAAGTTGTACTAATTTCTGTTAGGTCTGTAAAGAGATGTGAGATCTGGTGTCACCCTTATAGTAGATAACACCTTTCTATTTGGCCAAGTTTGATGCTTTTCATTGATTGTTACTTATATTCAGTTAAAATGGGAAGAGCAGTTGTATGAATTCAACATCTTATTTTGCGAAAGGAGCTTATAATACACAATGCTTTTCCAATTCCAGCAGATTCTTCACTTTCTTCAAATACAGAGCAGCTTTTTGAGTTGTTAATTATGTCTCATTCCATTTTTTCCCATGACATTTTTCACTCCAAATTATTGTAAACAATCTATTTTATTGCCTTCCATTGTTCATTTAAAAAATGGGTCATTTTGTTGTTTTTGAGCAGAGAATCACAGATGGAAAGACAGTTTATTAAAAAAATTTCCATTAAATTGTGAGGCATCCAAAATCATAGCAATTTATATATCCAATATTTTCAAATGCCTTGCAAAACTCATATAAAAGATATGTGGTGTATCTCTGTGATATGCTATATTATGTGACCTGGTTTCTTTTTATCAGTGTTTCAATTTGATCATCATCAACAACTTCATGCCTGCATGAATGTCCCCAATACTCCAGATCAAAATTTCCACTTATGAAGCTATCAAACCACTTTCAAACAGTACTTTCAGCTATGGTACAATTTCTATAAATGGCACGTAATTGTTTGTTGTTTGTACAGCATCTTTTCCTTTCTAGTAATAAAAGGGCATCAAATAAGGAAAATGCATTTCATTTTCCTATCTCTTTTCACTTTTAATGTAAAAATTCATAATCCACACACAAATTGTATTGAAAGATACATTGGAATGTCAACTTTCAAAATACATATATATATATATATATATATATATAAATCATGAATTTCAGTCCCACATGAAGTGAAATCCCGTGTTCAAATGCCACTTATTGGATAATACCACAAACTTTTGTTCCAACTCAGTATAACTTGCTTTTAATAATAGTTATTAAGTAAACATCCCCATATACCAAACCCATTTTTTATAATTTGTATAAAGTATAGTTTTATTTTAAATATTTATATTTCTTAAAACCCAAATCAACAATAATTCTAGCCTCTAACTTTAATCTATGCTTTGTGCTCACTGCATTTTCTCAAAAAATAAAAGAAGTACGCAACAAAAGTATTAATTTTAAGGGTCTAATTATTTGTCCTTGTGAATCTATGTCCTAAATTATTTTTACTATATCATTTACTTATAAAACGGTTAATGTGCAAGTCTCACAAACCTTTGCTTCAAAGTTGCCTTTGTCCTACTATATTTGTGAAAACTAATAGCAAGTCATTTTCTGAACAACATGAGTCTAAAATGTTTTTTATACAATATTTTTGATCATTTTTCTAAGAATCTCAGTAAACAGTACTTTGTGCACTTTGTGTATTTATTTTATGAACAAGCTCCTAATTTAGGAGTTTAACTGTTTAATTATTTGAATTGTATGAAATAGGTAAGCTGGAATGGTAGAATTGCCTGGATGATGACTCCCAAACTATTATGCTTATTGTAATATCATTCTGAATTTGTTCCTATTCTTGTTGCTTGCTAAAGGCCATTGGCTGTCAGCTTGAGTGGCTGCTGAAAAAACAAATAAAATTGTGAAAAAAAAAAAAAAAAATGCAATACAAAAATTTATAATGGTGAGGTTGTTCTTTCAAACCATAGATGCTTTTGAACTAATCAGTATTAATTTTGGTTAGAATTACTAAGATAAGGTCTTCTTACTATTATATACTGAATCAATTAGACCAGGTATTTTGTCTTTGTTGTTTTTGTTTGCAAGATACTATACTCTCAGTCTTCCTCAGGTGTCTGAGTTTATCAGTCACGTCTAGAGAAATAGCAAATGAAAGCTTATATTGGATTCAAAGGAATATACTCTTCTAATTCCTATACGTCCTATAAATGAACATTCCATTCATTTAATAGATTTATTTTCCAGATTTCTTTTACAGCAGTTATTTTAACTTTTCTATAGGATTTGGTGTATCACATACATTATTAGTCATACCTAATTTCAAAGTCCATTCACAATTTTTCAGTGTTCCTCAAGCCTTATTTTAGGTGAAAGCTCATCTTGTCTTTGTATTTTCTGCAGTAACTACAGGGAATGTTAAACATAAAGTTTTGGGTCATGTTCTCATCCAGTGAAAGTTTAACTCTGGTGAGCTATATGTACAAGTTTTAAAAAAATTTAAAAGAGAAGTTTAGTATCTGATTTGGAAAAAGACACTTTGAGATAAAGAATATCTACTGACATCTATCTGATGGTTACTACAAGATCCAAAGAGATAAAAATAGAACAATAAAATATTTTATTTATACCTTGTCAGAATCTATCAATCTACAAATTTTACAATCATTTTTATTAATATTTTCTTAACCTCTAAAGAAAAAGGTTTCACTTGTGAGCTTCAATGAATTTATTCTCACAATCAAAATATTCAAACTTTAGATTATCATATGTGAATTTTCGATAATATTTTTAAAACTAGTTTTCTCATCATAGTTTTTATTTTCAGTTCATATTTTCTAATTTATGTTTATGTAATTGGAATAAAATGTGGGAAAGATTTCGATTTGGTCATAAGTTAAAATGATATTTCAATTATTAGATGCACTTGTTTCTGAAACAAGTGAATTGGTCATTCAGAAGGAAATAAATCTGTTTGCATTCATTTGTTGATATTCAAGAGTTTTCTTGTTGGCAGTGTAATTTGGTTTGAAAATTAACAAATTACAAAAGACATCAATAGCAAAATTACCTGGTTTTACAACTGGCTTTGTGGATTTCCATTATTGTTTGCTGAATCTTTTAAGTATATCTATTAGGTTGGTGAAAAAATAATGACGTAATAATGTCGTTTTTTGACGTTAAAATACGTCAAAAACGACATTATTACGTCATTATTTTTGCACCAACCTAATACTTTAAAAATCAAATGAAAGTGAATAGATGGATATAAAGTGATGAAATATTCATTCCACCAGAGTAATTATTCAAAGACAAGGATGTACTCTATTAGAATTTAAAGTATTTTTCTTTGGTTTGTTTAAGTATCATGAACATACATTTCAAATGCAAATCTGTTTTTTTTTTTTAGCCACTTAGAATAAGAAAATTTTCTTTAAATACTTTATTTACAAGTATTCATCATTATTATTCACCTTTATTTTAATATATCTGTTTCTCTGAAAACAAAGATTGATATTTTCACTACAGAATATTGTTTACGAACTTTATATTTTTATCTTGTTCTTTTTATAGTAACTTTTTTCAAAAAACAAATACAAGATATCAAAATAGCAGAGTTTCTAACTAAATTCAGGAAAAAAACTCTGCAATAAATATCTAAATTGTTAGAACAAATATATTGAAAATGTGAATAATAATGACTCATTTGTTGTTAAAGTTTCAGTAAATTTGCTTTTTAATCCCCATGCTAAATATCTATTAAAATTTTCCCAAATCATCATATTTCCGTGTAAATGTACATGCTGAACTCAAATTGACAATTAAATTATTATAAAACCTATCATTTTGGAGTTATCGACAAGAAAATATCAGACTCTCTTGCAGTCATTCATTCGCTATTACAGGCATTGTTTTTATTACATTCACTTCGGAGCACTTCCGGATGCACCATCATAACTTTTGGCCTATTTACTGCTCTTACTTGTCAAAATTACTGTACACTATCGTAAAGTAATAACAAGAGAAAACTTTAAACAAAAAACAAGTTAAATAATACAACAAAACCTATTTTTCTATGTAGAATAGCAATGACAAATTAAAAAAGAACAAATTAAATAATACAGTAAAGTATTTTTTATTTTTTAAAATTGAAAATAAAACAAACAATAATTAATTTGTAAAGAGCAAGGTAATTTACAAAATAAAATTACAGTGTAAGAAAATGCAAGAAAGGAAATTTTAACAAGAACAAATTTAGGGTTAGGGTTTTCTTTTTGTTGTATATAAATATATATATATAAACTTCTAACAAGAACAAATTTAAGGTTAGGATTAGGGTTTTCTTTATATATATAGGAAATTCTAACAAGAAAAAATATAGGGTTAGGGTTTTTTTTTTATTCTTTATATATATATATATATATATATATATATATATATATATATATATATATATAAAGAACAAAAAGAAAACCCTAACCATAAATTTGTTTTTGTTAGAATTTCCCATATATATATATATATATATATATATATATATATATATATATATATATATATATATATATATATATATATATATACAGTAGCAAGCATAAAGATCAGAACAATATTAAGAAAAAGTCTAAATGTCAAATAAAATTTTATTTTAAAGGTTCAAAGAACATTTTATCAAGGAAAAATAAGGTTATAAAGGTAAATTATATAATTCCAAAATATAAAGCTCAATAAACTTACTTTGATAAAGTTATAAGAATAATTATATAACATTCGAAAAAAATAAATGATCAAAAACATCAGAATGATTAACAAAATCATATTATTATAATGGATACATCATATCCAAATGAAAATAACGTTCATAATTCATTAATACTTGATGTGTAGTCCTTTACTTGCAATAACAGCTTGTCATCTTTTGCTACATGATCGAATTAATGTCTTGCATTCATTAATGGATATTTTCTCCCATTCTCTTTTCAAATTAGTCCATAGTTCTTCAACTTTTGCTGGATTCTTTTCCTTAACTCTTTCATTTAATAACTTCCAAACATTCTCAATAGGATTCATGTCTGGGCTTTGAGCAGGCCATTCCATAACAGTAACATCCCCCTCAGAAAGAAATGTCTTAACAGACTTCGCGGTGTAACACAGCACGTTAGCTTGCATAATTACAGCTGGTTGATTAATTGCAGTTCTCAAATTAGGTACAACATGATTCTTCAATATCTCTTTGTATACAGTTGCATTAATTTTACCATGTAGCCTAACAAGAGGTCCTGTACCAGCAGCTGAAATCATGCCAAACACCATCACACTTCCTCCTCCAAATTTAACGCTGCTATTAGTGCACTGAGGCAAATATCGTTCCTTAGGACTGCATCGAACGAACCTTCTCCCGTCACAACTGAACAGGTTAAACTTTGACTCATCGCTGAAATGAACACAATCCCACTGTTCTTCAGTCCATATGACGTGTTCAGTGGCAAATTTCAGTCACCTCATTTGGTTCTTTTTAGAAATGTAAGGCTTCATAGAGGCTACTTGACTGTTCAAATTTATTTCATTAAGTCTTCGGGAAATAGTGTGCCTTGATATTTTAATGCCAAGGTTGGCATTAACTCTTTTAGAGATAGCAGTTGCTGTCGCAAATTGATCCTTTTTTTTGATTCATTACCAATCCATCTGTCTTCCCTTCCAGTAGTTTTCCTAAGCCTGCCAGGTGGTTTCTTGGTTTCACATGACACAGTTTCCTCAAGTTTTCTTAAAATACTATGAATAAGACTTAGATTTCCCCATAGTCTTTGAAATATCCCCAATCGAGAGTTTATCTTCATTATGTAATTTGGCTATCAGTTTTCTAAGTTCCAATGACATCACAGATATTTTTGCCATGTTTACAATGAAGAGCCAATGTAATTCAGTTAAATACTCTATTTTATATTCTTACTCTGAAAAATTTCCAATAATGCAAAATAATTTTAAAATTTTATGGATTTCGGATTTTATGGACATCGTGCTGATGCTTTTGATCATCTATGTTCTTTGAATGTTATATCATTATTCTCATAACTTTATCAAAGTAATTTTATTGAGCTTTATATTTTGGAATATATAATTTACCTTTATATCCTTATTTTTCCTTGATAAAATGTTCTTTGAAGCTTTAAAATAAAATGTTATTTCACATTTAGACTTTTTCTTAACATCGTTCTGATCCTTATGCTTGCTACTGTATATATATATATATATATATATATATATACATATATATATGGGAAATTCTAACTAAATTTTGTTTTATATATATATATATATATATATATATATATATATATAAAGAGCAAAAAAACCTAACCCTAAATTTGTTCGTTAGAATTTCTTATATATATATATATATATATATATATATATATATATATATATATATATATATATAAAGAACAAAAAGAAAACCCTAACCCTAACTTTAAATTTGTTCTTGTTAGAATTTCTTATATATATATATATATATATATATGTATCCATATATTTGCTTACATATGTATATGTATATATAAAGAACAAAAAGAAAACCCTAACCCTAACCATTGTCATTGCTTTATGATATTGTGCAGTAATTTAGACAAGTAACAGCAGTAAATAGTCCAAAAAGCTATGATTGCACGGTGGAAGTGATCTGCAGTGAATCTAATTACACAAAGCTGGTAATGCCAGACGAATGACCACGAGTGAGTCTGATTTTTTCTTGTCGATAACTCCAAAACAGTAGGTTTTATCATAATTTAATTGTTATTTCAAGTTCAGCATGTACATTTACACAGAAATATGACAATTTGGGAAAATTTTAATAGATATTTAGTACGGTGATGAAAAAGCAAATTTACCAAAGTTTCAACTCAGATTCCTGACATATTGAGTTGGTTAGATAAAATAATGTTGATTGAGTTTTTTTTTTTTACACCTTATCAACTCTTTGTGGGTTATTTAAAAATGAAATATATTTGGGATTGTAAGAATAATTCTATTATTTTTTTTTTTTTTTTTTTGCTAGTGAATATTGCATTAACAATTTTTTTGAGAATAACAATGTTTTTTTCCTGACACACCCTACTATTTAATCAATAGCTGGGGAGAAGGGGATAGCTTCATAACTTTTTCAATGCCATAAGGGTATTTATAACTGATTGTAACAAATCTGAGTCAAATTAGAACTCTGCTATCCAATTTCTTTTTCCAAGCCTTATTCATTACACTACCTAGATAAAATAAGTTATCCAGATAAATATTACAATACAAAATTAAAATATACATGTGTGACATTAATTTTTATTGTAACAAGTCAACTATATAATTTAAAAAAAAAATATAATTAAGATTTAGTCAAACGTTTTTCAAGTAAGAGATTTGAGTTCATATTGTAACATCATATTAGATGTTATATGGAGCATTTTAGTATTAAATTTATGACTGCACAATAAATAAATAAAATGTATGCTGTTGTGATATATTGACAATAGATATTTTTCAGTCAAATTAAAAATGCAACTGTCTTCTGTTATGATTATTAATTATGACTAGAGGATGGAACAGAAAAGCAGGCCAGAGAAATTGATTTAAATATAATTTCTCCCCATATTAATTACAAAAACAAAATGCTGAAATTCAAAAACATTAAAGTTTTCCATTTTCGAACATCTACACTGAAAACATTCAAACAAAATCACTTTAAGATGCAATGTAAAATTCGTAAATATAAACTTCAGTTATACATAACATATTTGGTTCTAAAATATGTTGATATGAAAATCAAACATGAAAGTTTGCCAATAACAAAATGATTATATTATTGAAGGAAATTAGGTTATATTTGTGCTTTAACCATTTCTTACATAAATGAATTTCAGTTTAGTAAATAAATAAAGAAAAAGATTTCAATGAACAAAATCCCATTTTCAGATTTGAAATCCAGGCTTTATTGGATGCAATCAGTTGTTTATAAACAATCTTGAACACACAAAATCTCATTAATTGCAATAATGACCTTTGAATAAAGTAACTGATAAATACTCTTGGCATCTCTTAAGAACTTTAGAAATTATTGTAAATACTGAAAATTTAAATTTCAGATATTCTTATTTTACAAGTATAGCACTGCAAATCTACATGTGTGTGCTAGATAGAGAGATAGGCAATGGATTGATATTTACCTTATTCTAAATGTTTACAAGTTAAATTTCAAATGTATTATTTGTGTTCATGTATGTTAAATAAGCAATCTGAACACTTCTTTACTAATGAAGCAATTATTCTTTAGAAATCCAGTAAAATAACTTGCTTTCTTTTTTTATTCAAATGATTATTTCATTTCTTAAATTTTTCTTTCATTTCTGACTGCTAATATCATTAATTACTTTCATTTGATAAATTATGAATTACGTATCATATCAGATCCAATGTTTGCCCAAGATTTTTCAAACTTGCAAGAGTATATTTTTTTTATGAAGATCATTATCTATTTGAAGACGACTGGAGTGTACATTTGCATGATCAATAAAATTTCATAGTCCATCTCCTATGTGGAGAATCAAAACATACAAGTAGATATGAAATTCAAACATAACAAAGAGTAGAATAACAATTTAATAGGTATCAATGTTATTTATTATCTTAAATATCTTCATCTGTATAGTTTGAATATTTCCTATATTTATAGTTTGTATCTAATAGTATATCTGAATTGAGTACATTTTTGGCATAATATACTAACTTAATGTTTTCAGTATGCTACTTTTTAAATTTACTGTTTTATATATGTGTAGGTATAGTAAGTTGATGAAAGAACTTTGAAAAAGATATTATTATTATTATTATCATCATCATCATCATCATCATCATTATAATAATATAATTTTGTTGTATATTATTTCTTGTATATTATTAGGTCATTAGATAAAATAGGAGCATGATGAGAAAAATGTTATTGTTAATTTTTAACATTTTTATCATTATTTTCTTCTGTTTCATCTAATGGTCAAATAATATACAATAAATATTATTATTACTATCATCTCTTCTTCCACATGGTTTTTATTTTGAACTGGAGCTCTTGTATTATGAGTGTTCTCCATCAAGTCATATGACCTAAAATAGATAGCACCTTTTACAAAATATTTGCACAACCAAGCAATAGAGACTTCTGAAGTGATCTGATTCTATGCTCTTTTCTGATTTTTTTAATATAAGTGTTTAGGTTTGGTGGTATAGACCCCAGTGTCCTAATTATTATTATTATTATTATTATTATTATTATTATTATTATTATTATTATTATTATTATTATTATTATTATTATTATTATTATTATTATTATTATTATTATTATTATTATTATTATTATTATTATTATTATTATTATTATTATTATTATTATTATTATTATTATTATTATTATTATTATTATTATTATTATTATTATTATTATTATTATTATTATTATTATTATTATTATTATTATTATTATTATTATTATTATTATTATTATTATTATTATTATTATTATTATTATTATTATTATTATTATTATTATTATTATTATTATTATTATTATTATTATTATTATTATTATTATTATTATTATTATTATTATTATTATTATTATTATTATTATTATTATTATTATTATTATTATTATTATTATTATTATTATTATTATTATTATTATTATTATTATTATTATTATTATTATTATTATTATTATTATTATTATTATTATTATTATTATTATTATTATTATTATTATTATTATTATTATTATTATTATTATTATTATTATTATTATTATTATTATTATTATTATTATTATTATTATTATTATTATTATTATTATTATTATTATTATTATTATTATTATTATTATTATTATTATTATTATTATTATTATTATTATTATTATTATTATTATTATTATTATTATTATTATTATTATTATTATTATTATTATTATTATTATTATTATTATTATTATTATTATTATTATTATTATTATTATTATTATTATTATTATTATTATTATTATTATTATTATTATTATTATTATTATTATTATTATTATTATTATTATTATTATTATTATTATTATTATTATTATTATTATTATTATTATTATTATTATTATTATTATTATTATTATTATTATTATTATTATTATTATTATTATTATTATTATTATTATTATTATTATTATTATTATTATTATTATTATTATTATTATTATTATTATTATTATTATTATTATTATTATTATTATTATTATTATTATTATTATTATTATTATTATTATTATTATTATTATTATTATTATTATTATTATTATTATTATTATTATTATTATTATTATTATTATTATTATTATTATTATTATTATTATTATTATTATTATTATTATTATTATTATTATTATTATTATTATTATTATTATTATTATTATTATTATTATTATTATTATTATTATTATTATTATTATTATTATTATTATTATTATTATTATTATTATTATTATTATTATTATTATTATTATTATTATTATTATTATTATTATTATTATTATTATTATTATTATTATTATTATTATTATTATTATTATTATTATTATTATTATTATTATTATTATTATTATTATTATTATTATTATTATTATTATTATTATTATTATTATTATTATTATTATTATTATTATTATTATTATTATTATTATTATTATTATTATTATTATTATTATTATTATTATTATTATTATTATTATTATTATTATTATTATTATTATTATTATTATTATTATTATTATTATTATTATTATTATTATTATTATTATTATTATTATTATTATTATTATTATTATTATTATTATTATTTCTTTTTCAAATTTCTTTCATTATCTAAGAAGCATTCGTGGACAATCTTACTCTAATATGTATAATTCTTAAGAGATGATTATTGCAGTTTTACTGAAAACTTTTAAATTGCCAAATTTAAGAATAAGCAAAGAAATAAAAAAAATTTTAAAAATAACAATTGATACTGAATTTTAATGTAAATACTTATGATTCTCTTTTGTATATTATTTTTGATGATGTCTGTTCCACTGTAATTGGATATATATTAGTGTAACATTGCTTACTCAAATTTTTATTTTGTCAATGTATGGCCAAGTTTAAAAAATATTTTAAGACAAAATTTGAAAGCATATAATTCTTTGTCTGCATTTTTAAATAACTAAATGTTTGGCTTTAAACATTTTTCAAATGTTTTATTAGTTGGCACCAGAAATTTCACACTTTGTGTAAATCTGAAAGAATTACAAATGAAGGTTTAAGGAATAAAATGGAATAAATACACAATGCATAACATTTTTCCCATATTTCTTGAATAAATGAATTATAGTCCTTAAAAAATATTGAATAAAAAAATTCAAAGTTGAATATATAAGAAGAAATTAAAAAATGAATGAATCATAAAGTTATATTGCAATTATGTTAAATAGTTTAACATTTATAGAAATCAAATAATGAAAGACAGTTTGCTTATTGATCATTTTGACAGTCAAACCATCATTTTTTAAAAAGATGTAAAAGTAGAATTTTAAATAAATTAATTGAATTTAGTTTGACTTAAAGGCAGAAAAAAGAAAATAATCCTAATCAAAATTAAACTAATTACCAATTGATAAATAGAAACAAATTATTTAAAAAAAAAAAACATATAAAAAACAGAAAATTTAAATTGTAAAACATTTCATTTTAAAATGTAAATTTAAATTTGTTAGCAAAAAATCAATAGTAACAATTTCCAGATAATTACTGGAGATTTCACACCATTTAGCCATTAAAAACTCATAACAATTATAATGATGTATAATAATTATAACAGTAGCAGATGTGAAATAGCAGCAGAAGTAGCAGTTTTAGTAATACTCTATCCAAAAATGGATGGAAATTTGTCTACATTTGCACAATAAAAAGTATTCATGGGAAACAAAATTTAATGGATTATATAATCATGTATATACATATTTCCCAATATTTTTCTCACATGCTTCTCAATAATTATTTCACTAAAACAGTTTCATATTCTTTTAAATTTTTTTCTTTATTAATTTTTTTTTTTCTTTCTTAACTTTTTATTTCCCATAATGGAAGAAGTATTTCTTTGGTATTTGTAATTTTCATATATTTCTTTACTCCAACTTGTACTCTGGTCAAGCAATATTAGGTCATTTAAAAATGTAGGTAGTGATCTGAAAAAAATGACTTGAAAAATAATATATTCATAGAAGACTACTGATAATTTTATAACATGCTGTTTTTATTCACAATGAGTATAAGTGCCAACTTTACAGTGCTAACATTGGAATAACTTGAATGGAAAAAAGAGAAAATATATGAAATTACAGAATAGACTTGACTTCTAGACACAGTTCCGTAAACCATATATCAACAAATGTGAAAAATTAAGAATTTTATTTGGATGGCTCATTTGTTAACATTTTTATTATTTTGCATCCACCAAATTTCTTTATGTGCTGATATTTAATTTTTACCATAAATCAGCTGAAATTGTGAAAAATCATTTTCTAATTATTTAGTTATTCATTTTTTTTAAATAAATACAACCATTGTCAGTGATCACCTTTGGTGCTACACTGATGTATGTATGTGTGTCTGTCTGTCAGTGTATGTGTGCATACTACACCTTGTAGTACAGTGTAATACAGAAAAGCATGGTGAGATTCCAATGTTTCAGAATGTGATAAACATTGACTCTGAAAACAAAACATCTAGCTTTTTATCATACTGATGCATTATCATCATTTGTAAATTATATTTCTACTTTTCAAACTTTTAGGACTATTTTCTGCTTATTTTTCAAGAATAGTACTTTCTACTCTATAGCAGATCACTTTAAAACTTTAGAAATTTAAAAACAATGTTTTCAAATTTAAAAACAAAAAGATTGACTTAAATGTATATTTTATAAAGCCACTTTTAACTTTCTTCCCCAATACATAATTCAATACAAGAGGTAGACATTCATACATTCAATTAAACATTTATTTGCATCTACAAACATACATACTGCTATACTTACATACACATTTATGCATGTTTCATACATATATTTCTTATTTAGAATTTATATTTTCTTTACACAAATTTTTGTAAAAGATATTAATTTTATTCTTTCATTTTTTTAAAAATAAAATTTTTATTAATTCAGTGTAAATTATATCTTATTATGCAAGCAATTTCAACAGGAAAATTATATGCTTTTCTTTCAAATACAAAATTGTAGATGACCAATTAATTAAAACAATAAATCTGCATAATTAAAATGAATACACTTTTGAATCTAATAATATTTTTTTAGTCAATTGATGAACAGAAAAAATGCAAATGGCAGAAGTGTCTGATACCTAATAATCCACATGACTGTGACATTTTGTACACTTTTGGCATATTTCTTTGTATCATCTGGAGAGATATGGGTGTGTAAGATAGGTAAACTATCTAAACAAAATCTGCTAAAAATAACATGGTTGCTTCAGTATCTGTTCATGTCTAACACGTGTACCAAATTGACTATATGTACTCCTGCCTCTTTTTAGTCCGGCATTGGTTTATGCTCGCAAAGAAGAGACACGTACCAACTAATCTGACAATGGACTCAGCCAGCCAAAAGTGTTTGTCAATGGTGCCACAGTGACAAGTAATTATTGGTTACTTAACTTCTCCCACTGCCATTTCTGTTTTATCTGTCTACTCTAAACATCTGAAGCTTTTACTTCTGTCTCTAAAATACTTTCACTAAAACTTTTAATCTTTCATACACTAAACATTTATGCCTTTCTGATTGTTCTACAAAAATCATATTTTGCCACATTTTACAGTCATTTTCTTCTTAATTTTTCATGTTGATTTACAAGAATGCAAGTATAAAATTAAGAAATTTCTACATTATATTTCTATTTCTTTATGAAAGTTATTGTGAAAGGCATATATATATATATATATATATATATATATATATATATATATATATATATATACATACATATATATTTAAATGTACCTGTATGTGTGTGTTTGCATTGTTTATATATGTGTTGTAACTTTGTATATTTACATGCATACATACAAAACTACATACATACACAGAATCATACTTTTTCATATAAAAATGCATGTGTAAATTTTTATAGGTTTTTATAGTTAGCTTTAGTTTCAAGACAAGATAAAAATGAATTTGCACAAATGGTCATGAAATCGTTCAGAGAGTCATGCCCATTTTTATATCTCCTATGCCTTCTGCTGTTTATCCACCACAAGTCAAGAATCAATGGCTGTTTCAAAAAAATGTTTTAGTAAAGGTTGGATAAACAAAGGCAATTGATATGAAGTGTCTCATCCCTAAGTAAGTATTAAAATAGAAGGGATATGATGATACATATTTTTTGTCTGTAACACTTATTCAAGCTAGCCATATCCACCTTAACAAAACAAAAAGAAAGCAAAAAATGGAAAAGTGAATTGCAAAACATGAAAAAAAAATGAAAAAGAACCAAAACAATATTTGTTTGGCAGGATAGATTCCTGAATTGTACTTTGAACACAATCGGGTTAGTATTGGTTCCTTTACAATATTATTTCATTGCTTTTGATTTCAGGATCAATGACAATGCAGTAATGAATTATATTCAACTGAGAATATTGGCTCTCTTATGATAAATCAGTGTGGAAGAAAAATAACCTGTTGTTTTACAACATTTAACACATTCTGCATACAGCAATGTCTGCCAAAATTAAGGACATTTTGTAGACATGTACATTTTATAAAAAAATCTCCTTTTTAGTCCTTTCTCTTTTCAAGTCAAATATTCTGCAGAAAAATCTCAACATCACATACATAAAAAGTCATGTGATTTTCTTTCTTTTATTTTTTCCACTCCAAAAATTAAATAACACAGCAGCGGGTTTCCCCATATAGTTGCCAACACATTTTGATTTTTGTGACTGAACAACTAGAATGAAACATTATTACTACTGAACAACTACACAACATTGTGAAAGGCAATTAATTTTCATTTTTCTGATGCCATCACAAACACATGTAACATTATTTCACAGTTCAGTGACAAGCATTTTATACCTATTCATGCTGCATTCATTAACATACTATTATTTATTTGGGCCATTCTTAAAAATATGATGGAACCTTTTATCCTGAAGTTTTAAACAGAATTATTTTTTTCAAAATGCTATAGATTGTATATTATTTATGGATACACATACAAACACACACACACTTGCACATGAACATACATACACACACACACACACACAGATATATATATATATATATATATATATATATATATATATATATGTATATGTATATATTAGTGTGTGCATGTTTTTGTATGTGTATCCATTCACTTAAATATATAAATACACAAACATACATATATACATATGCATACACAAACATAAAAAGGTGTTTATACTGAATAAATTTTCAGTATCATATCTTATAAAGTAGCTTTTTTCTCTAGCCAGGAGTACAGGAATTATTTTTGAGGCAAAATGTTTCATTAGAATAACTCAATAAATATTGAAGTTTAGAATAGTGTTTACATTTATATAATATTTTATTTTTTAAAATATTGGCCAATCAGCCATCATAACACATCTACCGGGATTAGATATTTAATAACTCAACAACAAGGTTTGTGCTTACAAAGCTGAAGGTGATAAAAAAATAAAAACAAACTCTAAAATAATTAAATTAAAATAAATTTAAGTTTTGATTTTTTTTCTCAAGTTGTAGGAAAAGAGGCAGAAACAGTAAAACCCTCGTCAATATGACGAAAAATTTTGTTAATAAAAGATATATTACAAGATTTTTTTTTATTCAGAATATGTGCATGTGCATGTATACATATATATATATATAAGTGAGTGTACATTTATAAATATGTATATACACGCAATGGGCATAGTGGAAATTTTAAGCATGTTTCACTTCCTCTTTAATAAATATTTCATTCATATCTGCAATTTGCTACAATCTACTGAACTACAATAGTAGGCAAATGTTCCTCAACGGCTTTGTTGTTATTTAAATTATATACAATAAGAATGATCCAAGAATCTACTGAATGTGTTTTTACTCAAGATAAAGACTCAGCTTATTGATTCATATATTAGCAACTTGTATTCAAGTATTGATATCACCAAAACATGGCCAACTAAACAGACATATGTATGTGCATGTTTGTATGTGTGTACATATGTGTAAAAATGTATGCATGTACATCTTAGTTGTTAGTAGTCAGGAAGAACTAACAGCTATGACTATATTCTTCAATTTAATAGTCAGTAATCAATGGCTATCTTTATAGACTGTAAAAAAAAAATTATGATTTATAAATTTGTTTATAAATATATACACAAATAAATATGAGCTTGCTTAGTATTTTGTTGCTCAATGTGTACAATTCTAAAAAAAAAAACACCGGTGTTACATAATACTGTATTTTCTACAGATGAGAAAGGAGATCATTCTAAGATTTTAACAAATTAGCAATTTGGCCACATATACACTCTCTTTCTCTCTCACACACACACGCTCTAATATACCCATATACAAATATACATGTGTGTGTGTACTTGTGAGTGTTTGCCTATATCTAATTATACATGCATACAAGTATGTATACACACATAAAAAGTGAGAAAAAGAAATGACAGACACAAAAATGGAATATAAACTAAAATTTTTTAAGGAAAGGGCTAGCCCAAATCCTTGATGCATCACTTTATCCAAGGCTTTTTAGGTTAAAAAACAATTGTTTCAACCTGTTTATATTTGTTTTATATACATATGTGTTATATACACAGACGTGTGTATACACTGTAATCAAAGTGCATATTTTGTGTGTGCTTTTGTTTTGGAAGATTTCAGTATTATTCAAATTGCCTTTTGACAAATTTAAAATTTCAGCAGAAATGTTCCAGACATGTTAAGAATATCCCTTCAGAACTCTTATTTTATTATTACACATAGTTTTTATTTTCATTTGGCATTAACAGTCATTTGTTTTTCTTTAAATGTATTTTAATAATCAGGTGATAATAGCAGTTAAAGAAAAACAATCAGTTAATATGGAAATAATTGCCAAAAAATTGGCTTGAGCTTTTTATTGCTCTTTTCAAATAATTTTATTATCCATCATCCATCAAAAGACTCATATGCGCTCAAAGTTATTTCACTCGGGATCATAACTCACCACTATTACAATACTGTTTGAAAACACAATGAGCAACTGAGCATATAAATGAATTTGTGAATATATATATATATATATATATATATATATATATATATATATATATATATACACAAACACTTGCACACTGTGTAGCCTCACTGTACTCCTGGTATCAACATTATTGTCAAACTCATAGTAGTATCTCTTGATAAATTTTTGCGATCACAAATGATATGCCGGTAATATACTAGTTTTGTTAAAATCTGGTACTTAATGTAACATGAACAGAAAGTTTAATGAAGCAACCAAAATATTACTTATTATTATTATTAAAGTAGCCATTTTTATAACAACAAGTAATATTTGAATTCCTCTTGGCTTTTAGATATACTTTTAAAATCATTTTATCAATTTGTGCTTTCCATTGTTGAATTTATAGAGTTCATTAGTTTTAATTGTTTCCTCTATTTTCTTTATGCAATCATCAAAAATAGGAAAATTTAAATTGCTTCTAAGTAAGAAGATCTCACAGTGACATGACTGTTGAGAACAGAAGGGTAAGGCATTGACATCAGTGCATTTCTAAACAAATGCAGAATTTGGAAACCCATGTATACCAATGTATATTACTGGCCTATAAGTACTCATACAGGTTTGAGTGTGTGTACATCTTAAGGAATACACACCAACACAAACCTTTAATGAATTTGCAATATATGCAAAATAAAGAAATATTGTAAGGATTATTACAATTCAAAATTAACATTTTATTAAATAGTGTAAAATGAATATTCTCTTTTTGTTTGCTAACATCCTTTTAGCAAATTCTCAAATGCATATTGGGTTTCAAATCAGAAACTGTTTTTAGACAAATTTCTCGATGTTTATTTGAAGATTAGATTGGGGCTGTTTTGTTGGGTTTCTTTATCAAGTAAAAAAGTATTTAGAATTATGATATAATATCTCAGTTTTCAAGAATGAATTATGTTATGATATTATAAATTATCAAAAACAAAAAAGTGATCATTTCAACTGTTTAGCTTCCATTTTTTGTTTTAAAAATTAGTTTCATTGAAAAGAACAAAAGCAAAATTACATCTCCACAAAAATCTACAAAACACAAACAAATCACAAAAAAGGTCCATGCTTCAATACACAACCAACAATGTTTTCAACACTATTTTACACACTATACATATATATACTAGTATATATCTATCTTCTTTTAACTAGTTCTCAGTTTTATTTTTTATTATTATTTGATTTATTTATTTATTTGATTAATTAATTTATTTTTTTGAAAATTTATTATTTCTATTATTTAATTTCTTTATTTTAAAAATACAGCAGGAATTATCTAAATTTAATGCATTCATATTCTAATTATGTACTGACATTTAAATAAATATGTTTATAGAATTATGTAATTTTTTTATTGTTGAAATGATTTTTCTTGTAAGAAACTGAATGACTTTAAATGTAAGCAGAAAAGATATGACTGTCTAGCTAAATGCTGAAATGTATATTAAATCATATGTAATTTATATGAATTAGCATAATTTATGTCTTTATGTATGTATATAAATATTCACTGAAATGCACTTGCATATTTGTATAATATATATATATATATATATATATATATATATATATATATATATATGTATGTATGTATGTATGTATATATATATATATATATATATATATATATATATATATATATATACACATACACACTGTTTTTATGTATATTTATATACAGAAACATGTTGATATAACTTTACATAAATAATGTTAACTGTAATTTGTTAAAACATGAAAATATGTTAAAAGTGTAAATCATACCTGTTGATAATTTTTAAAATTTTCTGTTAAAATTCTTTCTTTTTAAGCCTAAGTCTCAGGTTCAGGCACTTATTTTGACTGGTCTACCATTTTGAGACCAATCATAATTATCAAGCAATATTGCATGTCTTGTTTTTACCATTTCTTTGGTTTGTTTTTTTTTTTTTGTTTTTTTTGAAAATGCATATAATTCTTTATCAGTAAATTATACAATTATCTGAGCACTTCTATAATAAGTGTTTATTCAGCAGCACCACAAGATATAACTTTTACTGTAAGTTGACAACAATATGCATTCAATATATTTATATAGCTGTATGAACATATATTTACTTACAAGTGTGTATATGTTTGTGCATGTATATAAATAAATATATATATATATATATATATATATATCTGTATGTATGTATGTATATATATATATCTGTGCATTCTTAAATGTTCTATAATTTGTACAAATCAATGAAAAATGCTTGCAATCATATATATTCCTTTACATCTTATTTATTATGTATTTCAGAATGGAAAACTATTAATTTTTTGTTACATTTGTTTCTTGTT
This sequence comes from Acanthosepion lycidas, assembly GCA_963932145.1. Lineage (NCBI taxonomy): Eukaryota > Metazoa > Mollusca > Cephalopoda > Sepiida > Sepiidae > Acanthosepion > Acanthosepion lycidas. The sequence continues at coordinate 35,710,835 of OZ010589.1, forward strand.
TACTTTGTGCTATAGTACTATCATGAAGTTAAAACATATTGATATGTGAATAAATGTATAACTGTACATTAACTGAATAATATTTGATTATCTTACAACTTTATATATATTATATTTTAATTAGACCTAACTTAGTGTGCTTCATTTAAAATAATTATCATTTGTAAACCTACCATGACAAAATCAATTGATACAGAAAATGGCACTTATTCATAACTTCAACAAATTTCTCTTCTTTGTCACACATTAAATTGGTACACATTCAAACACATTTACACAGATTGTACAATGTTGTGTATTTAAGCATACCAGCCTGACTTTTTGCTTAGCATGCTCAACATATCAAGTACAATGTTCAAGAAACATGCAACAATATTTAAGAGAAATTCTTATATTATTTTCTTTCTATTTATTGAGAGAGACAAGTTTGAAAGTTAATAAAGTAAGCAATAAAGAAGAAAAGAATCTTGTTTTAGCCAATCTACTCAAGTAGATTTTTAAAAACATTATTGATCTTTACTTCTTTGCCTATTTTATTTTCACTTTCATAACAAGTACTCTCCCTTATTTTTGTGTGCAATGCATCCAACTGACATAATATTCTGTATAGCTAATATAGCTATATTTGCTTTTGGCTGTGCTTGGTCCAACCATACTTGTCACAAGGATCAAAAATTCATTCAATGTCTTTTTACTATTGGAGTTACATATTCCCAAATTTTGCTTTTCTTAACAATCTTGACATTGCCTTCTTAGATATTCTTTTTTTCTGTCACAAAAGATCATTTCATGATGGTTAAAAAGATAAAAATGAAAACATTAACCAAAGTATTTCATGCCTGTTCTAAAAAAAAACCCAACTTTACAGCTATAATTTACACAAAATCCAGCATGAACATTTTAGTGATAAGTGGAATAAATTTGATATAAGATAATAATTAATAGATATAAGAGAAAGAGTAAAAATCTAAAAAGAAGAATATAAGGAAAAAAATCTGAAAGCACTCAGATATAACAAAATACTCAGTCGCATTCTCATAATTTCATACTTTATGATTGAGTCAGTTACATTTGTAACATATTTGCATTCTACACATATTACTAGCATTGAATGTTCTGACATTTACTAAACTTTTTCAAAAAATATTTTACTTGTGTCTGTATGTAGAAAATCAGATAAAAATGTACATATAAAAATTGTATGTATTTACGCATACCTACTGAAATGTTTACTACTTACAAATCAGTTCTGTTTTCCATTGTGCTGTGCTAAAATGTATTACTTTTACTACAACTGTTTTGATTTTCTATCTGTACTAATTGTGACAGTATGAAGTGAATAGCTAAGATAGTTTAAGAAAATTAACTATTTTACTGATTATTTTGTGTAAAATCACTACATGACCTAGATAAAGAAATATTTCATTACTATGACCAAAGTGGATAGTCTTTTAAAATTTTCACAAGTCATTATGTTTATGTAATAATGAACTTGACAAATCTGATGTTACTATCACAGATATTAGGCCAGAGGATGTGTAAAAGTTCTGGCATACTAAAGAGTGTGGAAGTTTTAAATTATGCGTATACATTGACCAAATTAGTCTAACCCATGGTTACCTAAGGCCAATATGTTGATTGGTTGAGAAAATCATTCAATCAGTAGTTTGCAAATTGTGAGGATGGATAGAATATAATCACATATTAATATTTATGCCCAAGTAATTAAAATTACTATTTGCTCTCATGATTGTGCAGATTAATAGCCATCTAAGATTATGTTTTTTATTTTACAAATATTCTATTCTGAACATTCTTCAGCAATATGTACACATACATGCCCACATCTATACATACATAAAAAATATGTAAATGTTACTTTTTATTTAGATCAGTGCAGAATTTCAAATTCTGATGAACAATTTTATAGGAGACTGTTTTCTAAAACTAGACTACACTAAATATATGAATAAATATATTTCTTTTAAAAAACACTGTGGAAAAATTGTGACAATGTTAGATTGTAATGAAAAAGTGTATTAATTTAACACATTTAGTAATCCATTTAGCAGTGTAAAAGCAGAGCATTTCCTGTCTTATATTGTCATTAAAACAAATTCTGGCTTTGTGAAAAATGCATTAAAAATCAATTCTTTAGCTCAAGCTTAAAACTTCATCTACAATGCTTTAAATGTGACTAAAATGGTCATTACAATGAAAGTAATAGAAATCATACAGATATGTGATAAAATAACTTCACTCCTAGAACTTTGTAACTCACACATTTTTTCATTATCTCATCAGTATCTGCAATTTTCAAGATTTACAAAAAGAAAATTTATCATCAACATGTACATTTTTCTTCTGAGAAATATTAATTTAAACCTCACTATAAAACACCAGAAACAAGATCTTTATACGAGACTCTCTTATTTCATAATAATAAGCTAATATTATAATTTCTCAAATTTTAATCTCTTTTTTTTTCTCTCAAAACTGCTGTTTTTATTATTCACAACCCTGTTCCTTTTGATACATTTCATGATATAAAATAGGGTCCATATATAAATTATAGGTGAATATATATGTACAAAAACATGATATTTTTATGTTATAGATTTTCCTGTTATTCTTGCTTTTAAATGTTTATTCATTTTTTATTTCATAAAACCATGATGAAAGAAAAAGCAGTTTTCAGAGATAAAATAATAAACATTTAATTTCTATTATCTCCATATCTTTTTATTAGTTTTATATTATTTTGATTAATTTCATTATATTCAGAAATTTTTAAAATTTCATTTTATTCTGTTTTATTTATTTTTTCCAAGCTTAAAAATAATATTTTTTGCATAATTATAAATGTAAAACAAATTATTTTCAGAATGTCCCCCTCATTAGAGGAGATTATATATGATATATCAGCAAAACTAAGATGCTTTTAAAAACATTTTTGTACATATAGCACTTTCAAAATCAGTCAGTCAGTTGATATGATACGAGTAGGAAGAGTGAGTGGGGAGTGGTAATTGAGAAGAAAAGCTAAGTACTCTTATGATAACCCTTGTGACAAGTATATCAATAAAAAAAAATATTCAGGGGCTGGCCAATCACAGGCCAACAAACACCATATTTACCTTTGTTAAGCATCACTGATATCACCATCAGCTTCACATCTTCATTTGTGGATGATCACAGTACAACAGTTTAAATTTATATCTTGATGGTTTTTCTTTCCCTTTCATTTTCTCCATTTCTAATGAACAAATAACATCCCAGAAAACAAAGAAAAATACAAGCATTTGCTAGAATTTAACAAAAATTATCAAAATTAAATAAAAGCAGTTTATAAACAACATTCCAAATTTGATTTTTTTTGTTTCTTTTTTAGATTATTTTTTTTGTTTGTTGCATGAAGAAAAAAGTAAATCCTGTAATTATTATTGCATTGCAAGAGGAGAATTAATAAATGTTCACATTTTTTTTCTGTAGATTTTCCTAAATGAAACTGGGGTAATGGGGAGATATTTAAAACAACTTTCATTTAACATTCTTTTTTCAACTTTAACTCTTACAAATCATGTTTTGTTCTTTCTGTGTTGCATGTGAATGGAGTTCTCACAAGAAAATGTAAGTAGTGAGATCAAAATATTGGTTTCTTTCTTTGTAATATCATCAGTTTATTTGTATCAAGTTGACTTTGAACACTTCCTTTCATAACATGAGTTATTCATTTGTTGAAATCTCTATCAGAAGTGCTATTCTAACATCCACATATAGCATATACACAAACATCCTGAGCAACAGAGATGATAGGCATTACAAGCCTGTTCTCTCAAGAAAAATTCTTTGAAATGAAATTGCTTCTTTGTTTATTATTCATTTTATCCCTTTTTTGATTAAGTTGAAATTTCTTTGTATGTAATTTTGTAAGCAATTTTTCTTTCGTTTCACAAATTATGTCAGTTTATATCAGTACATTATATATTCACATATAATAGCTCATACATACAAACATGCGCACAAGTATTCAAGCATTCATTGTTTTTCTATATTTGATATTGACTTTAGATATCAAACCTGATAACATTGCATATATATCATTTTTGTTGCCCATAGTATCTGAATATTTTTGTATATGTTGATATATGCATCAATAGTGTAAATATATATATATATATATATATATATATATATATATATATAATGTCAGTCCATATTCAAATTAATATATAATGTCTGTGTTTATGTAATAAGTTCTTGTTAATCCATGTAAAATCTCATACTATTGCAAGAGATGTATGCTAATAGGTACATTATATATGTATGTATAAAAGAGAATATATATATATATATATATATATATATATATATATATATATATATATGGACAATATGATGATTATTTTTTTTTATCATTATAATGAGAGCAGGCAAAGAGAAAAGAAATCCCACTGCAACAATCATTAGGTGATACGTGATAAGTAAATTCTTACTACTCAAAATAGGAAATTTTGGGTACAGATTTACTCACACTCTGTTAATAGTCAGCAAATAACTTTCAAATCCATCTTACTTTTCCTTTTTTTTGTAGCTCCTATAATTGTGGTTACTGTTCATTTCTTGTATCTGTCTCTCTCTCTCTCTCTCTTATATGCTCTTTGTCCTTTCTCTATAATGTTCATTTTGTTTCATCCTCTATTGAAAGTGCATGTTTATTGTGGAGTAGCTGAACCTTTTCTATTTAATCCATTTTTTTTTTCTTTTTTAATTTCTGTTTATTCCTTTCATTTGGTTTGGTACTCTCAATTACATAGAATATTAAAGATTTGTATGAAATTCTCACAGGAAAATATTTGGTAAACCAAATATAATAAGATTTCTGTATGTAACAAAATGCCAAACCATCTTTTTTTTACCCTATTTTGTTTTTCATGTTTTAGCTTTATCAGGCAAAACATAAGTGTTTGCATATGTATTATGTTAGTCTACACACAAACACAAATACACACACATTCATCCATGCCTATATATATATATATATATATATATATATATATATATATATATATATATATAAAAGCATGTATGTATTTTTAGTTATGTGTGTGTATATATGCATATGAAATTGCTTGTGTGTATACACGAACTGTTGGCACATAATTCTTTACTTGATTTTTTTGTTCAACAAAACAGCTCAAGTTCTTTTTAGATCTAACTCTTACATTTTTGTCACTGTAACCATTTCTTTCCTTTATTCTGATTCGTTTCCCCATTTCATAACTTCATTTTCATTTTCTTTTTTTTTTACAGCAACTCATCAACAAGTCAATTCTGTCTTTATTTTATGACAGAACTATTCTTGTTATCCAGCATGTAGGCTAAATTTCTTTTAACTTCTGTCCTCAAAACACAACAGACTTTCATTTACCTGTTGTTGATTTACTATTCTTCTTTTCTCTGTTATCTTCATTTTAATTAATAAATTGCTCACACTTTGAATCCATTAAATCCATCTGAAGTATTGTCTTCTTTTTTCTTTTTAATCAAATGCCTCAGTACTGTTGACGCAATCTTTTCCTCTTGCTGTAAAATAATTTTTTCACTCAATTTCACTTGTTGAGGAAAAGCTTGTTGCTATTGTTACTCTTTTCTTACACTCTTCCAAATGCTGCCATTGAAAATATTAATGAATTTAAGAGCCGCATCCCCTTCAACTAAAGCTGTTGTTGCTGATATTGTCTTCATAATTCAAATTCTTTTGCAATAAAAGTAGAAGAAAAATTTGAAAGAAAAGGAGAAAAATATTTTATCATTTGGGATATGTTTTCTGCTTCTGTCTTTTCGCAAACGCCTGAAATTTAATCAAAATCAGGTAATCTTTTATCAAATTTTTTCTTTGCTCCATTCTTTTTCAATCTGCTTAAGAAGCTTTATCTATCAATCATTGTCTTTTCTTTCTAATTTTGGGTCCTTTCAGGCAAAAATGTGCAATTTTTTTGCTGGAAGATTTGTTTAAAGAAAAGCACATTTTCTTCTGTTTCTCAGGAATATTTCTCCTTAATTTTCAAAGATCAGATAATTTAGATATTTCATCAAAATATCTTTGCTTACACATTTCTTTTAATTTTCGACACAACAACAACAAAACCCTTTTATTGTTTTTTTTTTTTTTGCTAGATCCAATGCTTGAAACTCCTTTGCACTAGAATTTCATATAGAACTTTGTGCAGTATCTCTGTCTCATCTGCATGGCATATCGCGAACATAGTATATGCAGTTCAACCAGTCAAACAGCCAGATGGCTTTGATTTGAAGCTTTGTATATGACTAACTTCAAATTTTTAGAAAGTAATTGAAAACTGTAAGGATGTATAATTAATATAAACATCAGAACACCATAGAGATGTTAAAAGTTCAGCATTATTACATTGCTTTTTTGTTTTTTCAAAGAAAAAGCTTCAAGATATAAAGTTTTTTTTTTAATTTTGCAGCTGTAAGATAATTATTTTTTTTAATTTTTAATTTTTTTATTTTTTTTGTTTTTTTAATGATTCCATCTTTCAGTTTTCCTCCTTTCATTTTTCCTATTTTCCGATAATCTCTTCTCCAAAAGTTCATATTAAAAACAATTCTTTCTGCAATATATACATATATACATACATACACACACACATACATATATATATGTGTGTGTGTCTATATATATATATATATATATATATATTTATATATATATATATTTATATATATATATATTTACATATATATATATATATATATATATATATATATATATATATATATATATATGTATGTATATATTATAAATCAAAGAAGTTCTTCTGTTTTGTTTAGTTTTATAATGTAGATATTTTAACAATGTTAGGGTTTTGAGCCTCTAGCTGGGGAGACATGGTCCCACCACTAGTGTTATGAGTTCTCAATGACTCTGCTTCAGATGTAGTGCTAGAAGTCGGAAGAGTAACAATGGCGGTGGTCACAGTGACTGTGTTATTTGATTTACTGTTGGTACTACCAATAGCATTGAGACTTGATCGGGATGTTCGGTTAATAGTGGGCAGGCGTATCTGGACATCGTTCAATTCTTCCTGTTCCGACTCGTGGCCTGATGATCGCGTCTGGAAAAGAAAAGTTTTTTTTTCAAATAGATCTTTTCCACAAAGAAAAAAGAAGTTATATATGCATAACATAAAATGATTTTTAGCTTATAATTAAAGTAAACATGAGATGATATCTGAAAATTAGATTTATAAAGGATTGAGTCTATAAATCTAATCATTTATTTTAAAATGATGCAACTGTACATATTAATTCATAATGATAATTATGACCTGGAATATGATTTATTTCTAATTTTGTTTTAGCTTATTTATTTATTTTGACTAATTAAAATGCATTTCGTTTTTTGGAGGTTATTTTGGGTTATTTTGAGTCAATGTTTGGTCATTTTTGCTTTTTGTGAATCTAAGAGTCTGTAAGAATTTCATAATTTTCGCATAACAGATGTGGAAAATAGATTTTCTTTACAAAACTTTTTACTATAAGAAAATCTCAAAATTTTTAAATTAAAATTAAAACAAGGAAAAATTATAACAATATGTAGTTATTTATATATTTTCATGAATAATAGGCAAAAATTATATCTTTTATCAACTGACAATTTAAGTAACCAATATCTTTAAAGATATTAAATACTTGAACTTTTCAGAAAAAGATACATATTAGGTTGTTTATGGATAAAAATATCAGCTTAATTCTGTAGTAATCATGGATAAATTATTATATGTTGCAATAGCGATCTTGGAAAATTATATTTTTTCTTTTATTTTCATATTTTAGATGATTGTGACATCCACAATTTCTCAAATGTCACTCATTATAATTGACCTTTTTGCAGTTAAGTTTGCAAAAATCTTGCCAATTATTAATTGATACTATATTATTGAGGTAGCTGTACATTTTAATTAATGTTAAATTAATTGTATCAGCTCTTATTATTGTGCATGTGCTTTCATATGATTTTTCTTCTGATACATTTTTGATAATTGCTTAATATCATCTTTCTCTTTTTTATTAAAACTAGTTAGAGATTTTATTTGAAAGCAATTTTATTTCTATTATCTTATGATGTATCAAGTTTCTAGAATCATCTTTTTCAAGTTGAATATTATCTTTTACTAATATAATTTGATTTAATGCCCCTGATGCTAATTCATATTAAGACATTTACAAAGTTGATTTATTTAAAAAGAGTAAAGTGCTTCTAAAATATTGTTACCATACAAAAAATGAAACCAAAAAGCTTTCAACACAATTACATTTATCCTTCTTTTACTGTATAAAAATAATAATAATCATAACTATCATTATCCTGTAATTTGATGCTATTTACCTGATTTGGAAATTATTCTCCAGGTTAAAAAGTGTTAAAAAATTTATTACATCAACATGTGAGCATAAATTTAAAATTTCAACAAAATAAATGTTTTAAGAGCAAATTCACAAAATTTTAATGCTTACCGTAGCTTGATTCACTGTCAAACTGAAGAGATTAGATAATCATGTGCACATGACAAACATGAAAAATGAGTCAGAATGAAGATAAAGAAGACCACATCATATATAGCTATCCTTTCTCTTTTCTAGATCACTAATATGATAAGCTCATCACTGTTAAATACAGATTGTAATTCGATTATTTCAAATAACTTTGATAACTCAAAGTATATATTTTGTTCAGTTGTTTTTTCTCTCAGATGAATATAGATGTTATGGGCCACAATAAAATATTGTTAGTTACTAAAAGTATTCACATTTCTCCTAAAGAGGATGAAGCTAATGAATACAGATGAGATATTTCAAATGAGTTATTAGTAATCTCATTTGGAAGTGTGAATGTGTCTTGATTTGAATGGTCAACAAAAAATGTAATTTTATTTTTTTTATAAGTACCAAAACTTGTACATCAAATTTATTTTCAATACTGTAAGTAACTTAATAGTTTAGCTAGAAGGAAAGGTAAAAGAATCGAATACAAAATAAAAAAAAAATAGAAAGATTTAGAATTGATCAAAAGAAATATATAAAAATATCAATGAGTGAAAAGTGAAATTATTAAAGTATATGATTAAGTATGAAGATAATGGTGGTGATTTGCATCATAAGAGATTATTCTGAAATTAATTAACCATCATAAAAATTAATAAATGATTAATACGTCTTCATTATAAAATTTATTTTCTAAATTGTTTTCTTTAATCACCTTCGAATTACAGACACATTTATATTACTTTCTCTTTTCTCTCAATTTTGTTTTTTTACAAATGTTCACCCAATACAAAGCCCAAGAACCACTCAAGGTAGAGGGTTACTGTGTGGTGTTGTATTAGCATAAAAAAAGGAAAGAAGTGGAGTTCCTGGAAAGATAATGACTAATTCTAGACTTGAAAAGGTTAAGATTGAATTAGTGAATAATATTTCAGAGTTCAGTCAGATATGTTAGAAGTAATAGAGTGGAAGTAGACTTTGGAAGGAATTGGAAACCTAATCTGGAGTATGATCCAGATAATAGGCAAACCTAAATTTTGCATTTAAACTGCCAAATTCATTAACATACTGACTTTACATTCAATTATATTCTTTTCCTTTATATATTATTTTCCTGTTTACAAATCTTTTTCAGGATCATATGAAGTTTGTGTATATTTGAGATTAAATTAGGAAATACTGGATAGAGATGAAATTTCTGTGGCATCCATCAGTTTTGAGAAGCCATGTATCAGCACCCAAACTTTTATGCCCATTCCAGGGCACAAACCCAAGCAGGATTTTGTATGAGAGATCAGTAGTTACCCATGCAGCATACTTTCCCTCTTCATGCTATTGATGTTGCCCAAGGGATAAGAAGAGGCCAATACAGCTTGGCACCATTGTCATCCCAAGAGTTGCCAGAATGAAATTGAACATAACAATGGACTGTCTTAGGGACTCTGGCTCCTGATTAGAATTCAGAGTTGTCCTTCTCTTAGTCTGATTGCCAACCATAGCTACAGAGCCCAGACTGCCCTGGCCCCACAACTAATATGGGTTTTCAGTGACTCAAAAATTCTGTAATAGTTGAGAAAAGGTCGAATTAGTTCTTCATTCTAGTTTTGCATTATGGAAAAGTTATGATGGCACAAATCAAAAATTGGATTTGGATGCATTGAATAAAAAAAGGTCTTTGCTTTGTAAAATTAGGATACATAGTGATATTAAATTGTAATATAAAAATAATTTTAGAATTCCTGAAAGTTTCTGATTCTGTACATATAAATCTGGAAGATATACAAATATATATATATCAAACTAATTGTAAGTAATTGGATGACAAAATGGAATAAGAAATTTTTACATTATGCATTTTGTCCCATTGAAAAAGTCTTTTGAAAAGTTTTTTTCTTTTAGCTTTCATTTACTTATATATGTATCTCTTTTAAGTAATGTGATAAATCTATTTTTAAAAGTTCAAATAAAACTTTTTCTTTAAATATTTTCATTGCACTCCCTCAAATTTTTACCAATTGTAGTAATTTTTTACAGGGTTTTATTTTTAAAAAAATACAATAAAGAAAGAAATACAAGAAAGAAAAAACTATCAAAGTAAGTGGGTACTGGAAATTTTAAGTTTTCTTGCTGCTAACCATGTTATATGGTAAGAGAAAAGACTAAAGCATTTCTTTGATTTCATTAAATTTTTAATCCTTTCTAGCATGTTCAAAATTTTGATTAAAAATCTTGTTTTTCTTATGTCAGCAGATGGGCCAAATATTAGTATAGGGATTTTTAGCATCTTTTTTTGGTGTTAAAAACACATTTTGAAAATTCATACAAAAATCAAATAATTGTTGGATTTTAATGAAATTTTCAGGACTTATTTTAAAAATTTTTTTTTTTTAGAAAATCTTGGTAAAAATATTTTTTAACATCTGTTACCCCCCCTCCACACACTTAATTTTATGAAATTTCAAGAAATTAAAATTTCACCCTTTTCATATTTATATTAGTTAAAAGCAGAACTTCTTGGAGAATTTAAATCACCAATTTGTTTTTGGCAAGCAGAAACACCATTTTCCAAAAAATTTGCACTGGAACATAAAATAAAAAATGCAATAAAACTATGACATTATTTAATTAGAAAAGTTTTTAATTGTTTATATAACTAAGATATATTAAAGACACTATTGTCTTAAGAAAATAAGTTTTTTGATGAATAATGAATTTTTACAAGAATTGTTTTCACTTTTTAAAAAATTTTAATTAGAAAAATTTATAAAGTTTTGAATATTTCAAAATTCTGTATTAATTCCAGCCTTTTAGATGATATTATTAAGTGAATACAATTTTTATTAATCCTAAATTGAAAAGCTTAGTACAAATCATCAAACACCTATACTTTTAAAAGAATTTTGTAATTTATGTGCATAAACGTGCCAATTTTCTATATATGGCCGACCATACATGAAATTATCAGAAAATAAGAATGATAGCTATAGTAAATTTACAGCCAAAAATATGTCATATTTAATAGAATATTATTAGATCATAGAGGATATAAATTTTTTAAGATTACTGATTACTTAAAAATTATCTATAAAAGGCACTCACATTAATTAAATTATTTTTTAATACCTAAAGCCCCCATAGATTAACATTAGATAAATATCATCATCATCAATCTATCAAACCTGTAAATCCTTAAATGAACAGCTACTGTTGGCTTAAAAATGCATTTCTGCAATATTTTAAACTTAAATAATAGTTGTTTCAAATCAGATTAATTATACTTTAAATCAGCTAATATTCCTAAAATAATGTTTCAGAAAAGTATATTTTATTTTTGGAATTTTTTTTATAATTAGGAGAATTACATTGCGTTGAAAGTCAACTAAAAATGGGCGCTAATCAGCTATTTTAGCAAAAAAGAAAAAAATTCCTTTGAGTCAATTTGAATTAGTTTTAAATTAATCTTTAAAATGCAGTGAAGTATTTTGCTTATTGGAAATATTAAATTTAATCTATTAGCTTTAAATTAAAACTAAAATAAAAGCTTCAAGAAAGATTTTTCATTTTAAAAAATTCATTTTAAACTTTAGGCATAATTTTATTTTATTTTATTTTTTTTTTGGAGGTACCTAATCTATATTTTAGTTTCATAAGAACCTACAACAGCCTGGCGGGCACCCAAACCTTTTGAATTTTACACAAATTTAAGTTCTTAAATGGACTAAAAATGGTAAGAAAAAGGTTAGAGAATGCTTCATCAAAGCTGTTTCCATTTAAAGGAACACTGTAAATCGGTGGGATTTCTCATCTTCAGCAGGGCTGTTCATTTCCAAACATGCCCATCTGTTTTGGTCCATTTGTGTTTCTTCAATACCCCACAGAACTAACCTAAAGTTTATAATGCAACTATTATGAGCAGACATTAGTTACAGTTCAAGTATATGCCACACAAGGGATACATACAATTTTGAATTCAGAGTTGCCTTCCTATACTGATCACTGACCAAGGCTAGTGAGTCAAATCTGACCTACTATTTAACTCATAGCTGAGGGGAGAATGTATGGATTCATACCTTTCCCAAGGATATTTGTGTAAAAGTGAATATAACAGTCTTGACCAGAATTTAAACTCAGCTTACCAATTTTTCACTCTGAGTCTTTAACCATTACATCACCTGCACATCCAGAGAGAATGATTGCAAAAGGTAAAGATATGATGGCCACTCCTATACACATGGTTTCAGTCATATTCATTAAGCTGAACTTAGTGCAATCCAAGTCTAACAATATTTCTATCCACTTTGGAAGAAAAGTGTTACTTGTCATGGAAGTTTATGTTGGTGAAAAATCACAAATTTAAAACTAAAAAATAAGATGCTGTCTTTAGAGATTTATCAATTACCATTTAATATGCTAACTTTTAAAAAGCATCTTTAAAAAAAGGGAATTTGTCTAGTTTTATCCTACTTAATATTCTTTTCATCTTACAGATATGAACAAAACCTTTTGGCTCGTCTAATTAAAAATATCAAAAAGTATGTCTTCTGCCATTATACATACTTGATATTTACTAAACCTGGCTTATTTCTAGCACAACACTGTAAACATGTTGGCATCCATCAAGGATTGCACCTTCTATTCAGTATTAAAATCCAGCTTGCTATTACACCACAACAAGACAACCTTGCCACTGTTCCCACTTAGTTCATTCTTGTTTTTTGTTTAGCTGTTTCTTTTGCTTGCATAGACAGTATTAAACAAATTGTAGGAATATTCCAGTAAACGTATTATGCTTTAATTTTTACAGTCTAAACATTCATCAACTATCCTAATTTGATTGTGTATCTGCATTTTTATTCTTTTATAAATTTAATTTTTAAAGAAACTTTTCAAACCCATGCTACAAGTTGTTTATTTATCAATGTGATACTGCGATTTTTCTAACTCATACCAACCATTCATTTTTAGTTGTCATCATTTTCTGTTAACCAATTTTATTTTTGTCTGTTGAAATTCTTTTTTTTTCTACTGTATACAATACTGTCTATGGCAGTCACTAACATTTAACCACTTATGACTACTTACAATAAGTCATTTCCAATTCAGATACAGAAATAACATCTTCCATAATGTTCTCAGTACTCACATGTCATTCTCTAAGTTAACCCTGGTTATTAACGAATAATAAAGTGGCCCTATTTTTATCAAGATCATATATTTTACTGATTTTTTTTAAGTAGTGAATTATCTTTAGTTGAAAATTTATACCAACTTTTGTAATTGCTTTGTCAGCAACTAAACCTTTTCAATACTGTTCTCTTTGCTGTAAACCTCTAAAATGTATAGTTCCAACCAGTCTTGTGACTCCAACCACTTCAGTGAACTTTGAAATACTTGATGGAATTTCCACTTTTCTATTTTTATTCAAAATCAGCTGATACCTATAACATCATTGCTAGTTAGATTTAGCAAATTAAAAATTATTCTACTGAACACTTAAAATGCCTCTATGCATTTTGATTTCTGTATTGCTCATTGCTTAAATGGAGGCCATAGTAGTCATACTGCACTCCACTTTGAACTTCTGGAGGAAACTGCATTTAACACTTGATTCTAACCATCATAGATTAGAAGTAAATTGTATTTTTATCCATCTGCATAGTTAAATAATAAATAATAGTTTCTTCCTTGCCATTCACCTTTTCACCATTATCCATCTGACCCTACAATAGTTTTGCTGTTTCAAGTGCAGCCTCAGACTCACCTTTTGTTATTCCTTGTAATCAAAATCTTATCACATCATGTCATGAATCACATAAATCATTAGAGCAATAGGAGCACCACTTGTACTGCAGCTGTAGTGGTGTGTCTAGGGAAAAACCAGTTAGTTTTGAATTCAGAGTTTTACTTCTCCTAGACTAGTTGTCACTCAAGATTAAAAAACCCAGTCTGCCTGGCTACTAACTCCTAGTTAAAGGGAAATAGATTCATACTTTTCCAACATTATCTGTACAAAAGGGAACACAACAGCCTTGGCTGGAATTTGAACCCTGCATAACCAATCCCATTTTTCATGCTGATAATCACTATGCCACATGCACAAATATCCAAATCTGCTACCTTTTAAGACTAATACCTCAACTGATTATTTTGTTCTTTAACTCTTCCATTATTTGCTCTCTTTTAGACCTTTTTCCATCACTCTTGTTAACTTCAAATTCAAGACAATTGACAATAACACAGCACAAGAGGGTACTTCAGGTTCATAGGCATTTCTAAAAATAAAACTAATTTTGTTGGTATTATCTACTGTAGATCAAGCTTACAGCCCATTTTATTATCACCTTGTTAATAGTTTATTTAAATCCATTCTAATTCACTTATTTTGCTAGCAAATATTGTTCTTACATTTAGAACTATTCTAATTATTCCTCTAAATACAGCAAATATTGTTTTAATCAACACATAAAATTTATCTACCAATAAAATATATTCTGGGATATTTTTCTCATGTTTTAAAAATGAATTGAAAAGTCTTCATGTCTGTTTATACTGAAAAAAAGTTTTTCAATATTTACTTTAAAGTTATAGAAATAGAAATGCCGAGAAAGAACTGAATTGCCTAGCAGCAGCAGTTTATAAGATGAACTTGCTACCACACAGGTGTCCAATGAGAAAATAGGATTTTAGTTATAATTTGAAATATGCTCAATCAATATCAAATAATGAAATTGCATAGAACACTTTAATAAACTTAAAGTTACTGCTTTTAAATGGTGTACAATAGATTTGCTATTTTCTTGTTAATTGTAAGAAAATTCATCATTGAAATTCATAGCTTTTCTACTTAAAATTATGGAACCAATATTCACTTCCAGAAGTAACTTCTTCAATCTGAATATTATATTTGAAAGCTCACACTCTCTTTGTATGAATATTACAGCCTTTAAGATTTTCATATCTTTGCTGTCTTAGAATGCAAGTGTTAAAATTAAATCTGTATTAGATACTGAATTTATCTTTAATAACATATTTGTGGCTACAATATTTTCAGTATGCAAAAGTAAGGGAGATTATTATTTATTTATTTATTTATTTATTCTTCTTGTCACTGTGCAATGCTCAATGAAACTGGACAGCAGTCCCCAGGTGCACCAATATCAAATGAAGAAAAGTAATACATTTAAAATATGTTGAAAATTGTCAACATGTGATAATATTCATTTTATGCAGCTCCCAAGGTCCTTAAAGCACTTTGTTCTAGAACTAATAAAACTAAAATGTCACCCTGAGGATAACAGTTGAAGCAAGTGGCATCAGGGATGTGTGCTGTCTTTCATTATGTTTTCTTCTCTACTACAAAAGCAGCTGGCATACCAAACAGTGAAGTAGTATTTCAGCACATTTTCAATAGAGCAACAGTAGATCATCAGCAGCTCCTTTTTAAAATTATACAGGTATTTCAATTTTTATCTTTTTTACAAATCCACTATTTAAGTCTGTGTTTCACTTCATATTTGTTTTTATTTGTTCACAATAGACTCACAAATGAAAATTATATACTCATGTTTGAATTACTTTTTTTTTTTAGAAAAGACTGGTTTTATACAACTAATTAGTGTTAGGAAAATCTTTGTTGTGGTTATATCAAATTGATAATTTTATGCACATTTTTAATTTCCAGGTTTTTATTGCAAATAATTTCATTAAAAACACCTATCCTGTGCTTTGTTCTGTATCATTTGAGTAAAAAACAAACTCAGTGTTCTAATTTCATTGATATGCAAATGAAATATATATTAAGAAAAATGGAAAAAAAGCAATAATATTTAGAAAGAAAAGATAATGAATAAATGTCTAATGAAACTGACTTTCATAATAATAAATGTTGGCCAAGGTTGTGGACATAATGTTGAGATAACAATGCAACAATCAAAGTGATTCAACATGTGTGGCCAATTGTAATTTGTGCTCAAAATTTCTCATGCTTACTTTCTGCTTTTGCCACCACATTCTCATGTGTTGAGTTGGTGAACTGCAAAAGTGATTTTCAATGCTACAAGAAAATTTTCCGTTGGTGATTAATAAAAAATATCATGCTTAAATGTTGTTTTTATTATTTTCAGACTCACTGTTTTGGAAGATTTTCTTTTAAATTAAAAAAGAAAAATAGGATCTTAAATCCTTTTTTTTTTTAATTCTATGATCTAAATGAACCCCTGCATGAAAAAGGATTTTTTAAAATATTGTTGGTTGTGATGACTTATTGCAAATTGAAAGTGAAACCAGCTGTTCAACAAGATAGATGCTGGAGCTTAGATGTTTTCTTCAAGTGTATAATGTGATATAAGAGTTAAGTGCAAGTGCTAATGGGTGACTGGTGACAATATATGGAGTTTGTAAGATGAGCAGGAAGAGGAGGAGATAACATGTTACCTGGTGGACGTTGGTTGTTCTCTGAATGTCTTATGGAGAACTAAATAAGGAATCAGACAGGAAGTTTTGTTACTGGGAAATTCAAGAATGATTCCAAAAAAGAAATGGATGCAAAGAATCACCATTCTCCATTATCAGTTGATACAGAATTGTGTTTAAGAATAAGTATCACAAACTTTAGCAGTTTTTGATTAGTTTTTCTCTATTATTCTTAATATAAAAACATAAGTTTTTATATAATACAAAAACTCATGAGACTAAAAGAATATGTTCATTTCACACTTTGATGTTTTAATTCTTGAATATCATAAATAATCACAAAAATTAAATTTCTATAAATTATTCTAATTCATAGGGTCTACATAATTATTCTAATTCATAGGGTCTACATAATTAAAAACAAAAAATGTAGTATTTATTAAATGTTCCAATGTAAACAATTCAACAAGGTTTAAATTAAAAAATGAAAGATCCTTATAAGAATTTTTCCACAACTGCATACCTTTTTTCACAGAGTTTTATACAATATAATTTTGCCATTTTTACTTCTACACAAACAAAGAATTTTAAATAAGACAGAATCAATATAAGTTTCTGCTCAGCATATAAATTTAATTTTACTTTTCTATATATGGCAGAAACTAAAAACAAAAGCAAAGATAAATTATAAAAATACATATGAAAATGAAATAATAGGCAAGATAAAATGAAAAAATTATTTTAAATGTTGCTCCCACCCATTCTGAAATATAAGGAAACAAACAACACAAAATCATTTTGGTCAGAGTACAGTGATTACAACAATCAAAACAAACAATCATTTCTAATTTGCAACACTTTGATTTAGCTGATATCTACAGAAACATGTCATATACATCCTCTAGGATTACTTACCTGCAGTCAGAAATTGTTTTTCTTTTGTTTTTTTTTAAGAAATTAAAGATTATTTTCATTACATTTTTAGTGTGCCAGAATCAGTCACTTGATCATAGGAAATTTCTAAAATATTGTCCAAGCACTTATTTCGGATCTTATTGTTTAGAAAAAATAATCATTCTTTATTAAGACGATTTTTTATTGTTTACTGGAGTGAAATAAAGTAGTTCAAATTTGAATTCTAAATTGAAAAAATGCCAGTCATTTTCTGGCCAAGATGTAAAGGATTATCTTTCTGGTGTTTCTAACTACAAAAGGTAAACACTTTACTTCTGAGAGTGAAGAAAAAAATACTGGCTAAAGATAAGCGTGTTCATGTATTACTTCCTATTTTTGATTACTTGCCATCTTTAGCCAATTACATTTTTTCTAAAATCACAGCTGTAAGATGTGTACCCTTAGAAAAGATAGGAAAAATAAATTCATAAAAACACAAAAAAATCCAATTATGTCTTGGCCATTTAATATGTTTTATTTTACTTGCATTTTAGGTTGTTCATATTTTATTTTTGAGATGACAAATTTCAAAAGAGAACAAAAAAGTGACAACAATATGATTTGAGATAACTTTTATCTTTTAATATAAAATACTTTCATTTTTTTCTTCAAATTAAACCACATATGTCAAATAACTTCTAGCTGTATAAGCTGATGCACTCAACACAGAGATCCAGCCCAGAACAGAACTATAAATGCCTCATGCAAACAGTTTGGAAAGGAAAGATAGAGTATAACACTATAATTTTTTAGTGTGTTGACCTCCACAAGAAACACTATCATTGGCAAATACTTATGGACGGAGACAGAGTACAAAATGCTTGATTCTACATATTCTTATGACCTGTTTAGTTTCAAAAGTTAATCCAGAGTTTTGTTTTGATAATTATATGTTCTTGCATTATGAATATGATTTTTATCATTAAACTTTTCATGCTCATAATGATTTTAGTATTCAGTCAATTTATTGAAAGATTTCATCTCAGAAAGAAGTCTGATTTTTAATAAATTTTACAATATTCATAAAGTTATCCTAAGAAAATTTATATTTTCTGCTATGTTAGCTATGGTTATATAGTGATTAATTATTGAGAAGTTTGGCTACTTTTATAGAATTGGTTTTGTTTTTTGTTTTGTCTTTTTTATAAAATAATTTCTTTACTGCAGACATTATGAAAGTAATAACATTGTTATTAATGTTCTAATTTCTAATTTGTTATTAGATCCCATTGTGTATACTGCTTTCTTTTTATTTTTTTTCTCTTTTAAGTCAAAAATGAATTAGAATAATTTAGGTAGATTATATTTTTATTCCATGTTTTAGCAAAATAGCATTGATGTAAATCAAGATCCATTTTCTATGAAGTGAATAGCAAGTTGATAATTTTTGTTTACATTATTTGCATGTGGACTATTGTCCTCACCTTTGTTGTTGTGATCACAACATTTTGGCTGTTGTGTCCTCTAAATTTCAGATGTATGTCAATCCAGGTAACATACAGGAAATTTCAAACTGGACCCTTTATTTAATCTACAGTTTATTGTTCTTGTTTCACTGTCTATGTCTAGGGATATCTTGTCTAGTTCTCAATAGCCTAGTGGATTAAAGCATTGGTTTGTGAATTTGGTGACATATTCATTGCAAGATCAATCTCTGGGAGGGCAGTGTGTACTTGGATTCAGTGGAAATGGGGGTGAGCAATAATTAAGCAGTACTAAAATAAGAACTAGACATGATATCCCTAAATATGGGCAGTGCAATGAGAATAATCTACCACTGTAGATTAAATAATGGGCTCAGTTTGAAATTATCTGAAAATTACTCAGATTGACATACACCTGATGAAGCCTGAAGAGCACAACAGCTGAAACATTGTGATAAAAACAAAGATGAAGACAGTAGTCTGCATGTAAATAATGTAAATTATGATAACTCCTAATCCAAGAAATTCAGACAGATATTGATGCTTTTGCTAATATATCAAACTGGCTTTGATAAAATGATTTAAATATATAAGACTACTGTGTACCTTCTTTAAAGAAGCACCGTGCAAACTTTTTAGTAATAAAAGTTTCATAGAATATATTTTAACAACCATAAAAAAATATTTGAAATGATTACAATATGTTACATTTAGCCCATTTTGAAGTAAAGAAAAATAGATAAAAAGGTGATAAAACTAAAAATAAAGTAGCAATTAAATGTTTAAAAATAATTCAACAATATATATATATATATATATATTCAACAATATATATATATATATATATATATATATATATATATATATATATATATATAATAATAATAATAATAATAAAAGAACAATCAGTAAAGAAAGATTGACACTGTCAGAGTTGATGCAGTAAGAGAGAGGCATTCAAATACCTTTCTTTATAAATGTATCTGACAACATTTGAAGATAAAATGTGTTGCCATAGCAGCAATGAAATCCATAGGGTTTATTGCATTAAAAAAAAAAAAAAAAAAAAACTGGAAGGACATAAATAAAAATATTTAAAAGTTCTTTTTTTTTGTATCCATTAAAATTTCAAAATTGTTTAATTTTTTTTCAGTTAGATGCACTTACTTTTTAAAATGCAGTTTTTATTTTATTGCAGATTTTTAAAAAGATAATTTAAATGAGTTAAAACATAAGAAAATAAAATCAGTGTTTGGTTCATACCCAATTTGCCCTAACTGCAAGAATAAATTTCTGGACTGCAAAAGCTAGTGAGAGTATAATCTTAGTAAATCATTTTTTACTGCTAAATAAAAGAGATCATTGCAATAATCTCAACCAACCAAAATTGAATAGAATATATCACCTTCAATATTTGGAAAAAAAAAACAAACATGTGAATGATTCTTTTAAAGCAAACACAAGAAAGCAAAACTAAGTTACTGATGATATCTATTCTGACAATTCAAAATATAATATTAATATTAAATGGATTATTTATTTCAATTTCAAATGCTACCAATTTTTATAAAATGCACATCTGAAAAAATATATTAATTCAAATTTTTAGCAAGATTTATACCCGCTCTAAAAAGATTGCACAATGCTAATTTATGATAATAAATGTTATTATCATGTAGATGTGATGATAGATATCTACCGGTAGTAATTAGAATGCTGACATGGATATTGAAAAAAAATCATAACTTCAGCTTTTCAAAAGAAAAAAATGTCATCTTAATAAACTAAATTTTGATGACTGAAGTCATATTTTACTCATAGTAATGAAATAAACAATATTTTTAGAAACTAAATGTTAGTAAGAAAAGTTAGAATGCATTAAAATATTATTTAATTACTATAAATTAAAAACAAATTTTATTTTAATAAGATATATTAAATGAATTCAAATATCTGTTTTAAATGAAAATATTTTCTTAAACTTTTCCTCTAGTTGTTAGCTGAAGTCATGACTTTTTCCTATGATTTTTCCCTTCCTAATAAAATGTATCTTGTCCTTAAGATTTTTCTTTTGTGACTTTTACTGATCAAGTAACAAACTCATTGACTATATCTGTATTTGAAAATTGGTGTAGCCAAACTTCATTTGGTTGTTTTGAAAACACCGTAAAAACAAAAAAAAAACTATTTTTATTGTTTTTGTTTAGATGGAATCCATTTTAATTTCAGGTTATTGTTAAAAGTTAACTTTTCAATGTTAAAACAGAAAAGCAGATATAACACAGAGATTACTTGACATACTTACTTTCAAAGTATTTTCATTTACTTAGCTTATTTCATATTTTCTATGATTTTTTCCTAGCCATTTTTTTTAAAAAAGCACATTCGTTAGTGTATATCAATGCATCACTATATTTACTTTTTACTAATATTTGTGAAATATTTATATTTGAGCTTGTATTATACTAAGTGTTTCTGCAATTCAGTCTTCCCTATGAATAATTTTTAATATATTCAATAAAAATTTTAAGTTTGGCTGTTTTCAGCAACAACTGTTTTTAAGAGAGGACAATGTTCTGTGAAAAGAAATCTTTTAGACTGTAACATTTGACTTGATTACACACTCTTGACTTTGACATTTAACCCCTGCAGGAGTCTGCAATAGGAGGAACTAAATCAAGCATAATAAAGCCACAATTCAGAATATGAGTCATTCTCTACTAAGGCATGTGATTTTACTTCTTTCTTTTTTTAATAATTCTGTATATTTGAATATTTTAGGTTTTTGAGAAAAGTTTTGTATATGAGGTTTAAATAAAATTAGTATGCAGATTGAAGAGTCAGCTTCTTAAAATAAAATATATAAGACACAGTCTATGACTTTTTTGCATGCCAAGGTAGAATCAAATCTATATAATTAAAATAGGGACAAATTTTAAAATTGATAATAAATGCAAGAATTGGCTTAGCAATAAAAAAAAATCACAAGTGATTACATGTAATTATTCTGGTGGGAGTTATACTAATATCTAAATCATTGCCAATTCTTTCTATAAACATTAACTTAAAAATACATTTTTCAGTTGACAAATATAACTTTAGAAATGCTACATTAATTAAATAAAAACATATTTAAAAGTATATGCATAGACTCATAACCTTTCATGATACAGTTAATATTTACTCAACATTCTAATATGCCTATTCAATAAATTCATTTGTAGGAATTAAAGATATGTTTTTTTTTGTTTTTTTTTCTATAGTCACACTAATCTTGGCAGCATTTCGTAACACTTTAAACAATTTAACAGTTAGAGTTACATATTCTTTAAATGTGTGAATTTTTCTTTCTACTTCATATAAACATACAAATTATCTTTACACATACATAAATGCTATTTCTTATTTCTTTTCCATATTTGCTTTCATTCATCATTCTTAGAATTAGATTAATTAATGCATATGATTTTTTAACAAAGCAAAGAAAAAAATTATAATTTTCAAAATAAAAAATTAACATAATTTGAATTTCATCAGTGGTATGCAAGAAGGCAATGGCATACATTATCAGTTTCCCCCAATTATTTGTTTTTATCAAAGTTCAAAGTTTGCAACAAAATTGTTTTAATCTCTTGTATATGTATTGAATTAATCTGTAACTTAAAATAAATATTTACTTCAACACTCTTTTAAAAATACCTGTTAACAAATTATTTCAAAAGGAAAATATTTCTAGCTAGGGTTCATTTTTTAATTTAATAAGTACATATTTACTTGTCTAACTTCCTTTTAGTTCTAAAACCTTCAGTTAGTTTATTGTTAATTTCTTTCATATTGGAAAGATATATGATTTTTTATGCCGTTTTGAGTTTTTGATGGATATATAAAAATCCATTAATAGGAAAAGAAAATTATACACCAATTTTTTTTGTTTATATTTTAAGAGTACTTAATTTTAACAAGTTATGTAACAAGATATAAAAACTGAAAGCTTATTTTTATGCATAGAAATTTTACTAAAACAAAAATTCTAGATTAAAAAATAGATTATCTCTTCAATAAAAAGAATTTGTGGAAAAAGAAATGAATGGCAATCATATATTCACCATTTATATTATTCAGTGGCAGCAGACTTTTGTAACTCTTACATGTTTCATTCTGTTAAAATAGGTTTCATGATTTTTGGGTCACTTATATATCAATGAAATTAATTATTATCTATAAGCATAACAATATTGATTTTGAAAGGCCTTTTCATGATATGCTTCCATTTGAAGTGGATGACCCACCCAATAAAAAAAAATGTCACTGAAGCATAGAAATCTGTTTTTTCTACTAAAACAGCGGATCTTTTGTTTGGTTTCATCGAAATAAAATGAATACCGTTTTATGTTCAAACTAATATACAATTTCCTTGCTTTATATTTTATGTGCACCAGATTAAGCTCATATTATATCTTTTAATACTAGTATTTTCAAGTAATTCTAATTTTCACAGGTAGACAATTTTGTAATCTGAATTTTTTAACTAATATTGTATGTAAAATATTGCAAATATTTGAATATGATTGGCATATCAATTTTTATCTAAAATTCTCTGGTTGAGATCTGGAAAATCATATTTGAAGTTTAATTCTAGTTTCACAGGTTGCAGCAGAAAGACCTCCCACATAATGGTAAGATATTAGCTAGATGGAGACACCATTACCACTAATGTCTTATTATGTGGGAAGTATGTGTGGGAGGTATTTCTGTCACTCTCTGTATAATATTATTTTTATTATACTTGTTGTTTAGCCCAGTTTGACTGCTATTTACCTTAAGATTAACTTTCAGATCACCAATGCTAATCATTTATTCAGATAAGATAGTGAGCTTAAGTTTAAAATCAATTGTAAAACTTAAACTTCAGTTTAGTTGCACACTATACTGATGAGAGCAATATTCGTTTACACTCAATTGTGGTGAAAAATTACATACATATAGATTCTAGAAAATTGCATCGGACATTTTAGATCTGTGTGAAATTGCATATTTTTCATACTTCCTCCTTAACTAGTCACATTCAAAACTAAATGATATTTTCTTAGCTTAAGACATCTCACTAAAAACAAATCCAAAAGTTTTTTAATGATTTCTTTTTTTTTTTAAATAACCTCTGCTAATTTGTTTGATAAGTAAAATTAGCTAAAGTATTTTTAACTTTTAGAAATTTTTGTTTTTTTTTATCTAGTAAAAGTTTTGGTCAATAAAACTTAATGTTATAAGCTGTATCTTTTTGATTATTTCCCAATGTTTAATATCATTACAAGTAGAAATATTTTCTTAACCTATCATTTCTATTTTGATCACTAATTTTAGGAATCTTACAATGATATTTTATGAATAAATATATTTACTTATTCTACAGTATATTACCTACTTCATGATATAGTTTTGAATTGTATGTAAGTAAAAAAGATTCTTTTCTCCTATAGAAAATGCCTAAAGTGAAAGTGATTCCTTACAAATAACGTAAAATAGAACCCTTTTTCTTTATACTTCAAGTGATTCTTTGATTTTATTACATTTATATCCTTTATTTTCTTCCATTTGCACTATTTACTTCATGCATTTTAAAATTGTAGTTTAACTAATGTAGAAATTAATAATACCTTCATGAATAACTGATTAATGACTTTTTATTCAGTTTATGGATAAAACATCAAATTAGGTGTTCATTAGTTACTGAATAATGATAAATAAAAGTAATAAAGAACTTTTATTAATTTTTTCAAGCTTTCTTCTATGGATTTTAGATATAATGCTTTTGTTTCTAGAACCAATTTTTACTAGATCAAGTTGTAGGCTATGTGGTATTATTCTAAAAGGCCATACTTGAAAGATATGTATGATAAGAATGGAGACAGTCATTGATAGAAGTACAGTTATACATTTACTTAGTTAAAGGTCAGAGGTGTCTGAAAACAGAGGCAACTTATATCCTGTAATAGACTTTCATTTTCAAAGATGATTCTTCATCATTGTTTTTAATTTTTGACAATTCTTTCCTTCATCTCATTTTCCTTACTCTTTATCACAAGTCTTAAATTGTTATTCTTTGACTGTTAAATGAAATACAAAATATAGCTCTATGGCTTATTTGAGCAATGCTTACTGGAGAAGCCATCATGACCAAATTGATAATTGTGCTGTTACAGTAAGAATGGTTCCTATGGATTTAAGTTCTAATTTTCCAGTCCATACTGTTTACTTACTGGTCATAGATTAGCAATCTGAGAGTTGTGACAAAGAACAATAGAAATGGAATGAAGGAAGAACTTTTAAAAAATTCCTAATAATGACTAAGAACCTATTGAAATAAATTCTTTTGGCTCTCTTTAGCTCTTTGCCAATGGCTAACTTTCATCTTGCAGTAACATACACACAGAGAAACCCATAATCATCAGATTGTTTTTCATTGGTACTAAATGGTTATTTGAAGATTATGTTTTATATAATTAACCACATGATAATTTAATTTCTAAGAGAAACCCAATGAGACAAAACTGAAACTATCAGTCAACTGTTTTTAGTTTTTCATTTCAAACATTACACTGGACATGATTTATTATTATTTGTTGAAATTGATGGTACAGTTTAATAGTAAAATAATTCATTAAAATTGACTCAATGCACTATAATTTGGGAAGATTTTACTTAATTTTCTCAAAAAGGATTTTTTATTTTAAACAATGAAAGAAGGGACTGGCAAGTACAAAGACTAATAATTAGTTAACATCTGATTATTGTAAGCTCTATTTTTGCTGAGCTAATCACAAAAATCTAACCATATGAGAACAATTTGATTCTTTCAGAATTATAAGGTATTTCATGATTTAAGAAAGTTTTTGAACTTAAAATTCTTTGTTGGATTTGACTTTTTTGTTTATCAAATAAATTTCTTTCATAGTTAATTAACAGTTATCCAACCATTAAATTTGATTTAAGTCTACAAGAAAAAAACACTTTGAACCTAAAATGATACTAATAAAAACTGCATCAACAAAATTTATTCCTTGGATTTTATTATAATTAAAAATATAATATAAAATTATTTTTAAATAATTATTCTTAAT
The DNA here is from genome assembly GCA_963932145.1 of Acanthosepion lycidas. NCBI lineage: Eukaryota > Metazoa > Mollusca > Cephalopoda > Sepiida > Sepiidae > Acanthosepion > Acanthosepion lycidas. The sequence continues at coordinate 35,737,314 of OZ010589.1, forward strand.
CAGATAAGATTTCAATAACTAAAAAGATCAAATAGAAGCAATATAAAATACTATCTTGCAGTTATGGTACAAATTGTTAAGTTACATATGAGTATGACAGGATTAACTTGTACTTTGTTTTTAATAATGAGAGTATTCTTGAGATTTGTGTTGTTTAAGCAAGTCCAAAAGGAGCCAAGGCAATGTTAGGTACACCAGTTGAGTTGAAAATAAGAAAAGTTGGAATCATTGACAATGGCTGTATAAAACCGAAATGCTCAGTTTGTCTTTTTATTTAATTTTTCTTAAACTGATTTCTTTGTAAATCCTATCTTTGAATTTCCTTATTTTAAGATAAAATCACCTACGGTATTATAGACTAAATTGTATTATATATATATATATATATATATATATATATATATATATATATATTAGGTTGGTGCAAAAATAATGTCGTTTTCTAACATAGTAACATATGTGAGAAAATGACATTATTTTTGCACCAACTTTATATATATATATATATATATATGTATGTATATATGTATGTATGTATGTATATGTATGTATGTATATATATATATGTATGTGTATATATATATATATATATGTATATATATATGTATATATATATATATATGTGTATATATATATATATATATATATATTATATAATGTAAGTATATATATATATATGTATGTATATATATATATATATGTATATATATATATGTATATATATGTATGTATATATATATATGTATATATATATATATATATTTATATATGTATGTGCGTGTGTATTTGTGTATATACATATTTATCTATAATATATATATATAGCATGTATACTTTCTTAATATGTATATATAGAAAAGTTGCATATTAAAAAAAATAATGTTCTTTTATGAAAGTATTTATTTATTTGTATATATATATATATTTGATATTTCAGATTGGCCTCAATCTTTCTTCAGAAATGACTTTGTTTACAAAGTTATTTCTGAAGAAAGATTGAGGCCAATCTGAAATATCAAATATATATAAATATCAAATATATATGAAATATCAAATATATATAAAGATTGAGGCCAATCTGAAATATCAAATATATATACAAATAAATAAATACTTTCATAAAAGAACATTATTATTCTTTTAATTTGCAACTTTATATATATATATATATATATATATATATATATATATATATATATATATATATATATAGCCTAGATGAAGATTAGAATCTACAGGATTACTTGAAAATATCAATATGTAAATTAATATTACACTTAGAAATACTTTATTGTAATTGGATTGCAAGAATAGTTTTTCAAATAAAGATAAATAGATATGGTGATAACCATATAACACATGCACTATTATAATACAGCGGGAACTGCAATAACTGGGGCTATACATTACCTTTCCACTCTCACATCTACACAAACACATATATATATACATAATTCAAAGTAAAATTATACCCTGTTATATAACAAAAATACCACCAAATGTGATTATTAAAGACCTTTTAATTCAAAAGACCAGTAATTTTTTCTATAATTTTAATTTGTAGATCATGTATATTGATTCCCTACAGATGAAAAGAACATGATATTTATTTAATAGACAAATGTATTCTTTCATAAGATGAAACCAGCTCACCAAGGATAATAAAGTAAAAATTACATTCTATTTAAATTTATAAAAAATAAAGAACAAAAAAAAAACAGAAAGAAATTATATATATTGTAAATATGCATTCATATATGTGTGTGTGTGTGTGTAAATAACTAATAAAGAGAAGCTGAACTCTATGAACAATGCTAATCAATATAGGTACATACTTTCCTTTCAACATTTCTTTTGCTGATTGACAATTGGTCATATTCTCTTGTACCATTTACTAACAGCAAAATTACCTGGCATTAATTATTTTTAATTATATATATATATATATATATATATATGTATATATAATTTTTGTATTCTATTTATATAATCAATTTTCTTTCACTTTGTTTGTTTTATCAGATAATGTGCTAAAATTTATAAATATTAAAATAGGTTGAGATTACTGGAATATCTTTATACAAATACTTCAATTCCCTAATTTAAAATACGATTTGTGCCATTTTAAAAGACCACTGTAAAATAAATTAGATGTATTCAATAACATGATACTCAGAGGTGCTTAATTGCAGCTAAATGGTTGATAAAACCTAAAAAATGAAAACTTTAGAGATTTTAAAAATATATAATAGTTTTTAATGAAAATGGGATAAAGTTATTTGTTCCTATTTCTGTAAGGATTTTTAGGATGGGGAGTGTAAAAATGCACTTTGTAAATATTTGTAATGTGAATCTTATTGCCAATAAAGTTTAATTTCTTAAATAGTGAATTTGATCTAGTTCTGCATATTTGTTACCTTAGTACATTATCTTAAGCTTTGTGGATTATTAGCCTCCAACTAAATAACATTTCATTTTGACAATATTCAAGTAAAAAGTTATTTGAAAGCTTTTATATAAAATATAATGCCTATAAAAATGTAACAATAAAAATGAATCAACTCTTCATCTGCAAGATATTTTGTTGGACTGAAATTAGATGAGATTGATTTTACTTGGCATATAGTGCTTTAAATCTCTTATTTTAATCATTTCATTTTATTGTAACTGATCAGAAATCGTTAGTAGAGAACGACCCATATGTATATATATAGATAAATATATAGATATGTATACAAAGAGACAAATTTAGCCCAAACATGACAAAGATATTATGACCACAAGTAAATTCCCAGCCACTGTTCCAAAAGGGCAAACTAAAGTTTAGAAAAACATTTCTTGTGCATGATTACCAAACAAAACAAAACAGAAAAAGCAAACAAATGAGAAAATAAGAGGTGAATGTTGAAATTGCTTTGAGACATCATCTGAAATAAGTTTCATTTTTCAGTCCTTGTTTGGCCATCATGAGAACAAAATATTATTTTTTGCAACTTTGGTTTTTACCTCAAGAAAGGAGACTGAGACTTACTTATGGCAATAAGATCTAAAACGCATTTCTGCGTAAATCAATTGGTGACAAAGACGTGTTGTTCGTTTTTCCATGGATCTGCTACTGCCAATAATATATGAAAGGCCTATTTACAACAAGCATAAAAACACCCATGGACTGTACTGTACGCAGTGACGAAGCTATACAGCTCAACATTGAAGGGTCAGCCCGTTACTTACACTTTGTTTTCTGTATAGCCCCTTCCCGCCTCGGAGCAGTAAAAAGAATACAAAAAGGAATAGCCACAACAGTGTTTCTTGATACAAATGTAGAAGAAACTCTTCTAGGGCTTCATTCACAAGGACAAACTTGATGGCAGACTTGCAAATTAAGTAAGACAAACAAATAAAGAGAAAATAAAATCAAAAATAGGATTCAAACACATTTCATAAACTTGTCTGTATGTTTGCCTTGCGGTTGGTAAAGAATTGTGTGAAAAATATACAAATTTTCTGTAATCTGTTGTTTGGAAACTTTCATATTTCTAATGCATGGGTTTTGCAAAAATGAAAACAAAAAAATACAAACAGAAACATACAATTGTATGCTTTGAGCATTTAAAAACGTCTTTTCAAAGAAATGAAAGCATTTAAATATGTTTATATGTAAACCAAACAACACAAATCAAAGCCACTTTATGTACAACTATATATATATATATATATATATATATATATATATATATATATATATATATATAATGATGAATTGGGGAGAATAAGATTCTTCTCTTAGCATTGTATTATTAGCTAATATGCTTTGTCTACAAAAATATTTGCATCTAAACTTGTAATTTTCAGTCTCCATAGAATTCAAGTTACTTGTTCAAGTTAAAATTATTTTTTATTAATGGCTGAATATGTTTGATGCAATGACAACAGAAAATCATAATTTGGAAGTTTTATTGTCAGTACTTTTCTGGGAGATTTATTTGCAATAATTCTAATATTATGAAAAATTATAGATGTCAGATATTTTTAAATTGCTATTAGATTATTTTTTCTACATTTTAAGCTATTAAAATTTGATATGAAATTACTTTCTTGTCATAAGTAATTTTCTTAGTTGATTATAAATTGTCATTTGTAGTAATGTTCCTCATTTTTTATCACACATTAAGAAAAATTCCACTCTGTTCCTGTTATCTTCATTTTAAGAGAATATTATAAATAAAAACTAATTTTATTTCTTTGAAAATGAATTTTTAATTCATGAATAAGAAACTTAATCACAATTTTATGATTTTATGAAAATTTTCTAGCAAAATAACCAAAACTTTTAGGGATTAATATCTCAATGTTTTAGCATTTCATTTCTGTTTCTGAAAATTCCATATTTTCAAGCAAAAAAATGTTTTATTGCAAGTTTATATTATAAAATTAGAAATGGTAAACATATGTAATAAAACTTCTCTTATCATAATTTGAAGTTTAAATTTTAAAAATTGAAGTGTGTTTTTGAATTATATGAGTGAGCTTAATGTGTTGGATTTCATTCATAAAATACTAAAATAACTCTGTTTCATATCTGAGTTTGAACCAAAAGGATAAGTGACATAGATCTGAAAGCATATGTCGTTTTTTCCAAACTGGGGTAAACTATTCACTTAACAATTCATTTGTATCATATTTTTTCATTTCATTATATCCCCTTCCCCAATTAATTGAATTACAAAGATTTCTCACATTTTGTCTATTGAGTTAAATGATGTACTTCATTCAGTTTTAAGACTCTTAGATTTTTTTCATTAGATTTTATATGCATAAGGAAAAGTTGTTAATAGGTTACAGAGTTTCTTAAATGTATTTAATTATGCAGGTTACTCAGGCTTAAGTTATGAACTGATTATCACAGATATGAAGATAATTTTTGTAGAAATACCGAAAACTAAAGAACACATGTACTAGAACCAATGAATAGAAAATAATTGAATATAATGAAATAAAAAAGTAGCCTTTATACATTGGTATTAATAAGATGCATTGTGAATAAGCTTCTTTAAATTAGTTTAAGAAAATCTGTCCATTTTGAGTCAATTAGAAATAATTAATCTTCAAATGGTAACAGCTGAAATTTGCTCTTCATTAATGGAAGACTTCTGTTTTTTTTTTCATCTTTATATTCTATTGCTTTCTAAAATAAAGTTTCTTGTAGTAGAAACAAATCATTTAAATGATATTTATATGCTGAATGATATACCATGAATCTTGTACAAGTTGCGAAGTAATCAAACATTAATAGAAGTTTTCAACAAAAAAAATATAAATTCCATCAATCTATGATCTATAAGCATTTCTAAGTGATAAAGATAATTGTTTCACTGCTTTTAAGTATATTTTAGATTTTATTACACATCAAAAAACTGAAAACTCATCTATTGTTGACACCAAATTGTAATACCATCTCAAACAAAATCATTGTGCCTTCATTTGATAAAGTCTTTGAAAAGCAATCATTGAAAGTATTAGAAAATGGAAAACTTGTCTTATTTAATTGAAATAAATAATTCATTATTAAATACTCTTGTATATGGAGTTATAGATTCAGTGGCTAAATGATAAGCAAAATATATAAAAAGTAAACTTTCTCAAATCTATGGAATCTAGGATGAAATATTTATAAAATCAGTAACCTTCCTCTTGCTAATAAAGGAGATAATTATAATTGGCAAAGATGTGGGTTGTAAATGATTTAAAATAGAATAAAATATGTCAAATGTCATTTCACAGATCAGAATGAAAGTAAATCAATGGAATAGCATTGTCTTGATCATTCATTATTATTTTTTTTATCTTGAACTTATAGTCTCTTTTTTCACATTCAGATCCCTAAAAATTGTTGTTTTTCTTTAATATTAACTTGTTTATAATTGTTTTATGTGAACAATAAAGGACACCAATGTACAACTGTTTTTAAGAAACTTTTAAATGAAAAATTCTCAAGTGCCTCAAAGCATATCTAAATGGTATTAATGAACATGAGGGTAAAAAGCACTAATTTTTACGTAGCTTTTAATAAAAATAGTTACAATGATGAGTATATATATATATATATATATATATATATATATATATATATTGCATAAATTATATACTTTTTTATTTTTGTCATCAGTAGAGAAATCACCCAAAATTGTTAGTTTATATCAAGTGTTTAGAAAAAAGTTTCTCATTGTATTTGTATAGTTAGTCTGACAGCTACTTTACAAAGTATATTTGATAAACATCTTTTCTGTTTATCGGGAACAGTGATTAAAACTATCAAGCAAAGATAGTAAAACCTATACAACAATAAGTATATTCTAATTTAATGAATTAAACAACAACTGTGTAATTCTTTGTATTACATATTTTTCTATCATATTATGAAGTTGGTTATTGTAAATTAAGATTTTATTTAAAAAATATATAATTCTACAATAAATGACCACTCAATAATGTTATATTTATATCTGTCTATGTTTATATCTGTCTATATTTCTGAGATGAGGTATTGTAATTATTTACATTGTTCAGACTGTTGTCTTCATCTTTATTGCCATATTCACAACATTTTGGCCATTGTATGCTCTGGCCTACTTCAGGTGATTTGAATTTCGAACTGAACCATTTATTTTGTCCACCTGGGTCGATTGTTCTAGTTCTATGTGCTATACCTCTTCTGGATGTCCCTTTAACTTGACTCTCCAACAAACCAGGTATTGAACTCACAACCCTTTGGGTCAAGTCATTGGATCCAACCAATGCTTTTATCCAGTGTATGAATTTATGGGACTCATAAAATTAATGTCTCCATAACTAAAATTGCTCAAATTGCAATTTTGTTGTTATTACTGCTTTTCTCTAGCACACTGTATTATTGGTTCCCATATAATATTCATTTCTATGCTTGGCTGGCTTAGGAAATTTTTGTGGCCTGACATATGTGTTGATTTCTTAAGTTTTTGTATTTTCCAGTGATGTTCTCTGTCTATTATTTCACCAAAATTCAACAGGGGGTGGTGATCTCCCTTTTCCCTCCATATATGGTCAGCTATGGCTGATTTTTCTATTTCCCCTTGTGTTATGGCTTTACGATTTTCTTGCATTCTTACCTTAAAAGGAAGGCCTGTTTCTCCTTTATATTTCTTACCACAGCTGCACGGGATGGCATATATACAGTCCTTAGTCATTTTCTCCTCTATGGGGGAGATCTTACTCAGAAGAGGTGTCTGTGAAGTATCAAACCACTTTTGAAGGTTGTCCTGATATGAACCACAGATCTTTTGTATTTTTTTTTGATAATCCCTTCATATAAGGTAGGCAGACCAAAGCTATTTTCTGAGTGTTGTTATCCTCTTGTACCCTTCTACCCCAGTTTGTCAGAACTGCTGCCATGTACCCAGGGTAGTTGTTACATTGCTTATACTGACTATTTCATGATCATATGTCTCTGGTTCATCACTTATGACTTTTGCTCGATGTTGTAAGCAGTGGACAATCCCTTTCTTTACACTGTATGTGTGGTAGGAGTTGAAGTTGAGGTATTGTCCAGTGAATGTTGGCTTGCAGTATACAGATGTCTTGAACCCTTGCTCTGTTCGAGATATTAGTACATCCAAGAAGGCGAGTTTGTTGTCCTTTTCTCTATCCATTGTGAACTGTATCAATGATCTTATTTAATTCACATAGTCCAGCAGTTTCTGGTGTGGTCAGAGTATAAAGGTATCCTATACATATCTCAGCCATAGTGTTGGCTTTAGTGATGTGGATTCTAATGCCATTTCTTCGAAGTATTCCATATATATGCTTGACATTGCTGGTGATAATGGTGAGCCCATTGCTAAGCCTTCATCCTGTCAATATATGTCTGATCCCATTCTGAATTGTGTTGTTTGTGTACAAAAAGTCAGTATCTCCATATATATGGGTATATGAAAGTGATTTTCCTATTAATGGGTCAATTATATCTACAAAGAAGTGACTCAGAGAGTCACACACAGAGCCTTGGCAGCTAACAATTGGCCTGAGTAAAATACTGTCTTTGTGAATTTTGAGTTAGCTTGGTGTAATGCTGTGACAACTACTTGTATGTCTTAGGTGGGAAGTGGTCCTTGTTGTTGATTAGGATCTGCAACAGTTTTCATTCTGTTTTTGCTGTTGGCTCTTTCTTTACTGTAGCTATCATTTCTAATGAGGTCTCCCAGCTTTCCTGTATATTCCAATCTGTCCATCACTACAGTCGAATTGTCTTTTTCAGCTGCTAGTATGATGATGTTTTCATTCCTCTGTAGGGTTTTCATTGCCAGCCTCTGCAGTTTTCTGTTGTTTGTTTTGGGTGGCTTAGTTCAGTATCTGTCTCACTTTACATCTTAGCTTATCTACCCAAGCCTGAGAGATGTTCAAGACTATTTCCTTGATTTGGACAATAATGTCCAAGTATTGTATCCTCCTGATGGTTGTGACGAAGTTGAGACCCTTGTTTAGTACTGACTCCTCAGAGGTACTCAGCTGGTGTTGACTGATGTTGATTACTGCTTTCATTGAGGGGTGATGGACCAACAGTTTGAACAATGTAAATAATGTTATATTTATTTGATTCTTTTATTTATTTAAAAAACTTTAAATCGGACTTCATTTGTGAATGACATTACTAAAAGAAATAACAACAACTAGTTCAATTCCTATTTAATAAAAAATAACTGTGAATAGAAAATACTAATACGAGTTTTTGCTATAATTTGGATTTTTACTTTATGACCTTTATCTGATTTTAGTTTAACATATAATCAACTGCAAATGTATTTATAATGTATAATCTACTAAAAAATATGTGTTCGGTTTCTAAATAACCCATCCCTTTAATATTAACAAAAACATAGCCTGTCTGGCAGTGGCCCCTTAGTTCACTTCAAAGTGCTATCTTTGGAAACTCTCAAACCTATCCCAACCTCTCTTCTACTTTTTAAAACATGGTGGTTCCTAAAGAGGACTTTGCAAAGTCGGCTACCTTGTCATAATTTCCTTAATTTTGTTGACAGTCTGAAATCTCCTCTCTTTCAATGGTATTTTTAGCTCTGGAGAACTGGGGAAGCTAGAAATTCCAGAGAAGCAAATCTAGATTCATTGCCCTTGTGGAGGTGACAGACCTGGGTGATATGAGATTTTGCAAAACAAAAACAAAAAAAACATGAAGGGCAGTTGAGATATTCAAAATCATTAGATATTTTCTGGCTAGTCTTCAGATCTTTTCATTTTTGCACTGTGAATCATTAATTCCTTCTTTTTTATCTACAGCTTATATGAGTTCAATGTTTTCAGGTATACTGCTGGCTGAATGCCTTCCAAAATGTGATTTACTGTCAATAAATTCCTAGCTAAATTTGAAGCATCAACACCAAAATTTTATCTGTACTTCAGTCACTGAGTTATTGCCAAAAGTCTTCTTGATCATTCAAGCAGATTTTCTAATGGATTTTTCAATCAAAATTTGATATATATTCACTTTTAAGGCATTGGTCACGCAATACACAAGCTCACTCAATGGCATATCTCTTGCTCCTTCATATTCTATGGCAGAGTGTTCATGCATATGTAGTAAAGTCCCCTCTGATCAAATACCAAATTAAATCAAGATCACACTACCGGTTCTCAAGATACTTGAAATGGCTAGATCATTTTTGTGAAGGCCACAAAACTTGAATGCTAATTAGTACAGTCAGATAATGTGTTTCTTTTTAATTCTCCTTTATTAGAAGTTTCCTTTTCAATTACATTCTGTAAAATTTTATTACTCAATTCAATTTTTTCTCCAATAAAATGGAAATTATCCAACCACTATTGTTAACAATTTCAGGATATATTTATATGATAAATATACTCTGTGAATTTAATCTATCCATTTTTATGAGAAAAAAATGGTAACTTATTTCATGGTGTGAGATTTTATTATGCAACTCATGTGTTGTTCATTATATTATAAGTAAATCTATATAATAATATAACTGATAATTTTTTTTAATTTCAGATATATAAAGATTTCAGTGGGTTTTAAGAAAGGTATAATCACAAGATATTGTAAAGTTATTGAATGATGAAGGATGCAACATTGAAAATTGCAACAAAAGTAAAACAAAGAACAATCAAAAAAGTAAAATATTGACAAGATAATAAGAAAAAAATGGTTTTAGGAATGTTAGAAAAAAGATTTTAGAAAAATTAAAGTGATAATAAGCCTGAAAAATGGATTGATCAACAAGAAATGATTTGTAGAAGCTGATGTTGCAAATATAAACAAAGAGATACTGAATGTTAAGAACATTGGCTAAAAAGACATGAAAGCAACTAAATTGTCATCTTTAAGTGAACATAACAAAGAATAATATATAAGTTGCATGAAGAAGTACATGAAAACTAATTTCTCAACTGTAATTTTTAATGATGAATATCAAGCTGGACCTAATGGTTGGGCTGAAATTTGGGTCTTGAAGAGACAATGTGGAGCGGTGGAGTGATGTTTTGGGTTAGTATTGTTGGCAATAAAATAATAAATCCCTTTAAAATTGAAGGTAGTGTGCTAAGATAAGTGCAGAGAATTATTGTAAATTCTTGAACAAGACATACTTTCAGCAGTACAGATCTCACAACCAAGAAGCATAGAATATAATCTTACTCCTTCATATTCTGCAAAACTGACAATTGACAGCTTTGCCAAAAAGCTTTCAAAGACGCTAAAGCAATAGAATTTTCCTTAGCCTCACAAGATATTAATCCAATAAAAAAATTGTGGTCGATCATTAAAAGCTATGTATATGACAATGGGAAAAAGTATTTAATTCAACAAGATCTTACAGCTGCAAGTAATGTTAAAAAAGTTGAAACAGTAAAAAAAGTTGACAAATTTAATTGATAAAGTTTAATTAAGGTTGCAGAAGGTCAATGAACACAAATTAACATGTAAAATATTAAGAAAATAATTTATTCAGCTCTATTGAATAATTTTTTAATTAAATATACACTTCTTTGGCCTCTCTCTGTCTTTTACATCTATTTTTAAATAAAAATTAATGTTGTACTTTATTTGCATAATAAAACCTGACACCCCACCGCAAACAAGTTATCAATATTTTAATAAGGCTAGATATTATAAGCTGAAACTCATAGCATATATTAATCATATAAATATGTATATCCATTATGAAAACATTGATTTATATAATACAATCTGACATTGTGTAAGTAATATTAAGAGTATATCACGTCCAAGAAATAAACTTGTTCTGATTTTTATATAAATTCTATTAATCAAAAAGTTTCATATTTTTACTCATTTAAGTGAGTAAAAATTGGTACTTATCCAATTAAAACAGATTTACATATCAGAAAAATTTTTAAATTTGGGTATGTTGCTTTAAATATCTCAAAGGCAGTTTGTCAAAGTTTAGCATGTGTGTCTTCTTCACAAGTTATGGTATTTCTGACCAAATTTTTATTTGATTCCATCTTATCAAATTGCAAAATCAAAGTTGTCTTGAACAGTCACTCTTCTAAATCTTTTTATATTAATATGGTTGTCCTCCAGATTTCTATCCTTGGACTTATTTTGTTTCTAATTTTCATCAACAACCTTCCCAATGTCATCAGGTTCTTAACTTGGTAACTGTGCTAATGACACAACTATTTACTCCTGTCTTAATGGTAAGTCTGATAAGTTTGATAAGGTCAAATTGGCAGCTAATTTAAAAAATAGTCTTCAATCTATTGTCAGAAAAAATGAAGAAATGGAACTGCTCTTGTCTAATAGAACCTTTTTTGCCTTCCATCAGTTTAGCTGATGCTAACCTCCAGCCTTCTCAAGCTAATATTATCCACTGACATGAAGTGAAATGTTTATATTGAATCAATTGTTAGATCTACTACTAGGAAAGCTAATTTACTGTCATTCTAGAGAATTTTTCTTGCCAGAATCTATCTTGCACCTTTATAAATCCACCATTTGTCCATGCTTCAAATATTACTGCCAAATCTGGTCTGTTGCTTCTCCTATGTATCAAGATTTTCTTGATAAAATCCAAAGAATCTGCAATGTTATTGGTCCTGACCTGTCATCTAGGCTTCAGTCACTTACCCACCACCATAATATAGTTTCCCTGTCCATTTTCTATAAATATTTTTATTAAATATTTATTGTGCATTTTCTATAAATATTTTTATTAAATATTTTTTTATGGCAGTTGTTCTGATGTGATTTCCTCTTTGATAAATCATCTTCATAAACTAAAACTTGGCAGCTAGGTCTCATAATTTTGCTGTTAAAATTGCTAAATGTAACTATAAGTTCTATTCTAATGTTTTCTTTACATGCAATTTCTCACCTCTCGCCTCACTTTCCTGCCTACTACAATCTTCAAAAATTTAAATGTCAATCGTCATCACCTATCTCCTTGAAGCCTGGTCTTTTATTGTCCTCTTTCCTCAATAATATTTTCTCAGTTTCCTTCACTCACAGTAACTCTTTGTATCTTAGTAGCTTTATCAACTTCCTTGGGGTGAAATAATTAAAAATCAATAAATAGACAAATTAAAATGTCTTTTATATTTGCAACATTTGGTCAGAGATGATGACATAGAAGTTCTGTGACAAATTCCTTTGATACTAAAATACAAGGGGCTACTAGGAGCAAAAGAGATTGAGAACACTTTAGAAAGAACTGGAAATCCAGTTCTAAATTCTGTTTCAGCTGTCATTTAAAAATAAAAAAAAACAAAATAACATTTGCTAATATCATTGATTCTCCATGTTCTTTTTTTTATTTTTATCTCTTGACTGAAGAGAACTCTTTTGTCATATGGGAAATACTTATCAACTAAGTGAATCTTACGCATGAAATTTCATGTTATTAAACAACTTTTTTTCAAATCCATTAACATTGTTATTACGTTGTAAAGCAGAATTTTTTAAATTTTATCTGGCATTTTTAATTAGTGACAAGTTTTGCATGCTAAGTCTTATATCCTTATCAAATTTAGATGAATGTAATTCAATTTCACTTTAAAAGATGTAGTTGCATTCATTTTTTTTGTGCAAAGATAATTTTATATTTATTTTGTTATCTAAAATCAAATTCATCGTTTTGATTACAAGAATCATTTAGAGGTAGTAAATATAATCATTAATCATCAAATTTCAATCAACTGATTAAAAGAATCTTCCTATCTCTGTTGCAGACAAATTAAGAGTTTTAACATCTTTGTAATTACCTGGACTTTTTGCCTAGAAATCAGTTATTGAATCAGTTTATAATTACCATTACTTATTTACTCAATGATTATGTTATATTATTAGCTCTTGTTTGAATGTGTAGAAGGTGACTTTATTTGTTTTTTTACATTGCATTTTATGTTAGTGTATTCATAAAAGCTAATGTCAACAGAGATATTCCGCTACTGAAACCACCAGCACATCCACTATATTGGCACAGTCAGATTCATAACTTCTCCCAACTCTTCAAGCTTACACCCACTGTTTCAACAGTCAGATTCATGACTTCTCCTTACTATACATGCACACACCTTCTGTATTGGCAAAGTCAGATTCAGAATTTTTCCTGACTCTTCTGCTGAATCAACCTTTACTAGCCATGCCAAGCCTCCCTTCTCAACTCCCAGCCCTACTAACAACACCCTTACACCTAATTGCTTTCCTTATCAACAGCATCTAAGGAACCACATATGACCAATTTTTGCCACCTTTCACATAATTATATATATCTTCTGAATTTTGACCCATACACATTGTTGAAATTTTAATCTTTGTTTGTTCCTTTTCTTTGCAACCAAAGGAGTGCAGAACAAGGGCAATGGATATAACAACTGGTTCCAGAAGGGTGCAGCAAGGGAAATGGATATAACACACACACACATATATATATATATATATATATATATATATATATATATATATATACATTTCATGAAATACATCAGTTTGATGATTTTGCACGCATCATCAGTAATGTTTTTAGCTGAGGGTCATTAACAGTTTTGACCCTGTCAACATCATACCCTCTATCCATGGCAACCCAGTCAATACTGATCAAATATCAACTTTTGTGTCATATGTCAGCCTCAACTCTTCTCATGATATGCCTAACACACTGTAATTATATATATATATATATATATATATATATATATATATATATATATATATATATATATATAAAGTTTCATTAAAGATGACTGATGAGGTCTTGCAATTAAGCTTTTTATTTAATTTTTCTTATATTTATATAATTTTTTTCTTTTCTGGACATAAAGTGTGCAAAAATTGCCCAAATATTTTGCATATTTGAGTGCTTTCAGCTATTCTTTTAGCCATTATTGAGGATGGTTTGGATTTGGGATTTTTAACTGAATGCATGGATTTTTTTTATATATGTATGTATCTAGAGTTAGAGGAATGTTTTATTTTCTAAACATGGTCAAGACATTGTGACCATGTTCATAGTTGATGTTATTAAGTGCTGGCTTTTTCTTTTTTATTATTAGTGCTTCTAATATTTTTAGTCTTTTTTTTTCATGTGGGTGAGGCTATTATCCTTGTATAATCTATAAGTATGTTGTGGATGGAGTTTGGTAGGTTTCCATGTATGTTTAAATGGATCCTAACTGAGTTATGGTCATAGAGGTGTAACATGAGTCTTCTCAATAGGCATGTAGTATGTCCAATGTAATTATTCATGAGTTCAGTTTGATCAGGAATGCTGTTCCTTAAGGGGCATGTGAATTCATAAGTAATATTTGTTCTCTGTAATTTAGATCTTGCATCTGTGTTATTGTTGATGATAAAGTTAGCTGCTTTAAATATTTTATATTAGATAATTTAATTTTTTTGTTCTGGTCAACTGGGGTTGTGTATTTCTTTATAATGTTTCTAATGTATTATAATTCTAATGTATTATATAAGGATGCAATTAAAAAACACAAAATTAGCAAAGGAATAAAATTTTGTCTGAGACACAACACAAACATTGTAATTCAGGTTGAAAAGGAAAGACTTCATAACTGATAGATGATCATGCCAATAGAACTATATATGTATATATATGAGAGCTGAATAGAATTTAATTTATTATTTCATATTTTACAATCTCCAAATCAGAAGAAAATGTCTTTTAAATATCAAATTTCTTCATTTCTTCCAAATAAATGATTCAGCAATTGTGCTTTCAATGGTATCATTTTATATTATTACATTTCTAAATAAATGAAAACCTATTTAAGAGATAAAATTTTGTTTAAAAATATTCAGAATTTTCAATGTGACAATAAATCACCCGACCTAAGTTGGTCTAATGTCAAGGTCTGTAGATAAATATAATTTACAAATCACACAGTTTATATCATTTTGTCAAGATCTGAAAATGACTTAAACTCTTATTTTCTTATAAGTATTTTCATCTACAAATTGATACTAGTTTATAAAGTACAGAGAAGGAAGCTGTAAAATTATAGGCATGAAGAATGTTTTTCTGAAAAGAAAAAAAATCATTAATGAAGACCAAATGCAACTCAAACATACAGAAAATTGAGAAAGAAAATGTTTCTTCCTGTTTGTTACTGACAAAAGCATGCTATCAACTTGCAAATCCACCTATCAAGTTCTACTGGAACAGTTTTCTTCTACTCAAAGCCAACCATGTAGTAGGCTACATAAAACACTAAAAATATTTTTCAGACAAAAAAGAAATTAACATCTAAAATAACCAACAAAATTATTAAAATTATCTTTTAGTTATTTCTATTCTTTTCATTTTTGCTTCAAGTGTACTTATCATGTAATAATAAATTGTTTGCTAAATACCTTCTCATGAATGCAAGATAAAAATGTTACAAGAGAATGAGCAGAGTTAATTGTGCATTAATTTCTTATTTCACTTTTAGTTAATTTATTTGTGCATTCATGCACTCACGTATGTATATATATTATACACTATAATATGTTGAATAATAAATGTGATAAAAGAAATAAAATAATAGAGGTTTACCGACAAACTTGATGCTAGATTGGTAGTAGTTTTGAACATAAAGCATTAATATACTTTGACTGTTTTTATAAGAAGCAACCTTTGAATTTCGTGATGTTTGGTTCAATTTACATGCTTTTCATTTAATAAGATATACTGAATTTAAATTGATAGAAGATTTTACCAGATGAATTTAACTTTAAAAGTGCTTGTATTTATTATATATTTTACAATTTTCTTAGTTCTCATTATATGAAGCAATTTATTATGTTCACCTGAATTGATCTCTAATGCATAATACAAACTGTTATCTCTATCATGAATAAAGACAAAATGCAAAAATGAAGACTGTTCATTACACAATAAAGGTATTTTATATCTTTTGGCAGATAGCATATTTTTAGAATGTTAATCAATGATATGTGACACCTTAGTAGTGTTAATCGAATTTTTAAGCTGCCGTGTTTTGCAGGGTAAAATATAATCAAAGAATCAATTTTAGTGTATTGAGTTACATTGGTGGTGACATTATTTTGCAATTTATTCTATATGTACATCTATATATATGCAATTTATTATATATGTACATCTATATATATGTAAAAACTGCTGGTTATACATCTGTAAAGTATATGTATTATATATATCAACTCTAATAGTATGTAGTAATAGCAACAAATAAATCACTAAATAACCTTTAACCCTTAGTACTGACTATATTGCAGAGTGAAATCAAAATAATAAATAATAATAATAAAAGAAAAAAAATTAAAAATTACATAATAAAATTAATTTAAAATATAGATAAGAATAATAATTAACAATAAAGAAAGAAAAAGTTAGATCATAAAAAATATAGTTAAATGAATATTGAAAACCCCCATTATTTGCACTGGAACAGGTATTTTGCTGCAAATTGAAACAAAAATCAAATTTTCTTTCTCTTCACCTTTGATGGTCAAATGAACCAGATATCCAGGACAGTTCTTTTATAGGTCACGTGGTTACTACCAGATAAGAACAAAATTTTTATCTCTGTATATGTTCTTTAAAATATATAATTTCTTTCCCCTCTGAAATGTATACTAAAGCCTTCTTATCATTTTTGCTTAAGCTTATTGTGCTATATCTTATATATGATTTGCTTGCAATTTATATATTTCCATTGCTAGGGTGATGATGCCTTTTTAACACACACACACACATATATATATATATATATATATATATATATATATATATATATATATATATATATATATATATATATATATATATATATATATATATATATATATAAAATAAAAACAAAAATATTAAAGAACCCTGGATTATTTACCTAACGTGTTCTTTCCTATTTTTCTACATACCTGCACACACACACCACACACCCACACCCACACACACACATATATATATATATATATATATATATATATATATATATATATATATATATATATATATATATATATAAAAGAAGTACATTCAGACAAGGTTGATACATCATCAGAACAACCCACAACAAGTATACATTCTTGATACACATTAAAATAAAAACTCAGTCCAATATATATATATATATATATATATATATATATATATATATATATATATATATATATGTGTGTGTGTATGTGTGTGTGTAACTTTAAAAATGTACATATTTGATAAAATAAATATTAGTATATAATACATAAAACTATATGAAAATAAAAGCCAGAAGAACAAAGGAAAACTATATTTACCATAAAATGGTAAAATTGAAAAATTATAAAAGAAAACACATTAAAAATGTGCAAAACTCATTATTATTCCTCACACTTAAGAGCTCAGTTAAGAACAAAATGATTATAAATTTATGCAAAATGACTAAAATATAATTAAGGGGAAAATTGCAGACTATATTAACAACTGTCGACATTGAGTTCCAGAGAATTGATGTCAGTTTTGTGACAAAGTATGTGGTTCTGCAGCTGGGACTGAAGAGTCAGATAAACATACACATAAGGACCAGATAAACTTAAAGATCATACACAAGTTTTTTGTTTGCAGCAATGTATTCAGAAATCATGTTGATCTTTCAAGTTACTTGTGTGCTCATTTCTGCTTAATCCAAAATTGAAAATGCCATTCTTTTGTAATCACAATATGTTTAGGCATCAAGAATCAATCCAAACAAGTTTAGCTAAATTCATCTGTCATGGTCTGTTTGATTCATTTTTTTATCGTAGTTTTCCAATGTTTGAATAAAATGTTATACATTGGGATCAAAATTGTGGATAAAATTCTGAATGTTTATTCTTTTTATTCAAGTAATTTTGACTATCTTAGTCATCATGAAGAATTGAGTATTTTCTACATGATAAACAAGATTCTGTTGATTATATCCTGAACTGTTTTTAGAGCTGGATTTGTATCAGTTCAAAATGATGTCATTTGTAATTGTTAAAGCAAAGTAGACTGAAATGGAATAGTATGTATCAAATATTTATACATATTGTTTAGTACACACAGTGAATATTTTATACAGACTTTAAGATAACATCTCTTGTGGTGAAAGATATTTCATTTAATTTGGGTTGTTTCATTTGTATAATAATTTATATTTTTAAATTTTGAGTTTTTTCTTGCAGTAGGTGTTGTGTAGTATTTTTGTATTATCCACTATTATTTGTTTTATATTGATAAACAGAATAGAATGGAAAAGGAATGTCTATCAAGCCTTTCTATATATATATATATATATATATATATATATATATATATATATATATATATATTGTCATCCACACACAGACTATTTCATTGCTTCAGAGCTCGTCAGTGTGGCTAGAAATCTGATTGCCTCAGACCAGGATCGAAACTCAACTGATTTGGTATCAGTTGGAGATTTTACCCCTATGCCATCAGCACATAGCAGGGATGAAGGTGAATTTAGATGTATTTATTTTTAGACAAACTGGAGAACTTGATTCGTCTTAATGGAGAGTCTTGTGTCAACAGCAGTGTGTGTTTATATATATATATATATATATATATATATATATATATATATATATATTTCTTCACTCCCAAAAATTTGTTTCAAATTCTATAAAACAACAATTTATCATATTAATATTGCCAGTTATACAGAAAATTAGCCAAAATTCACTTGTAAATAATAGTGAAATTGCAACAGAATACAATTTAAATATTTGTAGATTCTTCAAAAATTAAATTTATTTACTTCAAAAAAATTTATTTATTGAAGTACATCTAGAAGCAGAGGCTGATTATTATTTTGCTTTGAATTGTTATTTTTATTTTCTAAGCTATATTTATAAATTCTAGAAAAGCTCTATGATTAAATAAAAATTTAACTAAAGAGAATTTAACTAAAGAGAATTTAACTCATGGTGTATAAAATTAAAATAAATTTAACAAATGGATTATATAATAACATAAATTTTTAAATTAGATTTTTGGGATGATAATAGTAATTTCGAATTTTAGATATATTTTTACAATCCTCTTCTACATATGCTTACAGAAATAAGAACCTCATAAATTAGAACTTCCAATACCATCCACTTATTTCTGGTATTCACATTTTTTTAAAATAAATAATCAGTGTATTTGTATGTAGTCACATATATTGAAAGGATTTTGATGAAATTAATGGTCACATAAAATTATTTGGAAATTTTATATAAGCATATATAAAACATGTTTACATTTTGAAAATTTGCATGATGGACATGTTATTGTTGATACTAATTTTGAAAAAATATTTTTTTTAAATGTAAATGAGAATTCTTTACAAGAATTTTAAAGAATAATGGCATGGTCACTCTTTTTTGGTTGACAATAGATCTGTTTTTTGTTTTTTTTTAATTTATTTTCAATATATATTGCACATATCAAATTCATAGTTTGTGTATAGCCTAACAATTAATGTGTTAGTTTTTAAGATAAATTGGCATCAGTGATTTTAATATTCTCACAAAGAATTAAAATTGCTAAAAGCACTCAGTATAATTTAACTGTATTGAACTATATTATCAAGAGAAATAACTAACAGATGAAAGAATCTGATGCTAAACTGCTCATGTCATTCTGTAATGGAAAATTGACTCAAATGAATACTACCCTAGCCTGATGCATACCTATTTTGTAAAAAAAGGTATAAAATTGATTTACAACACAATAGGAACTAATGTTATCTTTTATACTAAAAGCTGCAGTATTAAGAGTTCTTTTTTATCATTGAAAAGCTGTAAAGGAATGTTTTTTTCCATGTAACACACACCATATATGTGTGTTTGAGTCAAAGAAAGTAAATGGAAAAGGGTAGAAAAAAGATTCAGCCAGTTGCCTTTCATTATAGAATAAATGTTCAGAAGCTTTTGTGCAAGTAATGGTTTTGCTAAACATAAAGAAATATCATTGATGCATTTAAAATGATAAAATGGTTACATGATATAAAATCAAATCTTTTTTTAATACTTCATAATTGGTCAGTTTAATGCATAAGACCATTTATAGAAGTTATTTCTTTTTCTGGATTGACAATTCCAATATTATCTTTTTAATGTTTTCTAAAGAAAATATTTTACAAATGTAATTTGTAAATGATTGTAAAATAAGCTAAAAATGCATTTAGGATTACAGGTGGGGGCCTAAAATTAAGAAAACTTTTAGGCATAAGTAGACCTTTTCCTGTATAAACTGATGAAATGGAGCTTTTTATAATATATTGTTGTTAATGATCTACTTAAAAATGTTTACTTTTATAAACAACTCTGAATATTTTGCATATTTTCTAAATTTTTTAATCAATCATACTCTAAGCAAGGTGATAAAGCCACTAAGACACAAGGGGTTATTGTGAGTGAAGAAAATTGAGAAAATGTTATTCAGGAGAGAGAACAATAAAAGACCTGCCTTCAAGGAGACAGATGATAACAATTAACATTACATTTAGATTTTTGAAGATCATAGATGACAGGAAAACAAGAACCTGGAAGAGAGTTCCAGGGGCGAGAAAGAAAACTAGGTGTAAAGAAACCATTAGAATAGAACTTATAGTTAAATTTAGCAATTTCAACAGTAAAATTATGAGATGTAGCTACCAATCTAGTACGACACTTCAGTTCGTGAAGTTATCAAAAAGGAAAGCTCATCAGAACAATTGCCATAAAAATATTTACAAAAATGGCACAGGAAAGCTACATTATGGAAGTGGGAAAGTGACTGAAGCCTAGATGCCAGGTCAGGACTAATAACACTACAGATCTTTCTTTGGATTCTGTCAAGAATCTCTAAATACTTAACAGAATCACCAGACAAGATATGGCAGCATTATTCAATGCATGAACAAATGCTAGACTTATAAAGGTGCAAGATAGATTCTGGCAAGAAAGATTCTCTAGCATGACAGTGAAACAACTTTCCTAGTAGCAGATCTAAAATGTGTATGACCTTTTGTTGTCTGCATTCATCTTTTTGCTATTATATAGTCATTGTCAATTCTAACTTGAACTTTGTTTCTGAAGCAATTACATTTGACAAGGAAAAATCTGTTCCTATTTGAAATTGTATAAACTGAGTTTTTAAAAAATAAGAAACATTTTTTACTCATTACAATCTATACCAAGTTAATTAATCAGAAGCATTTTCTTGGAATTATAATATATTTAAGATATAAAATAAGTCAACTAGTTCACAAGAGGAAGTGAAATCAAGTATTTCATCACCCTCTGAATGCAAAACAAATTTTGCTTTGATATATCAAATGTTCACTTATTATGTTAAATGCTTTTCAACTTGCTATTAATTTATGGACTTATTTTGCATATTTTCTAATAAGAATAAAATCAGTTTGCTCTAAATTAAATCAACTAAATTATTTAACAAAACAAAAACAGTTAATTTTTTAGTTCTCTGTTTAATTTTACACTATGTTTTATATTAAGTCTTCAATAGTTTTACAATCTTCATGCTATAAATCTTATTCTTATTTGACCCATTAAATTACAATATTACAGATTATATCAGACAGAATTTAAAAAAAACAACTCAGCAGTTTTGTTTTGTTTCTATCTTGTCTCATTCATTCAAATTGTCTTTAATATTTTCTCTTCTTATAGTTCTAACCATACTCATCTATTTTTGGTTCCTTCCTTATTTAGTTTACTTTACTTGAAAAGAACTCACACTCATACAAACCAGTAAACAAGATAAAGAGAAAAGAAAAGCAGAAAGTAAATCAGACACTGAATCACAAACTACTTCAGTCATCCATGCAAAACCAAAACAGCCAACCAGCCATAACCTGGTTCTAAGATAACAGCCTATTGATTTTATTGAGAAAATAAAGACTGCTTACAGTTGAACAAGGCCTTAGTTCCATGCTTTTGAACAAAAATAGCATCAAGCATATAGTCAATGAAACGGACTGATGAAAAGAATTCCTAATTTGTTTCAATGAAAAAAAATTCAGCAGCAAACTAAGAAACCAATTTATATCCTTTGTTTCACTTAATTTTTTTTATTGGTTACTTTTCATTTTATTCACTCACTTTATCATAATGTCTCATAAAATTGATTAGATATGAAGAAAATAATTTTCTTTTGCTTAATTTTAGTGTCTTTTTTAATAACTTCTTTAGAGAATTACTGAGAGTATTTGTTTTTCTTATAACTTTAATTCTATTTCTACCACACTGTTATTTATTGTGGTACGAAAAAGTTTAAGAGACATTTTTGTGACAGCAATATTTACTCCTTTGTGTGCTAAGCATTTTAAGCAAAATTAGTTTATATTCTACACTTTAATGATATAAATATATTTATTTTCATAATTAAAATTTTATTTCTCCAATGTTATTTTCCATATTTATTAAAACCAAGCTGATTTTAATTAAATCTAGTTTTCTTTGTCCTAAGAAGAGCATAACTAAAAATCCTAAAGCTTTTGAAAAACAAGACAATTTTTAAAAATAATCTCTTAGAAGCCTTGTGGATAACTATTAATAACTCTTTTATTAAACCTATTTCTGCAAATATTAAACTAAAACTTCTTCCAAACAAGTTATGATTATACATATTGTAACTACTACCTGTGTATATCTTTTGCAACTTTTCCAACAAGTCATATATAACAGATATCATTCAGTATCAATAAAAAAAAGTGAAAATAAGAAAAATATATGCAAAAGGTATTCATTCTATTTGAAAGTAGTTTTACAGAAAAGCTAAGAAATTCCAAGCAGAAGGTTCTATCGAGGAAAATGAATAAAAGTAATATTTCAATAAAAGACAAGCATAGTTTTTAAAGAAATACATTGAATAATTTAACAAGCAAATACAAGCTTTTAATTCCATGAATTATAAGTTTAGAAATGTATTGGATCTAATGAAAAGTTTTAAATATGTTTGTTTAAAATGCATTTCATCAGTATTAACTGTTACTAAAAGCCTCTGAACATACAAGTAAAAAATTTAAACTATTTTGTCAGCACAATATTAAATTGTTATTTTTTATTTATTCTTGTGTTCTTTATTTATTTGGTCTATTAAATACTTTGGTAAAATTAATTTCCAGTAGTTCCATATTTTTTTTTATTTTTAAGCTTGTATGAATGTTTAGAATCCCCTTAATGCAATAAGATGAAAGACATTAAAAATAACTGGATTTTACTCTGCTGAATATTAAAATCCAGATTAGTTAAATTTTTGTTTTGGATATTTTCCTTTCTGATTAGATTTATATTGCAACTGAAAACTTTTTAATCTTTTTAACTTAACACATTGTACCCAATAAGAGCAACATTTTAAGCTGTTATTTAGCAAGAAATGCACTTTGAGATGATTTTTAGAAAATGCAGAAATTGCCACATAAAGCAAAATTTTACATCCATAAAATAGTGTAACATTACAGTGTTTGATTACATTCTGTAAGATTGATGATTTCATGGCCTTGTAATTACAGTATTTTTATCAACATTTTAGTGGGTACTCAGATTTTAATCTACAGTGAATTAAAAATATATATTTTACTTCTATTCACCAATTAATTAAAAAATGCTTATACCAGTATAAATAAATCAATTAGTTACACAGAAACTATTTATGGAGGATTAATACATTGAAAAAAGCAGTAATTTTGTGTACCAAAAGGTTCAAACTGAAGCAACCAATAAAGTATTCAAACATCCATACTGCCTAGATTCAGCAAAACAAAGTCATATTAAATATTAACATGTTTTCACATGACATGACTAAACAGAATTGTACTAAACAAATTATTTACTAGTCAATACATGCTATTTGTTTCTAATTCGTTTGACAGTATGTTTTTTTTAATCTATTTTTGAAAAATAAACTGCTTCAGATTTTATTTATTTCTTTCTGCTTTAAACTACTATCTTTTTTATTGTTTTTTCAGACTGTTTAACAAGCTTTAGTCAGGAGGATGATAATGTCTTTGTTTTTTGTATAATGTCATCTATTCTTTTTAGATATATTTTTATTCAAAAATTCAAAATACTAGTATCAAGAAAAGACAAGTCAATAAGAATTGAGTATGTATCATTCAGGTAAAAATCCAGAAATTATTAAAAAAAATGAATTGTATTTATTATTTATATTCCGTTTATGATAAAATTCAGATGATATTTATCAATCATATGCATAATTTAAGAAATGGTTTGTTAATTTTCTTTTATTGATTATGTAATTTCAATCTATAGTAATTTATTTCAAGTTATCTCTATGGTAATATTCTTAAGACTATTAATGTATAATTTTGTGAAACAATCTAGCCATATTTAAAATGACTTTGTCAGCAAACCTAAGTAATAACATCTATTGATTTTTTAGTCAAACTTCAGATGCTTTCTGAATAATGATTGTTGAGGAAAATAAATTATTATAAAAGAGCTTGTATGTATCATTGAAAACTTACTGTTATTTTGTTCTTGAAATGTTTACCAGTTTCTTTTGAGTAGAATTAGGTTTTATAAAGATATATATGTATTTAATGCAATAGAAGAAATGTGAAAGGGTTATACTTGAAGAAAATA
Source organism: Acanthosepion lycidas (assembly GCA_963932145.1). Classification (NCBI taxonomy): domain Eukaryota; kingdom Metazoa; phylum Mollusca; class Cephalopoda; order Sepiida; family Sepiidae; genus Acanthosepion; species Acanthosepion lycidas. The sequence goes on from OZ010589.1 coordinate 35,762,443, forward strand.
TTTCAATCATCTTCACAAAAATGAATATAGCAATAATAAAAGAAGATAAATATTAATAGCCTCTATTGCTCAATCAGTTTGTACTTGTATGCGGATTTAAATTTTGCATAAATCAGTAGTTTCGTAGCTACAGATTATTGACCTATAATAGCATATTGCTCAGAAGACAAATGATTTTGTAGCCTTGGAAAATTTCTTTGATTCTTTCTAGTTATTTGTCCCTCGGTAGGCCATACTATGAAATTCGGGTCATCTATTATGCTTACATCATTTAGTAATATTGTTCATTGTCTTAAATGTTAGGTAAATTTAAATCATTCTAGCCACTGTGAGAAAATTTTGAATTAAAATCTATTCTAATGTCTATTATGATACTAATATAATTTATATCACCATTTATAAATGTATATTAGTAGATGGCAAAAATTATATGAAGAGCTAGATAAATGTCATAAATCATAAAAATATCAACTAAAGGATTCATATAAATACACCAATATAAGTAACTTAGGAAAGAGTAAATTACACAAAATCAGAAACTATTTTGAGTGGATTATCTGCTTAATTAAGTGTACTAAATTGATATTATTCTCTACTACAAAAGGTTAGGAAAGAAACTCCCATCAATGCTAGAAAGAGCAATAATAGTGAACTTGAGAAGTCTATTGAGAAAACTGTTTTTAACCAACAGCAGCACTAACTCTTTGGTCAATGAATGCCAAATATTTACAGTATGTATATGGCTAATTTCTTCTTAGAGAAATATTTATGGAGAATTATATGACAGTAATATATGAGTAGGTACTAAAAAAATGTCTGCCTAATCAAGGAATCTTCAAAATAATTCTGATGTTTGAGCATTTGGTCAGAATTTGGAAAGTGCTTCATTCTAAGAACATTTCAGAACTCTATATATATTGCTCTTATTCAGTAACAATCAGCATCTAGTGCTTGAAATTTTCTTTTCTTCTAAATGGCTTACTACCCAATAATTACAGTATACATTTTGCTTGTTACTAGTTTGTAGTGAACAGCTTATAAGTGAAACCTATCAATCAAGTATAATTGGCATTGAATGAATCAGGGATTTCTTTCTGTACAGGAGCTTTCTGTATTGACAGGAAGTTTACAGTATTTCAGACTTTACTTGTCTCATATAAAGGCAGATTAGGACTTTGTTTTTTTTAAGTGGAAAATTAAGATGATTAATTCAAAATGATTTTGTTACATTTTAATTAGAAATGAATATAATGTACTTGAAGAAATATTTTAAGAAGCAGAAGTTTTCTGAACATTAAAATGTTTTCGTCAAACTATTTATTTACTTAAAAATGGATAAATTTGTTCAATTTATACAGTATATGTTTGCAACTCTACAGGGACAAGTATACCATAATTCTTTTCTTTTTAAAGTGATTTTAAGTGAATTGCAGTTTTTAGTTCAGTTAAAATTTCATTTTTTTTTATAAATACTGTTAAAAATACTTATTCGTATTCCATTAATTATTAAACTAGTCCTATTTTGGTTCAATGGCAGATGTAACTTTCAAGGAGTTTTGAACAAAATTCTTTATTTAATTCCAGAAAATAAATTGTTATTTTTTATCTTTTGATGTCATATACATTATCTTTCTTAGGGATTAAACTCACATTTTTTTTTCTCTTTCCTAAGTTTTGTTTAATAATCTTGTATATTGGGTTCACACTAATCTTTTTGGAGTCTGCACCTATGTTGTCTCTTAGAATCCATATGCTAGCAAACTGTTCAAAATAGTGTTTGTACTTAGACCTTCAGGGATTGGAGTATGCTAGTCTGCAATAATACAATACTTCATCTCAAAATCTTAAAAATTAGTTTGTATTATTTACTTGCCTTATAAATGAAGTACAAGTTATTTTCTCTTTTACAGTTTTAATGACAAAAGATGCACACAATTTAAGATTGATTAAATATCATTGATATAAAACCTGTTTAAGTACAGCTGTACTCTTTTTCACAATTGAACTCATAAAATATGATGAAAATTTTACATTTGTTAAATTTTGTGAGAAGTTCATGCAAAGCCGTAAAATTTAGGACACTTAAATTCATACTCAAATAATTTTAACAATCATAGTTTATATACGCAATTGTGAAATTGAAAATATTCTAACAATTAATCTCCATAAATAAATATTTATAACAATATAGTAATAATTAGATGTCATTTTGTTAAATTTTATAAGAGACAATATTTTTTGTGTCAGTCACAAAAATATGTGAATTTTACTTGTATTCAATATCACACTACCTCACCACAAATTCAAAAGAAATTAAGCAAAAGGCTTGTCATAAATTATAATATTTTTACAATATTCGTTGATGATAAGTTATAATAAAACCCTTTTTAATACAAGAATCATTTGTAATACTAAGATATCATTTGCTGGGCTTGTTAACATGAACATTTTTTAAATTCACTAAGCAAAAATATAAGTATGCTTAATATACTACAACTTTAGAAAATAATACTGAAATTTTACCAGATTTTACTTACATTATTTTCTATAGTTAACATATAAGAAAAATATCAAAAAGAGAAATTGTTCTTTGAATATTTTTCTTTATTTTGCATGAATAATTTTTTTTTCTTTAGTTTAAAAACAATTTTAAAGAAAGTTAGTTATGACAAGAACATAATAACACAGTACTTTAAATATTATTCTTTTGATTTCTCTCAAAGAGAAAATATAAATTTTTGATCCATTCTTCTTCTTATTAAATATGTATTATATAAACACTTTAATTTTTTTAACAAAAATAAATTATACCCATATATAGAGAATAAAAAAAATGAACCATGAATAAACTATAAATCTTTCAACTAATTTACTTATATTTGACTAAGATATAATAAGTTTCTACCTCGCTTGTAACTTTACCCACCGCATATTGACATTTTAAAATGCCAGACATTAAAGCTGTAAATAACAGATCATTAAAAGAAATTGCATCCATCTACACAATTTTTCTTTTTTTATATAAAAATATAGACTATTTATTTTTGCCAGTCAATAAGTGTTTGAACATGTAATAAAATGTGCAGGACAGTTCTATTGACTACAATGACAGATTTGGCTGCATCAACAAATAACAAAAATGTATTACTCAAAATGTTTAATTTTGCTCTTTAAAGAAAAATGTATTATCAAACCAACCACAACAAAAACAAACAAAAACACATTCAATGACAATATAATATGCAGTTGTGGAAATTCTATTCTCAAGAAAACAGTGAGGAGTGATTAACTACAATAGGAGTGCTAATAAAGTTTATCTTTATAATAGTTAAAATTGCAATATCTTGATTATATCAAAATACATTTTCTTTTAATTCTGATATAAATTGAAAGGATTATTGTATACTAAACTAGTGTTGTCAAAAAAATGATTTTTCATGCTTACAATTTTTTTTAATTTCTAGTTTTGGGATGATATCCTGTCAAGAAATCTATTATTTATGAATATTTAACAGAGTTCAGTTGGTGTACACAATAAAACCACTGCTAATAAATCTAATCACTGACACTGAGTTCATTAACTTGAGCCTGATGAATTCTTCATTTCAATGAAATGGATCAATACTAGAAAAGCTGAAAGTAAAATATGTATACCTTTGTTAAAATATTCATGAGAAAATATATATGAAAATTGAAATTTGTGATCAAAGCAAAATTAATCTTAGTTGGTTGGCTATATAAATGTAGAATTCTTTCAGACAAGTATTTAAATTATGTGCAAAAAATAAGAGATGTTTTCCTACTGTAAAAAGGATGATAGAAGATAAAATTATCTACTTAAAATTACTTTAAATTTACTTTGTTTAATCTGAAACAAATTACTGGTGATGAAAGAATTATTAAATGTTTTTTTATTAAAATGATATTTTTAATAAAGAAAAATAATTGGCTTAATGAAATAATTTAAAAAAGAATATTTCTAATAAGTAAAATTTTTAAATATTTTTCTTTTAATATAATTGTTATAAAGAAAAAATATGTTCTGATACTTAATGCAAATCTTTTACTATATTTCTGTACAATCAATATATTCAATGATACATCAGTTGGAAATTTCCTTATATCTATATATTAATTTAATGAAATTGGTTTAATTTATATGAACACTTAGAAAGGAGGACATTCCTGGGAAAAACTCATGTAAATTGCCATTATTTTCTTTTCTTTTTTCTACCACATTATACTAATTGATGCTCACTATAACAGGAATATATTCATTTCAGAATCTTCAATGCATAATATGAATAAACATTAAAATATGATAAGGTATTAAAAAAATTCTGACCTGAGCAAGAAGGAATTAAAACAAAAAGTATATGATGTTTGATCATTTGGTCATATTTTGAAATGTTAGTTAAGCTGATAACTTCAGCGCCAGTCATATTTAAAAGAATTCTTCACATCACATTTTTTTCTAATACTGTTAACTTACAATCATATTTTATTGCATATAATTTCATTCTTTATATAAAAATGTAATAATTTAATTCATTTATTTACTGAAATTTAAAAAAAAAATTAAGAATATAAAATATTGTATAGTTGTAAATTAGTTCAAATTATTATTACTTGTATATCACAGCTTGAAAAGATAATAATGAAGTATTTGTTAGAAAACAGAAGATTAAAAGAAGCTAAGTAACTAAAAAAAGGGGGTCAAAATCATGTAAAATGAATTGAAACATTCAGTATGTTATAAAAAATATAGGTTATCTTCCCTTGGTTGATATGATTCCTGATAGGGAGAGATGAGTCCATTTATCTAGTAATAATGGGTAAAGCCCAAATTTAGGTGCCAAATGGATTTCAGGCACCAAATGAGAAGCCTGAAGACCACGATGGTGAAAGGATGCATTTTGGCCTACTCCAAAGGACAGGTGATGCCGGCCATGATCAAAACGGATTAGGTCTGTTAATGCCTCGATAAGCAAACATCAGAAGAAAAGATATGATCAACTTCAGATAACTGTTTCTATCCATTTCAAACAGATTCACGTATTGGATTTCATTTTTCTCTTCTCTTTCTCTCTTTGAATAAAATGTATTATATAAAAGTATTTCTATAAACTTTTCATTTGTTTTGTCCTTTATTCCTCTGTTTAAAATTCATTGGGAGTTGTTAATTTTTCCATATTTTGATGAACATATTTGCAATTTTGCTAAACAAATAAGCAATTTGCTAAATATATGTAAAATTTTACTAATAAGCAATTTTGCTTGGTATAATAGCAGAGGAAAATTTAAAAAAAATTTTTTTTTTGCCTTCTTCACAGTTAAGTGACATTAATCTGGACATTTGCTGTCCAAAATATATCAAAAAATAATTTGCCATTCTTCACCATTCAGTGAAATTAATCTGTACATGTGTTGTCCAAAATATAGTTAAAAGAAAAAAAATAATTTTAATTTATTGTCCATCTTAAGATGGATAATTACAAGGAGTTAAAAGGAGTTAAAGCCCTTATTAACTGTAAGAACATTTTAAAACATGATATTAATTTAAATTTGGAACTGCTGGAGCAAGATAAGAACTTAAAGGAAAAATCTTTTAAAAAGGAAGAAATCATCATGGAAATTCTCCAGGGAGAAATTCAAGCTTTGAATGGTAAAATCTAAAATTTAGAGGAAAGTGGTTTTGTGACTGAACAAAGGAATGAATTTGGTTTTCGAATCAGTCTCAATAATCGACTTGCTGATATTAAAGAATGTGTTTGAGAAATGAGTACTTCCTTATCCAACAGCCATTCAATAATCTCATTTCCCAAATGACAGTGTGCAACTTTTAGTGGTTTAAGACCTTCTAAGTTTGTGTTCAAGAATTTTATAGTATAATTTAACAACTGTACTAATTCCATCAATTGTAACAAAGCAAAGTTAGCCTTCTTAAAGAGTTATCTTACTGGCTATACTCTTCAACTAATTTTGCATCTTACCTTAGAAGACAAAATTACAAAGTAGCAGTAAGTCTATTAACAAAAGAATTTTTGGATGTGCCTTTCCTAATTCATAAGATCTTCAAATAAATAATAACAGTTCACGTAAATTTGGGCCATATTTTGTAACAGATAAACAGTATCTTGCCAAAGTGAGGACTGATTTGTCTGAGTTAAGAATGGTATGGATTTTTTCAAGGAAGATTTCCCTGGATTCAAACTTGTAAGTCATGTCATATTTGATAAACTACTCCATATTCTAAGACAGGAAATCATTCACAGGTTAGGTAGCAGTTACCCATCCTTAAAGGAAGTATATGAGAATTATAGTAAAATGATGTGCACATTGACAAAAAATAAAAGGCCCTTCCATGTATATGAAAAAGATACTAAAATAAATCCAGTGAAAAGGAAAATAATGGTGCTGCCTTCTCAAATTTCACCATCAGCTCTAATGGGATACTATGTAAATTTTGTGCTTCATGTGGTCATCCCATGGGCAGGTATGAGATATCCTACCTACAAGTCAAGGGCAGCTAGATGAAAGCAGTTGAAGTTATGCGGTAGAGGTTTCAGTGGCAAACATAAAATGAAGATTTGCCCTGAACTTCAGAATAAATTATTTCTTTTCTGTAAATAATGTTCTTCTAAGGGACATATAATGCCACTGCAATAATTGTAAAGAGGGGATCTCTCTTTTTATTCATGTGGGTAAATGAATGAAGAAAACAACTTAACCTATAGTGGAAGTCATGTTATATTGGGGTGCTAAGAAAGTCTCTATAAACTGCTTATTGGACACAGGTAGCCAGTGGCTGTATTTCTTTAAAGGAATATTAAAGAAGTTAAAATCTCCTGATTGGGGTCTGAATCCTATTGATTTCCAATAAAAAATTATCTAGGTGTTTCCAATAAGAGATTACACCAAGTAATATTGGAAGTAAAGGTGGGCAAAGGGAGATCACTCCTTATTCCTGTTTTGTTAGATGACAAATTTAATATTCAAGTTAGATGACTTCAGCCAAATGATAACCAATTTGACTAAATTAAATTACAAATTAGTCTTTTCTCATAATAATGATGATAATCAAATAAACATTTAAGGAATTCTGGGAGTGAACATTTTCCATTATATGAAAATTGTTAGATGCATGAATGCCTTGGTGTGGAAAATGCCAAATGGAAGTGCCCCTTTTGGGAACAGTCTAAATTATTGATTTAACCCAGTGAGACCTGAGGCTTCCAAAATTCAAGAAAACTACCATACTATAATTTCTGAATGTTCTTCATGTCTCCAACAGCAAGTAAAATTTGTATTGGAACCAAAGTCCCTGAAACATTCCCATATACCATTGAGTTATCTAATGTTGAACATGACTTGAAGAAAATATTTGCTGTCAATTCATGCACATCATTCTTCAATGAAGATGAATATATTAGTGATTATGACAAAAACAAAAGAGATAAATTTGACAAACGATAAAATTCAAAAACAATTTATATTTCTGGCATGAAATTGGTGTCATCTAATTATCAATTTGCCTTGAAAGTGCTTGATAAAACTATGCATTCTTTAGAGAAAAAAAATTTGGCTACTGCTTATAATGATATTTTTCACCAACAAGAGCCCAAAAGGATTATCAAAAGAACTGAAGTCTCCCCACAAGACTTTTCAAAATATATTTGGATTCCTCATGGACCGGTCTTCAAATCTAATGAACAAGTAGCAATAAACTCCAGACCTCTATTGAACTATGTCAGATACTGAACTATTATTATTAATATCCAGTGCCTTTTTACATCCTAATGTCAATGGAAAAATTTCTGTGAGAACTGATTCTGGTGCATCTCCTGAAATTGAACCTACTTCCAGGTCTCAGTTATTAGATGATCTCACTGAAAGGGAGAAATTGTTAAATTCAAAGAATTATGGAATGAGGAATATCTTTTGAGTCTAAGAGAAAGTTGCAAGGATCTACATGACATGTATTTTAATAAGATACAAGTAGATGATATAGTATTAATTAAAAATCCTGCAAAAGCCAGACCATTCTGGAAATTTGGCAGGATGACTGAACTTTTCCGTGGAAATGATAGAAATGTACATTCCATACACATAGCTAGAGGAGATGCATTTTATGAGAATCATTACATACAACATCTGTTTCCAATGGATCTTTCCTTGACCCATAATGTCAAATATAGTCCTGGGTAAGAATTTAAACTGCAGACATTTACAGATCATTTTTGACCACTTTAGTCCAGGGTAAGACTAAACTGCATTCACTTACTAGTCACTTTTGACCATTTTCATTCTGCATCCATTTCTTTTGGTCACTTTTTGACCACTTATTGGTCATCCCAATTTTGGCCAACTTAGTCCTAAGTATGACTAAATTGCAACCTTATCCTGGCCAATCTTATCTGGGCCAAATGTTTCTTTGATCAAGACATTAAACTGTATCTATGGTAGTGAAAATAGTAATTACTAGCAAATAAAGATTCAATTTTCAATTCAAAATCTTCAATTATGAAGAAGAAAATAAGAATGGGTACAATATTTAAAACAAGTGCTAACGCACGTAAAAAACAATTTACTTCAGGACACATGGCACAATGGATAACAGCGTTAGTTAGATCCAGTGACAGGACCCAAAGAGTGTGAGTTCAATACCTGGTTAAGGCGATGGAGAACTTGGAGAGGGGAATTAACAGGAGATAACTGACATCCATTAGACATGGCACGTGGAACTAGAACAGTCTACCCCAGTGAGCGAAATAAAGGGTTCAGTTTGACACTCCAACCACCTGAAGAAGGCTGGAGTGTACAATGGCTGAAATATTGTGATAAATATGGCAACAAAGATGAGGACAATAGTCTGAATAATGTAAATAGTGTACATAATACCTCATCTCAGAAATATAGACAGATAATTAAGCTATACAATAAATAATAAAATGTGTCATGAAAATAAATATAAATGACAAAAGAATGTGTAATGTCATTTTAATTGGTACAATTAATACTTGAAATACTTTAACAAGGGTAGAATATTGCATGTATTGTTTAAGAAAATTTGATTGTGTACAAATAGCACACAAGCTAAAAATCTAAACCTAGCCACTGAAAGGGGCATAATTCAAATTGATTTAACAAATTTACAAGTATCTTAAAGAAAATGTGGGGAGGACACTTATAAATGCATTCACTAGTAATCGGCCATAATAATGCTGAAGGATATATGAGAGTCCTGTTATTGATCTTTCACACCCAGTGAAGTTATTCTTAGTGAATAATTCTAAAAAAAGTTAATTTTCAAGTAAACAGCAAATTATGTTTACACTAACATATTGAGGATAATGAATTCCACTTTTTTGTTATTGATCTGTTGAATTTGTAGAAATGCTTATTGTATTAATAAAAGAATTGATTTTATAGTTATATACCAAATATTGTATTAAAAAAAAGAACTGATTTCATGGTCATATACTAAATATTGCATTTTGATATGTAATGGAACACTGCATTGCATGTTTTTCTATGTGTTGGGAAAATATGAAAAATATAGGTTATCTCCCCTTGGTCGATAAGATCCCAGAGTGGGGGTTCATTTATCTGTTAATAATGGATAGAACCCAAATTTAGGCGCCAAATGGATTTCAGGTGCCAAATTTGAAGACCTCCAATGTGAAAGGACATGTTTTATCAATTTCAGACAGATTTATCTATAGGACTTTGTCTCCAGTGAATTGACATTAACTGCTAAAGAAATATGTTTAGCAACTCTTCTTTTTCTATTTGTATAAATGTATTATTTATATAAAAGTATCCCTGTAAACTTTTCATTTGTCTTGTCCGTCATTTCTCTGTTTACGACTCACATGGGGAGTTGCTAATTTTTCCACAATGTTAATAACATGGTTAATCAAGATAGAAGATTTTGAAAGTTTAAACATGGTAGATGTTAGGTGATATAAATATGAGATTAGGAAGTTGGAAATATCAAGAATGATTTGGTGAGAATCAAATGAAGGCACTTTAGATACAGACTGACAAAAAAAAAAAAATCTTTTTGGCTGCATGAAGGATCAGAACTGGTAACAGCATGAACATAATTTAAGATTAAGTTTAATAGGAATTCAACTACAAATTTAAAGGAAGTAACTGAATTTAAAAGACAATTGTAATGATATGCACTGAATATTTCTTCTAAGTAGCTACAATTTAATCAGCCCAATATAAATAAATGTTTTAGAAATAACTTAAAAATATTTTACATATATTATATATAAGAATTGTTTCATCTTTATAGGTTTAGAAAATGTAAGGATCAAAGACATTTCAATTGCTTTTTGTATTTTGAAAGTCAACTGAGACAGAAATCAACTTTTGAAGAGGGAACCTACAGAACCCTTAAATATTTTATTAATTTGGCATAATTATTAAATACGCTTATGTATAAATCTTCTTCATGTAAAAATATTTAGAAATCCTTTTTTATAAACTTTAATAAAAACAGACATTTTAATAATTAATAAAGAAAAGATTATTGCCTGTATATGTTTATTGTAGATAAGAGAATTCAAAAAATTATTTTTTATTTCTTTTTTATCAGTTCCTTGTAATTCTTGTTTTACTTATTATTTTTTGATAACCTTTTGAGAATTACTGAGCTGAATTGTTTTATCTTTTGCCATAAGGAATCTTGTAACATAGAATCTTCTTCTATGCTATTAGTTTATATTTTATTAGATAAAAAAATAGTGAAACACAACATCTATAGACACTTATGAAATTGGTTTCTTATTCTGGATTTATTTCTGACAGTGTCTTTTCGATTGGTGACTGAAAGCTTTAAACCTTCTGAAATGTAATGATCTTTATTGCAAAATGAAAGTCACTTATTAAAATTATATCTTCTCTCATTTATTGTAGATTTTACTTATTCTGTTAATTATAAACTGGTTAGTTTTGTAGTAATATTTTGAATTTTCTTATATTTTCTCCAAATTCTCTTTCTCTTTAGACAACTTTTCCCAAGTGCTAATAATGTTTTCTATTTTCTGTTTATCTATGTTACTAACTCACTACGGACCAATCACAAAATACTGTCCTGCACACATACACCAATCTGTACTGCACTGTCCTACATGCATACTGTCACCTCACACATCTTGGACCAAGAGCTGCTTCCAGCAGTGAAGGCATTTGAACCAAACAATCATTTTTGCATTTAAGTTCATGCAGGTAAACTCACCAGGAATCTACGCTGAGGAGAAAACCGGCAGGTGCAGCATCCAGTCATTCTCCTGCGTTCCAAAGAAGCTAGAGACGGATCAGGGGAAGGTGGGGGTGTCTCTGAAGGCTTATTTGGAGGAACATTAAAAGTCATGTCCATTTCCATAAATTCCCTGTCCTACACAGCAACGGAATCAACAAAACAGATACAGGTTAGATATGAAAAACATTAATTTATTGCATATTTAACAAAGAAAAATAACTCAATGTACAACTGAACAAAAAGTATTTCTTGGTAGAAATTTTTAGATTCTGAAACAAGAACTTTCTCATACAAAAATGCTACTTATTTCAAAATTTAAATTCATTGCAAATTTTGAATCAAAAGGTTAAAATATCATTACATTTTATTAATGAATCTGAAATTTCAAAGCATATCAAAATTTAACATTCAACAAGAAAAAAAACAAAAGTTAACATTTTTAGTATTATTATCTGGTATTACAAAACACATAAACTTAAAAATAATGCATACACCTACACATTAAAATTAATTCATAGCTTAACTTTTAAGCAGTAATTAGACAAATTTATTTCCTGTTGAGATTTGAACTTTTGTTTGCCACAGACATTACAATATCTCTGAACAGTACTATGTTGAAGATTTGACAATTAACAAAGTTATTTTCTGATCCACATCAATGATCTCTCATTTTGAACAGATAACTAATATGGTTAGGTAGGTAAATATTTACATATATGAAACTGGTTGAGTGATATCTTGAGTAAGTAATATTGTTTTGATAAAACTAAAACAGAAAATGAAGAATTTTATACACTGAACTGTAATGTTTTATTTTCATACCTATTTATTAAATAATGTGTGATCAAAGTAAAAGCTGACAATTTCACTGTTCTTTCACATATAGAACACAGTTATATTTTTGTTTTCATTAACCAGAACAGATTAGATTTTTCAAGTAAAATCTAAACTGAACCCAATCGATTTGATGGATTCTTTAAGAAAAAACTAATTTACTTATGGTGATTGATTACTGGAAATTTATATTGCACAATTCACTGATAGGCTGAAAATACAGATCATTAATTAATAAAATAAAGTATTGGTTGATATTATGAAATTTCAGTAATTAATGGTGAGAAAATATGTAACATTATGACATAATATAAAATAAAACATTATGGAATTAATTCTTAGTTTTTCTTTAGATACTTTCAAAGTTTTTATAATTAAGATACATTTGACAAAAGCACAAAAGTTATATGTACATTTTGTCATATAAATTAAGATTATTTATTATTATCCCCCAAATTACTTAGTGTATACAGATTTTCTTAGATTGACAACACTAAGAAAATAATTCATGATATAACTCTTTTTAAATTTTGTTGAAAATGAGATACAAAAATATTCAGCAGAATTATCAGGAACATTGAAATTGTTAACCTTTATTTTGATTACACATTATTTAATAGTTATAAAAATAAGACATTACTGTTCGGGGTATAAATTTCTTCATTTTCTGTTTTAGCTTTATCAAAAATTTAAATGCGATGTCAATCGTTATCTTTTGTCTTCTTAATTCCTGTTCTCTTATTGTTCTCTCTCCTTAATAATGTTTTTATTTTCTCGTCTTCTCTCACACTTAGTAACATGTTGTATTTTAGTGACTTTATTACTTTGCTTGGGATGAAATGATTTAAAAAATAAAAATAACATTTAAAAAGAAAACAATTGATGTTTACAACAACTTTTCTTAAAAAATAAACAAATATGTATTCTAATAAATAAAGATAATAAACATATAATGATATAATAAAACTTATAATCATATAATAAACAATGAATAGTATAAGAAAAAATCATCACTTCCCTTTAAAAGATGACATCACTTTTTTGAGCAATGAAAACGTATCCATTCACTATGACATCCAGCATATTTGTTTATTCCAAATAAATATATGATGTTATAATTTTTTATATTTATTTTTTTATTTGAGAATATAAAGCTTACCATTGGTCATAAGAATAATACATGTTTAAAACAAGACATAAAGTTATTGAGTGATGGGTGTCATAACATTGGAAGTTGTAAAAACGTTGAACAGAGATCAAAGAAGAATAAAAAAAAAATTGAAAAAAATAGGCATTATTAAAACAATTAGCTATAAGAAGTTGACAAAGAAATGTGAGAAAAATTAAAAGTATAATAAGTAATAAAGCAAGGAAATAAGCAAGGAAATATTTGAATATGCTGGTGTTGAGAATGTAAAGAGAAAGAAAAGCATACATCTGATTAAGAACATTGGCTGAAGATGTGGATACACCTACCACCTTCAAGTTAGCATACCCAAGAGAAATATGTAAGTCAGCCAAAATCACTTGTAAAAGATTTGATGAAGATAAAAAAAATGTCAAGAATAACATTAATATATAAAAAATAATAAGTTTTATAGTTCTGTGGGATATTGTGTTAAATAAATATATGTTTCTAGGGATTCTTTTTGGAATCATTTATAAATAAATATATATTCTGCCTTTTGCATAATAAAAACTGAAACCCTAAAATAAATTTTATCAGTATTTTAATAAGGGTAATATATCAACTGAATCTCATATATTGTATTGCATATATAAATATATCTTGCTATCAACTGGTTACTAATTTTGTTGTAAAAACCTCAATTTGCATAATAAAATCTGACATAGAGTATTTGATTAATACAATATCCCATATATTTGAATAAATTATTATTTCATTGTTCTATATTTTAATATGAGCTCCTTTACATTCTTCATCACTCTTTTATCTTCATATTACTTGATGCAGTATTTATTCCTTCTCAGAGGTCTTTACTTACATCCTTATATACATTTATCATAATGACAGATCATAATTTTACTATTGGATTAAGTTCTGGAGAGCTTGGCGGCACATTTTATTAATCATTCTTTGGTAAGGTGGGCATGAATATAAAGGAGTATTGACTTACACAACTATATACTTTAGTTTAAAGCTTCTTGGATCTAATTTGTAATGCTCAAAAAACATTTTGTCCAAGAACTTACACTAAAACTCTGCATTTATCTTGACCACATCATCAAAATCAAAGGTATGCATAATTTTACTACCAACAATACCAGCCCAAAACATTACAGAGAGATTCTTATTAGAACCAAGAATCTTTGTCTCTGAAGAATTCAAACTCTGACCCAGACCTTATTACCATTTAATGCAGTTTGACAGTCATCATTTAAAATTTCTGTGAAGTAATCAGTTTCCATATATACTTTTTTGTCTAGTTTTCTTCCTCTATTAATGATATTTACTTAAATGTTGTAGTTTGGTTGCTTTCATGTCTTAAACCAATGTTCTTATTATTGTAAATCTTTTCTCATTTTTTACATTCATAACAACAACATTTTGAAATATTTGCTTGCTAATCCATTCACTTGTTTTCCTTGTTAAACTTAAGTCTCTTTTTAATGGAGTAAAAACAGACATAATTTAAAGGGACAAGAGGTAAACTTCAACTACACTAGTTAGCAATACAAAGAGAAAAAATACTATAGAATAAGCTAAAACGTTATCACCTCCTCATTCATTAGAATCTCTTTTTCTGATATTCTTGGACATTTTTTCTTGTTTTTATTCTTTGCCAATGTTTGCAATTTCTTTTTTGAGTGTTTAGTTTTCTATTCAACTTTTTCACAATATCCACCACTCTGTTTACATTACAGCTAAAATTTGCAGAATGTATTTATCAAATATACTCTGGTATTGAATTTAGTAGAAGAAGAATTGGTTCATTGCTTTTTAATGACTTTCAAATGTAGAAATTCAATTTCTTTAAATAAATGAATGAGAATGCATACCAAAAGATTGAATGATACACAAAGTACTGTAAAATAATTAATCTTTTTCCTGCTTACTCATTAAATAGTCATTGTTTTATATGTGAGTAATTGATTTTACTCTGTGCACTGAATCATTTGAAAGAATGAAAAGGCTTCTCAAATGATAAAATAATAGTTAATGAAGCATTACGCAATTTAGACTTAAAGAAACTCTCAAATATCTTATTTGCTTATTTGCTTAGACTCTCCTGCTAATGTCTAATACTTAAGTAAACAACAATTCTCTCCATGACAGTAATTTTGTGCATAAAGATCACACACATATATATGTGTGTGTGTGTGTGTGTAAGTGTATATATATTCAAAAGATGACAGCAATTATTCTTAGTTTTTTTTTTATTAGGGTTAAAGTACCTTTTGTTCACATGCATATCTGCATAAGTATGCCTTTAAAAATAGATAATGAAACTATTCAGATGCATGTGCATGTGAATATCATACACACACACACATATATATATATATATATATATATATATATATATATGGATGTGTGGTTAGTGTAATGTTTATTGATGTAGAAAATAGAATCAGCAAGTTGAATTCAGATTCCTGTCAATTCTGTTTTATTCACTTCACATTAATACACATGGAAAAGGCATCTTCCTCCATATATGGGTTAAATCTGCCTTCAGTGTCAGTCAGCCTAGAAGAATAAAAACTCTAAATTCAAACCTAAGGAGAGCTGTTTGTAGATTTTGTGCCACTGTCCACCTTTTCTCTGCTATCAGACTTTCTAGAAAGTGTACATGGTTATACAGAAGACTTCACCCTATATAATCCAATAATTGATGTGGGTAGTCTGGCAGATCCATTCTGAACTTATATACTGAAACCTTTAGAAGAATCTACCATATATATATATATATATATATATATATATATATATATATATATATATATAATGTTCACAGAAAAATGGTAATTCTTGGATATGCAATATTGAATTGAAAATGGAAACACAGGCTTAGAAATGCTGAAATCCTAAAACCTAAAAGAAAGTAAGAAAAAAAGTAGAACATTTTATTTTTAAAGAATTATTCTTGTAAAAGAGTGGGGTTTTCAAAAATAAAAGGAAGATTGATATAAACCTGCAAATAATTTAGTTTAAACATTTTATTTCTATGTGTATATTCAAAGATTCAGTTTTATCAGTGGACATTATTTTGCTCACTACTTTGTAATTCATTTTTATAAAATTTGAGCTTATGTATTAAAATTGTATTTCAAGATTTTTTTTCTACAATTTTAATTTCTGTTTATTAAAATTAGGTAACTCTCCAATAAGGTTTTTTGTTATACAAAATTGCCATTTTTGAAATTAAATGATAAATCAGAATAATTCAAGCATATTATCCTATCATCAGGAAATTACTTTTTTACACCTTGTACAAATGAACAATGTTTTGAAATGCTTCATCTTATAAAACAACCTTAAATTTAAGTTCATTATGCTTTTAAAATATTTTTTGCATTTTCATGCTTCAAATTCAAATTTATATAATTTGAGTTTTAAGCATGAAATTGCAATATTTTAAAAGAATAATTTTCTAGCTATACAATATAAATCAATATTGCAATGTGATTTCTCATTCGACGTTAATTCTTGAAGTGAAATTTTTTTATATTTGAAAACGTCTTCTGACATTTGATGAAAGTAGTTGCAGTTTTTCTCACTTAGCAAGAAACATTAGAAAAAGAATCATATTTTAAATTTTACCCCCAAATAATGCTACATTATTTTTTACATACATAAAATCTGAAACTGAAATAATATAGACATTTAAAATTTTGAGATGCAGAAGATATTCAAAGTAAAAAAAAGAAAAATTCTAGAATATCTCCAGAGAGAGAGAATAAAATAAATAAAAGCATACATTACAATAACAATGACAAGAGAAACGAAACAAGGCATATATGAAACACATTATAGACTTACTTTGCTTTTTAGAGAAAAGCACGGGTAGACATGGACATTTTTGGATGATGTATTAAAAAACTTATATGCATTTGGATTGCCTCATATGTATTTCACTCAGGATGTGTCAGAATAAGCAAACATAGAATGACAAGTTCAGAAAAAAATTGTAATGATTTAAAAAGCAGACAAGATTTTTTGAAAACTTTTTTCTACAATGGAGACAACACTGGGTATAGGTTGGGTTGGGATTTTAAAAGATATATTTATTTTTTGCATTTTTAGGAAGCACATTGATGTGGCTGACAACAGTGGCAGTTTGACAAACTAGAGTTGTTTATCTCTCTGCCTAGTGAGTTTGAAGTGCAAATATTTTTCTGTTCTACTTTGGTAGCTGGTTTTTCAGTCTCACCAGTTTGTCTTCAGCAGCAGCAGAATCCTCACTAGGATAGTTGCAATACTTCCATGCTAAAACCCGTTCTATTGACTGCATCTCTCTCTCCATCGTAGTAGATATATGAGATGTGGCATTCAACCCCTACAGAACACAACATACCAAATCAAGTCTTCAGGTGAAATTCTTCCAACAAATATAATCTGAATTTGGTTTATCTTAAAGTGAAAGTTCCCATAATACGTGTATATATTTTTACCTTCAAATACTTGTGGATTATTTCACTTTTTATTTCTTTTTAGCTATGTCCTGTGCCTTCAGGCATTTTGAAATTAGATTTACTTCATCAGCACAATGAATGAGAAATTTGTTGTCAAAGAAAATTAATTTCTTCTCGTTTAACAATAACTCCATATGTAAATACATGCATGTAGAAGATACAATTTAAAATTTAATGTAATCTATATTTTACAAGTATCTTTGACAAATAGTTATAATACACCAAGAAATTATATACTAGAATGTATGGAAACAAAAATTCATTAGATTGCTTATATCTATATGTAAAAATGTTTAGAAATTTTTTTCTTATTTGTTATGCACAGAATATTTAATTTAATCTAACATACTAGCTTTACTTATCACATTTATCAATATATTCCATCAGTTAAGAGTCTTACATGATACATTTGGGCAATCATTTCTCTTTCAATTAATGACTGATCAGGCAAAATATTTTTTCCTCACGGTAAGCTGCCATTTCTTCCTGCAGTAGACTGGTTGCCAACCAAGGCTATAGGACCTAGTCTAGCTGGGGAGAGGAAGAGATTGATTTATACCTTTTTCAAGGATATTTGTGCATTAAGTGAATATAACAAACCCAACTGGAATTCAAACTCTGCTCCCTGATTTTTCATGCCATTTCACCATACATCATAAATATATTAATCACTAGATAATAGTAGGAAAGCACGTTTTAAAGCATGAAAATATACTCACATGTTTTAGGGTGGTTTAAATTATTAATTAAAATACCCATTGAAACATCAACATTTAATTCAGATTTTTCAATTAGATGCATGATACCTAAATTAAAGGGTATTAAATATTTTACTAGTATGCAATAAATTAGGCAAAGAACATAAAATCTTATTCTTTAACAAGTTGTTTATATCATGTAACTGATATATTCCTCTTGAAATTTATAAAAAATTTTCAGAATTCATAGTTTTTTCTATCAACATTCTGGTTTCAATTATTGGGACTGAAAAATAGAATCCTTTATTATAAGAACATTTAAAACATTTTGTTTTTCCACTATTTGTTCAGTATCTTTTAATCTGATTCTGGATCGCTTGAACAATTGAACAATTGTGTTTTTCAATAGCCACATAAATGCTAATACATAACAAAACCTAAATGTATTATTATTGTAAAATATCACCAATTTAAAACTGTATATTTAAACCTTGATCTAAAGTACCTAACATAATCCATGTCAAATGCAAAGTGGCATTACTTTTTTGAATTCTACTAGTCTCTGTTAAAAGTTTCTGAATTTTGGTGTATTAACATAGGTAAGAAAAAATTAAAACTAGTACTTTCATCTCTATGTGTAATTTTTTTGACAGTTTTCTAACACTGAGATTTGATTTTAATATGTATGATCTATTATAAAATTTACTGTTCATGACAAGAGAAAAATAATGATATATTTTTTTTTATGACAGTATGGATATGTCAGTACATGTAAAATTTATTAGTCCTAATTATAAATAAACCAGAGTTTATATCTCCAATTTTCATGTAAGTGAATTAAAAACAAAAAACACAACCTTTGTAATAAATTCTGATTTTTACTAAGATTTTTATCAGAGCTGTTTTCAGATTTGATGTCATTAATTCAAAAGAATTGTGTTGTGATGCCTCAAGAAACACTTTGTATACTTATTCTCATGTCCTTTAAAATAATATTTTATTCTCACAATATGTATGAAAATTACTGATAATAAACATGTACTTTATTATACATGTTATTATAACATGTACTTATTATATTGCTCATTATCAGTAAAATAATGCATGCAGTATTGTCTGAATAGATTTCTAGTTTTCTTTATCATTATATCAAATTTTTATATCTAATTCAAAAAGCCTTGTAGATATCTTGAAACTCTTTATTACACTAACAATGGTATAGTTCCTAAAGCTATTAATAAAATATTTTGAGGATCTGTATCTTCATTACTAATTCTGGTTTTGAAAATAGTATGAGCTTATTAAATTATGTTCCTCCATTTCAGTTAAGGATCATAGGCTGAAAGCTTCTTTTTTTTTATTGTAATTTGAATTGTAATAAGGGTGATAGAGTCCACTTTTACTAGCATACATCTCTTTACATATTTAGTGAAAATGAGTATAAAATTACATAATTCTTCTAAGAAGAAAATATCAGATTGAAAAATATCAGATTGAAAAACAATTTTCCCCATTTCATGTATAAAATGCTAAGGGTTTTTTTTTTAACTTTTTAAGTTGCCCTTAAGTAATATGCTAAAACATAACTAACTCCCTTTTAATAGTCACTAGTTTTCATTAATGCCATAAAAAGGCAGTATAAATTCATATCACTTAGGTCTCACAGATAACCTCAACTATAAGGAAATATTTATCAGCCCATATTTCTATAACTTTCAGTGTTTTTGCCTCTGGATTTTAGTTTCATGTTGTACATTTTCTAATGGCACTTGTTGTATGACATATTTCAGATGAGTAAAAGGCAGTTTTAATTAGTGGAAAGTTTTCTTTCTGTACAGTCATTGGGTTAAAGGCACATGATGTCTGCTAAATTTGACAGACCACAAGTGGAAACTAAGTACTTGAGTAATAGGATTAAAGATAAGTTGACAACATCCAAGCTGGAAAGTTGCTGCACTAACACTGCCATTACTTTAACAGCTTGAGTCACTGACTTAGTGTCAACCATACTTTGAACAATTTGAGATAAAGAGAATAAGAAGATGAAGAATAAAAGAAATAGAAACAAAGTATTTTAAGAAAGAACATCAGTTAAATGTGCCAGAAGTGATGTTTAAGCATCCACAGTCTTTATGCTTTCATTTCACTGCATTATTTATGAAAGAATCACCCAAAGACAATGAAGTCTCAGTGTATTTCTACACTGACATGCATTGCAGAAAATATGTTACAAATTGTCGGAATGATTGTTGAAATCCTCAAGAGGCAATATATAATGTCATTTTATATAAATGACCAAAAGGAGCCATTCAAAAAAAAAAACAAAAAAAAAATACAAAATATCTGAGAAGCCCAATGGGTAAAATGCATTTCTGTAATTCTGAAAAATGGCATGAAATAATGTTATATCCAAAATAAAGGGAAACTAAATATAACTGAATTTGTTTCTTTATAGGTCTCTGTTATAATGATGGAAGATTTTCTGAAAGCAATGTCATTAAATATTTGATTGCAAAAAAAGCAACAATTCCATCATCATTTTACCAGAACCAGTTTTTATCTTGATATCGATTATAAGAAAATAGGATTTCACATGATTAAAAAAGATTTAAGTTTCTCTCTGAAGAAACTTTTTTTTGAGTGGCATTTAAAAAGGTAATTTAAAATTTATAGAATATAAATGATATATAATTGCAAATACATTCTTCAAAATACAAAAATGCACATAAACAAATGGATTAGGTAAATAAAATCGCTTTTCCAAGTTAATAATAATATATTCAATTGAGAATATTTTTGAATAAGTTTTACACACACACACACATATATACATAAATTTAATATATGCACAAAAAGTGTACATATAGTAAAAATATAGTAAAAGTGCTCAATATAAAATACAGAGCTTTGAATATAATAAAATAATAAAGATCTCTTCTCTCTTCCTCCTCTGCAACTCACACCTTTAGATGGTAAAGGAAAGAATCATTTATGTTTACTTAACATCAATGTTTTCTTCCTTTACCACCTGAAGATGGTGGTAAAATTGATTGTAGAAGAACTGTAAAAGAGGAGAAACATTTGCCAAATATATTCAAAGACTATAAATAAAAATTTAAAAAAAAGCAATTGCTGTATAATCCATTACAGGGTCCTTGCATAACTCTTATTCAATGAGATATTCTTCTCCTAGACTGGTTGCCAACCAAGGCTAGGGAGCCCAATCTGCCTGTTATTTAACGCATAACTGGGAGAAAAGAGATGGATTCCTACCTTTCTCAAGAGTATGTGCTTATAAGTGAATGTAATGATTTCAAATGGAATTCAAACTTGGATCTCCAATACTGAGCCATTATTGATCACACCACTTGCACATCACATCAATCTGAGTGGGTACTGAAAAATTCTCAGCTCAAACCGTTTCTTTAAATATGACCAAATGATCAAATATTGCTGTTTTTTGAAAGTGCTTCTTGGTTAGACCAAGAAATATTCTATACACCATGATATAACAGGGTGCAATCGATAAATTGTAGTTTAAATTATGCAAGAATGAAAATAAATATTGACATTTAACAGATATATATACCAAAATTACATAAAAATATCTTGAAATACTGAAGAATAAATTTATTCAATAAAATTGCCAACTCTTCTGGATGGTTTCCTTGTTTACATTAGTGAATGCTGCCATAATCCTTGCCTTCAGTTCATCTTTGGTGTTACAAGGAGTTTTGTTGGTCTCTGGCTCAACTGTGCCTCCACACATAATAATCAAGGGGGTTGAAGTCTGGGGAGTTATGTGGCCAAATATAAAGGCTGATGTGGTTGCAGAAATTGCCTGAGAGCAAGTACTGGGTTCACCTGCTTGTGTGGTATGGTGCAGAGTCCTATTGCCAGACATAGGGTCTTCCAGCAGCCACCCACTTTATCCAAGACAGCACTATCTTAAAGCACTTGATATAGGCCTCCATGTTGAGTCTGAGGCCCTCACAAACATTTTTGGGACTTCTTTTCTTATCAGAATGATCTGAGTGAGTTTTCCGAGCTGCTGTATCTTCATAATCACTTTTAGACTCATCCAACTCTTTTCAAATCTTCTGCACTGTCCTCAGATTGACACCAAAACACTCTGAAATGTTTGTATTGGAGCGTCTGGCATGAAAGTACAGCATGTCATTTCCAAATTTCTGGCAGAGTGAATAGTGTCATGGCGGTCTTTTTCTCACAGACAGTGCCCAACTGACCTTACTAGACTGTGCAGTCAACAAAATCAAAACAAACAATGAAATTAATATAAAATGTCGATAATTTACCCACCGCACGTAAAAGAAAAAGTAATTAATAAATATGTTTACTTCAGGTTGGTATGATATAATTCTGTTACTTTTAGCTTGCAGAAATTACTACTACTATCATATTTTTAATCATTTGCTTTTTATGCAGTTTGAATATTTCAGTTGACTAACCATAAAGACGATCAGTGATAGTAGTATAACGACATAGTTAAAATGTAGAATGTTGAGAAAAAGATTTATTTCTTTTTACTGATGCTCTTTTCACAACCATGTCTATGTCATTTCACCTCCAATTTAATTTCCTACAGTGGGGCTGTAAAGTTAATTTTCTTTCCATTTCGGAGTGTCTTGTCTGTCTATTCATTTTCTATTGAAAATTTTACTGTCACAATTAGCTTTTCATGATGCTGCTTCATATGGTTCTGAAGCCTGTGAGAATAGTTGATAAAATCGTATATATTGATGAGTCCTCTTCCTCCCTCTTTTTGCATGTAGTCAATCAGCATCATCCCTTGAGTATAATGGTCACAAATGAGGTTTGCTTTATTATTATTATTATTATTATTTCCTTTGATTTCTGTTGTATATACATTTGCTTCCGAATCTCAACCAGAGACCTAAAGTCAGAAATGGCTTCATGACATTCTTCACTGATCATTTTTTGTAAAAAAAAAAACCAAAAAAACCTAAGATCACGCATCTTACTTAGATAAAGATTTTCATAATGTGTGATCTGTACTTGTGAGTACAATTTTTTGTATTTCTTTCGGGCTTGAGCAACCAGGAATCTCTTTAATGAGTCTGTTGGACCCTTTTTCAATAAACAACTGGAAATATTGATGTCCTCATGTGCCACATTTTTTAGATTTCCACTTCAAGATCCTTGTATTTTGATAGTTTTTTGAAGATCTTCAAAGATACAATACTATCAGCAGGGACTGCCATGTCAATAAGAAATCACATTCTGTTTTTGTGGTCTTTGATTATGCTGTCTGGGTGATTAGCTTTCATTGTTCTGTCTGTGTGTATTGTAAAGTCCCATGAGATTGCTACAGTTCCTATCTCTGTAACCAAGTCTGGGTGATGTTCATACCACTTTCTTGCAGTTCCCTTCCCGTAGAATTTGCATATTTTCAATGCAGATATTGGCCCACTCTATCAGGCTGAGTTTTATAATCAGTTGGGGCTTACACTACTCAAACTGATACAAGATGGGCAATTGTTTCTGCATATTTATCACAGAATCTGCAATTGGGGTAAACACAATTTTTCAGGATGTGTGCTTGGTAATTTCTAGTGAGCAAACATTGGGCCTGTGCAGCAGGAATAAAACCTTCAGTTTAAACTTTTAACTCTGCACTAAGTAACTGCTGATATGTACAGGGTTTGTCTACATCAGCTTGTTTGGTATGGGCAGAATATTGACCATGGATTATTATTATTATTATTATAATAATAATAATTCATACATATTTTCATTGTTTACAGTTTTATATAAAACAACAAATTGCACCTTACAGTTTGCTACTGATGCATTATAATTCATAAATTATTATTTTGTTTTTTCATAAATTTTTTCCAGATTAAAACTTGCATAACACACACACACACATACACACATATATATGCGTGTTATATATATATATATATATATATATATATATATATATATAGGGGAATATACCAATATTTTTCCTCAAATCTGACTAAGCCTCAAGATTTTTATAATCCCTTCTTGGTCAGGCAAGAACTTTTCTACATCCCATTGTGTGTGTGCATATATAACTTTTGATTTTTAATTAATTTCAAGAGGACTTCAATGTCAGCATTATATGTGCAAAAGTAAACACAATGATATAGACATAACACATTTTCAATCAAGTTCAAATGTATTTATATCACAAGAATTGTTTTTAACACTAACAAAGTAATGTGAGATAAATGCAAAATTATTTTTAAAAGATGCTTTTGAATACAATAATAAATATATTTTTAGAAGAATTTATTTTCAGAAAAAGGCAATTAATACTACACATTATTATTTCTGCTTATAATTTATTTTCCTTACTAAAATAAAACAAAAGAAGAAACTTCATTTTTATACAGGTAAAATATCTGTCTATATTTCTGAAATAAGGTATTATAATTATTTACATTATTTTCATTGTTTAGACTGTTGTCCTCATCTTTATTACCATGATCACAATGTTGTGGAATTAGAACAATCTACCCTGGTTGACAAAATAAAGGGTTCAGTTTAAAATTGCAATCACCTGAAGAAGGCTGGAGTGTACAATGGCCAAAATATTGTGAATATGGCAATAGAGATGAGGACAACAGTCTGAACAATGTAAATTGTGTAAACAGGTTAGTCAGTCAGTTATGTGCCATAAGTGATACACACTTAGGTGATCATGTTTCTTTCGATACATGACTGACGAGGCAGATTTTTTCCCACAGTAGGTTGCTGTTTCTTTCTGCGACAGTTACCTGGTCTGTCCTGCTATTTCGCCATAAGTGGGGTGGGGGGAGATAAAGAAGATTCATACCTTTCCCAAGGGTATTAGCATGTAAGTGAATGTAATGGATTTGACTGGAATTTGAACTCGGCTCTCCGATTGCTCAATCTAAGCTGCTATCCATTACTCCCCTGTGCCTCCCTTTAAACAGGTAGAATATCTTATCGTGTTTGCAATTCTAAATAAATTCTTATTTATTAACTTTTTTTTCGATCTTCATGAATTAAAAGATTTTTGAACTAAATAAGCTGAATTTTAAAAAGTGATAAAAAAATTTATATTCCATAGCACTTTGTAAAAAAGTTGTGTCAAATTACAGTGTTGCAAAAACTTTACAAAGCTTCAAATTGCTTTTTTTTTTATTTTAATACAATTTCATGTCATCTTTCCTTAACTCTCTTTTTATCTTTAAGCATTTTGTAGTATGATAAATAAACTGGTTTGTTTTAAAAATCTGAAACTATTGTTTTCACAGTTTTTTAATTTTATTTTCTCTTAAAAGAATGGCCAATGGATCATGCTGTTTTATCATGTGGAATCTTCTCAAGTTACTAAGTAACAAACAAATTGATTTATTTCACATTATTTGCCAGTAAGTCTCTAGCAAATATCTTTTTTTATTTCTCTATTACAATTATTTCCCTAAATATTTATCTTTTTTATCGGGTTTATAGTTGTTGACAAACCGAGAATAAAACTAAAAGAATGAAGAACATTTGTAAATAACATGAACTTTTGGAGACTAAACATGAAAAGGGGAAAAAAGAATGAGTTGAGTATTGGAAAATCTTTTATATTTTGTCTTTCTGGATCATAATTTGTGTTTGGGTAAATAACTTGAGAGGTTAAAGAGTACAAAGATAAATGCTAACTGAAAGATTATTGGGTATAAGTTGTGAGAAATTGGTTTACTTGAAGGGCAACTCATTGATTAGAAGAAATAGTCATTATATTATTTGTCCAAAAATAAACTCTGTATTCAAATTGCCTTCACATCCATATTAGTTGGCGTTTGTTACTGATATTCCATCTCAAGAACAAATAATAAATGAGTCAGATTTCCTTCAACTAGATATAAGTTTTACTGTTTTCATTTGTTCTGATTTGCTTTTGCAGCAAAGAAATAAATATTGTCAATTAATGAATTCAATCTGAACTTGTTTTATATAAATATATATAAAAATACAACTATTTCCCCTTGTAAGAGAAAAGAGTAAAATGATCAAGTTAGATTTGTAAAGGTTTTAATAAGGTTAAAAGTACATATATTAAATAAAGAATTTGTTAAAAGAATAGATTTAAAAGTTTATATAAGTATATTTTATCTGAGAGTCATAAAATTATTGCTATATTTTAAAAATGAATAAAACTAATTAATTAAATATACCTCATATATATTTTATGTAGTAATAAATTATTTTGAATATATGGTGATTAATGTATACAAGTTTTAAATGTTTTATAAAATATTGGATTTATTTCATTCATTTATTAATGAATATTGCAAAGCTACTTTGAATATTTGTAAGAAATAAACTTTTTACATGTATACTTTTGATCTTTGCTTCATCAAAAATAATATTACACTTGTACTAAAATACGATCATCTACTAAAAATGTCATTGCTTATATGTACATATATATCTAAATGCATGTGTGCATACATATATAACCACAATTTAATAATAACAATGATAATAATAATAAAAAAAATTCTTATGTGTTCATTTATGCTAAAATGTTAATTTGTGCATTTACAAATTTTGTAAGAAAATAATGATTTATATGTTAACTTCATATTCTTAGAATAAGTGAAATAGAACTTCAAAATAACCAACTAAAAGGTTTTTATTCTGGTTAATAATATTTACAGCAAAATTCCTGTTAAAATATGCAATTTTCTTTTTGGGTAAATATACAGTAAATTAACCAATTAATGAATTCAGACCTACAGCAAAAATAATACACAATGCATTATGTATTGACCTAGAGAAAAATCAATAAGTTTTAAATTTACCAATAAATATAACCAAAATATTAGCATATGCCATGACTTGAATGTCATGGATATGTTCTACTTTGAATATTTTTGTTGGCTAATTTAATTGGCTTTTCTTAATAGGTACAATATTTAATTCTATGATGCAAGTCAATATTTTGATGATTTATTTATATAAACAATAGTACATGTGAATTTCAGATTATAATATCTATCCTTATTGCTAAGGATTTGTTTGGGGAATGATAGATTCTATTATGCAAAAAAAAAAACAAAAAAACTAAGTGCAATATAACTGATTATTTATAAATAAATCCAAAAGATATAGCCCATAGTATCATGTATTTGATTAACGCAATGTTCCATATAGCTCAATAAATTAATATTTTATTATTTCCATGTTAATATAGGTTCCATGACAAGTCTATTACCTTTATGTGTTTTCCATCAATTAATTTTATATATTTGAAATCTTTTTAGTAAAGAGTTACTTTTGCAGAATATGATGGTGTATTGTCTTACATGAATATAATTTAGCTCAAAGTTAGTTGGTTGTGCCCTGTACTAATCAAAAATGTCTAAAAACCTCAAATATTTTTTGCATTTATTTTAACATAACTATTAGTGTTGAAGGTATCTATTGTTTTACTATCTACAATAATAGCCTGAAATATTACTGTATTTTTCCACAAATTTATTCTAGGTTGTATTTGTTGATTATTCTTGTGAAAGGCCCAGGCTCTAGCCTAAGCATTAAATCCATTTAATATAGCTCTACATCTTCACAAAAATTACTGTTGAAACATTAGATGTTTCTCTTTGTAATATTTTCTCAAAGACAGTAATTTTGTTACTTTCATGTCTTTAGACAATGACCTTAATATCCTGCATCTTTTCCCTCTGTTTACATTCACATCACTGGTTTCCTTAAATATTTTCTCATTGGTTAATTCACTTTTCTCTTTAATTCTTTCACAAATATAATTTTGTGACAGTTTTAAAGATAGTTTTTTTCTTGTTATCTTTCCAATATTTTTAGTTTCTTTTTATTGTTCTGTGATCGCTGCTCAACTTGTTTGTAATTTCCAATGTAATTTCCAATGTGTTCCCATCATTCTTTTCTGAGGTTATGTCTTTCCCAATAGCAATATTTATATATTTGAAATAAAAAAATCATTATTAGTAACTATACCATTATATATATTTATTTACACTATGACAAACAATAGTACATGCGACTTGCATTATAAAATATCTAAATCTCAAATGACATCAGTTGTTTTATTGGGAAAATATTGACTTGCATAATAAAATCCTACATAGTGTATTTGATGCAGAACTGTGTAGTTGATATATATATATATATATTACAAATATGACTGGCTGAAATGATAATAAATGTTAAAGTTTTAATATAAATTCATTTAAAAATGAGTTTAACCCTTTAGTACCAGATTACAACATCAGTTTTAATATAAATTCATTTAAAAATAAGTTTACAGTTTGATTCTTTAAAATGTATAACAATAAAAAAAATGCTTGATATAAACAAATTCAAATTTCAGCAATTCATAAATGATTTTTGTAGTAGTTCTATTTACCTGTCACTAAAGTAATATATTTTAAATTTACATGTTAACACATTACAAAAACTGAAATCTTGAAAGATTGCTAAGAATTATTATTTCAAGCATTTTAATCAGCATTTAGATATACAAGGGAGTGTTGAAATTGTTTTGGGTCTGGCTTACTCTCCAAAACCTGACCAAATATCAGACTTTTTTGAAGGACTTCTTAATTGGCCCAAGAACTTTTCAACATCCCGTCACATAAGTAGTTTATAATATTCAACTATATATACTAACAACATTTTCAATAACACGAGTAGCATTTAATTATTTTAATTGCTACAAATTAGATGTAATTAATTGATTGAAGAAAAATATGCAGATATCAGTACCTTGAAAAAAAATAATTAAAAAACTCAAAACTTGTAATTTTGAAATAAAAAATAATTTTAATAATTTTGGCACTAAAGAGTTAAAGCATAATTAAAATTGATAATATTGAAAAAATATGGGGATTTATAGTATGTGCTGAAATCATCTATATTTTCTCAACTAGAAAATGTGCCAGAATTTGTCGTTTTGCAACACCATCACTCACCCTTGCGAAAGGTCTTGGAAAAGGCCTGGAAATTGATATGCCATCTGAACCTAGGTTGGAAATGGCCTAAATAGATAGAGGGACATACTTGTTCTCAGATATAGGAACAAAAATTTATAGACTTTCAGGTAGTTACCAAATCTGCTAAAATCAATAAAATGGGATAGACATTTAAACCAAGGCATGAACACTAGCAAATGAAATGTACAACACAATAAATATTAAAATGTTAGTAATTATTCTGATAGTTTTAATAAATAACAGTAATTTATTTTAATAACATTTGAAAAAGTATAAATATCAAGAAAGTTTAAAATCTTAATTGACATTGAAAATTGCAAAGTACATAGTTGAAGATTTTGCATATTTATAACATATGATCTGGTAAAATTATTCATCTAAACATTAAAGAATTGTTTTCCATTAGAACCATAATGTGGATATTAATATACTTAAATTGTGTATTCTTTGAAGAAGAAATATTTCAAGATTATAAGAGGAACACAATATCTAAAGGGAACAAAACTACAGTATTCAGGAAAGAAAAAAAAAGATCTTTTAACTTACTCTTAAAAATCAAACAACTAAGTCTTCTTAGAAAATATAATAATTGAATTTTCAGTATGAATAATTACTTATATGCTTAGAAATCCCCTCTAGGTGATGCAATCAATTTTTTTTATTTATTGTTAGATTCTAAGTTTATTAAATTCTTAATTTTCTTCCAAATTGAAAGATAATAGAAAATTCATGAAGATACTAAGCGCTTACCTGTTTGAGTGTTTTTTTATATTTAAATAGATTTCTCTTAAGCATTCTAAGCAAAAAAGTCCTAAGTAATTTAAAACTTTTGAATGACTAAGCTTCATAACTTCAACACTCATTACTGTTATTCTTTTATCTTAGTACTTATGCACTAAAATGTCAACATCAGAATTATCAACAAGTATATTTTTAAAACATTTAGAATAATTTTAAGGTTGACATAAAATTTCTTTTTAACTATACTAGTTAATAAGAAAAGTTTAACTTGTTTATATTGTGGATGCTCATTGGATTTTATATTTTCAATATTTCAATTAAACACTGGGATATTTTACTGAGAATTATATTCAAAATTAATTTAAGAGTTTTCAGAAAAGATGTTGAAAATTTCTTTTCATATTCATCTACTGCCAGATTGATTAATTTCACCCATCAAATATATTTAAGGATCACAAAATTCCATAATAAGATAAAGAGTGCAGTAAGTGTTACAGTTATCACTGCTATCCTCTAAGTGTCTCTTG
This sequence comes from Acanthosepion lycidas, assembly GCA_963932145.1. Taxonomy (NCBI): domain Eukaryota; kingdom Metazoa; phylum Mollusca; class Cephalopoda; order Sepiida; family Sepiidae; genus Acanthosepion; species Acanthosepion lycidas. The sequence continues at coordinate 35,793,176 of OZ010589.1, forward strand.
CAGGAAAGTCTGACTGAGCTATATATGATTCTAAGATGGATGTGGCAAGGTTGTCCAACTATACAATATATATATATATATATATATATATATATATATATATATATATATGTGTGTGTGTGTGTGTGTGTGTGTGTGTGTGTGTGAATATGTTGTGAAGTGTAACCAAAAGACCATCTTTAATTACATAATTATTTAAAACAGAAATTATATTTTCTAGTTAAATAATTGTTTCTTATATTTTTCATATTATGCTATTAACCTCATATATTTCACATATGCTTCATTATGTTTTTAAATGCGTCTCATATATATGGTGGAAAATTAATTGAAACAGCATAATTGATGTGGAAAATTGTAGTTTTGTTTGAGTGCCCCTTCATTGCAATTAGTTTTGTTTGTGCATAAGCTTTCATTTTATTTCTGCATTCAATCTCATTATGCACCAAATATTTCTTTTCTTTTTTTATTTCAAAATGCATGAAGGCAAGATTGAATGCTTACTATTTTATTTTGGCTTGTTTCTAGCTTTCATAGTCAATTATAAAATTGAAAGCAATTAACACTTCACCTAATTATAAGGTTTCTGTACAAATCTAGTTTGATGTGTTTTGAAGATAATCTATATTGAAATTAAACTATTTATATAAAAGGAAGGTTAGCTTTTTTTGAGAGGGAGTCTCATAAAAAAAGGTAACCTTCATTTTTACAAAAAAATCCTATATACTTGATATTAAATTTTCATTCATATTTGTTTCTTACATTGATGATTTCTGCACCACTCAATTCAGTAAATAAAGTCACTGATGTATATTTTTAGTATAAAGATTACAATACAAAAAGAGTTCAGAAGGCAGATCAAATTAATTTTCTTTTTCTAAAATTTTCACAAATTCATCATATGTAAGAAATATCTGGAGAAATTAAAACAGAATTTTGAAAACAGTATTTTTGTGATATTTTCTAATTCAGTAGGTGTCCTCATCTTTTACAATTAAGTTTGTTTTCAAGTTACTTTGGTCTGTTTATCCATATTAATTTACATGTTTCATGAACAGATTGCTTATGACAAAGTTCAAATGAAGCCTTTCATAACTAGCATTTATAAAGTATAAATATATATTCTATCCAATGAAATTATACATACTTAGTTTAGTATAGCACAAGATTGAAATTTGAATATAAATATCGTTTTCTAGATTAAGTAAAATAATATCAAACATAGATAGTAAACCATATGCATGTATAAGATATGTGATTTGTATTCAACTAATTCTTCCAAGATGTACAATAGATCTTACTTTTTAAAGCAGACTATTTAAAAAATGAAAACAGACAGCATATAATTAGAATAAAATAAAAGATATTATCAGAAGTATTCATGCAAGAGACTAGAACCGTAATCTTGCATTTAGAATTTTTTTAAAGGCTCATCATTTCTTTAGCAGTGCAAGGAGAGATATTTTACATGTATACACATTCATTTTAAGTATTCAAAAGTATTTTAACAAATGAGCAAATTTAAAAAAAAAACATTGCTGAATTTACGAGGTGACAAAAATACTATTAGCAGGATTAAGTTCATGGTCATATAAATGTTATTATCTATTCACTGTAACTATGAAAGTAACAAACTTTATATTATCTAAGACCTTGTGTACTTTAATAACAAAAGCATTAATTCTTCACATTTTCTTAACATGAGTTTTCTTCTACTTTAAAATGCACCTTTTGATCATTTCCTCTGTCATAATTAAATGTTATTGCATTTCCTTATATACAAAATATTTATATTTGAATAACTTACAGATGAACTGGAAGTTTTAAGAGCTATTAACATTTTTCCTGCTATGAAGAAAGAAGGTCATAGACAAAAAAGGAACTTGAATTATGTTTATTTTAAACTTTATCTTCATAAGGATAAACTGTAAGTTAAAAAATATAAAATATGTTTTAGATCCCAGAATTAAAATAATGAGGAATTGAAGATGTGCAGAAGTATTGGACTATTGTTGGTTTGGTGCATTTTGTGCTCACCGGTTTTTCTTCATCAGCGGAACTTTCAGCAGGATAAGTGTAGACCTGCCAGCCTAATACCGGTTCAGGTTCTGAATTCTTTTTTTCAAATTCTTCAGGTAGAATCATGTTAATACCCTGGGAATGGATGCAACAGTTAATAAGAAAGACATGGAAAATTGTGTAGATTTTTTCTCATCCCCATGAACTATAAAATAAACAAAACATCCACAATGTGTGCAGAAAGCTTACGTTATTGGAGTAAGATTGTGTCTATTTGAAAGTATCAAATAATTAAAGAGCCATCATTAATTTTTGGAGAGAAGAATATATTGCCTGAATTAGGTATTCTTTGGGACAAAGTTCTTGATATCTTCTTTCTCAACCAAAGAAAAATGGGATCATTAAAGTAGGTTAGATTCTTGAAGAAATGCTTCAATCCACTGAAATGATAAGAAAGACAAAAACAAAAAGCATCATGCCAACAAATATGGTTGATTAGCTAAATTGCTTTGTTTTGAGTGAGATTCACAAAAAACATAGTCGATGGTTAAACTCTGCTTCAGATTTTCAAAAAGAATTCTATCATTGATTACTTCCCTCTACACAATAAAACTTCACTGAATGCATAAATTTGAACCAAGATATTTTTTATTATTTTTTGTGTTTTATAAATTTTGTCAGTCAATAAAAATAGATCATTTTTTTAAATTTTCTTTCACCTTCCTTTGTATCAGAGGTGCATCATTTTACATGTATGTAGTTGAAGATAATTGCTTTCTTACACCAATACCTTAGTAGGAGAAACAAGAGTTGAGTAATTTTATCTTTTTATTGAATTAATCAAAAGGCTTCTGAATTGAAAAAAAGAAATATAATAGCGAGTTTAAAATAACAACAAATGATGTGCAAACTTCTATAATGGAAGCTGATAGGCTGAAAGAAAGTGTTACATGTTATCAATGGTAATTAATAGAGTAAGCTAAAAAAATAAGAAAAATAAATAGTGGCTTCTGTTTTGCTGAAAGAAATATTTAAATAAAAATTCATTTAGCTTTTTATGCAAATAATCCATGAGCATAATTAATCAACTCAATTTCTATACAAAATAGCAAATCTAACAGTTTAACTTATAATCATGGCAAAGAATAAAACATGGCACACAGTGTGGTTTTGTGGAATGAAAATAACATGATTTCATTTTATTTTTCTCTCAATCTCAGTTTTATTCTCATAGATATTGCCAAATAAACAAAAAGTATTACTAATTTCCAGTTAAGTACTGAAGCAAACATAAGCACATACACACACACATACACATCTAACTTTTACAAAAAGACACTTGAAATGTTATACTGAAAGTTTCCCTAAAGATAACTGGAAAATATTGATAATTGATACAGACAAATGAAAATTCTGTGGTTCATTTTGCCAGATTTTATGTTCATTGTTAATCATGATATTTAATCAGGTTTTTAAATACTTTCCCATAATATGGTGCCAGTTTTTTCTTATTTTGAAGTTTTTGAGTTATTGACTATAAAATTATAAACTATGCACTTGTAAATTCTTTAAAAGCAACATAAAATGTCAAAATTAAAAAGGTAATAATGATAGATTTTATTGCCGAGTCATTAATAATATTGTGTCTATGTCTTTATCAATGTAATTATTTTAAATCATTACATTAAAAATAAGGAAATTCATGAGATCATGTCATAAAGTAATATGATCATTAGAGATTCTGCTTGTATAATTGAGTATTTAATAAGTTTTTATTTTTTCTGGTAGTTAAATGCTGCATAGATCAGGCTAACCAACTTTCTTGAGCATTTTTATTGGTACATCACAATAGAATGGTAAACTTAATCAGACATTCAAAGACATTGAATGCTTACTTGAAATTCTCTCTTTGTTTCTGCCAACCCATTTTGGGAAGAAACTTTAGTATACTTGAAATTCTAAATGATTAATTTTTTGCACGAGAATCATAGACTAAATCATGAACTTGCACTAAATCATGATCATGGCTAAAATCACATTGCAATGCATTTAGCTAGAAAATATTTTTGGAAATGTGAGTCTGGAAACATGAGATGAACACTTTGTCACCAAGTGAAACAGTGTCGATCACAGCCTTATAAGACATACGATACGGTATTGTATAAGAAAAATTAATAACAGATGGATTAGTCAGATATTGGCAAAGAACACAAACATGTACTTGTCAAACAGAGAGACATACATAAAAGAGCACTTTTCTCTTCTGTTGATGTTTCATAGAAGACATGGGAGGAGGCTAGATTATGACAGTAATCCAGTATTCATCAAACAAAAATGTTTTTCTACAATGCCTGACAATATGGGAACTCAACAAAGAGTTGAGCGGAGAACATTGAACTGTACAATAAAAGGTGATAGCAAGTCAAATTGGAGAAAATGATGTAGTCAGAGTAGCAGTAAATTGTCTCCCCTTGAAATTAATAAATTCTCTGCCTTTGGTGGAAGTGACTAGTAAAATTCTGTATGTGGTTTGTAGTGAGTGCAAAATAATAGTAACTCCCTTCACCCACTCCCTTCAAATTCAGAGGAGTGAGGAAGAAGGAGGAAAGTAATGCATGAGCCTATGTGAGATATTTTCATTTCACAGAAATTAACCATTGAGCTGAGAAGAAGAAAGAAAAAAAATTGTGAGTCTATTTGAAATTGTTTTTTGACCAATGAAAAGCTTGGTGAACCAAGAAGAAGGAAAGAATTTATCAAGCCTAAACAAAATTGTTTTTTGATATAAAATCAGGAGAAAAATTATATTAGAGAGAAGTGTGTCTGAAGTCATGTGAAAGGGTTTAATTTCTGTTTCCTGGTGGTGACCAATGTTGAAGCACCCACCATTATTACTTGCACATTATATTATCAGCTTCTAATAAGAAACTCCGCACTTCAGAGAATTTTCTCACAATTTTTCTTTCAAACTATCTCTCTTCATCTAGTTTTGAATTTATGCAAGCCATATATCTCTTTGGTGAGTAACAAACTTTCCTACCTTTGTCTTAAGCATTTTATGTCAGATAATTTAATCTGCTGTATGAACAATTCATCTTTATGACAATACATTAAAACTACAGAATTTAATAATTCTGATTTATTTTCCTGCAACAAGTTACCAACACTACTTCAAGTGCGTAAAATTGTGAATAAATTCCTTATCTTGCTTTGTTAAGATTACCTGTGCATTTCCTCATCATTATCATCCTTTATTAATCTTCCTGGTATGTCAAAATGAACTATTTATTTTAACACCTAAGCCCCATGCCACTATAGGTTTTTAGTTAAATAAAGCCTATGAAAAGAAGTATTTCTTGTTAATTAATTTCTTAATTCAAATGAATTAGGATTTATTCAACTCAAAAAAAAAAATATCTTTATGAAGTGGTTACTATGTCCTGATAAGCTGAATATTGACCCAAATGTGATTGATGCAGAAAAAGAATATTGGAAGGTAACTTTCAATAACTTCATTGATGAATGCAGGGAAAATGCTCCAAATAAGTTACACTGTCTGATTAAATACATTTCTGCATCAATATATGAGTTCATATCAGATTGTTCCAGTTTTGAAGCAGCTATTAACATCCTGTACAAATTCTTTATTTAAAAAAAAGAAAAAAGAAAATGTTTGCTTGACATTTTCTCGCTGTGAGACAATAAGCAGAATCAGAGAACATCAATGAATTCCTCCAGGAATTACAGAGACTTAGTAATAACTTCCAACTTTGGGATCTTACTGCTGAACAATATTATCAAAAACTGGGTCAAGATGCTTTTATAAACAGAATTTTGTCTCAAACAATGCAGCAGTGCTTATTAGAACATGAGGAACTAACACTTAACCAGGTCTATGGCACTGCTAGGGCGCTTGAATATGCTAAAAATAATTCTGACCACTACAGGGAGACATCTGTTCAGTTAAGGGCTGTTGTATGCCCAGAGGATAATTCAAACCTCGACTCTAACCCTGTAAATGCTACCACAGCAGTGTTGAAGAGAATGTACTGGTTTTTCAGCCATAGGCTGCAGTGTCATTCTAAATTTCCAAACAAAAACTGGAAAGCTACAGCTGCTGTTAACTGCAACGAACAATACACCACCACCCCACATTGTCTCCATCATTTTCTACAGTTCCTCTCTTGACAAATGATTACTTTACTCCAGCATTAATTGATTCTGCCAGTTCTGGTAGCTGCATGAAGTACAAATTAGCTCTGAGACTTAAAGATTAAGCCATGTAACAATTATATTACGTTAACTGCCTCTTCAAAATGTGTATGAATTCAGGGCATGTGTCATGTTGATATTACTATTAATGATAAAGAATAGCCAAATACTTATTTGGAACTAGTAGAAAATCTATGTGAAGATATACTTCTCTGTCTGAACTTCCAAAAGCAGTACACCACTGTCATTTTCTTTTACATGTTGAGACTGAACCAGAATTAAAAATAAATGGAACAAAATTTGTATCTTGGCAGTCTCAAGTTTGGAGGTGCTAATCTGAAATGAGCACAACCAAATGCAACAAAATCCAGTGCATATATCATTGGCCAATATGCAATTTATTGCTCAAGAAATTGACCATTTGTTAAGGATCATAAAATCAAGTTCATCTCCATGGTGAGTACAAATAATAGTAATGAAGGACAAGCTTTACTGTCATAAAAACGTGTGTGTGGATTATTTTAACACTATCAATATACATACTGAGCGCATACCCACTCACCAAAATTGAAACACTTGTAAACAAATTTGCTACTTATCTTGTTTTCTCTAACTTCAACTTAAAGGGTGCATATTACTAGTTGCCATTACATGAAGATGGCAAATTATTTACAGCATTCAAAGCTAATGGACACCTTTATCAATATAGTCATATTCTATTTGGAATAACTAATGAAGTAGCAACATTTCAATGCGTTATTGATAAATTTGTTGAGGAGAAGGGTCTTGTCAATACATTCCCTTACATCAACAATGGTGTATGAATGTGTTCCTTGAGGTTGTGCTGTGTTGTTTACTCACTTTAAATGAAGGTAAAAGAAGAGTGTCAGTGCTTTGTTAGAAAATCAACAAGGGTCTAGGCTAACCAGATGACCTCAAAAGAGTTTTCATATTATACTACATGGAACCCTCACTTTTCAGACCATGCCCAACATTTAATCAAGAGTTGTTCAATGGATGATGGAGCATACAAAGCATTTAACAACCTTGAAACAGTTACTGCATTTCACTGCCCAGATAACATATATGATAGAATGTAATGCTTCAGAAATTGTCATATTAGCCTCATTAAACCAATTTGGATCACCAGTCACATTTATGTTGCAAACCTTAAATCATCAGGAATTACACTATCCTGCTATTGAGAAAGAAACTATTCGGTTGACTTCAAGATGGTTGCTGATACATTAAGTCCTATATTACTTCTTTTGCTATATCCCTAAAAAAAATTACATGATGATTTATGTCACCCAGGGATTACTTGATTTTTACACTATGTGCAATCAAAAAATTTGCCCTTCTCCACTGATGAAGTAAAAGATGTGCGTTCATCTTGTCAAATATGTGCTGAGCTGAAACCTTGATTTTCTACTGTGTGTCTCAAGGCAAGCTTATTAAAGATACTCAACCTTTAGAACAAATAAATGTGGACTTCAAGAGTCCTTTACCATCAAGGATGGCTAATAAATTGTTGCAATAGAAGAATTTTCACATTTTCTATTTTCCATTCCATCAATATCATTCAATATTTGGAATTAATATTTCCCTTATGTGGAGCACCTAATAGCTGCTACTCAGACAGGGTGCTAGAGTTCTTAGCTTGTGATGTCAAGGAATATCTTCTTCAGCAAAGAGTTACCACTAGTAAGACAACCCCTTATCACCCACAATGGTATAAGGATACAGCATGTGCCTATCTCTCTTTGGTGGAGATAAGCCATGTGGGTCACATGATGGCACTTAGTAACATCACTCCATACAGTTATGAGAGTGGCCAGTCATTTAGTTTGTTTACAGTATCCAAACTGAGAGGCTGCTTTCTTTAGCCCAGGCTCCCCACAGCCCAGGAAGAGGGTAAATCTGCATGCCCAGCAGCTTACAAGTCCATGGTGCTATTTCCTTTTGGGAATATATTTTTCCCAGATATAGAAAGAAATTCCAGCTTGCAGTCCTCAGTTTGGAAAAACCCAAGATTCACAATTTCCCCTTTGTAGAATATATCCTCACCTGGAACATAGATATATCTGGCTTATTTGAATCTGGAGTCCTAAACATGGCTTCTCCAGACACAGAAGTATCGCTATGTTTTATGTAAAACTCTTCCTTTTTGTTTCTCCTTAAACTCTACTTCCTCCGTAGATATATGGTATATGGTTTTCCACATGGGAAACTTGTATATATATTTTTATGTATGTCTTATCAGTATAAAAATCTCTCTGAGAACAAAGCATGTTTGTCATTCCTTTTCCTTTCAGCCATTTTGTTCTGTCCATGAACTACAGTGTTATTTTATCGCAGATATAATAATGCCCTTAATGGGGAAAATACAAATGAGATAATAAAACTTTCTTCAAGGCTCTCTCCTATTATAAGGCAATGCCCAAGTTAAAAGGTACAATGGGATAACATGAAAAGCTATACATAGCATCAAACCTATGCTGTCAATTGCAACAAATGCCACACTTCGTGAGAAATTAGTTTAATTTTTCCAGCAATTGTTCATAGACATATCTTTCCAATCATGGTTATTAAACCTTGGACCAGACCTTTTGTGTCAATTTGTAAGCAATTCAAAGAATGAACCTTCGGTCCAAGAAGTAGAACTATTGGATGTGAATCCAATATATGCACACATTAAATATGGGAAGGACGGATGGGCAGGAATCATCAGTCTCCTTATGAGATCTGGCTCCTTGCTCTTCACAAATACATAAGGGAGGAGAGAATGGAACAGAAACAAAACAGAAATCCTCACAAGAACCAACATCTCAGAACCCTTCACAAGAGCATGCACTGCAAGTCACTGGAAATGGTTCTGTTGGAGTACGAACCAAATAGTACCAACATTCCACCCAAACATGGAGAACAGTTTCCTAATAACATTAACATGGAAAAAACCACTCTTTGACTGTCTCAGAGAGAGTTGTGCTCCCTAAACATATGGGTGGTAACATCAATTAACCAGGGTGAAAGTGTCACATAATTGTCTCCCTTTGACTGGAAATTAATAAATTATTTGCCCTTTGCCGAAGTGACTAGTAAAATTCTGTAGGCATTTTTTTAGTTGAATAAAGCATATGAAAAGGTATATTTCTTGTTAATTCATTTCCTAATTAATTACATAACTGGAAACAGCTTCACCTAGGTTTAGATATAGAAAATGTAAAATCTTAGTTCCAACAAAAGCCACCTCTTAATTGCTGGTGTTCCCAGGTCCACCTTGACCCGGGGTGGTAGCACCCGTTAGGGTCCAAGCTATGGGTAAATAGTGAACTGCTAGTTTTCCAGGTTTTGCTCACGTCCTGGGTATGACGGTAAACTACATCCGCGTCCTGGGTATGACGGTAAACTACATCCGCGTCCTGGGTATGGCGATAAACTGCATCCAACAGTAAGGGCTCAGATAATGTTTTCAGAAAAATAATGTTGCCAGCTCTAAGTTTTTGAAACAATAATGTTGCCAGCTCTACGTTTTTGAAACAATAATGTTGCCAGCTCTAAGTTTTTGAAACAATAATGTTGCCAGCTCTACGTTTTTGAAACAATAATTTTGCCAGCTATACGTTTTTTATTCTATACAAAATAGGCATTTAAAATTCATATAAACTGGATTTGGCATTAAATAACCCACAGTGGTTGATATGCCATAAAACCCAAACAAACAAACAAACAAACAAACCAACAAAAGTGGTTCATCATAGTGAGTCCTTTTAGTTGGACTTTGAACAGGGAGTCTCACAATTGAAGATAAATGGCACAGAACAGGCATCTGATAGTGAAGATGTGATGCTAGTATGTAAAGTTCATTAATTACAGGAGGAAAAGAAAAATACACATAACTGGACTGAATATTAAATATATGAACAAGTTCATGATCAGTGTCAGCTAAAAATACATATATAATGGATTTGTACAAATAAAGACTCTTCTGGAAACACAATTATTAAGGCAAGCCTAATAACAAAAGGCTTTCATAATTGAAGCAGACAACATTAAAAGTGATTCCCTATATGTTCCAAGGAAGGACTTCTGATTGCCATGGGAATAATGTCCTCAAATAGATTGGTTTGTAAATCAATGAACATTGAAACTGCTTTTCTGCTAGGGAAGACATTTGATAGCCAAATCTACCAGTGTCCTCCTCCAGAGACTAATGTATTGCATGGTTACATCAGAAAGCTGTCAGTGTGTCTCTAGATTGTTAGATGCTTTTTAACAGAGGAACTAATAAAACTTGACATAGTTCCTTGACATAGTATGACCACGTTATTTTTATATTGTATTTTGACTATGATATTTATACTAGAACGCCTCATTTGAATGATGGTATTAGAAATGTGCGCATAATGTTACACTGATAATTCTTCTTCCAAAATCCTAATAGAGATGTTTAAATAAGAAAGAAAAAACTAAATATCATTGGTATCTAGACAAGTGTATGCTTGTTTAAGATTTTCTCAGTACTTGTTTGAACATAAAGAACTTTTGCTACAATAGAAGTTATAAGTTCTCAGTTCAAGTGACATGAAGATATTAAAGAGGAAGAATTTTTCAGAATTATTATAACCTTTAAACCAGTTAAGAAATAGAAGACATGTTTTATTATTGACGAAACAGAAGAGAACTTTGCTCAAGAATCTAGAAAATACTCAGAAAAGATCTACACTCCTTCTTAATGTGATGAGTTAACACTTATCGACACATTCCTTTTACCTGTAAGGAAATCTCAGAGAACTTCCCAAAATACTGTGTAAATAAGTAATCCTATACAATTCACATCAAGTTTTATCATATGGTTCTGTTTATGAATAGAATTAAAACAGTCTATTGAATCTTATTGAATTTGCAATATTATACATATTGAAAAAAAATGTATATATATATATATATATATATATATATATATATATATATATATATATATATATACCTTAATTAGGCATTAAATGACCCACAGTGGTTGATATGCCATAAAACCCAACCAACCAACCAACCATATAGAAAAAATAATTAATTTTGAATTTTGGGGTGTTTGTGACAAAAGAGTCACACTAACTGGAGGCTCCCTGAAAGCAATCCAGTTAGCATATTCAATAAGATGTCATTGAATTACACACACACACGCACAGACACACACACACACACACACACATATATATATATATATATATATATATATATATATATATATATATATATATATATATATAGTACTTAATTTACTTAAAAAATTAAGTACTATATATATACTATATAGATATATTATATATATTTATATCTGTAATGATATAAGTATATCATAAAAGGTGTAGTGTGCTTGTATGGTGTTTAAAAAAGAGTATAATTCAATGACATCTTAATTGAATATGCTAATGGATTGCATTCTGGGAGCTCCAGTTAGTGTGCTCTTTTGTCACAAACACCCCAAATTCAAAAATATCTTCCTTATAATCATCAACTTCAAGTCCACTTTCTCTAGCCAAGACAACTTCTTCAGCCCGTTTCTTACTTGTAATAAAAGCGGCACCACTAGCATTTTTAGCCATCCGAATACGAGCCAGTCTGGCTTTCTGCAAGAGAAAATAATTATTCAAATAATAAATTATAAATTAAAAATTGGTTAAACTTTGTAAAAGAAAACTGTGAGAGATAAGGCTAGAAAACTTGCTATATTCATTGTCATTATTATATTAAAATTCTGTTTCACATGGAAAAATATAAAATTTTTCTATTGAATTTAGAATTTGATTAGTTTTTTCTGAACAAAATTTGCAAAATAGTTTTGGCTTATTAGAGAGTTTTGTTCTGTTGGGAATCTCATCTTAATTTTTCTGTTCCGAACGAGTTTGCCTTTGAACGCAAGATTATTATATTCAACCCTTAAATAACTTATAAAAATATTTCGCTAACTAATTTTTACTATCTCAAGTACATTTAACTAGTAACAATATAAGAATAGTCTTTTGAACTAGTTGCGTCCAGAATATGAACCACATTAACTCTGCTGAAATTTCATTGCATTGTCTTTGAATAACAAATATTCTCTCAATGAACAATAAAATGATAAACTATGAATAATAAAACTGACATAACACATAAGTAAGAAGGAAACTATTGAGATATAATAAGTCTTAGCCATAAATATTTTTCAAAGGATTTAGCAATGAAAACACTGAAGACAGTGAGTTCATATCATGTCTATGGTTTTGTTCTTGATTTAGTTAATTGCAGGCATTTTTAAAACTACTTTTGAGCCTAAGAGGATATAAAAAGGTAATAAACATTTCTTTTAATTTTTTTTTTATTTCATGTTTGTAGTTTGCTCTATTCACATTTCAGATTTATATGTGAATCTAATGGATTTCTTTATACGTTTTGGTGTTTTAATAAAAGCTCACTCTATCCTTATTCTTTCACTCCATGAATTCTGTGGTTCTAACAAAGTCAATACATTTATTTCTTATTAAAACAAATAGATTTAAAAAAAAATAGTATTAAATCAATAAAAAGTCCTGAAGTTCATCTTGGATATTCTCTTAGATTTGTGAATAGGAGCTGCTCAGCAACTATAAACTATAGCAAAGCTTACTGATCATTATCAATTTTGTTATTTCTTCATTGGACTGATTTTTTCTTTTTCTTTTATTGAAAAAAAATAATCTTTTCTTAACCATGTATTATGTAACTCCTTTCATTTTTTCATATATGTTAACACAACCCAGACTAAATAATTTCAATTCTCTTTGAAGTAATAATGAGCAAACTCTTAATAATGATACAAATGCTTAGATTGACTAAGGTTTATTAAATATTTACATCATTGTCCATTGTTTAAAGGTTATATTAAAACTTGAAATGAATGTAATTAACTTCAGTGAAAGAAATCACTAAACATGCATCTAATTTAAATGTGTACTAACAAATACAAAAATAATGGAGTAAATAAAATGTACTCAATACCAATTATAAAGAATTGCTATCCAAGCCAAGGATGAAAACCTAACCTGATTATTATTAAAAATCTAAGACTGTAATAATTACTACAAGCCAAAGAATAAACTTAAATTAAACAAATTCAAGATCTTGCTCAAGAGTTCCAACATTTTTGTAATTTATTTATTAGAGAACTTTCAGTTATCTCTTGGACTCCAAAGAGAAAATGAGAATATTAAATATGAAACTGGATGAAAAAGAGAGAGTACAAACCACTGTACTGCTTAATATGATAAAATTGCCAAAACAAAGAGTAGGAGATTTGTTGTCATAGTATCTTCCATGAAATTTACAAAGACCTTTTGTGAAGAGAACATAATAATGATGATAATAAGTTTCATTCCAATCATCATTAAAAAAAATGCAAATCCCAAGTTTTTTGTGTATCAAAATTTGTTCTAGCAAATCAAAAAGACAAAGTCAAGAAGCACTAAATCCAGAACAAAATAGCAAATTTTAAAAGCATGGCATTTCTATTTCTTTTGAAGTTATCATAAACTAACAGAGTTCTGAATGTTTTAAAAAGCATTAATAAACCCTTATAAAATTGACCTTAACTCATAAAAGAGCTGAACTCAAATATTCAAAAGGTACAAAACATAAAAATGTTTTGTACCAAATTCCTTAATATTTAATTTATTTTAATGCTATGATGCTGCCAGTTACAATGTACTTAAAATTATTTGTCTTCCTAATTTGACTTTATAAAAGGTGATTTTTTAAAATTTTTAACTAAATATGTGAGTTGTTATGTATGTGTTTAAAATTATAGGAATTTTTGATTTTTCTGAACATGGTTAGCACATCATGGGCATGTTTATAGTTAATGTTACTGAGAGTTGGCTTTTCCTTTTTTATTATGAGGGCTACAAAAATTTTAAATATTTTTTACATGGGAATGAAGTTATTATACTTATATTTTCTATGAGTATGTTTCCAATGGAGTCTGATAGGTTTTTATGTGTGTTTAAATGAGTCCCAATAGACTTCAGGTTGGGTAGGTGTAACATAAGTCATCTAGATAGGCATGAAGTAGTTTGACCAATGTAATTATTTATGAGTTTGGTTTGATCAGGAACACAGTTCCTTAAGGGGCATTTCAACCCATAAATAATGTTGGTCTTTTGTAGTTTTGATTTTGCAGGTGGGTAGTTATTCTTTATGATAAGGTTAGCTGTTTTAAATTTTTTGTAGTAGATAATTAATTTTCTTGTTCGGGTCAACTGGAGTTGTATATTTCTTTATGATAACAAGGCCAATGCATACATAAGTTTGGACAAAGCCAATTACCATAAAAAAAGTTACAAGACATCATTGATGATTGATCTTTTATCATGTTTAAAAGAGAGATTGCTGTCTAAATACACTATATATATATATATATATATATAGTTAAGTAATGAAAAATTTGGTAATCCATATGGATAATCCCAAGGAGTGGTATATGGTTTTTACCTGGTTCATCAGACCACACATTTGAGGGGTAGTTTTAAGTTGATGTAAGGTAATATAGAAAGAGGAGGAGGAGGAGTAGTATGACAGACATGGTCGAAATTAGAGAGGGAAGACTTTCTTCCTCAAAAGAGAGATACTTTCTTTCTCAAACCCCTACTTCCACCTCTGCTTTCTTATATCTTTACTTCTCTTTTTTTTTTCTTTATCTCATTTTCTGTGAGATGACTTATTAAATAGGTCAATGTCTGGCCCTTACCCCCCCTTCCTTATTCTTAAATATCTTAATAAAAATACAGTTAAGATTATTCCTATCTCTCCCTTCCCTCTCTAATTTTGGCCATGCTTGTCATACTCCTCCTCCCCCTCTCTATATATCACCTTACATCAACTTAAAACTATCCCTCAAAAGTGTATAAAAACTATATGTAAATTTAAAACATTTTTTCACCCTTGGAAGTGCAGTCTGATGAACCAGGTAAAAACCATTTACCTGGGGAAATAAATTATAACCAATGGACCCTTAAGATTGTCTGTTTTCTATTTAAAATAAATTAATATATATATATATATATATGATATTGGCTTCCTGCTTGCTTCTAAGACAATTCTCTTATGGGCAGATACAGGTTGTTAAATTATTTCATGTTTTGAAGTCTGACGTTCAACTTTCCTACGAAGTAAAGCAATAAAGGTGAGGACATAATTTAACATAATGCTAACTAGTTATGCTCATTCAGCTTCTTACATAAAATTTTGTAGCTTCCCACCTCTTTCATTTTTAATTCTTAGGAAAGTTGAACGTCAGACTTTGATACATTTTATGAAATAATGTAACAACATGTATCTTTCCATGAGGAAATTGTTGAAAATATTATGCGGAGAACTTTGTATCATGACCGATATTATAAAAAAATTTTCCGGTGAATTTGAATTTAGCATAAGTCACATTTCATTAAATAAAGATGGCAAAGTCATTTTTTTAAAGCATTCTGCTTTTGAAATGAAATTAATCTTTCACTCACCAGTAGTTTAAAGAGACAAGATGAGACACATTTGTAGTGTTGGAACATAATTGCCATTATGTAGCGAATTTTAACATGTTTTACTATCCTAAAATAAATAATATTTAGCTCTTTTAAAATAAATGTTAAATACAGTGCATTTATCCTCCATTGGTTTTCATTTTACTTGGATATATGTACATATATATATATATATATATATATATATATATATATATATAAGGTGTTGAAACAAAATGGCTATTTTTGTAGTGATTTTATAACATATTTATGTTATAAATTTTTTTTCTTTAAAAATAAATAATTATATATATATATATATATATATATATATATTTAGTTGGATTGATGTGAGAAAACTCACATCAATCCAAGTAAATACATTAAGTCTATCAGTGATATTGAGCACTTTCCAATAAGTACTGCACATATATAATATATAAATAATATATATAAAAATTGCATATATATATATTTTGTATTTATATACATACACATTTTTACATATATATATATATATATATATATATATATATGCCCATCGTATTCAACGTATAAGGGTCAGCAACTCAGTTCATAGGAACCGGCAGCCACACACCAGCACATGTGATTTGATTATAGTGGTGAAGGCTTTGTGCAGAACTGACCACACTTTTAGGAGGGCTAAATACAGAGACTTGTTGCACTACATTCTATGAGGTCCCCAAACAATTTTCCACATGTTTTGAATTCAGAGTTGTCCTTCTAGACAAGTTGCCATCCAGGGCTATAGAGCATATATATATATATATATATATATATATATATATATATGTGTGTGTGTGTGTGTGTGTACTTAAAATGTAATGATAATCTTTGAAACTAAATATAAATTGGAAATATTTTGAAAAATCAGTATTAGATTTGCCCAATAATATAAGTAAAAATAGTCAGAGAATGTCTAAATTCTAATATAATTGGTATTATTATTGCATTAGTTTTTTTTTTAGAAAAACCTTCAGAAATTAAGTGCCCAAATTTTGAATGCAATAAAAAATATAGAAAGTATTTTCCTTAAAGTGGAAATATCTGACTGTATATAGGTACTAATGAGAAAATTTATCTCTCTATTACTTGCTTATATACTCCCAATTTGGCACAAAAGTGGCAACTCAAAATAAATGCATATACACAATAAATAATAAAAGAAGAAAAAAAAAAAAACAAGTCAAGCAAGTCATAACTTTTGAAGCAAAAAGAAGATCCATAACAAATGCTCATGCTTAAAAAAATGTATAACCTAAAACAAAAAAAAAGATTTTTTGTATATGGATGTTGAATTAAATCTTGCTAGGATATTTTCTCTATTCTATTTCCTTTTTTTTAAATCAGAGTATATGTTGAAGAAGAAGCAATTGCCACCTACAAAATTTGCTGAATATTTTCTGTTCACAAAGTGACCAAGAAAAGGAGTTAACATCAATTCAATTCTTGGTTAAGTCCTTGGAGGAATTCCATAAAGTTCACTTTATTGTTATTTATTGTAAATGAAAACTCCTGAATTACAAGATATATATATGAACATTTTGTTCAGCTTAACAAGCCCACTGATAGATTCAATGCCAATCAAATTATAGCTCTTTAATTTAAAACTTCAAACAATTGCCTGTAAATCTATGCTAAAATTTTAACAAGACAGATGAAGCAACTGAGCTCTACTTTCAAGCTATTCACTTTATAAATTTCAACTTTAAATTTAAAAATTAAAGAAACAGAAAATCAAGCTTTATGTTATATTGAAATAATGGTTAAATAAGCCATTGTATAAAATTTAAATATAAATAAGCTCAAATAACTAAGCTCTCATCTCAATTACATAAATTTACTAAGTGTATCTTAGTATATAAGTAAAACACTGGATTGAACACATTTTACTATTCTTTAAAATTTTTAATTGTTTACTTCGTTACTGCATAAGTTTAATTATTTCATTAAGTTACTTGTAGTTTAAACATTTCATCTGATTATCTGCAAGCAAAATCCCACTTTTGCTTAAATATTTATTATACTTTTTCTTTTACTAATAAAATGGAATCAAATATTCTTTAAACAAATCTGTTTATATTTTTCTTTTCTTATAAATATTAATTAATGTATAAAAGATGAAGGTGGTTAAAATATGCATGCATGAATTCAATATTTAATTCCATATGAAGAATTGTAATTGCTTTTGTTTATATTTTGATAGTTATTCATATCACCCTTAAAATATTGTGTATGGGAGTAATTTTAATTTTGTATTTAAAAAATACAGAGAAATAAATAAAATTAAATGGTATAATGTGGTTTACATTCCATTATCTTCTGAGTAAGGTGTAAATAAACATCAGAAAACACTAAAACAAAAGTCAATCATAATTTGTATTAATTCAATATTGTTTACTTATAATCATGTCTTCAGAATTGTTTCTATTATTTAAGCTTTGATAACTTATTATGATAGATAATAAGGTATAAGGTTAAAAATCTTTTGGTAAATACAAAAATTATAACATTCTCATGTCTTTTCTTCCAGCCAACTAATAACTCAACAATTATGTTTGGTTCTAAAGCTGTCAATGCCAAAATTCTTTATATCAAAACAACTATTTTGCTTGAAGCAATTTGGTTTGATTAAAATGTAAAAAAAATATTTTTTAGATTTTGTAGAATATAATAAAACCAACCAATTGATTTGGCAAAGTAAGTTTGGGAAAAATAAATGTTTAGTAAACATAAATAAGGTACCGAGCAAGGTAAGAAAAATAGTGTTTGTTACTTTAATGCCCCAAATTTAAGATAATAAAAAATGAAAAGTAAGAGCTTTAAAGAATTGTGTATTTAGATAATTTTAAGAGAATTGATAAATAAATGAAAATGAATTTGAGTTTGAGTGATTTTATTCATACAGAGTTTCAAGGGAAATGGTTTGCACTTTGTGGTTATTGGCTATTCCATATATACAACCAATTAAAATTGGTTACACCAATATTGTAGACTTCTGACAAATTAAAAGAAAAGACAAGGAGAAAACCTTTTATGCCAGTTTGTTTTGTTCCTTGAGGAACTTTATTGAGGCAAGTTGAAAATTTTAGTAAC
Organism: Acanthosepion lycidas; assembly: GCA_963932145.1. Lineage (NCBI taxonomy): Eukaryota > Metazoa > Mollusca > Cephalopoda > Sepiida > Sepiidae > Acanthosepion > Acanthosepion lycidas. The sequence continues at coordinate 35,812,054 of OZ010589.1, forward strand.
ACAGTAGTCAAATCTTTAATTAGAAAACACTTTATATATTCATCAAGGAAAGAAACACATTTGGCATAGGTTTTTCTCTTCCCTTTTCTTTTATTTGTATTTTATTTACAGACACATTTTAGTTATATCTGAATTTTTACACACACACACACACATATATATATATATATATATATATATATATATATATATATATATATAATATAAATAAAAAAAACCTTAGGTGTTTTGGCTTGTAATTGAACAAACCAATGCCCAAGGAAAAATAAGGGAGAAAAGAAGAAAGAACTAAGAACATGTAATTGAGGAGAAAACAATCGTCCAGAATCCAAGCTCAGACTTCAAAGAAAAAAAACTCCAAAATGAGTAAAGAAAAAGTAACTACGTAAAGTGCTCAATGCACTAAGTAGAGCAATATATATATATATATATATATATATATATATCTTATATATTTGCCTTACCTGCCTTTATGTTTCTTAAACAAATGTGTGTGTTTATGCTTTCCCATGGTATATTCCTAGCCTACATTAGCAGTGACTGAAGTCACCTCCAATAATGACTTTATCTGGTATATTTGTTAGGAGACAGTGGAGGTCACAGTAGAGTTGATGGTTTTCTACTGGGTTCAATCACTGGAACCTCATATAATTTTGTTTTTGTGTAACAGAGGTATGCAAACAATATCTGCCAATCTAGAGTGATGACCAATCCCATGTGTCAAATTGATCACCACTTCAGCTATTATAAACTCAGCTTATTGAAGCCAAAACTAAGGTAGATTAGAGTGCCAAAAATACTATCAAGGTGAGTAACCTTCAAAATAAAGACACTAGAAAGTTGGAACTCTGATTGGATCTTTATTTATGCTTTCTGTGATCACATGAAGTTTACCTCTAAGATCAAGGTTTCTGCTCAGGAATAGAATGAGACTAGTTTGATGTAAACAAAAACAAAAAAAACTTCTATCTACTGTCAAAAAAGAGAACCACACATGAGATGCACTTCCTCCAACCACAAGTCTACACACTCTATGCAGAATGATTAGTGGACAAACCTTGCTAAGCCAGTTCAAATTTGTATTGATGTCAATAAACTTAAGTGTTTTATCAAGTACTAATGGCAATATACAGCCCCAATCACCATCCCCAAAACCTACTACACACCAACAAAAATTCCATCATAAATTACTGGTCTCATCACTTCCATAGTCTATGTAATACAGGAGTCTGAAGTTAAGTGCATCCAGCAACAGCCAATCAGATTGAAGCTGGATGAGGTGCCAACACCAAAACAAATTATGGAAGCAGTCAAGCTCCATAGCTTCAGAAATCTAAAAACATAACAACCCTACTCATCATAAAAGGCTTACCTAAGAATATTAAATGCAATCCTGTAATGAAGCCTGGCTGTGCTTATTTTTACCTTGTATTTTCAGTTAAAATTTAAAGATGCTACTAGATTTCAGTTAAAATTTAAAGATGCTACTAGATTGGCATCTAGGTCTCACCCTTTTACCGCTAAATGCCACTGCCACGGTTTCTTTTTTTGCACTCCCCACCTATGCAACTTGCTTCTCTGAAAACAACAATCTTCAAAAATTTAAATGCAACATCATTTGCCATCTTCTGTTTTCTTGAATCCACTTCATATTTTGTCCTTCTCTTTCATTTTCACTCCCCGCAACCACCTGCATACTAGTGTCATTCCCAGCTTGACTGGGGTGAAATGATTAAAAAAAAATTATAGACCCCAGATAAAATGTTGAGATAAGGCAAACAATCACACGACTTGAAAGGTGCAGACATCATTACTCTTCAAAAAAAAAAAAATATTTAAGATGGATGACTCAAATTTTCAGTTTATCAATTTGCTTTTGAATTTAGTCAAAATGTCTTAGTAACTCAAATTCATGAGGATTTCCTTCCTGAGAGTCAATACTAAGGATGATATATTTTTTATCAATCTCATTTAAAAAAAAAAAAACAGTTTAATTTCATGACATATAATTCTCATTTATTTATCTCTAGGAAAATGTTGATCATACTGTAAACTATATTGTAAGGGAGTACTTGAGATTAAAGGAAGCTAAATGAAAAATGAGATCAAACTACTAAAATCAACAAAGGTTTGAATTAAGACAATCATTTCTTCAAAGGCAAAATATGATTTACTATTTTCTTAGTAGCAGTTATATTACTGGAGATTTTTTATTTATTTTATGACTGGTAAATATCTGAAAAATCTTGAAAATATCACAGAGCTCTGAAGTGCTTTTGGACTAATAATCAATTATCTAATCTACTTGTAATTAAGAATTACTAACTTATCAATACACACCTTTGGAATAATTTTTTGTCTATGAAAAGCATTTATTTCATGTATTTTTAAAAGCATTTTTGTCTCAAAGGTTATCATTTTAAATTCATACATATTTTGCTTTTTTAAACAATATTTCTAAAGAAAATGAGCTCTATTCATGACATAGAAGGTGTAAGAATTATAATTAAAAAAGAAATTAAATTTAAAGCAATGTCATTTTTAGTAATAGCTTGTGTAACTTAGTAATATTTGCATATTACTGACAAAATAAGTACAAATTAACCATTTTATTGATATCTTTATTCAACAAAAGTGTAATTAATTCATTCAAAAAATATTGTATTGATGAATTAAAATTGAGTTATTTTTTTAAAGTAACCAATTGTATTTTAATTTTACCAAACAATTACTTTCATTATCTATTATCATAAACTAAATGGTACTATTAAAGGAATAGTTTAGGTTATCTTTATAGAATGTCAAAAGCTTTTTTTTAATAGGGGGATCATCATATTAGTGTTGAAATAATAATATTAGGTTGGTGCAAAAATAATGACGTAATAACGTCAAAAAACGACATTATTACGTCATTATTTTTGCACCAACCTAATAACTAGGAAATCACTTTATTATATAAGTTAGATTCAATATACCTAAGAATATTAAATGCAATCCTGTAATGAAGCCTGGCTGTGCTTATTTTTACCCTGTATTTTCAGTTAAAATAAGATTAAACCATCAAATGTTTTAATATAAATTTTAACTTTGTACTACATTTACTTCTTGAATATTTAATATTTATATAAATTATGTCTTTGACAAGATAAATTAACTAATGAAAGCATAATGATTGAAATAAAGAACAAAATGAATGCTTTAAGATAAACATGATACTAATTATCAATGTCAGTTAGCTGAATCTGTTCAGTCTATAAACACTATAAAATCAGATGAAACTATCAAACTATTCTAAGCTGACTTCAGTGAAAGCATACAGAATGTTTTTGTTATGTCTAATGTGCACTAATATCCAACTTGAATCATTCCAACATCAGCTGAAGACTAAAATGTGAAATATTTTACACTATAAAAAATGATTACTTGTATGTATATATATTTATATATCCATGTACACTTATGCATATTAATGTATAGAGTAATACAGAGTATTCTTATAAGGATCATTAACTGATAACAAATGAAATGTTTACCAGATAAGCATATATTTTTATTATAAAATAGTCATATACAATTTTTGATTAAGTTAATAATTATGCTCCAAAATAAAATTTTCTTTGTCTTAATTAATCTATATTTATATGCATTAACTCTGTACTCTATCATGTGACCCCAAGTGAATGTGTGCATATCTATATACACATAGAGTCACCATAATACACATGTATACATAGTTATATACATAATATATAAAGATACATATAAAAACAAACATTTTTTAAACCTGGAAAAGCAATACTTTTATTGTTCATATGTATGTGTATATATTTACACACATATATATAAACTGCCCATGAATACAATCATAATTTAATATAACATGTGCATAACACAAAATATTTAAACTGACTTGTGACAAATGACAAAATCAATAATATCAACATGATAAAGACAATGACATGCACAGGTCTGATCAATCAATTAACAGAGAAAACATATCAATCCAGTTTAACAAAGCCTAAGGGATTGTAGCTCACCTGGCTACTGAATAGCACAATTTACAATCAAATTCATCCCCAGGATATATCATACTTAAAGCAGGTCAATATTTACATCAGGAAGGAATATAACAAAATAACTAACTTTTTTTTTTATCGGAACCAACCAAAGAAACAGGAAAATACTAAACAATATTACCACATAAAAAATACTGTCTAACTGAAAACATTTTTCCTGACAAAAAGTGTATAAAATTTAATATTAACTATTATCTTTGTCATATTCAGTTAATCTAGATCACTTTGGAAAAACCTTTCATTTTATTCATTTTTCACGGTTTTCGTAAGTTGTAAAGTAAACATGAGGATATTTATGATAAAAATGTTCATTGATGAAATATATTGAAGTGTGTTTGTGTAAAATGTCATAGCCAAAAGCAAATGTTTGCATTTACTAAATTTTATATTATTCTTCTTCAAAACATTAGGTAATTATATAATTTTATGAATTTTATTATGTTTCATATTTTAAATTAGGCTTTTATAAATTAAAATTTATTTTACCCCCAAACTATCCATTAAACTTTTTAAAATTAAATTAATAATAAAAATTGCATATATCCAAATTGAATTTTGTACTTTATAAATGAATTTACTTTTATCAAATAATCATTCACACTAATAAATAAGGTGTATTTAGAATGTATTAACTTAGTGAAAAGTTGTTAGTAAGCTTAAAGGTAAGTGATGACAGCAGAAAAATGAGATGAAAGTTACTTTTATTGATGTAACATTATGCAAAATTTAATGCTTCCATGACCATCAAAATTAAACAGTATTATTTTCAGTTTCTATAGAAATGATGTTCATTAGTAAATGTTTATATGTGATCCTAAAAATCTGTACTCTTTAAATCTAATCAACTTTTATATGTATTGAGGTTCATGATGTAAAAATATATGTTTAAGGCATAAACTTCTTTTTGAATGTTTACAAAACTAAAATAAGCAAAAGTTAAAAGTTTACATCCTTATTTACTTAGAGTCAATCTTCTGGAACTGTGTTAACAAATTGTATCAGAGAATATAGTTTGAAACTTTCAAAGTGTTCTTTTATTCTGACATTAAACCATGGTCTTAATCTAAATTTCTATTTAATTGTACCAATAGTTTATATTGCAAAACATTTTTATATCTCTATCCCAATAAATGTTTATTATAACCTTAATGAATAAAACTACAAATATTGATAATGTTCCAATAAACATTTAAAAATGTTATATATACATATATATACATACATACGTATATATATATATATATATATATATATATATATATACACACACACACACCAAGACTTATAGGGACACAGATATTTTCAAACATACATTTTACGATTTTTAATTTTGTTGTGTTTTTAATATATTAATTATATGAAACTTATGTACTTGTTTAAATGGAGGAGAATAAATACCTTAATATTAGCTAAAAAGTTTTCATTAATCTTTTATCATAATTATTATTCATCAGAGATATTTCAATTTGTAAATAATTTTCAATGTCTCAGTCTGAAGTCCAATCCAATGTGTGATATAATATGTGATTTAGTTTTGGTAATGAAACTATTATTTGTTAAAAGCATACTTCCTTAGAGAAAATTATTCGTTAAATTTATACAGCTTGTCCATCTCAACATCAGAACTGTTATAGTTGCATTTAAGGTAAACTACAAACATTAGCTGCCACTCCAAAGATGGGCATGAATATATTAATTTGAAAATGTTTTCTTTATATCAGTTGATTGATGTCATTGTTTAAAGCAGTCAAATCAAAATGTAGTTATTAAGTTAAGTTGACTTGCTTGAGAATTGCTGACAGCTAAATTAATCAGTGGAATTTGTTCTTGGTTATAGGTGGTGACAGCCATGGCTCTTAAGCAATTTGTATTTTATATATTCCCTTGCCTGTCATTTTAGTTACTGAAGATGATTATTTGAGAATTACTGCTGACACTCAGTCAATATCACAAATCTTTAGACACTTTAGCAAAAATCATTCTCTTGTAATTAACTACATATCAAGTGATTATTCAGTTATCTTGAAGGACACAAGCCACAAGTAAAACAAGTTTGATATCAATTATATTTAGCAATATTTGGTGGTACTTATTTCTACAAAAGAAATCTTCCTTTACAGATAATGTTTTCACTCTATTACTTTTGATCTTAGTCTAAACTGGATCATCATTCTAGCCTTTAAAATATATTGCAGCATTTCAATCGTAGCAATATAACTTCAAGTACAATACTATTTATTGGTTTTGTACAAATTGTTACTGTTTACAATGTTGCTGAAAATGATCAAATAACCTGGAATTTAAATAAAATTTGTGATAATATACCTTCCAGGTATCAAGGTAAATATGTAGCTCTTCACTCAAGATTACTAGTATGTTGTTCATAAAGGTAAAATATACTTTTTTTTTTACTCTGAGGATTTAACTTGCATTTCAGGAGTCATTTATGTATTAAGAAAGTGATACATGATCAATTATTTCACTTATGTTAGTAACATCTACAATTATATATATATATATATATATATATATATATATATATATATATATTAAACAATATACGGACACGACAGTGATGATAGTCTGTCAATGTTTACAACATGCCTGCCCGCACACACAATTCCGTAAAATACTTGTCGAAAACACAATTATACTTCGACATGAAAACAATAGACAAAAACTAAAAATCCTTGAAGCATTATACATCAAACAGTTGAAACCCAACCTAAACAAAATCAATTATGCCATCTCAACAAATATTCTTAAATGTCTATAATTGGTAACAGAAGCCATTGGTTTATACCAACGGCTTTCGATTCATACTTCTACAATTCACTCTCGTGTGGTCATGTGTGACGTCATGAGATGCGGTGCGATTTTCGCTTCTAGCGTCTTATATGTGCGTGTTTATCGTTGCTTAGAAATTTTCTATGTAAACATTGACAGACTATCATCACTGTTGTGTCCGTATATTGTTTAATATGTTGTAATTGACATCTTTGATAATGGCTTAAGTAAGCCGAAAGCTTAGATTGTATTAAAAAAATATGGATCAATATTGTGAATTTCTTTCTTCTTTCAACGATAATGTTATTAAACTTATCAGATGTTACGAAAAAAATTTACATAAAATAAATAGACAACACTTGTCTATATTATTTAATGAAACGTGTATGAATGAAAAGATGCTGCCTAAATACACAATATATATATATATATATATATATATATATATATATATATATATAATTACTATTAAATTTTGTTCATTGTTTGCTATATCAAAAATCTAAATACTAAATTTTATGAAAGCTATTATTTAAATAAATTAAAAAATTCTAAGACTTTTATTTTCAAGATATTATAATTGGATGGATAAAAAAATTATAAAATCTTTTCTTCATTTTTAAATTACAAAGAAATTAAATTTTAAATCACAAGATCACAAAAATTATCTTGTGAAAATAGGAAATGCTACCTGTTTTTATGATTGGTTGAATATTTCCAGCAATAGTTAATGTTTTATGAGAAGCAAGCTCAGTGCTATTGAAGCGTTTAACTTTACTTTTGGTAAATAACTTCACTGCCTATCTTTGACACTAAAACACTATTTAAATGCATTTTTTATTCAAAAAAGCTAAAAGAATAAAAAAGTATACCTAAGAATTTGAGATTTCAACTAAGAAGAATTTCAGTCAAGTAAAATTCATATCATTCTAAAGAAAACAAGTTTTGTGCAGTACAGAAACAAGAAATGATATCTTTTAAAAAAAGCTGAAAATGAGGAAGAGAAGTAAGAAAAGTGTGAAGAAAACAGTAAGAAATTTGAAATACATAGGATTCTGTGAAACAGAAGAAAACACTGAAGTTAGGTAGAGAAATATTAGATTTTCTTTCCTTAAGTCAAAACGAGGTTAATTCTAGAGATAGCTGAGCAGAGTTTCTCATATTTTCAAGATCTAGCATTAAAGAAATAAAGAAAGAATAAAGAAATAATATTTAGCATATAAAAGTGATAGCAATTTTCAGATTCTTAATTTGCCATTTAAGTTTAAAGATAGTATGTAAGCAAGGCTATCATCATCATCATCATCATCATCATCATCATCATCATCATAGAAATAAATACTGTTACTATCACACTATAAATGATATTGTTGGGGAACATATTGCTGACTCAATATTTGGAGTCAAGTCTGGCTTCTAATTTTTCCATATAGCAATGAATCAATGAATTTAACAAATTTTGTCTTCGTAAATTAACATTGGTTGTTTTATCTTTTAGATTCTGAAAATATCTCTTATAATTTCAAGGGAAAGAAGAAATAATTTCCAGTTTTGTTTCTTTTTTTTTTTTTCTTTGAGACAAGATGTTTTATTTAGCAACCAGAAAGGTTATTACATGGAAAAAAATTCAAATCACATAAGTAGAGTTAGAAATAATCATTCTGTTGAATCAATCTCATTTGTTTATTTCAATTAACTATTGGTGCTAATAAAAATTAGTCATGGTACAGCACTCTAGCTCACTCTCTCTTACAGTTTTAGCTTTGATTAAAAAGTAACATTGGAAGAAAATACAAAAAGAAGAAAATGAATTAATATTGCATAGAAACTGGACAAGAGAAAATTGTGTTAGTAAATATCAGAGCAAATGGAAAAATGCCCAACATAAGTTTGGTTGCACATAAACATTTCCAATGATCTTTCAAAAGGGTAAACATATCAAAAACAGAGCTGAAGTCAAATTATGTTTTAATTTAGAAGAGAGCAAATAAACATGTGAAATGACCAGAAATGGTGGTATTCACTAAAAAGATGCGTTTTCTGAACCTAGAAGCTGTTCCTTTCTCAGTCATACAACAAAAGGATGCCAGAAAACCTTAACAAGTCTACATCCCAAACATGATTGAGAGGGAGACGGATTTTTTTAGTTGGTAAATTTATAGGTAAAAAATAGTGCTACATAAGGTGAAAATCTGCAAACAGATATTTAACAATCAGTATAAAGAACATAGAAAAATAATCTGAAATAAACATCAAGGATAAGGTTCTACAAAGCGCCACCAAGAAAACAATTATAAAATAAAAATAGCATTAAATTTGGGGAAGATGTGGTGTTTTTATATTTGTTTACAGTCGGAAATTACATCTAAGTATAAAAAAATATATGATACTCGATTAACATTAATATGAAGATGAAAATGGTATATTAGTGAAAAAGAAAATATCATGATTAATTCAGAATTTGTACAGTTTTCCATGTAGATTAAAATACTATTAATTTACTTATTTCAAATGTATAAAAAATTTATTTTATATACATTTGTAGTATATAACCATTTCTAATATTTCATGTTGCATGAATGTTTGCCTTTTCTGTAATGATAATACAAGAATGGTATGATGATGCTGATGCTGATGATGATGATGATGATGATGATGAAGAGGAGGAGGAAGAGGAGGATGAAAGAAATAATAATAGTGATGGTAAGGATAGTAATTGGAGTAGAGTTAAACCTCTTAAATTTTAGTAATGTCACATCAAAGCAAATTAATGTCAGCCTATATTTTTCTGGCCTAAGTCAACAATTAAATTAAAATAATCCTTGTGAACATAATGCTTGAAAATTTATCTGGTTTTATTTTTATTTCAATAATCTTTTCTCATTCAGTTATTTCCCAAATAATTTTGATTAAGAAAGTAAGCTTCTTCCTGCAATTCCCATCAGAAAGTGCAGAGAACTAGGATTGCTTCACAGAGACTGATTTTAGAATTTACAGTCAATTAAACTATATTTGGTGGAATTAAAAAAGTGCATTTTGCATTTGTCTACGATGAGATTTTATAAGTACAAAATGATCTCAGATTTGATTTGAAAATATAACTTAATATATTAAAATGAAGTTAAATGTGATGTTATTAAAAAATTATCCATGGAGTACTGAGCCTTACTTTTTTGTGTGTTACAAATTAAGATATACACAGTTTCACTTTGCTTTTACAAAAAAGTATCATTTGAACAGCACTGTTCAAATATCTTTCAATTAATCTTATTTGATGCAAACATAAGGTAATATATGGTATCTAATCTATTCAATATTTAGTAAAGTTAGTTTGTTTAAGCTTTAATTTAATCTCACTATGAACAGAGTCATGAAGGTTAAAAATACAACTTAATAATTACTAGTTATATTTCTTATTTGTATCTCATGTCTATAGATCTGATATAGTTGTATTCCAAAGGAACAGTGTTCCTTATAAATAAATAAAAAAAACTATATACTGTGTACATCTATAAGTATGCAATTATAAACATCTTTAACATTGAAGTTTGGAAATGAGAAAAGAATTGAAAAGCAAAAACTAACAACATCAAATTTTACTTCAATTCTTTTTTTTATTTATCTACATTAGATGACATTTCAAATTATCAGGTTGATTAATAAAAAAGAAAAAAATTAAAGTGAAAGAATTTGAAAGAAAAGAAAACTGATTGCAGAGAAAATAATCTGGGTGTACAAGTAGAATGAGATGGATATATTTGAAGGGGATCTCTACAGAGAATAAAAGATGGAAGTAATCAAGTGATATTGTAATATTCCTTATGGACACCTGATTAGAGGAAAATGCAAATTAATGAGATTTGCTTTAGTTTAGATGCATGAATCAATACAATAATGAAATTCTAAGAGTAGAAAAATGTACAGGTTGGATGAAAATAATTAGAAAACAGAAAACTGAAGGAATATGATGAGATACTGAAAAGTTCTTAAGCTGATCTCCTTCCCAAAATCTGACCAAATGAACTAACATCAGATTTTTTGGGAAGGTCTTCTTGGTCAAGCCAAGAACTTTGTATTTGTGGTTATTCTATGTACATTGTTTACTGTTTTTTTTTTAAATTGTATTTAAAATAAAAAAAAAAACTCAAGGCAGGCAGTGAGTACAGCTTCTATATTAGATTAGTTGTCTTGAAAGTTTCATTGGGATACCGTGTTGATGATTCTGTGAGAATTTACTTACATGTAATATATAAAAATAAGATTGTATGTGTGCTATCAGACAAAATGTCTCAAAGAATTCAGAGATTTTGTTAATGGCTTCTAAAACGGCTGTCAGCTGGTGAAAATGCAAACAGTACCGATCAGATGCCCTGTAGCTACAATACCCCATGCGTTCCAACCAAGCAGTCTATCACTGTCAAAGCAAAAACCTCTCTCAGTGTTTACCTCTACTGGGTAAAAATTCTTCCAACTACCCTGATGTTATAAATAAAATTAATATTTAAGCTCTAAAACAATAACAAAATCTAGAAAAACATTTCAATTGAAACAATACCTGGATTGAAACTTTTGAAAATCATTTCCTATTTATTTATCATAATAAATCAGATGTTGAAACTTATTTTTATGCTTTTATTTTAAAACAACTTTTGTTTTTTTCCTTTTTCATACACATTAAATTAAAAAAAATATTATGTCATTTTCTAAATTTTTGGCTCATTAGATTTATATTTTTACGACATGTATTTTAATAATTTTAAAGTATATTTTATGAAAATTTATTTTCCCTCATTTATATCAGGCATTGTTTTAGATATCAAGCAGTTTAATGTTCATTTACTAGTATTGGAAATAAAACCATTTTTAAAAAATAATCAATAATTTTCCTTAGGTATATATATATATATATATATATATATATATATATATATATATATAACTCATATTAAAGAAAGAAGGAAGCTATGATTATCTCTCAAAGATACAGGTTCTTTTATAATATTATTAATAGCATGATTGATTTAGTTGAATTCTGCTTATGCATTCTAAATAAAAGATATAAAGGATTGAATTTTCATTTATGCTTCTATATTTATAAATTTGCATCATATCATTGCTACACTCAGATATGTTGCAACATTTAAATAATAAGAAAAATGCAATGAATATTTATTAAAATTCTTCCAGTCCTTCAATGAAACTTCCTTTCTTGTGAGGCTGTTATCAAGCTGATTTCAAAAGGTCACTGCAAGAATTAAATTAAGTAACTAATTCAAGCAGCTTTTGCTAAGAAGTTCTCATAATATGCATATTTTTCCCTTTGGAATCCATGCACAGGTGGATATGGTGATGGTTCAGCATTTCAATTAGAAGCATAGAATCAACTGCCATAAATCAAGAAAACCTATGAACAAATAACTTAAGAAACTATCGGTTCTTTTGGTCAGAACCTTAGAAAATTAAAGCCATTTTCCAATCAACAAAATTAACCTCATTTTAACAAGTGAACCTTTTCTACACAATAACAGAGTTTATTATACATTGGTTTTCTATAATTTTCAAGCATTAAACTTTTTATTTATTGTTTTTATTTTAAATTTAGGTTCTTGTATAAACTTATATCCTCCTAACAGAGCAAATCTAGCAAACCAAATAATTGATGTTAGAAAGAAGATATTTGGTGAGTGAAACCTATTTTGAAATTTTTTACAAAGAAAATGTAGTTTTAAAATATTTTTTGTCATGAGATCTTTTAACTTTAACTATAACTGAATATTACCAGAAACAGATTTAGCGCTTAAGCTTCTGATTTCTTGAAGAGAAGGGAAATGTCAATTCTTTTTTCCCTCAAGAATTTCAGAATATTGAATAATAGAAATTTATCTTAATTTTATCAACACATCAAATGCAACATTTGATCTTTATGCAAAAAATTTAAAAGTCAACATTTTTAAGATTAGTAATGCAAGTTTCTTTTTAGTTACATTGATCTAAAGTCCAAACTGAAGAAATTCATTGAAATAAAATTAATTACAAAATCTATCTTAGAATGAAAGAAGGAATGGAAAAAAATTTCTAGTTTATCAAAGTCAAACCCTGATAACCTTAGTTTCAGTCTTCCAATAGCAATATCTTCTGTTTTCTCCCTAAAAAGACATTTCAAGGTTTGATACCTGATATATGTATCTAATTCCCAAATATCTGACATATTAATGAAACTCATAAAATATCCTTTTCTATACACTGTCATAGTGTATATATGTGTGGATATCTATATATATTTATTTCTATATGTGTCTGTAAAGGTTATTTTAATGTTTTTATAAGAAAATGAGTTATTGAAATTTACAAATTTTATAAATTATAGACAACTAACTATGTTAAAGCCTTTTAGGAATGGAAATATAGAATGAATTTGTCATTGTTATAACATATGAACCTTTTGCGCTATCTCACTGTCATGTGATCAGAAATATTAACAAACTCTAATAATTGTAATAAAATCATTAAGGAAAGAAAATTTAAGCACATATTTGATGAGCCAATTACTAATTCCAATCTCTTCTTCTACAAGATTCTAACTTTCAGTTTCTTAGATTTCTATTAATTTTTAAATTTTATAATCATCTCTACCTGAAACAATAAGCTTACAACAAAACTAAATAAATAAAATATCATAGTTTTGAAAAGAAAAATATCCTAAATGAGGAAAACCAGTGAGAGAGATATTATGACAGTGACGATTATTTAATGCTAAACTTATGCAGCAAAGTCAGAACAAACACCCAGTCTTACGTGGTTGTCGACGATAAGAATCACATTGGACTCAGTAGCAACATATTTACCTCATCATCTTTGCTTTGCTGAGCAAGATAGTGTTTGTACCAGGTCATTACCAGTTGAGGTCTCTTATGCAAACTTTTCTGATAGAAGGAAAGAAAATACTCGCACATTTCAACAAGCAAAAAATGAGACATTTTTGATTATTCTTGTTTTATTTTTTCAGCTTTGAAAATGGTTGTACAGTTTGACAAAGGTTTCCTAGTCATAATAGATTTGACTATTAGATTCTCATTTTTTTTCTTCTTCTCTATTATGCCATAAAAATATGATGAAGAATAAAAATAAATCAAATAACGTTTTCATTTAAAAAAATAAACAAAATATACAATTGTTAAAAAAATCAACTTCAACAACAAAACAATGACAAGACCACACATTTTTAGAATATAAATAATGAAAAAAGTGCATAAATAAGATATTAAAACAAATATATTAGTTATATTAATACTATTAATAGTAGTAATTATGCTAGTAGTAATAATATGCACTAGTAATGGCAGTGGTTGTGGAAGCAGGACTATTTTATTAATTGGATGTTAAATTGTGGTGTTATACTACAGAAGGTCACTTAGTATCTCCTTCTCAGTGAAGATATTCTGCTAAACAGGATAAATAAAATGTACTTAAAATTACTTATGCATTATATAAATTTGTTTAAATAAAAACAAATACTTGTAATGGCTAAATCATAATGTAAAAATCCTATTTTCTTAAGAGGAATTATCAATAATATAAAAATGTGTTGTTAATTAGATAGAAAATGATTTTTAAAGTATTTATTTGTACATTTAAAAATCCATCATCAATTATTATTCTTTTTAAGATAAAATATAAAAAAAAGAGAATTAATGATGTGTCTTTCACAAATTTGTCAATGATTAAAAATGTATTTTTGATTTACATTTTCTGTTTTCTGGTTACTTTTCATTTGCTGTAATAAATTCTTGAATTTAATCTATCATAATTCAAGAATTCAAAGAAAAATATTTGATTACTTTGTTTTCTTTTTCATCTTTTCACAAATAAATCCTTTGCTGAGTTTGCATATGAATATCTAGTTTAAGAAAATGTTTGCTTTTTTGGTACAAAATACCCAATTAAGAAATGGCTCAAAGATTTATAAATGTATCAGCCACTGTATATATTTCCATTAAATAGAGGTTAAATTTATTTTTCTTAATAGACCACTTTAACATTTTCTCATTACCTTGTGTATACTATAGAATGTTTTATGTTATATAAGTAATGTATTCACACTGTAGTGTTCCTAATTGTGATTCACAAAGCTTATCTTTTAATACAAGGCTACAAGTATAGGGTACCCAGTGTGAAGCAAACTCACTATAGTAATGGTCTATCAGACTCTATGCTGAGGTACATCTGGTTACTATAATTTGTTTTCTGAAAATAAGAACATATGAAATATCACTATTTGAAAATGTGTATTGTCTGGTTAAATCTATTTTTATAAACAATAAAAAAAATATTTTTAAAGTGTTGAGGTATTTTTAGAACCAAGGTAATTTGAAGATATTGCTTTCTTTTGCCATATCTTGGGTGACAACATTGACAAATGTCTTATATGGGTATATAGTCTCTGATTAAGGGATGAACTAAGTTCTTGAAACTTGTTCAAAGATAATGTAAAAAAATGACATCAACACACACCTCATTTGTGAATTTGTAAATGCCTTTAGAAAAGCCAAATATGTAATAAGCCTTTGTAAACATTAGATTTTTATAATGCAAAATTAGACTTTCTTAACAACAGTCTGAATTTTTTCTTATTTTCTCTTTATTTACTTTTTTAATGAAAAATAGACTAATACTTTATTGTTCAATAACAAAATCAAATATATTGCTTATATCACATAGTATTAATATTAGTTTGCTGTCTTGTTTAGCAGAATAAAATCAGAGAAAGTTATAAATCTATTTTCTAATATTAGTAATGTTGTTTTGACTTCAATCAAATACACTTTCTTTAGTAATTCACTGAAAGCCAAGCTGTACAGTAGAAAGTCCAACTTCAGATACAGTTCTGTACCCTTTGACATCAGCGTAGATCAAAAATGTTAGAACATTTTAATTGTGATCATCTTCCATTGAGGATACAAAGGTTTCTTTGGCAAGTATTCTATTCAATTTCAGGGAAACAACCCCAGTTTGACAATAATATTTTTCTTGTGTGCTATTATGTGCTTTATGGTGCATCATATTTTGTCACATCATAACTAACTTGTGACTTGGATATAGACACTGCTGTATCCAGACAATAATATCAGAGTGGTCTTGAAAAGTATTTTTACTTGACTTGGTCTTGTATAAAATGTAAGAAAAAAATAAAAAATAAATTAAGCTGAAAAATATATTGATTAAGTAGCAAGAGAAGATTTAAAAAAAAAGAAACAAAATCATGTAAAGATAAAAAAATATGTTTAACAAATACACCTGCTCTGGTGGTGGTAAAAGAAATCCTAAGATAAAACAGAATACATCTAAAAACCTGAAAGGTTTTTTTTTAAAGAAAGGTACTTGAATTCTGAAAATGCCAACACATAAAAAAAAAAAATAGATAAAATTGAAATGGAAAAAAAATTGTGAGAAAATAAAATAAAAAAATAACAAAAGAAATTTTGTACACAGGAATATTTTGTTAGATGTTTATCTATCTATATTTTTACTTTCTGGTCAGGGTGGTGGAGGATTTGCTTTACTTTCCTTTTATGATTTAAACTTGTAAACTGATTTTTATTCTTTACTGATGTTACAAATAAAACTGAATTTCATTTTGTTTACACATTACTGAATAAAATAGGTTCATTCATGTAAATATATGTGCCATGTAAGTAAAAACTGGTTTAGCGGAAAGTATTTTTCCTTTCTATGGATACATGTATTTTATAATAAAGAAACATTAATTAGCATAAATTATCTAAAAGAGCACTGACATATAACAATATTTTTATATATAATATTTCAAAAATATTTAAACATACAAATTTAACATAGACTGGCAAAGAGAGTAAATAAAAAAGCAATGATATGACGGGGAAAGGTCTTATTATCCTTTATAAGTACATCATACTAATATATACTTAGTCTTTACTTCAAGGATCTTTATTCTTAATCCTTCTCTTTTTTGTTTATCATTTTCCATAGATATTTTTTATTAGATTGAATGAAGGAAAATGTTTCATAGTCTTATAAATTAAAGCCGAAATTGTGATAAAATGCTGGTTTTAGATTTTTTTTAAATCTTTTCACTAACAGATTGTCTAAATTGTTTAACTTAAAAGCAAATTGTATACAAATATCAAGACTATGTATACTGTGGGTCTGTTTCTGTACATATTCCTGTATAAGATATGTAGCAATTGTCAAGTTTGTTAAAGCAATGAAACTTGTAATATTTTCACAATTATATCTGTAATATGTAGTTTTAGCTTTTTATTCATTTACTTGTGTACTTTTTTAATCATTTCCCCCCAAGCAAGACAATAAAGCCACTAAGATGGAAGGGATTACTGAATGTGAAAGAATATGAAAAAAGAAAACACTATTAAGGAGAGGAAACAATAAAAGAGGAAAAGGAATTCAGAATTATGAATACAAAATATGATGATTGACATTGGATTTAAATTTTTTAAAGTTGATTAGAAATATGTTTCTCAAGTCTGTAGAAGATGTTAACTCTATGTCCTGTTTTTAAGAATAGGCATGAGCACTCATGCCTATTGCAATATTGAAATATTAGCTTCCTTAGTGTCATAAACAAACTCTTTGTGTTTAGAATCAATGAACACCTCAACAGGAACAACCTCTTATCCAGTATGGATTTTGCACTGGTTAGGTCCACTACTGAATTACTGCCATTACTCACAGAATTAGCAAGGCACTAGACAATAAATTCATCATGAGGACTATCATCCTAGATATATCAAAGGCCTTTGACAAGGTGTGGCCTGGTGGGGGGTTGCTGCATAAACTCACTAACTATTGGAATCTCTGGAAGGGCATTCTCAACTGTCAAGTCCTTCGTAACAGGTCCCTGACGATCATTCTTACTAAGTCATCAGAAGCCCACAAGAACAAAGACAGCATTCCTCAAAGTTCTCTCCTTGGTCTTACTCTCTTTTTGCTCTATATCAATGATCTGCCTAAGAACATGTTCCAATCTTTAGTAAATATCTATTCAGAAAATACAACAGTTTATAGGTGCACCTCCAAAACTCTGTACAACCAGAATCTAGCAGTTGATCTCTTCTCTGACTTAGCCCTGGTTGCTAAATGGGGGAAGGACTGGCTTGTAAAATTCAATATGTCCCAAACCAAACTACTACCAATCCACCATAACTGAGAAAGCACTGAACTTTCACCTATTACAATGGAGGCTCCTTGTCTTAAATGTCTATTGGGACTAAAGTTAACCTCAAGTTGAACTCATATATACAATCTATTGCTAAAGATGCTGGAAAGATGGTTGATTCATTGTACCTACAGCACCAGTAAGTATCTTATTCTCTCTGCTATACATTACCTTTACAAAAGCCAGATCAGACTAAAAATGGAGAATTGCTGCCATATATGGTCTGGAGCTGCCCAGTCCTCACTTGTCTGTCTTGATAAGAGTTCAAAAGCATCTACACAGCCTTCTGGGTGATGAATTATTTTCCACCCTACAACCCTTTTCCTACAGATGAAACATTGCAAGATTCTATCACTATTTCCATGGCAAGTGTTCTGAGTCCCGACTTTTGCAGCTGACACCCATCATGCCAGATGAATTACCCTTATTCCCTTTGTATTCGATTAATAAGAAGTAGGTCCATTCAGAGAACTTCTTCCCAAAAAAGACTCCTGACAGGATATTTTCCAAATGACTACAATCTTGACCTCTTCAAGATTAGGGTTAACCATTATCTTTCATACATAACCTCAAGAACTGCACTTTTTGCCTTCTCTTACACTCATACAACACTACCCATTAATTGTCTACTTTTAGTGGCTCTTGGGCCTTGTATGAGGTGATCATGAATAAAAAAAAAGCAAGAAGCAAGAAAAGAGTTCCACAAGAGAGAATGTAAGAGAAGAAACTGTTCACATAGAACCTATGATAATATCTAGTAATTTCAACAGATGTGACCTAGCTGCCAATCTAGTACTACACTTAAATTTGTAAAGTCATGATATCAAAAATATTTTCTAAAGCATATGAGATTTATTTAAAATTTAACAATAAAAAAAATAAAAAGATATTTTTTTTATTCATTCTATGTACCATATCCTTTCAAAATATTATCAATTATGGCTCTTCACAAATTCCTGGATTTTGTGTCTGAATTTCTGGGATGAGGAGTTATCATTATTTACATTATTTACATGTGGAATATTGTCCTCATTTTTGTTGTTCCTAGCACAACGCTTTGGCTGGATTGACTTACACTTAAAGGAGAAGACATAACAGCTGAAATGTGATAACTTCAACAAAGATGAGGATAATAGTATGCATATAAATAATGTAAATTCCTGTATTTTGTTGCTGTAGATAATTCTTGTTCCTTCATTAGATCTCTTTTATTAATTAGAATAAATAATTAGGGTTGATGTAGTCATGAAAAAAGAGTTCATGTCAAGATTTTGTTTCTAACAGGACTGAGAAATATATTGAAGCCTTATACTAGTTTCTCTTTTTAAGAATTGTACAAGTTCGACTTGCAATAAAGCCTTAGGATCAACAAGTTTACTGAAATAATAAACAAAGTATATGACAGTTGGAAAATACTAGAAGACCATAGTAAATCTATCATCATAGCAATGATAAAGGAGCCAGGTGCAAATAAATGGAAACTCCATCAGACAATAAGCTTAATGAAAAACATGACTAAACTTATCATTAGAAGTCTAATAATTATTGTTCACAGCAGAATTAGGCCAGGAATAGAACAAAAACAGTGGGCTTTGTTCAAGATAGTGAAAAAAGAAATGTTACTTTTATTCTCAGAATACTATCAGAACAGGCAATACAAATAGAGAAAGACCTACTCTTATATTTTATATATTACACAAAAGCATTTGTTAAGGTACAACACAAAGATATACATGAAATATTAGAAAAATTTGATTTACATGAGAAAGATATTTGAGTAATACATAACCTCTATTGGGAATAAACAACAGGCATGGGAATAGAAAAGGAATTCATTGAATACACAAAAATAGAAAGAAAGATAAGACAAAGAAGCATTTTCTTATCGGATTTATTTAACCTATACAGCAAGTTTATTGTAAGAGAAATAAAATAACCTACCAGGTTTCATTATTGATGAACATAATCTTAGTGTCATATGTAGATGATACTGTGTTGATGGCAGGCACAGAAAGGAAACTGAAGGTACTCTTAAAAAAAGGTAGTAAAGGATAGCAAGAAGGAAGAACTATTTACTGTAAGAAGATGGAATGTATGGTGGGTCAGCAAAAGAGACAACCCAAGCTATGAGCTACATATTGGGTTTATTAAACTCAAGTACAGAGATATATTCAGATAGTCTAGTAACAAATGGTAACAATTTGACAGAGAAATCAGAAAGCACACAGCAATAGTGAAAGATATCTTCCAGAAACTAAGTGAATTGGGAGGTAGAAAAATGTCCTGAGAAACAAAGAAAAATGTGCTGAATTGCTGTGTAATATCCAATCCCCTATATGGTAGTGAATATTGGAAGATCTACTCACAGATAAAGAAGAGTCATGATATAATAAAAAAAAAAAGTGATTCTACCAGTAAATACCATGGACAGAACATTTGAGCAATGAAAAAGTTTTAAGGAAAAAAAGAACTACTGCTGAAAGAAACTGAGAAAGAGAGAGACTTGAAATTATTGGGACACAAAATGGAGAAAGGTGGCTTTGAGAATTTAACATCCACACGAAATACTCAAAGCAAGAGAAGTAGGGGAAAATGTGAATAACATACTTAAGAAGTTTGTGTGAATACATGGCAGAACAGCAACAATGATAAATAATGAAAAGTTACTTAAAGCAAAAAAAGAAAGGAAATTGTGGAAAGCAATGATTTTTCACACCCGGAAGTGACATGATATATAAAAAAGAATTTTCAATCTATTATGTTGGTGCAAAATTAATGTCGTTTTCTCACATATGTTACTATGTGAGAAAACGACATTATTTCTGCACCAACCTAATAACAAGATAAAAATTCTTCACATTTTTTCAAACCAGTATTTTTGTTTGTCATTTAACATACTGTTTAACCAATATGTTACTTTGTCTTCTTCAAGTGTATTTTTACATTCAGTCATCTTTAAAAGTTTTCTAGTGTTTTTTTCTCTATATCTAATTTTATTTTATTAACTAAGACGCTGTCTTATAAATGCATCATTGATTAATTCATAAGTAAACTGACAGGAACTGATGCAAAATTAGTTATTTCCTTGATACAAATTAACTAACACATTCTCTACACTCACCTGAATGTTCACCTGCTAATATAGAATTTGGACACCCAGCTCTATGAACTTTGCTAACTGGAGTGTACTTAATGTTGAAATGTAGAAACATTAATGACAACAAATGTCTTGTCCAAAAAATGTGGCAAATAATGAAAAATTAAAACTAAATGTTTGAAATGTTTAAGTTTCTTAGAATTAACAGATAATTTTCCATGTAAGTCTTATTTTCTTGTTTTGAAAAAAGTTCATACATGCTTACGTACATACATATATATATATATATTGAATATAGACATGTATGTGTATGGATACTTTATCTTGAAACAGATATCAACCCTGAGAAAACTTCTGAAATTATACCATGATGCCTTACATTTATTACAAATAACTGAGATGTCTGAAGAAAAGGAAAGAAAGTAAAAGCAAGCAGATCAGTTGGAGAGCAGTAGAGAGATTAATTTATATTAAAAACCACTTGTTTTTGGTTGATTAAAGCAATTCAATGCTGATATTACCAATGCAAAATGAAATTACAGCTGGACTAGCAGGAAAGAAAATAAAACAACATTGAATTATATATTAATAGTTGCATCAATGTCATAGGATAATATTTTCTAAGCATTTATCTTGTATACTTTTTGCAATAAATTCTTGGAAAGAAAAAGATTTATGTCAATTGATGCTCAGATGAAGCTTAAGGTTCTTTGTTATTTTCCATTCCCAATAAATATATCAGTAATATATTTTTCTTATGGTATTTTATTCAAAACTATGAAAAGATGGTAATAAAATGATGTGAAATAAACTTAGTCAAAAGGGAGTCTGAGAATTTGAAAATAAATTGCAATTCATAAATATATTTTATTGATTTTCATTTTAGGTAAATCTTTAGTATTCATCAAAGTACAAGTGTCAGTTTAATATCCTATTCAAAGAATTTACCCTATGGACACACGATGCATTGCTTAATTCTAGAATCAATTTGCAGTTATATTCCTCAATGATGATTCAGTTAGTAAAAGAACTTATTTGCCAAAGAAAAGAATGTTTTTTAGCGGTGCTCATTTTGACATAATACTTGTGTTTTTTTAATCTGTTCTGTCAAGGTTTAAATATGTATAACAACCTTCTACAGTTATTATAGTTTTGATAAAATAATCATTTTTCTTCATCATCAACCTTCATGATACATCAGAGATAGGACAGAGTGCTGTGGAAAGAAGATTCATGACTTTGCCAAGAGTATTAGTCGACATAAATAACTTCATTTAAAATCTGAAGTCAATTCACCAATTCCATTTTCTGTCATCCCACACCTTCGGTATCTCAGATAAATTATCAGTGACAAAAAAGGCACATAGATTATTCCATTAAATTTATCTAGCTACATATAAGATTACCATTTGAAAGCAAGCATATTATTAGCAAGCACTGTAGTAATTTTATCAATTCCCCCTCACTTGGAAGGGTTCTATAGCATTATTTGGCTTCCTTCCTAAGGATAGTCTTGATAAAATCACCCAACATCCTGTGCTGCAAACAGGTTAATAGGAGTAGATAGGCTCAACTATCACCCAGTTCACACTCCTTCCATGTTTATTGAACAAAAGTAGAGGTTTATCCATTGTTTCCTATTTAGGATATAGTTTATTGGTTATTTCTCTTTCTGCCATGACTTAACTTTTTGGTAAGCTGACTGATCAGTAGCTGTGGCTCTTCATAATGAGGGTACTGAGTTGGCAGTTTTCTGGTTGCTGCATCTAACTGGTATTAAGGAGTCAAAACTCTTTAGTAGCACTTAGAGAGGCTGCTCTGATCAACAGTTGCATAATACTGAGGTATTTGTTGTGCCATGCCATACATGGTTAGGTGTCCCTGCAAGTCTCTCTGGTTGGCAATCCTTAGAATACATTATGCACTAGTTTCAGCCACATTCTGGTCAACTTTTACTGCCAATGATGACAGATGGTGATCATTATTTTGACCTTTTATCCGCAAATACATCCCCTTATGACAAATACAATGAAAAGGAACATGAGACAGGCAGTAAACAAAATATCACCTACACCATTCGACATTTCTTTCTCCATTATTAGTGGTATTCATTCCAACTTCTGCAGTGATTAATTTTTTCACTTGAAATGGTCTCCAGATATCTTTGCACATTGGGAAACCAATTTAAATTTTCCTATTGCTACCAACAAATTCTTCCTCATTACCATAAAGATTCTATGATACATATTCATGGCCTTGGAGTTTATATCTGGAGAAATCTGCTAATGGCAATGGAATTGTCCCTTGAATTCCCAGGATATTCTTTCATGTCCTTTTGAGTTTCATTATTACATTCTGTTAGCTATCTCTTCTTCCTTTACCACTCCCCCTCTCTCTCAGGACTGCAGTATACTGGACAACATTTTTGACAGTATAGAAAAGGCTCTTCATCTCCAGTAATCTGCAAACATTTTTGTGTTTATTGATTTTAATGCTCATCATGACAAATAGCTTAAGTATTCTAATGTTACTGACATTACTGGTATTCAGATTTCAATTTTTTCATTGCTCAGTCTCTTATGCAAGTAGTAGATTTCCCTACTCATTTCCTTACTGATCAACATTTTTCTTACTTGATTTGTTCCTTACTTCCTCTCCCACCAATTTTCAAGCTTCACAACTCTGTCCCCTTGGCAATTCAGATCTTTTGATATTTCATTCCAGTCATCCATTAGATAGGGACCTCCTATGCACAAGACTTCCACCCAGTGCTAGCATACTGACTGGGATTCACTTTGTGACTTTCTTCATGACACCTCTTGGATTGGATTGATTTCTTAGCCTTCCTAATTAGAATTATACCAGTGAGGTTTCTTTGGTCATACTCAGCATAGATGCTTTTGTACCCACTCAGAAATACCAGGTGAAATCTAAATCCTTTCTGTGGCTGACACCAGCCTGTTTAGCCACCATAGCCCAGAGGACCACTTTTTCTTGATATACTAGGTTAACGGGTCTGATCAACAAATGTTTATTCATAGCCTCTAACAACTTTGGTTCTTGGGACTACTGGAGGCTCTGTAATAGTATATTAAATAAGAGTATGTTTTCTATTCCTCCTCTCTTCACTCAACTTGAGGTGTTAGCTTCTACTGATAAAGCAGATTGTTTTGCCTGTAAGTTATCCACAAACTCTAGTCTTGACTCATCTGGAGCAATCTTACCTGACTTTCCACTAAGAACTGAGTCTCTGTTGAGTGATATGACTATAAGTCTTAAATGGTTTCTGCTATCATCTCTAATCTAGATCCTTGTAAAACATGTCAACCTGATGGTACTCCTGAAATAGTCCTTAAAAAATATGCTCCTGGACTAGATTCTGTCCTCTCTAAATTGTACATAAATGTGTTACTGCTTCTTGCTTTCTTATTTGTTGGAAGTCCTCTTCTGTTGTCCCAGTCTTTAAGAACTCAGATGAACCATCTGGCCACTCAAACTATTTACCTATTAGCCTTCTACTACTTTTTAGTAAACTACTCTAGGCTCTAATCAACTTGAAATTCATTACATATCTCACATTGCAGGGCATTCTTTCAGACAAGTAATATGGCTTTCATTTCTCTAGGTCAACTGCTGGCATACTAATGATTATTGCTGAAAGAGTCTATCAAGTCTTAAATAAGACTGGTGAAGCACAGGTTTTTGCTTTGGACATCTTGAAAATGGTTGACAGGGTTTGGCTTACTGGTTTTCTCCTCAAGTTGAAAGGCCATGATATTTCTGGACAAATTTCAGATTCAGTCTTTCTTACCTAATCATGAAATGAAAGTTGTCCTGAATGACCAATCTTCTAGATCTTTTTTTACTAATGTAGATGTCCCCCCACCCCAGGGCTTTATCCGTGAACTTATGTTATTCCTAATTTTCATCAGTGATCTTCCTGATGACATAAATTCTTAACTTCGTATCTATGATGATGACACAACCATTTATTCCTGTCTCGATATTAAATCTGATCAGTTCGATAAGTTGAAATTGGCAGGTGATCTGAAAAATGACCTGCAGTTTGCTGTTAAGTGGCTTTTGTTAATTTTAATATCTCCAAAATTAAACTTCTTTCTCTTCACCACCTGAAAGAACATTTCCTGCTTCCAATCAGCATGACTGATGCTAACCTCCATGAGAGTGACTTGTGCCTTTTCAGTCTAATATCCTTGGCTGATATGAAGGGGAAAGACTATATTAAATCCATTGCTAGGTCTGCTGCTAAGAAAGTCAGTTCAAACTAGTTTGCATATTTATGTCTACCATTCATCCTTGCATTGAATATTGCTGCTCAAGTGGTTCTGCTGTATATTTTGAGATTCTTGATAAAATCCAAAGAACAATTAGTAATATTATTGGTCCTGATCTGGCATCTTGGCTTCAGTCAATTTCCCATCACTGTAATGTAGCTTCCCTGTGCATTTTCTATAAATACTTTCAGGGTAATTGTTTAGATGAGCTCTTTGCTATAGTATCTAGACTTTATGCATTTAAGCACAGTACTAGATTGGTGGCAAGATTTTATAATTTTGCAGTCAAAATGGCTAGATGTAAATGTAGATTCTATTCTAACAGTTTCTTTTCTTGCACTTCTTGTTCGTGGAACTTTCTTCTGGTTTCATGCTTTCCAGACAATTTAGTTCTTCAAAAATTTAAATGCAATGTCAATTATTATCTACTGTCATCTTGATTACTCTTCTATTCTTCTCACTCCCTAATATTTCTCTTTTTTTCCTTGTTCTTCCATGCCCAACTGACCCCTTGTGTCTTAGTGGCTTTACTGCCTTGTGGTGATATGATTAAAAAAATATCATCTGATTAATATGAAACATTTTTTAGATGTCTGATATGTGTCATTTTATAAGGGGTTGATAAAATCATAAAAGTCAGAATGTTTAATACCTATAAGTTATAATAACTTATAGGTCTTAAGGTGTTTAGCAAGTTATTATTACTCAAAATATTTGAAGTTTCAGTACTTTAACAAATTTGTTATTTACTACATATTTTCTACACATGCCCTGCCCACACACATATATAGACAGAGGTTTTATAAAAATCATTGTTATTGTATTTTTCTAAAATGTACACATGAAAAGTTTAATGCCATCCATCAGACTGAAATATTTATGAACCAAAATATTTCATCATTTAACTAATGGAATTTATTTTGTAGTACATGATAATTCTCTTGTATGTTGTACATTTCTTGATTTGTATTTGCTGGAGTCTTTCAATTTGTTTTAGTCTATAATGTCTGCTGCAAATATAGTTTAAGAAGAAAAAGAAAAAAAAAATTGTTATCTGTCTTCCAACTAGAGAAGTAATAATATTTGCTTTTTCTTCTTTTATATCTATTCAGTATCATAGCTAACTGGATTTCTATCAGATAACACTGCTTTTGTCAGATTAAGATGTTCATTTCCAATTTCACATTGGATTACAAATAACATTATAAGACTATCTTTTTTCAATCATTCAGCATTAAAAGATTTTGAAGATAACTTCCTGCCTATAGGTTATTATGAGAGAAATCCCATGACAGAATATACATTGCTTTTGACTCATATATTGATTAAAGTTTGGTGTTATGTACTCTCTTCTGTCTTGTTACAATCACCATGAATAAGTCAATATAACAGGCATGATCATAAAGTCATTTAATTTATTTGAGGAGCAATTATTTTTATCAGTTTTATTCTAAATATAAATCAAGCTTATACTTGGCTGGTCACTCCAATTTTAGAAATTTGTAACAGAATACATGCTGCAAAATTACTGTAAAAAGAAAATGCTAATTAAAAGTAATAGAAGAAATTCAGTTGTGGATAAATCAGCCAAAACAAAATACAAATAGAAAGTGTATGAAAAGTAAGAATAATCATTGTTTTAAAAAAATGAACAGTGGATGAAACATTGTTTGCTGGCAACTCAAGAGAACATTCAAAGGATTCAACTACATATTAAATAAGTGGCTGAGAAATAATTTTATTGCTTTGTTTAAAATTGAAATTCATGATAGCCATTTTCAGCAAAGATTTAGAAATAGAATCTCTGTCATAAATAGCTGGAAAGGGGAAAGTGCTCACCTACTAATTGTTCAGAAAATGAAGTAAGATGAAAATGAAGTAAGATGAAAATGAAGTAAGATGAAAATGAAGTAAGATAAAAATGAAGTAAGGTGAAAATGAAGTAAGGTGAAAATGAAGTAAGATGAAAATGAAGTAAGATAAAAATGAAGTAAGATGAAAATGAAGTAAGGTGAAAATGAACTAAGATGAAAATGAAGTAAGATGAAAATGAAGTAAGATAAAAATGAAGTAAGATAAAAATGAAGTAAGATAAAAATGAAGTAAGATGAAAATGAAGTAAGATGAAAATGAAGTAAGATGAAAATGAAGTAAGATAAAAATGAAGTAAGGTGAAAATGAAGTAAGGTGAAAATGAAGTAAGATGAAAATGAAGTAAGATGAAAATGAAGTAAGATAAAAATGAACTAAGATGAAAATGAAGTAAGATGAAAATGAAGTAAGATAAAAATGAAGTAAGATGAAAATGAAGTAAGATAAAAATGAAGTAAGATGAAAATGAAGTAAGATGAAAATGAAGTAAGGTGAAAATGAAGTAAGATGAAAATGAAGTAAGATGAAAATGAAGTAAGATGAAAATGAAGTAAGGTGAAAATGAAGTAAGATGAAAATGAACTAAGATGAAAATGAAGTAAGATGAAAATGAAGTAAGGTGAAAATGAAGTAAGATGAAAATGAAGTAAGATAAAAATGAAGTAAGATGAAAATGAAGTAAGGTGAAAATGAAGTAAGATGAAAATGAAGTAAGATAAAAATGAACTAAGATGAAAATGAAGTAAGATGAAAATGAAGTAAGATAAAAATGAAGTAAGATGAAAATGAAGTAAGATGAAAATGAAGTAAGATGAAAATGAAGTAAGATGAAAATGAAGTAAGGTGAAAATGAAGTAAGATGAAAATGAAGTAAGATGAAAATGAAGTAAGATGAAAATGAAGTAAGATAAAAATGAACTAAGATGAAAATGAAGTAAGATAAAAATGAACTAAGATGAAAATGAAGTAAGATGAAAATGAAGTAAGATGAAAATGAAGTAAGATGAAAATGAAGTAAGATGAAAATGAAGTAAGATGAAAATGAAGTAAGGTGAAAATGAAGTAAGATGAAAATGAAGTAAGATGAAAATGAAGTAAGATAAAAATGAAGTAAGGTGAAAATGAAGTAAGATGAAAATGAAGTAAGATGAAAATGAAGTAAGATGAAAATGAAGTAAGATGAAAATGAAGTAAGGTGAAAATGAAGTAAGGTGAAAATGAAGTAAGATAAAAATGAAGTAAGGTGAAAATGAAGTAAGGTGAAAATGAAGTAAGGTGAAAATGAAGTAAGGTGAAAATGAAGTAAGATAAAAATGAAGTAAGATGAAAATGAAGTAAGGTGAAAATGAACTAAGATGAAAATGAAGTAAGATGAAAATGAAGTAAGATGAAAATGAAGTAAGATGAAAATGAAGTAAGATGAAAATGAAGTAAGATAAAAATGAAGTAAGATAAAAATGAAGTAAGATGAAAATGAAGTAAGGTGAAAATGAAGTAAGATGAAAATGAAGTAAGCTGAAAATGAAGTAAGGTGAAAATGAAGTAAGATGAAAATGAAGATTTCCAGAACAAAAACTACAAATGTTTTAATTGGATCCTTACTTTCTAATGATATTGATTGTTTTTAAAAGATGTTGAAACAAGAAACATGTGCAATGTTAAAAGTTGTAACAATGAAAATAAATTATAATTTGCTTTGTTTAATCTGTGCTTGTCTCTATAAGTAATTTTAAACATTTTTGTGTCCTTGCAGCCTTTTCACCAGATTCCACAATGTTGTCTTACTGAATGGGTGCATTGTAGTATTATAATATTGAAAGATCAATATTCCAACAGTTTGAATTTGACAATTTTTGGTCCCAATCTTCCCACCAGAGAAACCCATGGGGGAGGATAACCCCAGCTGATTGATCTATGTTTTAGTTTGTTAGAAACTCTATAGAAAAAAAAATGACATTTTGCAAAAGCAATATATCTGAAGGGGTAAAGTAATTATAATTATATGATAAAATATTGCTTAAACTAGAGATGATTTATAATGATAAATTTTAACTCTTGGGAAAATCAATTTTATTATCAACATATTCACAAATGAACAAGAAAATAAGGAATGCTAATAAACAAAAATATGCAAATTAAACTGCAATTGCAAAGAAAGTGAAACCAACAAAAGAGACACATTATAAAAAGAAAATTTGTAATGTTTGGGTATGAGAAATGTATTTATAGAACTAAAAGGAACAAAGAAAGACACTCTGAGACCTTGTGAAGTGCAAAAAATTATGATTTTATTGCTGTCAATCAAATTTGTATTTATACTTTTTTTTATCTTGGTTAGTTTTTCTATAGTTTACATAATAGAAAACACATGATATTATACCACCTTCACATTTAGCTTCTTAAAAACTATTTTTTCAGTACTCTATAAAATTTAGAGCATCCTAACATATCATATAAATATTCCTTATTATATTTAGAATATTCATAGTGAAAGTGTATGTATGTAAATTATAGATTTACTTGTAGAATATGAACTATTTTAATTTCATCTGATATTACAAATGAAACAGAAAAAAATGAATTCCACACAAATCAGTTCAAAAAGTGTCTTCACATTTACTATTTTTTAGGTTTGTATTTTTCTATCATCTCTACTCTGTAATTGGAAATTTGAAAACTTTCTTCTAACAATCAGTGTTCGGAAAAGTGTTTTCTTTTTAAGAACAAATGACTCTTCTCAGCAAAAGTGACAGCCAAGCAATGCTGTCGTCCTGCTTTAATGAATTGGTCTATAAAAACATAAAAGGGAAAGAATGATAGATTGTTCAACAGTTTCTGTCATTGTGTATGACAAATAAGCAAGTTTTGAAGAACTGAAAGACAGTTTTCCCCCTCCCCCTTTTTCAAAAAAGAAAGATATCAGTGTAATGGGTAAGATCAATCTTAATATTGCTCATTGCAGGTAAAAGGGGAAAAAAACAACTGATACAAATTTCTGCAGAAACAGACAATGATAATGTCTCAGAAGTATATTCTTTAATATCTATGTTTTTCATTTAATGAGTTAAATTTGTTTTATTATAAAATTAATCAAGTGAATAATAGGTTGAGCAACATCCATATATATTCCCATCATCAATAATTTCCCAAGTGCATTATATAGGAAACAGCCACTTCCTCTTATAAAGAATAATTTATTTTAACATAATAGCTAGAATGGAGTAGTTGTATATTAGTAGATTAATTAGATTTCTACTTTCATATCCAGAAGAATAATGATTTTAAATATAATATTATTCTGAAAATATTGAAACTCTCAAATTTAAAAGAAGGCAATGTATGAATATTAAAGGTTATCAAAATTCTGTAAGCCATATATAATTGGAAATTCAGTCTGTAAGCAACAATGAATTTTATTACCTATTACTATTCTCTTTGCCATTGAGTAAATCTGTAATATACAGGTGTAAACTTATGTTTATAAAATCATGAGAAATCACTCTACCCAAAAGATAATAAACAAACTCTGAAAGGATAAAAATAGCAATACATTTCTAACAATTGGATCATTAATTGCTGTATAAAATTGAAAATACTGAATGGAAAATATATTCAGATTTTTCAGAGAATCTAAGTATAAATCCTTGAAATAATAATAAGTTGATGAAGTTGTAATGATAACTTACTAAGATAAAGTTTTATTAGATCAATGTTATTATTTTCTGTATCAAAGCCAGAGATCTAAGATCCAAGTGAGCACTTATTTTCACTTTACTGCCACTGATTATTTGGGATCTGTACTCACAAGCATCAATTCTTGACAAATAAAAAAATTAGTTAATGGAGACAGAGTTCAATAAGAAGATAATTTCTGTTAGTGGGAATAGAATAAAGAAAGAAATCAACTTTCCTTTGACCTGCATGATCTTGAATTTTATGAAAATTTTATTTTATGAATCAGCAGAATAAAAAAATAAATTATTTTTAGTTCCAGATGAGATTAACAGATATAATACTGAGAAGACTAGAACACAGTTGAGATATGTATGCTTTCATCATGGCACAGAAATTATACTTTTCTTGATTCCCTAAAAATTCTACAATTTGATCTCAA
Organism: Acanthosepion lycidas; assembly: GCA_963932145.1. Lineage (NCBI taxonomy): Eukaryota > Metazoa > Mollusca > Cephalopoda > Sepiida > Sepiidae > Acanthosepion > Acanthosepion lycidas. The sequence goes on from OZ010589.1 coordinate 35,843,507, forward strand.
CTAGCCAAGTATTGTGTTCTATAGAAAGGCTTTCGTGTTAGCATCTTGGGTCAATTACTAGAAATATGTATATATGCAAATTAACTGAAGAAATATGTATATATGCAAATTAACTAAAGAAAAAAATAAAAATGAAAGTGGGGAGCATCTTGCTCTCTTGGCATATTTTTGTTTTTTTAAGCATTTCACCCCAAGCAAGGCAAGAGTGCCACTAGTATGCAAGTAAGAGAAAAAAAAATTATGTAGGGGTATTGAGGAAAGGATAAAAAGGAGAATGGGGATCAAGGCATCAGAAGTTGTCGATTGACATTACATTTACATTTTTGAATTTAGTTACCAGGGAAGCAAATAAGAGGAAGGGAGTTCCACTGTTGGGAAGTGTAAGAGAAGAAGCTGTTGGAGTAGAAGAGGCAGTTACATTTAACTGTTTCAAAAGTAAAAGGGTGGGATCAAGATGCCAACCTACTAGCATGCTTAAATTCATGCAGTCGGAGCACCAGTAAAAATAGCTCATCAGAGCAATTGCCATGAAAATATTTGTAGAAAAGACAGAGAGAAGCAACATCAAATCTATGAGAAAGTGACTGGAGTCAAGATGCCAAGTCAGGACTGATGACATTGTATATTCATTTTTGGATATTGTTGAGAACCTTGAGATGAAATACAGAGGCACCAGATCATATATTGCAATAGTATTCCATGTATGGGCAAATGGTAGAGTTGTAGATGGGAAAGACAGTCTCAGATGAGACAAACCTTCTGGGGTAACACAGAAAACCAACTTACCTTGTGGTAGATGCAGCTATTGGTTCAGTTTAGTTGCACCACCTCAGGTTAGTGGAAAATGTGAGACCAAGAAGCCACAGTGAGATGCTCTTGTGATGTTGAGCATCAACCATACAGGAGGCAGGGAGGTTTTCTATGGTGGTTAAATGAGTACAATTTAGTTTTGGAGGCATTAAAATTTACAAGCTGTTTCCTACTCCAGTCAACCACAGGTTGGAAGTCCTTTTTGAGACCAACAGCCAGGTTAACTTTGTCAGAAATGCTCAATTTGCTATTGAGACAGGAGTAGATGGTAGTGTTGTCTGTGTAAATGCCTACTTGAGAACTGGTGACATCAGGAAGATTATTGCTGAAGATCAGAAACCCAGGATAGGGGAACACTAGCATTTGTATGAAAGGAACAGGAAGAGAACCTGTTCAGGACAACCCTCATTTCACAGTTTGATAGGAATTATTGAATTAAATCAAATAATTGTACTGTAATACTATATCCCTGAAGCTTACATAGAAGGCTGGCATGCCAAACCCTGTAAAATGTCTTTGAGATATCTAGAGCCACAGCTTGAGTTAGCCATTATTATTAAGAGCTTGGTATACATATTCAGTTATGGCCATTATCACATCAGTCAAAGACCAGGCAAAGTGGAAACCATATTGTTTGTCAAAGAGTAGGTTGTGGAATGTAAGATGCTTAACCACTTTGGCATTGATTAAAGTCTTTACGACTTTGCCAAAGAGTGGTAGGAGACTGATAGGACAGTAATTAGAATGGTCAGAAGGGTCTCCAGATTTCTTAAAGACCAGGATGACAGAGGAAAACTTCCAACAGGCTGAAAAGCAAGAATCGGCAAGGCAATAGTTGTATAGTTTAGAGAGAACAGGAGCCAACTCAAGAGCATATTTCTTTAGGACTATGGCTGGTATTCCATTACTACCACTTGTTTTATGAGAGCCTAATTTAGAGATGATGTCCAATACCATTGATGGGGTTATGCTCAGCTCCTGTAGAGCCTCAGTTCTAGAGGGAAAATCAGATGTGGGTACTCTGGATGGGTCAAGTGTTGAGTTGGATGAGAATTTCTATGCAAAGCATTCAGCCTTATCAGCTGTGGATGTTAGGACATTGAATTGATTGAATAGAGGAGGGATTGAGGATTTGTTGTTGTTCAGCACATTCTTGCAGAGTGACCAAGAACCAAACTTGTAAGATGCAATACACAATGAATTATTTTCAGAGTATGTTATATATACTATATTAGACTTTGTTATGCAAGTTTTTGCAGCAAAATTAGCAGTAAACAAATGAAATTTGTAGAGCTTTCAGTGTGATAAATATAAGGTGTGAATTTCAACTAATGTTTTTATTAGGAATATTTACAATTAGTTTGATGGTTTGACATTATTATTATATAACTAAAGGGTTATTCTTTATATTGTAAAGAAATCTATATAATAGTATAGTTATTAATATTTATATTTTAATTTCAGATATATAAAAATTTCCATGGGTTTTAAGAAAGATAGAACTTCAAAAGAGAAATAAAATATTCTAGTTACTAGATGATGTGAAACCAATGTTGGAAGTTTTAAAATTTGAACAGAGATCACAGAAAAATCAAAAATTAAATTTAAAATATTGGTAAAATAAGAACTTATAAAAAAACTGGCTTCAAGAATAACAAAAAAAAAAGAAATATTAAAATTATAATAAACAAGAAAAATGAAATGACCAGCAAGGAAATATTTGAAGAAAGCTGGTGTTACAAAAGTAAATGGAGAGAAAAGATGCAAAGCATTAAGAATATTAGCTAAAGAGATGAAAGCAATCAAACATCTACCAGCTTTATGTTAATATCACAAAGAGAAATGTGAACGTTGGTTGAACAAGTACATGAAAACCAATTTTGTAACAGTATGTTTTAGTAAAAAATGTAGAACTATATTGGAGCGAACTGATGGCTGGGCTTGAGATTGGGTCCTTCATAGAAATAGTCAATGTATATTACTAAAAATACTACAGTGGGAAAGTGGAATAATGTTTCAGACTAGTACTGTATCTCTCTTCAAAGTTGATAGGTATTTAAAATAAATGCAGAGTATTCTTGAGCAAGATATTTTATGAATAGTACAGATCACAACCAAAACACTTTAAGTAAAAATATATTTAGTCAATTCTACTTCATATTCTGTAAAGATAACTATTACCTAACATGCCAATAAAGATTTCAAAGACACCAAATTATTGGAATGACTGTCCCCAGCCTTTTTAGATATTAGATCAATAGAAAAATGTTATCTCTTTTGAAAAGCCACGTATATGAAAATGGAAAACCATATTTTAGTAAAGAACCTCTTTAGAAAACAATAAAAATTGTTGCAATGTTAAAGTTGAAACATAGACAAGTCAATGTGTGAAAGATTGATAAAGTTTATAGAATAGCAAAGACACAATATTAACATTAAAAATAATAATTTATTCAGGTATATCAGTTATTATGTTTATGAAATATATGTTCCTCTGGCCTATATGTTTTGGGCTTTATAACTGAAAATTTAAATTTCATTTAAATTGTTTACATAATAGAATTTAACACCCCCATCAAAATAAGCTATTATTGATATTTTTTAATAAGAGTAGTTATAATGACATGAAACTCACATGAGGCTAACTTATATAAATTTATCCTGAAATTTTTATCATTATTTATTGGTTAATAGCAATTTTTTCTTTTGGAAATATTGAATTGCATAATTTGCCATATGCATATGTTACACCTTTCCCAGGCCTGCACCCTGGAGAGGATACTCCAGCATCATCTCACCATGATGGCAAAATGTCGGAAGCAACAGTCTACTTATGGGAAGATTCCAAAGGTCCTTCTCTATGAAGAACTGGCTGCCTGCAAGAGGGTATGAGGGTGACCTCATCTTTGCTTTAAGGACATCTGCTCAATGTCATGAGGGTGATGGATATAGACATTAGGAGATGGGAAGACGTCATCAATGATTGCTCATGCTGGAGACATGATTTACACTGAGTGCTGGAATGAGGAGAGGAAAAACGGTGACTTGACACCAGGATGGAGCATGCTCGGAGGAAGGAAAAAAACACAGGAACATCGAAGGAGAGTATTTTCATATGCATTGGTTGCAATCGAGACTGCACAGCCATAACAGCAGCTTAAGCATAACTTTTTGGGTGCAGATCCATGGTCTTCAGAGATTGACAGATGCCACATGTACACAAGTATGTATTCCATAAGACTTTGCTCACTCATTCTCAGAAAAAAATGTTAAAAATTTGGTTCTTTCTGCCTAAATATTTTGAATTTCATAATCTGGAGTTCAGCAAAACAAAAGCAGAATCATTTAGAACAAAATATTTTTTTATATTAAAGCGACATTATATTGGGATCAGTGATTAAAGTTTTTATTTTTATTTTAAATTTGTGGATCTAATAAAGACAGAAATATATTTAGAGTAAGTTCTGAATAAATTGTTAACAACTTAGCTTTCTTTTAAGCGGAGAAAATTACCTGTTCATTTATTTTGTAACTAATTAAGTTTTGGGCTTAATTATGCATTTTTTTCTATTTGAAATTTATAAATTTAGTATATTATAGAAATTTACTGTTGTTTTTGAAAATTTAATTTTTGTTCACATTTTTTTTTTTTTATTAATGAATTTGTTTCCATTAAAATAGTGTTCTAGGTGTTCTTTTATTTATCTTCTCTTTGCCAATATCTCTGTTTTTTTTATTATCTTCTTTGCTTACGAATTCAGGTATTTACAAAATTAGTCTGGCACAAGTGTTGGACTGCTAGAAGACAAATTCACTAACCACTACTCTATAGTGAGGTACTCCCTATTTTATGCATATAAAATAATCTGGTTCCTCACATCACTTTGACTGTAAGAAGAAATCTATTTACATTGCTATAAACAGAGATTAAAAATGATCTTTACATTACATTTACTGCTTTTCATACTGAGATTAAAAAGTATGTTTTCCTAATAATGCACAGATTTATTTCTGCTAGTATTTATTTTATCAAATGAAATAATTTTTTTACTTATTTTATCAATTTCCTAATACTTATACATATATATGTATGTTTATACAAATTATTAGTGCTTATGTTGTAATTTTTTTATCTGGCAGTTATTTATCACACACATATATGAATGTATGTTTCTCTATTGATCGAAAGATAGATACATATATATGATTATGTAAGTAGTATTTCCATTTATTGTTTCTAAAGAACTGGGACGTGCATTTGTACATGTATGCATGTGGGCAATATTGTAGCATAAATAAAATAAACAGAAAAAAATAAAGACAAAATTTGAAAGTGAAATACAATCCAGTCTGAGAAACATTCTCCATTTTCTGTTGAATAAACAGTGAGTATATTATGGTTTTAAATCAAATAATCTTTTTTTTTATCTTTTAAATTGTATACATACTTGTTATATAGAACCAAGATTAAACCTGAAGGGTGTATTGAACAGATCATATGTCTGAGAAAATGCTCCTGTTTAACTGCAAACAGAATATTAAATTAAATGTTTCACTTTAAAAGACTATTTGACTTCTGTTCATGAAAAAGCATTTGAACGTGTTCAACAAAAAATCACTTTATTGAGAAACAAAGATATACTGAGATAAAATAGGTTTTATTTTAATTAAAAATTGATTCTGTCTAAAACGTCTGGATATTTATAAATACAATATCAAAACTGAAAAAATGTAATCTGAATAGATATTCTGTGTATTATTGTTTGAAAATTTTAGTTTTTTAAGTTCTTAGAATGAATAAGATGTACAATTGTCTTTACAGCATGTGACAGGAGTGTGTTATTTATACACTTCAAATCCCATCAGTTCATTAAAGTTATTTCATTTTAGAGAATTTAGTTTATTTTAAGAATTGAGCATAAAGATTTCTTTCATTCATAAAAATTCTATAACAAAGTTAGAAAATAAAAACAAATTTCTTTGAAAGGAAGTTAAGTGACTACACAAAAGTATACCAAGAATTGAATAAGTTCTACAGTAGACAGACTGAAATAGATATAAATCAATTTACATCCATAATCTTTGAGTTTTGATTTGTAATATTTGTTAGCAACAGAAAAAATAATTTGACTTATTCATTAGTAGATATTCAGATTAGATAAAATTGCTATCTATACCAACTCAGTCTTATTATTTCTCATTGGGTCTTTTCAAGTGCAATTTTTTTATGTATATTTCTTTTTTTTTTCTGATTAGAACAATAATTGTGAGACAGAATATCATTGTTCTTCCTTTTGATTTGTTTGGTGTTAGAAAACAATTCAAGATTGATCTGGTTGCTGTAAATATGTGATAGGACAGTAGGCTGGTGATCCTGCTATGTTGCATTGATTCCATCTATCAGATTTATAAAGAATCAACTTAAATAGATTACATTCAACTACTGACCAACCTAAGGTACAATATCTTGAACAACATTGATGTGACAGCTCTTTATTCACTTTTTACCTTGAAAGTCCTGAATGAATAATCCTATATAGATAAAAATCCATTTCAGGTTTTTTGCTGGTTGACTAATATTTAATTTGTACAATGGAGAATATTTCACAAACAAGATTTATTTCTTTTTCAATGCTTTAATTCATTTTTAAAGAAATCTTTAGATAATTCTGAGCAAAAGTGTTGTAAATATTTTTTTACAACTGTGAGTGCTATATTTAAAATTGAAAGGCCAGAAATATATTAGCTGAATTGGTAGGCAATAACATGAAACCATTGAAGCAATTTGGAAACCTTGGGCAAACTGTAAATCAGATACAGATATAGAGGTGAGAGATTGTGAAAAGAAACCTTTTAAAAATTACCTTCTGTGCTTTGCGTTTGTCAGCTCTTTGGTTCTGGTGATAGATGCGACTAAAGTTGGACACAATCACAGGCACAGGTAGGGCAATGACCAAGACTCCACTCAGAGAACATACACCACCAACGATCTTACCGGTGATTGTACTGGGTACCATGTCGCCATATCTACAAGAAATAACACAAAGTAAATGAGGTTATCCAGGCATGAAAAGTTTATCATAACTATAATATGCATGTAGTCAATACTACTGAGACAAAAACATATTTGTCGAAAGTAAAATCATGTAATTTTCATCATCATCTAAATGTATCAGTACTTTTAAAACAATTATTATTTTCAGCTGTGACCTGAATGACATTTTAATATTTTTTCATTGTAATTCTTATTATATAAAAACAATTGTAGATATATGAATGTTCATATATGCATAAGTGTATCTATCTAGGCATGTTCATGTGTGTATATATATATAATTCCAATTATTTCATATAGACTAAAATAATCATTAAAATGCAAAATAAAATTTATGCAGATAAACATGATAAAGCACTTTTCTGTCATGAAAAAATGAGTTAAGAAGTTTTCTGTTAGTTAGTTTCTGCAATATACAATATTGGAAGATCTCATAACTATTGTCAAGAAGAGAAAGTTGAAATGGTATGGCCACATCATAAATGCCAACAATCTTTCCACTAGCAAAAGAAGAAGAAGAAGAGGTAAATAGTAGAAAAAATGAGCTGACAATATCACTAAGTGTTGTGGAGCCGGAAGTGGTCCGAAAGAAAACTTGAACTCAGCAATTCAGTGAAAACATATTATTAACAAAAAGAACGAATGCAAAAGTGCTGCATATCCATCTGACGGCAAAGTACAGTAGTCAACTTTGTCAACTGTCTACAGTCCTCTTGCGAGGCATAATATAGTCATAAGACAAGTTTATTTTGTCCATGAAGGTAGGTTACCATAACATGAAATGAACTGGAAGATCATTCACATAGACTCAGACATTGGTGCACAACCAAGAGCCCATCAGGTGCCCAACTGTGCAGTAACCCTACAAACCCTACACCTAATGAGACTGATGATGATGATGATGATGTTGCCACATATACGAGGTTCATTAATCCTGACTCCTGAATTTCTTTATTATTCTGAAAAAAAGGACAAATATTTTATTCTTCCTGAACAAACCATTAGATACTAGTAAAATGTACTTTTAGTTGACTTTTTAATTTTTTGTACTCTATGGCCTCAAAAACTTCTATAAAAATCTAACTATTTATATTTCAATCTCTTAGTTTAAATAGTTTCATATATGTTGAATATACTCTTTCTCATTTATTACTAATTTATTTTTGCTTCCCATTTAATGGTAATATTTCTCTGTTTGAAAGATTTTTTCATTATTATTATTATTATTATTATTATTATTATTATTATTATTATGAAAATAATATTTAAGAGCTCTTTGCAAATAACTGCTATATGGTAGTTATGTATCATTAACAAAAATAAATTCTTTACTTGAAATTTAATCATATTAGCAAAGACTTCAACATAAAAATTCCAGATATTTACATAAAATCAATATTTTAATAATGTATAATATTTTTATTAATTTAATAAATTCCATGTTTTTTTTTTATTATTCTATCTCTTTTCTGATTGTTATTTGAATTATGCATTCATTTGATTTTCTTCTAGTATATGTTGCATTTTGTGGTCTTTAGAATTTGCTGACTGACATGAAAAATACTTAGGTGGAATAACTAAATCATGCATAGCAGAACATTTGTGCAGAAAAAGGTGAACACACTACTTACTCTGGAATAAGATTAAAGTAATAGGAAAAAAGAACTGTAATAAAATAAAAAATGTAAGTTGGAAAAATGTACATATAAGTTATCAAAGAAAAGTCAAGTGTAAATTTGAGCTCATATAAATTAATTTCACAAGTTATGTTTTCCTATATCAATGATCAACAGAAGACCATTTAAAGCTTTACTTCTGTTGTTGTGTAACAATACATTAATGGTGGTCAACAAAAAACTAATTCTTTAATTAGAACTAAATAACATTTCCAGTCTCATTTGTTCCTATGTTAACTTACCATAATTTACAAGCTTTAAATTTAGTTTTCTTTTAGAATAAAATATTTTTATGACCCAACACATCTTATGTTTCAGGATTGGCACAAAAAGAGGCAGATACTGACAGCTTATATTACTATGACAGTCCCCAGCAAATCTGCAACTAATATAATAATGCTACATAGAAATAAAAAAAAAAAGTCCAGTTTTGTGACTCTTGTCAACTTTGGTGTTCTTATTGAGCAAGAAAAGAAAAATACTTTAAAGAACAATGGATGCAACATAAGTCTAAGAAACGCAATGGAATATGACAGCCAAAATTCAAGACAAGTTCAAGACAACAAATGTTTAACTGTTAAAATTATTCAATATATTCAATTGAATTATATTGTATATAATAAATGAATGCATGCAGACATACACACAGATATATATATATAATTATGTTGTATAAGTTTATATACACATAAAACTATTTAGTAACAAGCATGAAAGAAGACTACAGATGTATCAAACATTTTGAAATTTCCATAAGTTTTACTATGCTCCCACATGTCAACTATATAACAAACATAAAGATATATAGAAAGAATATCTTGGTCATCATTATATATATATATATATATATATATATATATATATATATATATATATATATATATATATATATATATATATAATTATGTTACATAAGTTTAATTTGAATTTAATGTTGACTAAAAGGAATAAAACAAATTCTTGATTATTATTATTATAAAAATCCTTTATTAAGATAAGACAGTTGATTGCATTTTTCTGCAATGCACAAATTTCAGAATTTAGTTAATATTTTCATAAATGCTATTTGCTAATATATTAACATAAATACAATCCATTGTTAACTGGAGCAAGAAATGACTTAATTTTAATGCCTACAAAACAAAACTGCTCCTTTTAATCATTTTAGAGAACTTTGTTTACCTTCCATTAGCATGACTGATGCTAATCTCCAGGAAGGTGACTCATTGTACCTTCTTCAGATAGCATTTTCCACTGACATGAAGTGGAAAAATTATAATGAATCAGTTGTTAGGTTTAATGCTAGGAATATTGGTTCACTGTGTCATGCTAGATAATTTTTCTTGCCAGAATCTATCCTACACATATATAAATCTATCTTCATCTATGCTTTGAATATTGCTGTCACATCTGGTTTGGTGGTTCTGCTATATATTTAGAGATTCTTGATAAAATACAAAGAAAAATTTGCAATGTTACTGGTCCTGACCTGGCATCACGTCTTCAATCATTTTCCCATTGCTGTAACATAGCTTCACTATGCTTTTTCTATATATTCATGGTAATTGTTGTGATGAGCTGTCCTCTTCAATACCTTGAATTTAAGCATATTAATAGATTGATGGCAAGCTCTCACCATAACATTTTCTTCTCTTGCACTTTTTGCTTGTGGAACTCTCTTCCATCTTCATACTTTTCAATCAACTTCGATTTTCAAAAATTTAAGTGCAAAGCCAGATGTTGTCTTCTTAAATCCTGTTCTTTTATCATTCTCTATGTTTAATAATGTTTTCTTTTCTCATATTCTCTCACATTCAGTAACCCCTTTATAGTCTTGCTTGGTGTGAAATAATTTAAAACAAAAATAAATAAAAAAAAATAAAGAGAGGAAAAAGGATTAAATTCTGTCTCCATATTGCAATGTATTAATTTAAAAAGAATAAAATTAAATGTTGATATGATAAAGATGATTTTAAGAGACCAGCAAGTAAAGCAATATCTGGTGTTTTCTAAAGACAGATCAACAATTAAAGAAGGAAAAAAGGATTGATGGAATATTGTACCTGGATCTAAATATATACAACCAGGTAAAAATATTATTCAAGCAGTTCTCAATAAAATGCTTGTTTAAAAATAAATATATGAATGAATAAAGAAAGAAGTTTGCTAAATTTGTTTGATATATTAATACATAACTTAATATTTATTTTCTTAGTTTCTGTAGAATGTATATATTTCTGTGCTGATTTTGTCAAATTCCCAAATAATGATCATTGAAAGAAAAAAATGGTGATGGTGTTCTTGCCAGAAGCTTAGTGGTTATTCCTGGGAACTACATAACTGTAAGTCTCCTCAAATGATTGCCATGTTCCTCAGTACTTGCAGATCTCATCAAAACTGGCGTTTGGATAGTGTCAATCCTTCCTTAAATTTTCAATTCCTTCTATCTCATTCAACATGTTTTTGGTAAAGTTCCTAGTGTGGCAGTTATTATGGACATGACCATAACCCTCATGTTCCACACCTTCTTCAGTTCTTGGATGAGGTCCTTTTAGTTTTTCTAGCTTTATTTTATCTCCACTCAGCAGTTTGTCAGAATAACTATATACATAATCATATTCTCCCACAAAATTAATTACTTATTTTATTTAGTGCTGTTAGCATTTTTGCAGAGTTTGAAATAATGTAAAAAAGTAATACTTTTCTGAATCATTTCATGAGCAGGAACTTTGAAAATTAAAAGCAGTAAAACAAAAGATAGGAAACATTGGTATAAAGTACAAATAGAGTTTAGAAATATTTGTAAACAGAAATGTACTTCAACAACAGTATACTAATAGTACAACTCTGTTCTTCATAAGAATTTACTGTATTAACATTTACTGACCAACAACCAGAGTCCCCTGAAGAGATTTAATTACTAATATTAGTTATTCTGTAAATCTTTAAGCTTTGGTAATATATTCCTTTTTTGTTGTGAAAGGACCTTAGGAGAGAAGAAATGACATTTTCAGTTAGACTGAATACACAGTGAGGCAGAAAAAAAATAATGGGTATAAAAATGATTTTTTAGTAGTTAAATTCATGAAAGCTGAAAGCATAAGTGTCTCTGTATGAAAATAAGCATAAGCTGTTGTTTTGAAATGATATTACTCTATATTTGTCTTAAGCTATCTATATGGGAGAATACTCTCCAAATAGATTGAGTACTCTAGGTCATTGGCATGTTTATTAAAAAATAAATACACAAAAATTCGCCTTTCTCTCTGCCGGCCTATCTGTAATGATTGATATATATATATACATACATATATATATATCTGAATGTAATGATATATATATATATATATATATATATATATATATATATATATATATATATATATATCTGAATGTAATCATATATATATATATATATATATCTGAATGTAATGATATATATATATATATATATATATATCTGAATGTAATGATATATATATATATATATATATATATATATCTGAATGTAATGATATATATATATATATATATCTGAATGTAATGATATATATCTGAATGTAATTATATATATATATGAATGTAATGATATATATATATATATATATCTGAATGTAATGATATATATATATCTGTATGTAATGATATATATATATATATATATATATATATATATTATATATATTTATATATATCTGAATGTAATGATATATATATATATACACATTAAGAAATGGACAAAGTCTGACAATTTTTTTATTTATTAAAGACATTTTTATGTTTAACATTCTTTTTATAGATACAAGTATTTAAGTAAATGCTCTGTTTATAATAAACAGTATTAAATAACATTTACCGGCCTGAATGTCCGAGAAATTTTCATAGAAAATATTCGTCCTTGGACAGGATTCGAACCTGCATCCTATACGGAACCGTCATTTACGCTGACATGCCTAACCTCTTGGCCACCAAGGATCGTTCGGTAGGCAAGGTTGAATTTACTGTTTATAAACTTCAATCTTCCATGAATCTCGCACATTCATAACTGCTCATGGCATATCAAATGTAAGGTACATCAGCGTAAATGACGGCTCCATATAGGATGCAGGTTTGAATCCTGTCCAAGGACGAATATTTTCTATGAAAATTTCTCAGACATTCAGGTCAGTAAATGTTATTTAATACTGTTTATTATAAACAGAGCATTTACTTAAATACTTGTATCTATAAAAAGAACGTAAAACATAAAAATGTCTTTAATAAATAAAAATATATATATATATATATATATGAATGTAATGAGAACGAAAATAATATATTAGGTTGGTGCAAAAATAATGACGTAATAATGTTTTTTGACATTAAAAAATACGTCAAAAAACGACATTATTACGTCATTATTTTTGCACCAACCTATAAATTCTAATGTTCACAGCATTAATTCAAAAGAGGGCTCAATACTAAGAGTAAAACAATATTTATTATAATTTTTATCTATGAACAAAAAAATTACTCACTATAAAGGCACATTCTTGATTCAATGTGCATGCATTTTGATTGGTGAGAACCAGAAATGGTTATTGTTGTGGATTATGGGATGAAATCCGGTCTCCAAATGAATGACAAACGCAGGAATGAAATATAGCAAATAAATGTATTGACGTAATAATACAATTGGTAATACGGTTAGTAGATCCAGAAATGCGGTTAGTAGCAATAATAATATATATATACAGTCTGGGAAATTCAGTATCGAAGTATGACTTCCTTCTGAGTCTATGTGCTCGCAACTGTGACTCCTACAAAGCAGTTACCTCACTCTCTCACTGTATCACACTTTCACTTCCGGGTATTCACCAGCAGCAGTACAAGTACACACTAGGTGAGTCCACTTGTATAAAAAGGGGTGGACCCCTTAACAGTTATGAACAATCATTATTGGTTCTCACCAGTCAAGATGCATGTACATCAAAACAAGAATGCATCTTTGTCATGAGTAAGTTGTTCATATGTAAAAATTATAAGAAGTATTATATTCAGGTTCAGGGTCAGGTCAACCTCCATGAACGAGACTCTACCCTTTGGCGGAGCCTCGTCCAGGTTCCTCTCTGCCCAAAGACAGAGAATTCGACTGTTTAGGCAAAAAGATTTTGGCTAGACACTGTAGTCCATTGACTTACAGATACTTTTAGGTAGCTACTACCTATAGTGTAGTCACTCATGGGGGTTACAGGTTATTCCATTACATCACATATACATATGTATATCTATATATGTGTGTGTGTGTGTGTATAGTATAACCTTTAGTTGTGGTCAATCACTGTTTTCAGGAAGGTATTTACAAAATTATATAGGCATATCTATATGAGTTATATCAATAAGGAAATATCTGTCTCATGTTAACTTACTTAAGTGAGGATATTTTGCTGTTTTGAAAACAGACATTTCATTATTAATGTTATGAAGGGGCACTTCATCTTCTATTCAAATGGAAAGTTAGTACATGCATCTGCATGTCTGTATGAAATATAAAGCATATATATATATATATATATATATATATATATATATATACAGGTAAACAAAATTATAAGTGAGTAATGACTCTCTAATGCACATTCAACTAATGAGTTTGTTTCTTAACAAAGCGAGAATACTTGTCTGAACAGGAGAGTTAGGCAAAGCAATTATGTTTTGTTTATAAATATTCATAAACAACAGCATTGAGTATATATGAAAATTTATAGCATTGTTAAGAGGATAATGTGATTGTACATTTAGATAATGACCAATTGATATAACAGTCCTAAAATTTATCGTTCACTCAATACAGAAAAATATTATTTAATTCATAATTAAAGCACATAATTGTTAATGGATTTACCTTAAAAATATGATTTTTCTTGTTTTATTATTGCTTTATTTCTATTCTACCCCTTTTTGCAGAAAGATATTTTAAGCAAATCCAGACTTGATTTGCTTTATCTTTTGTTAAATATTTGATAAGCAATTATTCTTTCAAATTACAAAACCTTTTTACATAATTTGAAAATCATTATATTACAGTGTTTCCAATTATGAAAAAATCTAAATGCTTTTTATTGTAAACTATTCATGTTTTTCTGTTTTACTAGACTTAAAATAAATATATCAAAATGTTATTTGAGGGACCAATAGATGATGTGTAGTTGATATATTGGATAGAAGCTCAAAATGAGAAATTGGAGAGCTGAGTTCAAATTTCTGTCAAGTTCATTGCATACACTTATGTAAAAATACCCTTGGCAAAGATATGAATCTATCACTTCTACCCCTAGCTATGTTTTAAATAGTAGATAACCAATCTAGGAGATGGAGAATTCTGAATTGAAAATCATTTGGCCATGAGGCTAGCAACTGCATCTTGTAAAACCCTACTATTTGCTATGGAAATCACAGCAGCAATAACTATTAGGTTGGTGCAAAAATAATGACGTAATAATGTTGTTTTTTGACGTTAAAAATACGTCAAAAAACGACATTATCACATCATTATTTTTGCACCAACCTAATAAAATGCAGAGCCCATGGGCCCTATATTCCTCAGGGTGTCTATAAGGATTTAAGTGAGTGAATGAGTCCTGAGTATACATGTTACTGGATAATTTTTATTTCTTTATCTTTGTAATAACATGCTTTGTAGTGCTTATAATATAAGTAACGCTTCAGCAACTTGCCATGACACTTGTATTACATAGTATGAAAACTGACTCCAAATGACTTATTTTTCTTACCTCTGACTTGGAGCGCTTTATTTATGATTATAGACAAGTTCATATAGTCACAGAAGGTGTACTATTTATTTTGTGTTAAAAAACAAGATAAAGAAAATATTTGCCAAAAATTATAATAAAGATACTTCATCTTAGAATTTCACTAATTTAAGACCGTTACCAGCTGGTAGAACAAAGTAATATAACATCAAATGTTGTAGCAAAATTGTGGTAATATAACATTTTTGTCCTGTCTAACCAGCTGCTCCTGTGATATAAAATTGGTAGCTACATCTTTACTTTTACTTCACACTACTTACTGTGTTTGCCTCTGAAAAAACTGTCATAAAAAGGTCTTATGAATTGGGATTTCCTTTGTATTTTATCATTCCAGTGGTAGTCATTTGTTTTGCATATCGATAACTGCTCTACTCTTATTCTTGTGAATTTATGTAGACTGTGCCTTAGTTATGCTAATTAGGCAGTCATTTAAATGTCACAACAAAAGCTAAAATAAGATAAAGAGCCAAAAATTAATAATGAAAATAATTAATTTCAAAATTCTCATGATGTTATTGAGTAGTTCATTTGTACTTGCTTTTCTGTCTGAAATGAGAAATATTCAATAGTTAGAACTAGCCCTCAAAGACTGAATAAATCCTGTGCTACTTTTCAGTTAGTTTTTAAGCTAATTTCTGTAGTAAATTCTTCTATTTTCATTTTCAATTAAACTTTCCTTGTGTTAATTGGTATCATATTAGGACCTTGAATAAGTTCTCGTTGTTTTCCAACAGATGGCATTCCTAGTACTATGTGCATGTAGTTTCAGATGGAAATGCATCTATAAGGAAGTACTATAACTAAGCCTGAAGGATTAATGAGTTGATTCATGAATTTGGTACCATAGTAATTTGTTAGTTCAGTGCCTTATTCAGACTCAGTGGAAACTGCTCTAGCCTGAACTTAGCAGTACTAAAAAAACAAAAACAATACAATCAGTTTCAAGGTTCTTCTCAAGCCTTTACTAAATGACCTTTTTTTTTTTTCATTATTTGAATATTTTAAAAAATCTACTGATTTTTTTCTGTTGAATATCTTTGGTTTTGCTTTACATTATAATTTATTCTCTGTTATGTAGGATTCACACTATATATGTTAAGCATATATGTACAAATATTTAAACACAGCAATTATAAATATTCATAGAATATTTTCTTGGTAATGTTTTTCTCAGCTGAATGGCTTTAATGAAAAGCCTTTGAATCAGTCATTACTTTATTCTGTCTTTGCTGTAATAAAATAAAACTGTTTTTACAGTTATAGAAGCTTTTGATGAAAGTTTTATTCAGTCAGACTCATATAAAATGTATACTTATAATTACGTTTCCTATGCTTTAGAGAGATGCATGTAAGTCAAAATTGATTCACTTCTTTTAAAACTTAGTAATATAAATTTCTTTATGCAATAAAGAATGTAATAGGGACCAAAGTTTAAATTTGTTCATCCTTCAATGATGTGTTTCTAGATCAGATAAAAATCTATGAAAAACTTAAGCATTTATTTAAAAGAGTTTGGTGTGTTCTTGAAAGCAACCTTCATTGAACATAGCAATTACTTCAGTGATTTTTTAACAAACATGGTTCCTGTAATATTGATGGATAATATCTTACATACTTTTTCCCCCCAAAGCTAGAGAAATGTCATTAACTGAAGCAAGTAACATAAAATTGTGCAAAATACTATAAAATCCTGTAAAAGTTAGTCAAACAAAATTAGAAAAAAAAGAAATTGAAAAATAGTTTATTTTAAAACCTTTTACCTCAGTAAAAGCACAATAAAAGAATGTCAGAATAAAAAGAAGTAAAAAAACAAACACTATATATAATCAACAAATGGAATTCTGAACAAACTGCCAACTTTTAGAATTACATCTATTATTTTTCCTTCTTTCTTTAGAGTTGTGTGTATTTATTTTTTAGCAGCAATCTTAACACAAGATTAGTACACATTCAGGGAATTTTCCATCAGAATTCAAGATATTTTTTCCTTTATCTTTTTATCTTGAGATATGATGATAGTCGTTTCATAAATCCTTACAGTTAATATTTTAGACCAACTCAGAATAAGTTTGTTATAGTATAATCATATTAATCATATTAATACATTAATAATCACAAACATATCTTCTATTCACCTGTACAAAATGCTATTAAATAATCATCAATACATGAAAGAGAAAGGAGAGCTTAAAGAGAAAATTTAAAATGTTCAATATTAATGAAAAAATCACTTAAGTGACTTGCTTCATCCCCAAAAGCAACTTCTTAGGAGTTATTCCATTTTGTCATTTGATTACTCACTATTTGTCAGCTATATATATTTATATAGCATATCTCTCACTAGATGTCAATGAAGTTTAATAAAAAATTCAAAAAATTCAAAACCCTAACTTTTGTATCATTTGGAAAGGATTTATAAGAATTTGAAAGAAAATAATGACAATAGATTTCAAACAGAAAAACCTGTCAACTAAAATAAAGTAGAAATTTCTAAAACAAAAAATATTTTGTAATGAAGTATCAATAGTATATTTGTGAGATATCCAGTTAGATTTAAATTCATGTCTTAATTTTTAAACCTTGAGCTACTCATGGTTTAATCCCATAATCATTAATATTCCAGTCAATATATTTTTAATTTTTAAAATAATAATATTATTAGAACAAGATATTTTATGAAATTTATAAATTGAAACTGAATAAGCTAATTCAAAATTGAATTAGCACAAATTTGATTCCCAGAGTTAGATCCCTTGTGAGCCTCCTAACCATAGCTGGCCATAATTTCAAAACATCTTTGGCTTGTTTGAATTACACATTAATTGTTCAGTATTTAGAAACTTGCCTACTAATTAGTTATATATATATATATATATATATATATATATATATTTTATCACTTCAAAAATTATTTTTAGTAGATACCCATATTTGAATAGATGTTCCATTTATTTATTAGACAATATATTTCAGTTACCAGCCTGAATATTAAAGAAAAAGATGTGCCTTCTGGCAGGATTTGAACTTGAGTCCCTCTTCGCAGGAGAAACCGTCATTAAATCCAATATGCTTTAGACTGACTTGGCCATGAAAGGTTTCACCAGTCAAATAAAACAAATAGTACCTTATAAGCACAAATCCTTTCCAGATTCTTGAAAGTTCATATCTACTCAGTTTCATATTCGAACATAAAGCAATTTCAAAAGAAGTAATTAATTTTTCATTTATTAATCTGACGTATTTTATCATTTTATATTTAATTTTTAGTTGATGTCCATATTTGAGTAGATACTTCCTTTATTCATTAAACAGTATATTTATTTTTGTCTGCCAGCCTGAATATTTGAGAAATCTTATTAAAGAAAAAGATGAACCTCCAGTAAGATTCAGACTTGTGTCCCCCTTTGCAGGAGAAACTGTTGTTAAATCCAACATGCTTTGAACTGGCTCAGTCATGTAGGGTCTCACTGATCAAGGAAATAAATAAATATAGCATTTAATAAATAAATGGAGCATCTACTCAGATATGGGTATCCACTAAAATAACATTTAAAGTGATAAAATCTGATGTATTAATAAATAAAACAAACATTATTTCTTTATTTTTGTCTATTTTATTGTTATTGTGTACTTGGTTTATGTAGAAGAATTTATAATGATATTTTTATGCTGTTATTATTGTTATTTTTTGTTTTTTATCAGGTTAGTTTAACTTTTTATCTATTATGTGGTTAGGGTAATTAATGTTTGCATAATATTTTAAAGTTTATTATAAAATATTATGCATGTAAAGGATATTAATTGTACTTCATTTAGTTATTTATGATGGCTATTTTGTGTTTATATGGGCAATTGGTATTCAAACAGGTTTGGTTAAATTATTTAGACATGTTATGTCTGTTTATTTCAAAGAAAAATACCAAAGTTTTCTTTCAAATAATTTTTTTCCCAAGTACTCTCAGTCTCATCTGAGACCATCTTCAGTGAGTTAAATTGTTTGTGTATGTGTATACATATTTCTGTAAATTCAAAACAATTATTATTGTAGTTGGTTGTTTTTTTATAGAAAGCAGTTTTAAAGTTATCATTATTTGAATCATTTAGTGTTTCTAAAAAGGGGTTTGTGTTATTGATGTTGAATTCATATACAAAGTTAAGAATAATATGTTTTCTTTTCAAATTTGTAACTGTTCATATGTTTAATTAATATAAATTAATTGTTGATGTAGATTTATGGTATTTTTTAAATTTCCTTTTTACAGTTCATGTTGAATTTTAATAGTGTTGGAGTGAGAGATGAACCCATAGCAATGCTATCAATTTGTATGTATATATTTCATGAGTAGTTGTAAAAAGGAAATAAAAAAGTATTACAAACAATGCAAAAAAACTGATGCATGAAGACAAAATACTTGTAAAAGCCCAACATGCCACCTCTAACAACTGAAGACATGATACTGGAAAATACCAAAGAGGCACATTGTATACCTATAGACATAACCTTGTCAAATTCACAAAAAATTATTTGTTAATGGCTTATGAAAGCCAGAAATGCTCAGAAGTTTTCTTGTGATGCATTTCATCCTTTAGGACTTTCATTGGACTAAATTTGTTATGAAATCTTAAAGGACAAAATAAGTCACAGGCAAACTTTTCCACTTTGTCATACATTTTTCCTCAATATTGTTCTTGATATATAAAAAATATATATTGTCTCTCATATAAAGAAATATAGTCTTAAGGTGTGCTATATTTATGGAATAAAGTGCTCAATATCAGAGATAGAGTGTGCGTAAATATAAAAGTGAACATAGAAGTCAACACTTAGAGGCGACAGTCTGTTTCATGCTATATGCAATCATCAGGCCACATATGCTGTTATTTTTCTCAGCTATTTATATATATACTAATAAAAAAAAAAAATTGAAATAAAAAATAAATAAATACTATGTTACTTAAAAATCGAAAACCGAAAAGAGAAAATATACAAGTAAAATAAATTGACCTAAATTCATCCAAGTAAATAAGTAAACAAACCAATCCCAAATAAAGGTAATCAATTAAAAACTGTTTCCGCCAAAATAATAGTTAGAATGAACTTCAACAATCAACCCCAAAATTGAACAAATAGCTTTAATTAAATTCTCAAACCAAAACAAAACTGTTAAATAAGTGATATAAACAAATTTTTACTACGTTAATAAATAAGTAAATAAATAAAATAAGAAACAAAAAAATAAAAAATAAAAACAAGCAATATAATTTGACCCAAATAAATAAACAAACGACTTCCGGTAAAATAACGGCCATAATAGAATACCCACAATGCACCACTAACCCGTATATATATATATATATATATATATATATATATAGCCAAGAAAAATAACAGCATATGTGGCCTGACGATTGCATATAGCATGAAACAGACTGTCGCCTCTAAGTGTTGACTTCTATGTTCACTTTTATATTATCTCTCATATATATATATATATATATATATATATATATATATAAGTTTGCAATTAACCTTGGATTTAAATAGAAGTTAAATATTAAGGAAACTGATTAGAATAGGAGATGAGAAAGAGGAAGAAAGAATGAACCATCTAAAACTGTATAAATGAAGTAGCAGAGATAAAAAAAAAACTCTGACTGCATTTGGAAATGAATGTTCTGAGAGGGATTGGAAGAGCACAAAGTCATTTTATGTTGCTTGTGATCCTAAATAAATTTTACATTAAAAACAAATATGGATATTATTTTTGGTTCCAACTTTTATTTGCAGTTATATACTTTGTATCATCTGTTTTGTCTGACCATTCATCATTAATCTTCATTTAAGTCAAAATCACTGACCTAGGAAACACTTCCTGTCGTTTTCTGGCTGAAATGTTTCAGAAGGTTTGTTAACCACAAGCCAGACTCAAATCAATATCTTTTGCATATAAATTTGTTTGACTTGCTGCTAATCATAACAGTGTAATGCATTCAAGTAGTCATGATGAGATAGTTCCTGGAAATGGAAGTGAATCAATTTTTAGGTACGTGATTAATCATTATGTCAAAGATTCAAATAAAAAGAAAACAAAATTGGTTTGGATTTCATAATCATAAATAGTAGTTTTGTCATTTAAAAAAAAAAAAAAAAATCATTGACTATTAAATATGTTATCAATAAACTTACAATGTTATCAGTAAAGTTACATGAATATAAAACAATTCCAAAAGTTTAGCCTAGATTTAAAAATAGCCATAATTTCTACTCTAAACAAGTGGAAGACAAGTGGGATATCCAGGTTAAAAAATGAATTGTTAATTTTGCTTTACCATTCCAAATAGTTATTGATATCAGAGAAATAATGACAATTAGCTTTTTTTTTTTTTATATATATATATAGCATTGCCTGGCTACACACAAAAATGAATTCATCATTTTTCATCAATTTTCTATTGTAAATTTTTCATATTCAGATCACAAAATATGTGATAAAATACCGTTTCAACCCCCAATAAAAACCATATACATATTATGTAAAATATCTAAAAAGTAATGGAAAATGGATTATAGAAATTTGGGTATGTCTTAAAAATGCCAATATAGATCAATAAATTTCATCATTGGCAATGATTAAAATCAGCTTTTGCTTAATGCAATTCTGCTCTCTTAACAGTTGAGTGTTGAGAATATGTGTTTGATTTTTTCATTGTTATAAAAATAGTTGCTACAAATACTAAAATGTTGAACCACAGAAAAGAGCTGCTTTTGCCATGTGAGACAGGGATGTGCTGAAATGTGATTGCCCAACTAAGAATGGATTCCTCCCAAAATCCGATAGTTGGTCATTTGGTCAGATTTGGCAGTGTCAAGAAGTTTTCATCACTCACTTGCAGTATTTTGAATAACTGATTATTTTCACAACAGAAACAAATAAAAATAAACATTTTATTTTATATTTTTAAGTACTTTGAAAATTTTTTTATTTACTTGAACATTTTTTTGAAAACTTAATTGTCTGAATTATTACTTTTTTGATTTTTATTTTTATTTTGATTATGAAATTTATGCAAGAAAGTTTTTTGCATTGTAATTTTATTTATTTATTTTTATATTCTCTTTATACTTACATTAAAAAAAAAAATTTTGTTAAGATTTAATTTAAAAGACAGTCTAATACTAAAAACTGAAAAAGGTGTGCTTCGATACTTATAAGATATTACATTTTCCTAATTCCTTTCAAATGAGCTTTTTAAAACCAAAACTATAAGTACTTAAAAAAGCAACAATGAAAGGTAACAATTTCAAAATTAGCATAAAATGATTGATGGAAAAGAATACTATTCTTTGATAAAATCCATTACAGGAACTTTTTCTTTTTTTAAGCATTTCCCCTCAAGCAAGGCAGAAGTGACATTAGTATGCAAAGAGTTACAGAGAGTGAAAGTAAGAGAAAAGCCTGGGTATAGGGGGATTGCAAAAAGGATAAAAGAAGAACACAGATCAAGGCATCAGATGTCAATTCACATTTAAATTTTTGAAGATTATAGTTATTAGGGAAGTAAGCAAGAGGATGGGATTTCCACTGTTGGGAAATTTGAGAGGTGTTGGAGTAGAAGAGGCAGTTACATTTAGCAGTTTCAAAAGGAAATGGGTTGGGCTGAGATGCCAACCTAGTAGCACACTTAAATTCATGCAGTTGGGGGCACCAATGAAAATAGTTCATCAGAGCAATTACCATGAAAATATTCGTAGAAAAGACAGAGGGAAGCCACATCACATCTGTGAGAAAGTGACTGGAGTCGAGATGCCAAGTCACGACTGATCACATTGCATATCTGTCTATAGATTTGTCGAGAACCTCAAAATGAACAGTTGGGACACCAGACCATATATAGCACAGTATTCCATGCATGGGTGAATGGCAGATTTGTAAATGTGAAGGATGGATTCAGACGAAAAAAATCTCCTGGTGCAACACAGCAAACCAACTTTCCTTGCAGTAGATGCAGCTATTGATCCAATGTAGTTGTTCTGCCTCAGGCCAGTGGAAACTGTGAGACCAAGAAGGTGCAATGAGATGTTTTGGAGACATTAAAATTTACCAGTCAACCACAGATTGGAAGTCCTTTTCAAGATCAATGGCCAGGTTAACTTGGGAACTGATGACATTAGGAAGATCATTGATGAAGATCAGAAACAGTGACCGAGAATAATTTAGGACAAGCTGGTATCCCATCACCACCACTTGCTTTATGAGAGTTTAAATTAGAACTGATGTCCAATACCATCGATGGGGTTATGCTCATCTCCCTTTGTAGAGCCTCAGTTCTAGAGGGAAAATCAGGTGTAAGTGCTCTAGATGTGTCGAGTGTTGAGTTGAATGATAATTTCCGAGCAAAGCATTCAGCCTTATCACCTGTGGATGTTAGGACTGAATTAATTGAATAGAGGAGAGATTGAGGATTTCCTGTTGTTCAGCACACTCTTGCAAAACTGCCAATAATCATTAGAACCAAATTTGTCAGATGTAATATATTGTTGCATTCTATCAGCAAACAGTAACTTTGCTTCATTGAGGACGCACTTGCACTTATTATGAGCAGAGACAAATAGACATCTGTTGCAATCAGACAGGTTGCTCCAGTACAGACAGAAGAAGTTATTCCTATGGATTATAGTGGCTGAGCAAGGAAATGAACACAATTTAACTTGGCATTTTCTTGCTGGGATGAAAACCTTGATGCAGGCTTTTATCCAGAAGGAAACCTCAGTTGCACATTTTTGAACAGGATTATTAAAAACCACATTCCAAGGGATGTCACTGTGGGAATCATGGAACAAGTCCCAGTCTGTGTGTTGATAACAGAAAGATATTCTGTTAGTAGAAGGTTCATAGGTGGGGGTAGAGTGGAAAGAGATGTTAAGAGACACTACTGCATGATCAGAGTTACCAAGAGGGCAAAG
The DNA here is from genome assembly GCA_963932145.1 of Acanthosepion lycidas. NCBI lineage: Eukaryota > Metazoa > Mollusca > Cephalopoda > Sepiida > Sepiidae > Acanthosepion > Acanthosepion lycidas. The sequence continues at coordinate 35,867,825 of OZ010589.1, forward strand.
CTGCACAGCACATGAAGAGTCAGGGATGGAATTAAAACAGAGATTGAGAAGGGAAGCATTACCATCAGGATTACTGGGGAAACATATAGAAAAGTCAGCCACTTGTGTGTGGGACTGAGTGATTTGAAAAGTTAAGGGTTTGGATGCCAGCAAGGTCAGTCACAGAGTGTTTAAACCACATGATATGGTGGGTGTCACCGAACACGAATATGTCTGTAAACTGATGTAGATAGATGGTTTTGTCTATATTATCAGAAATTCTATCGACTACACAATAGTCTTGAGAGGAAGCGGAATGGTAAAGAAAGAAGAGATAACTTACTGAATTTGGGAGAGATTGATGGAGACACATGCAAATGACCTGGAGATTCCAAAGAGAGTTACCTAGCCAGTGGGAGATGATCGTGGACATAAACTCCCAGGCCATGCATGTGGATTTTAGAGTCCTTTCTAAGGGGAGGGAGGGTAGCCGGGAATTGAGAAATCAGAGTATGGGATTGATTAAGTTAAGGTTAGTCTCACAGAGAGCTAGTATATCAGGAGACTTATCAAAGAGGGACAATTCCACACTGCAGAAATTCGTATGAATACTACAGATGTTGGAGAAGGTAATGTTAAAGGGTTTAAGTGATTTTTTTCAGTGCAGGCATAGGTCTATATTTTTGTTTGCTTATGGTAATGCTGAGTTATTTTGTTAAGGAAAATGCTTAGTGTAATAGCAGCAGGTCAGTCATCATATGTGACATGAACATAACAGAAATGAACTGGTGCAGACTGCAACATAATGTGGCGTTAGGGTTTGCCCATCAGGGATGGTATGCAGGGACACCCATCCATGTGTAAGACTGCAAGAACCCCAATATTATGCAACTGCCATCACAGCCTCTCAAGATTCTATGCAAGAGTTCGGGCTCCTAACTACTAGTCAGGAACAGCAACCAGAAAACCGCCAACCCGGTACCCTCAGCATGAAGAGACGTTGCCACAAGCTGTACACATCATAAGAGATTCATGACAGCACTACTACAAAGGCCATAGAAAAGGAAAAGATCTGGGGAGCCCTTCCTAAACAGGAAACAAGGGATGAGCCTCTACTATTCAAGATGACTTATAAAATATAAAATATTACTGAGGAGTTTGATGATTTGCAAGTGTCATAAATGAACTAAATACTGTCTGGAGCTGACAACATTATATATAAAGATTATTTAATATTTTCTTTTATTATATTTATACTGAATAAAATAGACAGATATATATTTTATGATTTTTTTAAATTGCACAATTAAAATATAATTAAGTGTAAAATAACTAATGTATAAGTGATGCATAAATATATATCTGGTGTATAAATCAGTGAGAGCAGAAAGTACAAACCTAAAAATATTTGTTAAAGAATTGAATTGAAACTTTACAAATTATTTTAATTTAAATAAAAAAAATGAGCAGTAGAATGAATACACAAAGGAAAATACATATCTCAAAAGGATTTTGCAGAATTACCAATAGATATTAAGAAAAAGTGAAATTATATAAATTACCAGTCAAATATTCTATAAATAATTATAGTTTTAATTTATCAAAGAGAATAATAGTTTTTTGATCTTAAATGTCCTACTAGATTGGCAACTAGATCTTGCCATTTTACTTTTGAACTAGTTAGAGGCAACTATATGTTCTATTCTAATAAATTCTTTTCTCACACTTCTCACTTGTGGACTCCCTTCTGATTTCTTGCTGTTTTGTCACCTGTAAACTTTAAAAAAATTAAGTGCAATGCCAATCTCCATTTTCTGTCTTCTTAATTCCTGTTTTTATTGTCCTCAAATCTCCTCATTTCTCACTCCCTATCACTTCCCATAATCCATTGCATCCTAGTGGTATTATAGGCCCTGCTTGAGGTGAAATGATTAAATAAAAATGTAGAAATTAATAGTTTTTAGAAAATCAAATAAAACAGGATATTGTGAGGACTATTAAAATATTTTACCTGAAATTCTAATTTTCCTTGTGAGAAATTTTTAAATAAAGAAATGAAAAAAAAAACTTGGAGTCAATAACTTTTTAGAAACATTGATAAAAAAACTTTAAAGAAAAAGTTACAAAAGAGACAATTATTCCAGAATTTTTGAGGGAGCCGTACTTTAAGTGAAGGTACCTCAATCTATTTTTAAAGAGAGTTTTTTTTTTGTTTTTTTTTTAAATAGGGTAAACATTTTTCCTAATTAATTTAAGTATATTAAAGACTTAAATTTATAGAAATCTATTTCAGAAAGTTAAGGAAAGTATTTTATAAGATTAACAGAAAAAATATTTCAAGGATAAAGTTTAAAAACAATAAATAATTTTAAGGAGGTATATATATATATATATATATATATATATATATATATATATATATATATATATATATTAAATTTGGAAAGAAATTTTCTACATGTTTTTAATATTTCAAATACAACATTTTCACGTAGATGGCCCACAAAATTTTTATTCCATATTTTTAGCCAAAGCAATCTTCATCTATAAGTTACATAAGTCTAGTTTAAAAAATAATAGTAATTCTTTCAATATAATAAATACTTAAAGTTGTAAAAAATAATTCATGACCTATGATTACTGCAGTTTATTAATATTCTTTTCTGTGCAATGTCATTCAGGATGCGAGTGATCATAACTTTCCACAGCTTCCTATCTGTTGTAGCTCTTAGTAATGTTTGTCTTTTTGCTATCTCTCCCACTCTTCATTCTGCCATTCATTTGCATGAGCTCATCAGGTAGGTGGCCCACTCTGTCCCTTGTCCATTTTGCATTCTATGTGTCCTGTGAGTGTCAAATTTTCCAAGCCCAACTTTCTCATTAAGTTCTCCAGAAATTTAATCTGTCTCTTTTGGATTCTGTGTATAAGTATATCAATTCTTCCATTTAAATACATAATAATAAATATGCTGTGATGGCACTTGATTTATTCTTATGACTTATGAAAATGATATTATTTTCACCCTACATCAATCCTAAACAGAGATACTTTCTTTACAGCATGCTAAAAATTCAGTAGCCTTAGAAAATTAATAAAAGTCTAAAAAAAGCCCCACAAAACACAAGATTTTATTCCACCATTTATTCACTTTTAATATCAGATTATCTATCCTTTCATATCAAGAGAAGAATACAATGTAGCTTTTTCTTTTTTACTTTTTTCCTCATTATAATGATTCATTATAAGTTTAAAACCAATTTTCTTTCAGTTCAATAGCATCAGCCAAGCTCATCCAATGTGCATTGTATTTTTAGAAAATCAATCCTAAAGCTTTATTGAAACAAGATTACAATGAGATCATTTACTAAAAAAAGACATCTAGTGGAAAAAATAGAGATAACTTGATTAGTAACTGTAGTAAAGAAGGTTAAAAGCCTTCCTATTAAAAAGCAGAAAGTGTCTTCCATCTTTCTACTTTCAATAAGATCATTTTTTTGCTATAAAATTAGACAAAACCAAAAGAAAGAAAATCATTAAAAATTTATATAAGAATAAATTTTAAAAATGCCTTAGAAGATTATTTTTTTCTCAAAATAAATAAGTTGTTATCTATGTTTTCTTAACTTACATTAAACATTTTAACTTTGTTTTTATTATATCTATGACCATAGCTTCTTAGTAATCTCACATTCTTTGCCCTAAACCTTGGATGTTACAGCTATCAACTTTGATTATGTCAATCTAATATAATGAAAATATCTGGTAGCAAAAATGTTATTAAACTTGTTTGTATTTCATTTATACTTTTTGAAACTAACTATAATGGAAATTTGACAGAAAATTAGAGATTCTGTACAAGCATCAACTATAAAAAGAGCTTAAACTGGATATTGCATGATTTCTAAAGACTATCAACTTCCTTTTGTCTTTACTGCCAATGTTTTAGTTTGATAAAACCCAGTCTGTCTTACTATTTACTCATAACCAAGATAGCCTTGAGTTGCAACCAATTTAGGAGAAGGAAAACTCTGAATTCAAAAATTGTATGAAGCCTTGGCAAATCACATACTATACAGCTAAGGAAAGGATCATTTGCATTGAAGAGATGATCCTGACTACGGTCAACTCCTTTTTTTTAGTTTGATATTTCATTTGAACCTCTTGAAATAATAGAATGCAGTCTACTTTATCCTACTATCATAAACATGATCATATATTCTATTAATTCTAGGAATCCATGTACAAGATTAAACAGTATTAACTGGAATACAATTATTTCTAAAATTGTTATTAACTTTTGTTAGCATATCAAACAGGGAATAATTTGGGGTAAAGAAAAGTTCAAGAATCAAAAACTGTTATCTTTACAGTAAAGTAAACATTGTCTTTTACTGATTTTTTCTCCATTATTACCTTTTATAAATTTTATTTTCTTCTGTATCAATTTGAGAATAGAAGGGTTTAGTTCAGTAAAGGAAACACTAATATTTCACACTTATATTTTTTCTTTAACACAGCCCACAGATACCTTCACAAAGATACGATATTGTTGACAGATTACAAAATATACATTCAGCTTTTACAACATTTTTTCATAGATTATCTTTTCATCTTCATAATTTTCAGTTCAATATTTTATTCATTCTGCCAGTTACTGAATTGCCAAATAAGAGGTTGTTTTAAATTGTTTATTTTGGTCTCAGAATCCATTTTAAATACACTCTTAGACCCCAAGATATAAAAGTAAAAATAAAGTAAACAAATGCTTCAAATAAATTCTGCACCCAAAACTCGAAATGGTATTTGCTAATGAATTCACTCATAAATTATGATTTTAGTACAGTTTTATCATTGATCATCTTGCAATATCATGAAACAATTCTCAACACGTATTCTCATATATAAGTAAAAATGAATTTCATTTTGAAGTAAAGGTATTCCATTTGATTTCATTACAAATGGAAAATAATAGTCTTCTTATTTGTTGAAACCCATTGGGTTGGCTGATTTTTTAGGTACTTTCTAAACATTAACTATTTTAGCAGATTAAATCTTGTAATGTGCTTGTAAAGTGGCTTCTTTGAAAGACACTTGGGTTGATCTCCAAGAAGTGCTGTTGGGAGAAACTTTGCAAGAGCATGAATAAGACTGAAGCAATCAATTGTTCATCTTATAAAACTGATTCTGGCTATTGTTCCTGTATTTCTAATTTGATTGTTACTATCTGAATTTGAGTGATGAGAATTTTTATAAAAATTCTAAAAAAAAAAAAGGGTGTTTTGCTAATCCACATGACTAATGGGAAAACTGCACATTGAACTTTGTAATTATTTCATTCTAAAGGAGATTAACACCCAACAAAAGAACATCAACAGGAGATAAACTAATTATAATTGAACCAGTAGCAAATGCCTTAACTATCAAGCCATTTCTTCTGAGAATAAGTGTTGATATTTATGTAGTGCAAATCCTCTCTGTTTTCATGTGTTCAGTTTGTTTTCATTTTATCAGATGGGATTTTACTAATGTGCCTCACTTACCTTGCACTTGAAATGGAATATCAAATCTCTGTTTCTAGTCTAATATTCTACCATTTATGGCAAATATGACTATTCTCTTGGAATATAAACTTTCTAATATATGAAGAGAATAATTGTATGCTTCATCAACATGACTTAATAAAATAATCATATTGATGATAGTGATAATGATAAGGACATTCTATTAGTATCCATAGTATATCAATTTTCTTCATAAGTATAATTCTTTACAATATCACCCTTCAAAAGTCAAATAAAAAAATGATATAAAATTTTAAATGTGGGGTTGGATATGTTTTGGATATGTTTCTAGGAAAAGTAAACAGATCTGTAGAAAAAAAAAAATTCTTTTCATTCTAATTCTTTATTTGTAAACCATCTTTATAAATCTGCTGGAGCTATTCACTGAAACTTGTCAGGCAATTCACTGCTAAACATTTATCTGGGAGAACCTGAAATCATAACAAGATTTCCATACAGCATTCCTATTTACTTGTCTGCTCTATGCTTAAAAGTTTCAAAAAAGATTTTACACATATTTCTATGGGCATGAATTTCAACTGTTCATTGTTTAAGAATTTTTATAATATATATTTTCATATATCTACAATACATACAAACTATATTCAGAAATGCAATTTTTCACACAGAGATACACAAAAACATATCTATAAGGAGAATTATGTATACCTATATATATATATATATATATATATATATATATATATATATATATATGAAAAATATACATCTAAGACACATTAATCTATCTATATATAAGATGTCAAGTCTATGTTTATACTTTTGTCTCTAATGTCTATAACTTTTGCTGTGTTAGAGTTATTTCCTCTGCACTAGTGAGAAGAGATGGCAATGTTTTTATTATGGCAATAAAGCACAGTTCAAAGATGTCTGTGAAATCAGGAGCAGAAAAACTGACTCCATGAAAGAGCTAAGTACTACAATAATTTGAAAAAATATATTTTAAGATACACATTTGAAAAACTAATAACAAAATACATTATAATTTTTAATAGCATGTTTAAATTAGTTTATATATATTTAATAAAACTTTTACATTTACAAACATACCCATACATGCATATATATATATATATATATATATATATATATATATATATATATAAATATAAAAGTAAACATAGAAGTCAACACTTAGAGGCAACAGTCTGTTTCATGCTAGACAAAATTGTCAGGCCATGAGTCTATGTATGTGTATATATATATATATATATATATATATATATATATATATTAGGTTGGTGCAAAAATAATGACGTAATAATTTCATTTTTTGATGTTAAAAAATACGTCAAAAAACGACATTACTACGTCATTATTTTTGCACCAACCTAATATATATATATATATATATATATATATATATATATATACTTTAGTACTGCAATAATACATGTACGAAAGGGTACTGAAAATGTTGACCAAATATCACAACTGTTTTTTAATCCCACCTTGGTTAATATGATAGCTTTTTAGTACTTGCTTGCATATACATACATAAATTTTTCATAATTGATATAAGCATGCATAAGTTTTTTTCATGGTTAATATAATTATACATAAGTTTTCATCATGTACAATGAATTTTACTATCTATAATACTAGCCACAAATGTCAATGCACCTTCTCATAGTTGTGTTCTAAGTCATGTTGGATGAAAGCAAACCTCTAGGCAAGCCTTCATGACCATCCAATGTAGTTCTACATTCCTATCTAAAAATTACCATAAAAGTCAGTTACATATTCTTCTTCACCCAACTTACTAATTTTTTTATTGTGATGTGTATTTAAAGATGGTACTTTGGTTGCTTTCATGGCTTTTAATAATGTCATTACTATTAATTTTTTTTTTTCGAAGAGGCACGGTGGAGTAATGGATATCGGCTTGGATTGAGGAATCGGAGAGCCGAGTTCAAATTCCAGTCGAATCCATTACGTTCACTTACGAACTAATACCCTTGTGAAAGGTATGGATCCTCTTCTTCTCCCTCCAGCTATGGGTAAATGAGTTTTAGTCAACAAACACGATAGGAGGAGACACGGTGGAGTAATGGATATCGGCTTGGATTGAGGAATTAGAGAGCCGGGTTCCAATTCCACGTGCTAATACCCTTGGGAAAGGTATGAATCCTCTTCTTCTCCCTCCAGCTATGGGTAAATAGCAGGACAGACCGGGTTCTATAGCCTTGGATGGCAACTGGTCTAGGAGAAGGACAACTCTGAATTCAAAACCTGCGGAGGGTCGTTTGAGAATCTTGTGGCACTATAATCAAATCTCATGTGCTATACATGCTGGTTGGAGACAGCTTGCGTATTCCAACTTCCCATGAAACTCCAATATTGGAGCCGGCTCAACCCACCTCGGATGAATGCCATTACAAGACAAGACATTAATATTTTTCATTTTTTTTCCATGTTTACATTTACAACAACTTTTTAAATGGTTTTTGTTGATAAAATCCTTTTTTCATGTACATCTTTGCTCAACTTATGTTTCTTTTTTGATATTTACTAACAGGTTGTAATGTGTTTTGTTTTATATGTTTTTGGCCAGTGTTCTTAATATTCTGCATCTTTTCTCTCTACGTTTGCAACAGCAACATTTTCAAATATTTTCTTGTTGATCAATCCAGCTTCCTTGTTTATTTCTCATTTAATGATTCAACATTTTTACATTTTCCAGTTGTTTACCAACCACACTTTACAGTATCTTGTTTCTCCTCCTTTGAAGTTATATCTCTCTCTTATGACATGTCAAGTGTTATATATCTGAAATTAAAAAAATAAATATCAATAGCTATACTGTTCTCTATATGTTTTGTATAATGATGAAAAACCTTTCACTTGTATAATAAACTCTCCGACCATCATGTAAATTATTGTAAATATTTTTAATAAAAGCTCATATTATAAGCTAAAATTCACATGGTATAATTAATATTTACATGTAGAAAATTATAGCAAGACTGATTGGTTGATAACAATTTTCATAAAATTATCGTGAAAACATTGATATGAATAATAAATTCTGACATCATGTAGTATTAGGTTGGTGCAAAAATAATGACGTAATAATGTCGTTTTTTGACGTATTTTTTAATGTCAAAAAACGACATTATTACGTCATTATTTTTGCACCAACCTAATAAAATCTTCTCTTGAATTAAAATCTTATAAACTGTTCATAAATTTCTTTTGGTGGTCAGATTACACAATCAGTATGAAGTTGATAATGGAAAGGTAAAGAAATGTACTTTTTAACTACTACTTTTTTCTATATCTACCAAATATATATATATATATATATATATATATATATATATATATATATAAAATGAATGAAAATATTAGAAGGAATGAAGACATGATTTTCTGAAAGAATTATGAAAGCAAGATAAAAAAATATATGTGTCTAACAACCTTCAAGCCAATTCTTTAATTAAAATCTTAGCACGCAAATGTTACTCAATCAGTTATCTTTCTGTATCATCAGAACAAGCTTCAGTAAGAAAATGAGCTTTCTCTAATTTTCTACTTTTGCTTTTTAGTAGTAGTATGTTTAATATAAGAGTTAAAAGATGTGTCACTTTATGTTTTATGAGCAACTAATGCCATTAATTTATTAATATATTAAACTGTAAATAAGAGGAAAACATTGGATATCATCATCATCCTCATCATCATCCTCATCATCATCATCCTCATCATCATCAACCTCATCATCCCCTTGACTTTTGTAATCGTAGGGGAGAACTGAATGCAGAAGCCACACCTAATCTCCTCCACAATGGTCTATCAATGGCAGCCATCAGCAATTCTGGCATATTCATACTTGTCCATTGTTTGACATTGTCCAACCAGTTTTTGTGTTGGTGTCCTCTCCTATGTCCACATTCAATGATGCCTTGCATGATGGTCTTGCACAGGCTGTCATACCTTGTAACGTGTCCAAACCATTTTTCTCTGTTTGACAGTGGTGAGAAGAGGTTCCTGGTGGACCACAAAACTTTCAACACTTTTCCACACAAACTCATTGGTTTTATGTTCCCAATACCCAAGTAGTTTTCTCATTCATTTTTTCTGAAAACACTTGGAACCTTCTCTCTGTTTTTGACAACAGTGTCCATGTTTCACATCCATATAGAAGAATGGAGACTACCAGCAATTTGAAATCTGATTTTGCTCCTCCGTATTCTTGCCAATTTGGCCATTGCTGCCATGACTGTGACAATCCATGTGTGGATTTCCGAGTTGCAGGTACCATCTTTAGACAAGATTGCTCCTAATTATTTAAAACTGGACACTTCCTCCAGTGAATTCCCGTTCATGATAATGTTGACACAGGTGTGTTACTCTTTTTGCTATTGACCATTACTTTGAATGTCTTAGAGCTGACTGCCATTTCATACACTCATGCTCTTTCAAAAAGTTTATTGGTCAAGTTCACTGTTACTACCTACTATGAGGTCAATGTCATCTGCAAAATTTAGGTAACAGTCTACCACCAATAGACATTGAAGAATTATGGTTATTCAGGGTTGACTACACTGAGTAGTATACTTAAGAAAAACTGATTTACTTTGGTGAATTCAATATTAATGTTCATCCATTAGTTTTACCTCTCGTTCATATTATCTTTAATTTAAATACAAAGTAAAGACAGAATGATGTTCTATACTTTAACATTGCTTATATTCACTTTTATTCAGTTTGCTCCTTCATTTAAATGTCACCATCAAAACAGACTTAATGTATCTTAGTTGTTCCTCATCTTTTATTCATGCATTTTTAGGAAATATTTACTTGATTTCTGGGTATCTGCATCAACTTCTGGAGAAGAGAGAAATGAGAGTTCTTATCTACACACACACAATTTTACACTTGTAACGATATATTGTCATGCAAATCAAATGATAACAAGACCAATTCTTTCCTATGTAACATTGTCTTCATCAGTTAGAGTCAACCAGGGTGTGTGAATAGCTCCAAGACCTTCATCCAAAATGTAGACTTGAGATTCTCATCTTTGATTGAGAGGCTGACCCCTTACTGCTGGGGTGGGTGTTTATAGATCTGTCCTTGTTATGGGACTCTTATATCACACATGCATCTGAGTTGCAACTGGGCAAAACACATGAGTCAGCAACTAGGAGGTCATCTCTCAGGTCAATCCTGTGCCTGGCTTCTCTGAAGGACACTGAGGGCAAAATCTGTTCAGGCATGATCTGGTGTGAGGCACATTCTACACACTGACCAAAACTGGCTTTTGCTCTGTTGTATGACTTTCTACTTTTAAAATCTACAGTGACTAAGTCAATTCTGTTAATCACTTTAAAAAAAGCACAATTAATTCAATGTGTTGAATATTAAACATTGATTTTGATTCAAAATTTTTAACATTTTATCATTTCAAATAAAAACGTCATATTTTACCTTACAAGGGTGGAGAAATAACTTGACATGTAGTTATTAGCTTATATTTTAACTAAAATTTGAACTGTATAATTTTTGTCTAATGTGATTCATGCCTGAATTAAGTGCATTGACAACAAAAGAGATTGCATTGGAAAAAAATTATTTTCCATCATTAGGCTGTGAACTTATTGATGTACATATGTGCATTATGGTATCATTCTGTTCCATAGCGAATCTATCACTTTCTGTTTATTCAAATCCATGTCTTTACACAGCTGCTGCTATTGGCACATGACTACTAAATATTGATTGCATTTCTTGTGATGCTAAATTGAAATTAAAAAAGAAGTTCAAGAATAGAAAACTGTTGGAAATTTATTTTAAAGAATGACTGGCATTTACTGACTAGAAAGACCAAGAGATGCACTGTGGCAGAGGAAGGAAACATGTAAATAAAGTAAGAAGAAACTAACACAAAAAGAGCACATCTTTTGAAATGTATAATATTTACAAAGTTATTTGCAGAGAAAAAGGAACCATGCCCACTCAAGCTGCTTATGTGACTAACCTATATTTAGATCTGGTCAGATTGCAATTGCAATGATGAGCTCAATGAAAACGGTTGATTCTCTAAGAATTATAAAAAGAAGGCATACACACATGCATATATATATATATATATATATATATGTATATATATATATATATATATATATATATATATATACCAACAACAACAGAGCATTGAATATCTATAATTTCTGACATTTCCATACAATTTCCAAGAACTTCTGGGAATAATGGTATTGATTGCAAAGAAGCATTTCTTCAAGCCTTCAGTTTGGACAGTAGCAGCAGTTGGGAATCAATGCAAACACCTCGCGGCAACTGCAACTCTGAAGAGAAAAATGCTCAAAAAAGAAAATAAATGTTTCTTTTTTTATAAAATTCTAGATTTTAATATTCATAATTTTATTTTTTTCTCTATAATTCATGCTATATTTGCACCTGCACACACACACACACACAGTTGCATATATGTGTGTGTGTGTGTGTGTTTCTGTGTGGTCATAAAGATAAATCAAAATTTGCATTTAAATACATAATACACATATATCATGTAGTTGAAATTATATATAAATAAATACACTAATATTAAAATTATATATAAATCAGTGTGCTAATAAATAAATACCATATCAATTTCAGCTAATAATATCTTTTTTATAAGAAATATTTAAAATAACTTATTTCGTGTTAAATCTATTTAGTGAAAGATTGATGAGCATTATGAAATCTGACTTTGTTTACATATAGATATTAATTAAGCATAATGAGGGAATAGAAAAGCCAGGAAAGAATGATGTTCTAAAATTCAGCTTTTGAAATCAAAATAGAAAGCATGCAACTATCATGTACGTGAAACAGGCCAAATACATAACTATTTATCTCTCTCATTCTGTTCATATCTATCTATCTATCTATCTATCTATCTCATTCTGTTTATATCTTTCTAACTATCTATCTCATTCTGTTCATATCTATTTCATTCTGTTTGCACCTATCTGTTTATATCTATTAGGTTGGTGCAAAAATAATGACGTAATAATGTTGTTTTTTGACGTTAAAAAATACGTCAAAAAACGACATTATTACGTCATTATTTTTGCACCAACCTAATATCTATTCATCTCATTCTGTCCATATCTATTTACTTATTCTGTTCATATCTATATATCTATCTATATCATTCTGCACACATGTATATATCTATTTCATTCTGTTCAGATCTATACATCTACCTCATTCTGTACATATCCATCTATCTATATATCTCATTTTGTTCAGATCTGTCAATCTGTATTTGTTTATATCTATCTATGTATCTTTTTATCTCTTTCTGTTCATAAAGTTAACTTTTCCTTATTTCATCTGTTTCTGATAGGTGTCTTTTTGAGGCAGAATAATCATTAAGTAATCGTATTTCATACAAATAATAATTTATCTACAAACTAATACCTTCATATGAAGATGACAGCTTTGTGAATGTTACCTAGTTTACAACACCATGATCACAACTTTTAGCTGATGAGGAAGGATGACAATTGTGAGAGAAGTAATGAACATTGTCATTATTGAAAATGTATATAAGGTACATTGTTTGAGATGGCAACATGCTCATATATAAGTACATAAACAGAATAATTGGATTGTTTTCATTTTCAGTTTTTCTTTATCTATACTATATATATTTATATATGACCAACATCATAGTGTTAATATTTATTTTTGCTGATACACACACACACTCACACAATCACACACATTATATATATATATATATATATATATATATATTCATTTTTGTTAGGCTTATCATGTGACCTCAAATCCTCTGTAGGTACCTCAAACTAAAAACACACCATTGGAGACAAATTAAAATCATATATATATATATATATATATTCAATATATGAGTTCACATTCATATGCTGTCAAAATTAAATTATTTCTATTTATTTATTCATTTATTTATTCTGTTAACATATTACTGTCCTCATTATATATATATATATATATATATATATATATATATATATATATATATATATATGTATATGTAAGTAAATATATGGATATAGATCCGACAGTATGAAGATAAATATACGGAAAAAACAAACAAATCCTCTTGCATATTAGGATTTTTGTTTGTTTTTTCCGTATATTTTTCTTCATATATATATATATATATATATATATATATAAGTAGGTTAGTTGATTTTTGTGATTATTATTCTGCTCATTAGTTCACTATATTTCATTATTTGGAACTTTTTAGGTCAGTAGACAGATTTGTTACTCTTGCTTTTGTTTGTGATAGTTGCTTCAGGAAACTGTCAAATGGTATACTTTCATATATATATATATATATATATATATATATATGTATATATATATATATATATGTATATATGTATATATATATATATGTATATATATATATATATTTGCTCATTAGTTTCAAAAGAAAATAAGCAAATGCAATGCCTATGAGTCAAAAATGCAAAAATTCTATGAAAGAATACAATGGCTATAATCAAAAGTGTTTTACTCATAGAAGTAGAATCTAGAATATTTATATAAGTATATACAAGGACGTACATTTTTTGGAATATGTGTGACTATTTAAATATATATATATATATATATATATATATATATATATATATATATATATATATATATATATATATATATATATATGATGTGTGGTGGGGTTTGCTACAATTATTATTAATGACCAATGAATGTTTTTTGTGAAATATTTTTAAAATTGTTCTTCTCTTCTGTCAATAACAAAGACTGTGGTTGGCAGAGGTAAACTTCCACATTTCTTTAGCCATTGTCAGAGAAGGATTATATATTTGAATACATTCAGAGTTTTAAATTTATTTTCAGTGTTATCCAATATGTTAGTTTCAAATATCATACCATTATGTGTTAGTTTGCAGTGGTTCTTTTGTTTGCTTTTTTTAATCATTTTTCTCCAAGCCAGGTGATAAAGCAAATAAAATGCTGGGTATTAAAGAAACTGAGAAAACATTGTTGATAAGAAAGTGCAATGAAAGAACTGAATTCAAAAAGACAAAAGATGATGTTTGATATTGTGTTTAAATTATTGAAGATTGTAGTCAACAGAAAAGCTGGCAGAGAGTTCCAGGTAAGAAATGCAAGACAAAAAAAAAAAACATTAGAATAGAACTTACAGTTAAATTTATCAATTTCAACAATAACAGAGATGCCAATCTTCCATACTTGAATAAAATTTTATTAATACTAAATTATTTCTCTTCTATGTTTATGACTTCTAATATATGTATTCATTCTTTACTATTTTAATATTAAAATATTTTGGTATTATCTGTAAATATTTGTTCGATTTCTTGTGTGTTTTTGTTGTGTTCATTGGTTGATGTGCAGTTTAATCATGCTGTTATCAGATAAATATCAACTTCATATCTTAAGATTAATAAGTTATTTCAAGCTTTATTTATATTTCAGAATTATTAGCAGTAATGCATTTGTTTAGGTGTTTTTATAAGATTATCAATTGTCTTTCTATGTATCTTTGTTTTATCATTTAAGATAGTTGAGAGTTTAGATTCAGTTTTTTGTTTAATATGATTAAGACATTGTTATTGTCAGTAAGTTTAATTGTAATGCTTTTCTTAAAAAATAAGTTAATTTTGGTTAATGGTGAGGTTTTGTTAAGTGTATTACTTCTTAAAAATCTTTGTCTTTTAATAAGTTTGATCTTCTCATTGATGAAAAACTGATATGTGGCAACATAAATGTGGTTCTACAGAAGGATGCTGAGAATACCGTGGACTGGACATTTTAGTAATGACAAAGTTCTGGGAAAAAAGTGAAAAAAGAACTCTTATACTTAGGATCAGAGAGAGGTAGCTGAAATTCCTAGAATACAAAAGAGGAAAGAGGACTTGGAGAATCTGTCATTCACGGGACATATTGAAAGTAAGAGGGACAGAGGAATCAGCAAGTAACTTAACTAACAACTTATATAAATGTTTGGCAAGAGATAGCAAAAAAAGTCAAAACTTACTTAGAGCTACAAAGGACAGAAAGTTTTGAAGAGCTTTGATCACCCACGACTTTTAGGGATACAGCACATCAGCCTACTTTGAGTGTGAGTTTGTAATATCTGAATTTTGGAGTATATGAATATTTTCTACCATATTTTCTAGGAATATGAATTTTAGGTTCTAAATAGAGTAATTCTTTTTATCATTCAATCACTCCATGACCAGAATAATTAATAAAAGTATTTTCTGGATTTGTTAAATATATTTTTTTTTGTTCAGTTTTATTTCATATATAAGTTTTTCCATTTGATTAATTCTTTCAGCATGTTTTGAATTTGATTATATTGTTGTATATCACTTTCAATTTTTCCTTAATATTGTTAAAATCTTATTTAAATTGGTTGAATTCATTTTTAGCTATTGGGATTTGTTTTTGATGAGTTTTTGCAGAAGTCTCTTGTATTAATCTCTTTCATAGCTGCTTGGTCATGTAGTTTAAATAAAGTGTACTTGGATAGCAGTTTTTGGTTGCTGAAAGTTTTATTAAAATTCAACAAAGAATCATCATTAAATTTCAATATATATATATATATATATATATATATATATATATATATATATATATATATTAAAAAATAATAGAAGCCTTATTATCAAAAACTAAGAACCAACACTTAATAATATTAACTTTGAACATGGACACAATATCTTGAACATATATTGAAAAATGAAAACATTTTAGAAAACATACATACAACAAACTATTTCTTATTTAACAGTTAAAATATTTCATCCTTGAAAATGGCTAAATGTATAGCCGAAAGTGTTCGGATAAAAAGAAAAGTCGGACAGTTTTTATATAATTTATCATCCGAAAAGAAAAAATTATTAGATTGCATGAGAAATTGTATAAAAAAACTAAATATATATATATATATGTATATTTAAATTCTGTGTATTTCGGCAGCAATACTTCTTTCATGCACATTTTATTGAATATGACAAACAAGGTGTTTTATTTAGTTATATATATATATATATATATATATATATATATATATATATATATATATATATATATATATATATATTAATATGTATTTACATTTATATATATAAACATATGCATGCATGCAAAAGTATGTACACCTGTTCACTTTTCTGTGTGCCATTGTACTAGCAAGCCCAAAATGTCTTAAATATTTTAATGACAATCTGCTGTCTTGTTTTCTTGGTATTGAAATTAACCTAATATAGCACAATTCATAATGTTTAAGCAAAGCAAACATACTTGTTTGTAAGATATATTCTTACTATGCTCATAAATATAATTGAATATGTAAAGTCATTATGATTTTGTATTAATGCCTGAAAAAGTATTATTTCAAATATATTTCTTTATACAACATTTGTATGCATCCTACATGTTGATTTTTTTTAGTTAACTATAATGCTGAATTAGATTATTGATTCTACTAGAATTACAGAACTATGACAGAAAAATAATTTTAATCTAAACATTTTCAGATGCATTTTAGTATTTGCCAAGAAATATAGGAGAAAATCATGTCCGCACTTGAACATGGCACCTCAACACTCACTCCTCTGGTATTTTGTTAAACTTTTTTGTAAGTTGAGAAGAAGAAAAAGAAGAAAAACATTTAGTGACAAATAAAGACAGACATAGAAAAGGAAAGCTAAAAAATGTATCAGTAAACGTTTTCCCTTCAGATGATGCTAACTGTCTGAAAAAATACATGGAATAATGCAAATCCATCAATTTCAGAAAACTGTCTACTCAGTTTAGATGAGATCATTGATAAAATTGATCTTTGTACCTTCAGTCCTAAATAAATCTTTTCTGGTATGAATGAGATTTATTTATAATTTATCTTTCTATGATTTTTGTTTAAATCTATTTTAACTCTATTAAAAAGAGTATTCAATATTATTTCTAAAATACTTGAGAAATATTTGACAAACAGCCTAATATGATACTGTGTGATTTTATTTTAATTTATATATACAGGGTACAATGGATAAATTGTTGCTATTTTATATTTTTAATTTCACGCATGCACATTGTTTGTTTTCGATTTTGTCAACTTCACAGTATAGTAGGGTCTGTTGGGCACTATCTGTGAGAAAAAGATCACCATGATGCAATTTACTCCACTAGAAATGTATAAACAGCATGCTGTACTGCTTGGCATTCATCAAGCTGAGGACAGTGCAGAAGATTCAGAAAGAGTTGGATGATATATCCAGGCAACATCATAGTTTTTGTAGTGATCACTAGTGATGGCGATGTTATGCCTCCATTCCCACAGGGCCTCAGATTCAATACAGAGACCCACATAAAGTGCCTTGAAGAGGTAAAGCTATCCTGGGTCAAGAGGATGGCTGCTGGAAGACCCTATGTCATACCACACAAACAGGAGAACCCAGTTGTGGCTGTCAAACAATTTCTGTGACCACATCACTCCTTACATCTGGCCACCTAACTCACCAAAATGCAACCCCCTTGATTATTATGTGTGGGGCACAGTTGAATGAGAGTCCAACAAAACTCCTTGTGACACCAAAGATGAACTGAAGGCAAGGATTATGGCAGCATTCATCTACTTATACAAGGAGACTGTCCAGAAGAGTTGCAGGAGATTTTGAAGTTGTCAGGTGGCTGTGGTTTGAAGCCAATGGGGATTTTATTGAATAAATCTACTCTTTAGTACTTCACAATATTTTTGTGTAATTTTGGTAAATATATCTGTTAAAATAAGATTTCACTGTAACTTTCATTTTTGCATAATTTAGATGACAATTTATTCATCACACCCTATAATACCCTTCCTGGTAGCTAAGCTAATTTTGTATTTCTCACTAGTCCATCATTTCCACAGAAAATGGACTGAGACTTGTGTTCATTTTTGTTTTTTGCCAATACCTTATGGAAAGAAAAAACAAATTCACTTCTTGGATCTTCCATCACCAGTGATCTTGGCAAAATATCTTGTCACTGAGGGGTTAACAGAGAAAAATGTGAGTAAGTAGATGGGTAACCCCCTCCACCTCACTCGGGCAATAGTAGTAATAAAAAATGTTACATCTATAGTCAATTTTGACAAAGTCCAAATAATAATGTTATTGTTGTTTGAACAGAATGCTCCATGTAATTATTTTCTCCAGATAAAAAAAAAAGAAAAAAGATAGTATCAGTTTCTGTGAAGAAAGGCACACTCTGAATGACTTTTGGTCTTATAAGAAGATTTTATGATTTCATAAATAGTAAGGGGCAAACAACTGTGTGTGACAAGAGGTTAGATAAGGTGATCTGAGAATAAAAAGAGATTGAATTAGTGGAACGTAAAGAGGGCTAACTTGATTGAACAGCCTTTGTACAGGTGTGGCAAGTATTTCATAACAAAAGAGAAATATAATAAGCTACATAAAAAGAAATAATAGTATATTAAATAAATTACAAAGGCTACAAAAATGTGTAGTTGAAAAAGGATATGTAAATATAAGTGGTTCTAGTAGTGTAATAGAAAATTGATAGTAAAAAGATGTGATGCTTGTAACAGAAACAGAGAAAACAAGAATTGGTGATATAAATTCATGCCTTCTTATTACAGGAAAGAAGACAGTGTTAATTCTATATTGCATTGACATACATTTTGTGAAATTCAGTAATTAAAGAAAATTAATACAGCATAAAACAGCAAAGAATTGGGAACAAAAGTGCAAGTAAAAGTTTTTCACACATGAGATTTTAACTACTTTTACCATAACTCCTACTTGGCCATATTGATTAGCATACAGACTAATCAAATTAATTAAAACCATTAAAGATAGTTATAACTATTCCTTGGTGGTTAAATAGTTTGCTATACTACAAATTAGTCCATTCATTGTTTTACTAGCAAGCCAATTGATATATACAAATGATGATTATTTCTATCAACTTGGATGAATTTATCAGCTCTGTTTAATATATGATTGATTAATGATGAATACAATATTTGATTCTTTCTCTTTTTAAGTTTATGACCACTTGTAGAAGTTTTATACAAAATCAGGACCTATGTTTCAATTCATAGCATTTATTCTTTTTATTATGTAAAAAGAGGTGAGAAAATTTATATTTTTCATTTTAGATTTTCAAATAATTAACACATCAAAAGTTGTTACTTGCATTAGTTTTTTAGTCTTAACTGTTTTTTCAAAGACTTTAATTTCTTATGGTTTTGCCTCTTAATTCTATTTTTCTGATATCATATTGAAAAAAGTAAATAAGGAGTTACACCATGATCTTACTTCTTTAGTTGATGACTGAAAAACAGAGACATTCTTTCAAAGAATATATAGGCAAAAAGCCAAATAGTTAATATTAGAGAGTTTTTATTATCCAATGGCATTTGAGGGAATATTAAAAAACTTTTATCACTACCACAAAATATCAGTGTCTTTACTTATATTGCTAATTTGATATTGGTAACCATCAAAAATTTTATTCATGATTGGTCATTTTTATATCACATTAATAGAACAATGAGTTCACAACAATTGAATGGCACTTATGTTTTATTGTGAATATTTTTAGTTTGGATTAGATATTTACATCTTTACATATGAATAAATGTTTTCAGTGTTCAGTATTGTGTACAAACAGGATGGCACAAGTCAGACACACTTAAGATTTACATTTAAAAACAGAAAATATAAATAATAAGTATCACTTTTATAAATGGCAGTCATTCCAGTTAAGGCATTTTTGAAGATTTTAATGGATACTCTGACATTTTTTAATAGATTATTTTTGCATTTAAATTTTTTTCAGATGCATAAATACATATACAACTTCCATATTTGTGCATATGTACATATTTTTTGGATATCTAGAATTATATCCCCAGCACACAGCTACTCAGAGGAGGTGGTATTGAAAAAATTTTGGTCAAACCCACTTCTCAAAGACTGGCTAAATAACCAAAAACCAGAATTCCTTCTTGGTTGGAACAAGAGCTTTTCAGTATTCCATTATATATTTTCATAAAGAGTTTTTTTTTTCAGATACAGACACAGTGACTTCTTTTTCTTATGATATGTTAAAGTAAACTCTTTACTATATTCAATCTTTGATTAAAAGAGGAAATGTAATGTTGATAGAGAAAAAGGCAGGCCATATGAACCAAATTGCAAATCTATGATATTTTTTGTGTACCTCTTAGAATTTTAGAGGTATGCTTTGTGATATTGTCTTTCATGTTTGGACTGACTATTTACATAGACAATTATTATTAAAAATGTCTCATAGTTTACCCCAATTCTATTTCCTTTTACTAGCCTTCTTTTATGTGACTGACATGCAAAGTTTCATCACTTTAGTCAAGATATGAATACATTTATATGTATTTAATAATTTATACTAAATTTCTTTAGTAAAATATTTTTGTAATAATAAAAACATTTTTCTTGTCTTTTGGCTCTCATATCTGTAAAGTTTATTGTCTGTGACTTCTTTGTTAAGTCAATTTGGCTGTCTTGAACATAAAGCATAATGGAAACATTTTATGGAAAAAAGAAGATATGAAATGATTAAAATTAAACAGAAACCAAATTTATTAATTAGCTTAAAAAAGGCATGTTTTTCAAAATCTTAGAAGAATTTTCCAGAGAAATGAATGTAAGAAAACTAGAAAAGTAAACATAATTACCATCTGTGTGATCTTTATTCATAGGGACCTGAGTTTGTCATTGGATAGGTTTATAATTTTGCACGTTTATTTGTTCATTTTTCTACTACTTTATAACAATAATTTCTACCTATGATAAACAAAGAAACATTTTAATGTTTATTCATATCAAAGCAATTGAGAAAATTGAAAATATTATTTGTAGAAGTGGAGAGACGAAGATAAAGTTTATGTATAAAAATAATATAATTGTTTTAGGTGTTATATTTAATTCTTTTCAATAATGGTACTTCTAATGTTTTTCCAGAACCATTTGATAGGTTTTCATATATGTGTGTAGATTTAAGCACTTTTGTTCATTTCTTTTTGTGGCTGTTTTCATATCCATTTAAAAAATAAGGATAAATTTGGGAATCATTTTTACCCTGTATCTTTAATTCTGATTTACTGAACCCCATTAGTCATAATAATGAAAACCATACCAAAACAAAATAAAATGAAACAATAAAGTTAAATAATTAATGTACTTGCTCATAGGCTTCATAATAAAAGAGGATGAGCATGCAAATAATGCTTGCTCCAAAGTTTAAGAACATCAATGAAGAAATTGCATGTTTACTTCTTACCTCTGGTCATTTTTCATAGGGAAATTATTTATCAGTTAACTTACTTAAATTAAAAGAAAAGAGAAAAAAATGAATTGGCATTTAGTTATATACGTCATAAGTAAATAAATGATATAGTCAATAAAATTATCATTGACATGGCAAACATGTAGATTTTACATATACTGGATTATCATCAAAGTGTTTTAATTTATATATTCATCAATCAAGTGAATATTGCATTTTAATATTTTAAAATATTCTTTAATTGCTTTTTCTATGCTTTTCTTTTCATTTCTTCAAATTGAACACCACAGTCTATCAAATTCATAGGAATGACTATTAAGTTCTTGTTCTAATAGTAATAAACTAATGACCTAAATTCAAGTATTTAACATGCAAAAAAACATAATTATAGATATAAATTTAGTTTTATACTTGTGCATAAAACCCAAGCATAAACTACTACTAATAATAATGATCCAACACTGATTGATATTGTGGCAATAGTAGAAAAGAATTTTCTCTTCTTTGTCACTTTGCCTTATCTAATAAACATAGCCTTTTTCTTGTTAATTGATTCAGACAAGACCTAAATGATAATCATAACACAGATTGTCAACATAACTACTGAAATTACATGCCTGACTTTTGAATTTGTTTACATTAAAATAGTTGCCCATCAAAATTAATATAATACTATACTAAATGTTACTTAACTCAAGCAATTCTATAAAGACACCAAATATTGCTGGCAGGTTATCCTTACTTGAGATGTATGTATGATTGAAAGATTATTGAGTAAAAAGAAAAAGGAAGAGATATAATAAGAAATACTGAGTATTGGAAAAGATCTCATTAGCTTAGAAACATTGGAAAAGCCAAAGTAAGAAGAGCATAATGATTCAAATTGTATAAAGAAAGATTAAGGGAATAATAAAATTAGGAATCTGGAGGTGACAGACATGAGGAATAAGGAAAGATTATGATCAGAAAAATTATATGAGAAATGAAAAGAGTGACAGTCACATACGAGAGTAACAATCTACTTAGAGAATTGACCTCAATCCTGCTAAATCTTTACAGAGGAAGGATATTTATTAAATACTACTCAGTTTTTACAACCAATCTTCTTTGAAATTACTATATGCAGATCTTAGTTTGTTCATGAAATCACCTACTAAGTGAAGCTGACATCAAATCTCTTAGAAGGAAAATTAGTCTTACTTGATCATGAAAAGACATGTATAGCATTTGATGGATGCCAAATATAGCCGGTAGATTATTGAAGGCATACATGAGAAGAGAAACCTTTATTTATATTTATGTGCACAGACCCCTTTGAAAGATGAGCTCATCATTCAAAATGAATGAATGGTAACTTTAACAAACCCAAAATGTCTTTCATTGATGAGTTGAATTCTAATTAAAATACTCATTTATGTTCATTTTGACAAGATCACTGTTCAAAATAGTAAGACAGGCAATTAATTTTATTCTACACTTATTCATTTCTCTTTTTTATTTTACATGCTTTTTCAAAGCAAAATATTTTACAATAACAGCAATTTTGTTCGTACTGCTTTACTTAAAATGAACTCCATGGAGATCTGCCATTATAAAAACAAACTAGAGCTGTAGTATTAAATATTTTTTTACTTCTTTGAAACCAAATGCACTTCATTGATGATTCTACTTTGGCTTTTTTGATTGCAGAGGATTCAACAAGAATTTTGTCATTGATTTCTTTCTACTCCTCTAATCCTCCTGGATTGGAAACAGAGAGTTTGAAAATGGCAGCCATTCACAGGCACACAATTTACTACCAGGGAAAAATGTAATTACACTTAGATGAATGTAATTCTTTGGAAGTTCAAGGCTGTTTGGGTGATGGGTTCATTGCCTGCTTTTCTTTTCTCCTAGACTCACTATAAATTTCAATGTCTAATAACTTGATCATCTGTTACATTCTTCTCAAAGTGGAGATATTTTGGGAATTAAAATCATTGTTTACATCAATTCTGGTTTTTGTCAAAGCAATGTCTGTGCATTTAAATGTAATTTGTAAAGAAATATTGTTTTTCTTTTTGATGTGTAGAATTTCATCAAATACTTTTATGTAAAAAAAATGGGAAAAAATCAATGTAGTTTGTTTTACTGTTTTTCTTTCTTACAAAATTCAAATTCTTGAGTTATTTTCAAGTCATTAGAATTTCTTCTTGTCTATATGATGAGCTCAATAGTTTGAAATAAATCTGGCAAATTTATGAAAACCCCATTTAATATACAATTTTTGTATCAGATATCATTTAACCAAATTGCCACTCAGTTGCTATTTCTAAAAAGATATAAAAATAAAGAATAATTGGTTGGAAGGTTCATTATCTACTTCTATAAAACCAACATCTACCTCTGGTATTATAGTCTAATATGATAAAATATAAGCTATTACTTCCAGAGCAACCTTTGTATATACACAAATGTACAAAAGACACCTGAAGCAACATGCTTGTAAAATTCAAAAACTAGAATCAAAATTCATATTAAAGTTCCAATGTTTGAGACTGTTAAAAATTTGCTCATGTTTGTATTTATATTTTTTTTACTAGATTTGGACAGAAATAATCAGAAGTTTTTTAAATGCTATAGAAATTACTAAATCTTTCATAAAACCAATTTAATACAAAAGTGTTGCTGAAATGATCTAAGCCAAAAATCTGACTAAATGACCAAACATCAAATTATTTTTGAGGAAAGTATTCTGGTTTAGGCTGAAAATATTTCAAAAGCCTCTTGGAAAGTTCTAAAGCCAATCTTCATCTGAATAGTAAAATTTGGAAAGTTCTACAGTCAGGAACATAATCACATTATCCTTTTCTCATACAAAGTTTTCACCAAGTATCTATGTGTGTGGAACAAGAACTTTGTAATGTTGATTACATAGATTTCATCATGTATTCAGTTTAGAAAAGATACTGTAGACTTTTCATTCAAGAAGAAAAGAATTTCACCATCTTAGTGTGTAGATGAAATAAAAAGTTCTTTTTAACTTCTTTTAATTTAATAAGTATTATTTTACAGTTCTTTTTTTATTCTTATATTCCAAACAGAATTTAATTTGTAATACTTGTGATAAACGCTAAAATATTAAGAGGAAAGGCAATACAAGTCACAACTTTATAATACTATTAAATTGTATTATTACAATAAGATATTAAACCAAGGAAATTTAACTGAGAATACTCATCACCATCTTAATGTTACAGTAAAGTTGCAGCCAACAAATAAGCTAGATAACAACTGAAACGAAGGAAGCATCTAACCCCATAAATGACCCAATCAGAAATCTTCATCAATTAGAATCTCAATCTTGGTTATGACAGCTTGGGGTCAGTTACCAGACTGAGCCTAACTAATCTTTCCTTCAGTTCATTCTTATTGTTTATTGATCACTGTGCATCATCTGATCTATTTTGGTACCTATGAACAGGAATCACTGACTGAAAACAGAGGGACTCTTCTGGTAGATATGACAATTTCTTTGACATTCATATGAATGAAGTGTGAAGCTGAAAACAATGAATGTTTCGAGAAACTGTTTTTCACTTACAAAATTTAAGCAACTCTGAATTTGATTCATTTTGAAATAAATGACAATTGAGAAAATCCATGAGCTGGTAGTGTGATATTATTAGTGACTATGGCACATGTATGAAAGAAGAGAAAGAAGCTGGGTGAGATGGCATACGTTGGGAAAAAAATATATATAAGAAACTTACTATTAGCTGCTGTTTGGTCTTATTTGTGTTTTTGTGTACAAGAGTTTCCTTGTTTGAATTTAGGTTAAGTAAATTGTTTTCAATTGAGTTCTGTTTGTAGGTACCTGCTAAACTTCTCATGTTTCTTGGGAAGTTAAGCAAGTTTCTTTTCATAATCTAAACCACATATTATTCTGATGAAGAGAAGGAATATAATATTGAGGCAGATTAGAATAAGCAGTGAAATGATAAAATTATTTGATAGAGAGTTTGTGTGGGTAAAAAAGTTAGTAGCAAAGCTTCAGGTAATTCTCAGTGTTTTCAGTTTCATATAAATTCCTCCCAATACAAAGCTACAGTAAAATGGTAATGTTAAATGAAGTGTATGTTTTGAATGGAATAAAATCTGAAAGAACTGAAGATTATGAAAATAAAGAGGAAAAAAGTACGATTGATCATTGAAGAAGTCATGATTGAAATGTTCAACAAAGCACCCACATGTGAGTCTGTTTTACAAAGTGAAAAGTTTTGGCACTTTCTTATATTTGGGATACAGAGGAAATGATGATAATTCATCTGTGTTGATGGTGTGTCCTAACTATAAAGGATCGAATTGGCAGAACTAAAGAATGGAGCTCATCTGAACATAAGCCATGGAAATAGTAGAAACAGGCTTACAATGTTGCATTTGTGGGAAAATTAGTCATCCCTCAGTAGACTACATAAATGATTTTGAACTATATCAAGGCTGGAAATTGAGGATTAGGATGTCAATTCAAAGCATCTTGCTTCATAATTATAGAAGAGT
Source organism: Acanthosepion lycidas (assembly GCA_963932145.1). Taxonomy (NCBI): domain Eukaryota; kingdom Metazoa; phylum Mollusca; class Cephalopoda; order Sepiida; family Sepiidae; genus Acanthosepion; species Acanthosepion lycidas. Next base: position 35,894,270 of record OZ010589.1, read on the forward strand.
AGCCAGGGTTTGAATATGATTACTCAGAAAAAGATGGATTGAGATCTCTTTCAGAAAGAAACATAAAGTCAGGTTTGACCTCTTGAAAATGTAGATAAACTTTACAGATAATATGCTACAGGTGATGATTAGCCATAAGAAGGTAAGTGTAGCCAAATGTATCAAGCCAGAGTAGCCAGTAGAGAAATGATCAGTGGGTGGCTACTGTACCAGTGACTATCCCTTAGACTTACTGAAGGTGTTGTTACATACATTGCCAATGGTGAAAATTTAGTAGGTAGGTGGGTAGTTAGAACTGTTGCTGATAAGGGCTACATGACAATTTTAGTGATATCTAAGTTGGGGGATAGTTGGGGGTGGGACAAATAAAATAAGGGTAGTCAATGAGAAGTTAGATGCAGAGGAAACAATATTATAGAGCTGATTGTGTCTGGGGCACAGTTAAACCCCTGGGTAATCATGATTGATTATATAGTTGAAGAACCTAATGTGGTGATAGGAATGGATATGATCAGTTGACTGGTGGGTATTATGATTGATGAGAATGGAGTTGAGTTTGGAAGGGTGTGACATGGGAAGCTGAAAAGTGGGAACTGTGGTGGGTGCTGTAGAGAACCCTGAAAATGGAAATATAAGTTGTATGATTGAGAAAGGGAACTTCCATGCAAAGTGCAAGAAGAAGATGGTTGAGTGGATGTGGAAGGAGGAGCCATAACTGACAAATATAAGTCAAACTATTTAAGAGGATAATTTGAGATAAGAGTTTGATAAAGAAGCAGAGAGCTGGATCAGTAGAGTCTACTATTACCACTGAGAGAAGGTGTGAAAACCATGGTATTGCCGCTCATGGTGGTAGTTCAGTCAAAAATGATGAGGTGATTCTACTATTTGGTAAATGAATGGCCATATAGTATGATATACAAATGATGATATGTAGAGAGACCTTGAAGAAGTGATATCAGGCTTTCTTTGATTGTAGACTTATAATCAGTTTACCTACAGGCTTCTTGTAGACAGGAAGTAAGGGCAGAAGACACAAAGTATGAAACAGTTATTGAAACATTGGGGATACATAAAACTTGAAAAAAAATGAGTTGAAAGCAATTAAAATCTAATTTCCTGACTGCTACTTTGTTGAACAGACTTCCATATGGATGCTTTCTAGAAACCCTTCAAGTCTAACTAACCTCTACAAGTTATCTATCCTCCATATCCTCATAATCTTCACTTCCTAATTCCTCTTCTTATATTCATATCATCTACTTCATTCAGTAACCCTCTTGGACCTTTCTTTTATGTGAAGTTTAATATAAAAAATGTTAAAGTAAAAATTAAGCATCCAGCTATTTAACTTGAATCATGTTTTATCTTGCTCATGAAATAAAATTCTTTTATGTCAGATCATCAACAAAACATGTCAAAGTTACCATTTTGTCAGATTCCCATCCAAATTTACTTATATAATGTCTGGTCAGACTAGGGTTTGACTGTATCAAATATAATGATGACAGATCACAGAATAATAATGGGGAAGGTGAAAGGAGTGAGAAAAGCCCCAAGTTCCTATATAAATGACATTCTAGTGGACAAGACAATGGTGTCAATAGTAGAGGCTATAGAGTCATTTGAAGAAATCTGGGTTAACTGCAAAATTGTCAGAATCACTGGAAATGTGAGTAATTTGAGGTCTTACAAGAGTGAAAGAGAGGGGCTGGCAAACTAGTTTTTCTGAGTGGAAATGAGATATTGACAATGAAAGATGAATCAGTCAGAAGGAATTTGTATTTATTATGCAGAAGATTGGTAGAACACTACCCTTTTGCAGAGTGGCCCTGAACTGTGTGAAACTCTTTTTAAAAGAAAAGATGATAGGGTGAGCTTGGAAACATACTCATTAAATTAATTAAAAATAAATAACCGGACCGTGTTGACCCTCAACAGACTCAATTATCAATTAGTTTATACCATAAATTCTTAATGTTAGTAAAACCAAAAATTAACTGACATTTTAAAAATATTTTTCGACAAATAAAATTAATAAAATTCCTTGGATTAGTGATTTTCTTTGTGATGAATAAATCTTCATTTTCTCTTGAGCCTGATTGTAAGGTGAAAATAAAAAAGCAAACTTCAAGAATAAGTTCTTATATTTTAACAGAGGAGATCAGAATATTCTGGCTAGAAATCTTTTTTTTAAACCATGACCCATAAGAATACAGGTGATGTTCTTTCCACATATTTTTTTATTTTTTAATATCTGTAAATCATGAAATACCATAAAAAAGTGATGAAATGATTTCTTAATCAAACAAATTATTCCTCTTAGCAGAAGAGTCTGCAAAGCTGTTTGCTGTTTATCAGGCATTTTTCTGAATGCCTTCCCGTTGATTTGATACATTTTCTTAATGGTACCAACAGTTGCTGGTGTGGCACTAATGCCTGACATCTTTGTTATTGGACAATGTTAACAACTGATTTTGTTATCATCCTTTATTTGGTGACCTCTCAACATGAACATTGTGGGAGGGTGGTCACTTAAGATTTCCTTTACCCCAATGAAGACCCAGTATGCCACTCAACAACCACTTAGGTCAAGTCATAAATAAATTTCCTTTCTTAAGTTATATTCTTACCTGACTGCTAATAAGTCTCTTAAGGAGTCTTGTTGAAAAAGTGGGACTTAATGAAGTAGAGGCAGAAGGAAATTGTCAAGCAGAGAATGATAAGACAATATTAATTAACAAAAGAGGCAAGGCATGCTTCATGTTTATAGTATTAGGTTGGTGCAAAAATAATGACGTAATAATGTCGTTTTTTGACGTTAAAAAATACATCAAAAAACGACATTATTACGTCATTATTTTTGCACCAACCTAATAGTTGCCAAAATTTGTTGTTTGAAAGTAGGTATTATCCAAAATTTTGAATGCTGCTTAGAAAGCAGATTGGTAGGCAGTCTCTTTCCACTTGGAAAACTGATGTTCTGTAATCTTCTAACACATTTATTTCCTTCACATAACATTGTGATATATTAGTTTAGTATATATTAATATAAATAAAGTGAATAAAATAAATATTTGTTTTGTAAAGACTGCAGTAAGTTTTAATGAATAAATAATGTTACTGGTGAATGATCCAGCATGTTTGTAGTATGAGCTTAACATATTTTGCAGGTAAAGTAAATTGGAAAATATATTAGGTTATCTACATTTAATAGAGACAACAGGTAAATTGATACATTCTCAGCAGGGGGGGCTATTTTTGATTCTGGTAATAAAAAGAATATTTAATGAATTCCATCTTTTATATCCTTTTTAATGACATTCTCATGCTCAACCTCTCTTTTATTGACCAAAGAAAAAGTAGATTTTATGCAAAAACTCTAAAATTTAATGATCATTAAAAGATTCTTTACATTTTTACAGGATGAAGATAAAAAAGTAAGCTCCAAGGTTTTTATATTCATCACATTATGATAATCTTAGAATTTACACATTATTAACAAAATGCTGGATTATATTAACAAATGTAGGATGTACTGTCTCTTCTATGAAAAGTGTCATCTTAATCAATTTTATCTTTTCTATATATTTAAGGAAAGCATGCACTGATCTCTCAACTCGATTGTATAATGCACATCCTTTGTTTTATCATCACTACTACATATTTTATACATATACTTGGACCCAACTAGAAGCAATAACCCCACTTGAACTTCTCTGTCATATTCTGTAGATGATGAAAATTAGAAAAGATATAAGCAATTTCTGATATAAGCAATTGTTTCATTTCCACAAGTGATATTCTCAGTCTTTACTGACAGACAAGAAAGTTTATTTAAAATTGACATTTGTTGATGAGGAAATGCTATATAAGTGTGGTCAACAGAGGGTTAAGGTCAATACAATGGGATAACTCAGCAGTGAGAAGAGTAAAAAAAACAAATTTAATGCATGATTCTTCCATTTATGACAATTTTCTATTATTCAATCATAAAACAACCAAGTAACCACCCCCAACTCTTTTCTTTTCATTACATTCTCATACCTAATGTTTGATTACTCTTTTGATTTAGACAAAAAATTCTAACCTTTTGTTTAGCATTGTGTTGTCTTTGTTTTGAGCAACAAGGCATTTAACATAATCTCAGTTCACAATGTCAACATATGTCTCTGTTAACTATATTCATTTTCTCACTGAAGCATGTCCTTATCACAACATACCTTCATCTCTAACACAGTTGCAGATATGAACAAAACAAAACAGCACATTATCTTACACATTTGAATATATAACATACTTCTGTAAATGTGTAATTTTCCAGGCCAGTTCTATAAGTAACACATTTCTACAAAAACTATACTAAATGAAAAACATTAAAATTAAATGAAAAGCTTTACTGACTCCACTCACAGTTTCCTAATGATTATAGGTTTCTCTGTTTCTTTGCCCAATGCTCATCCATGGCAAATCTAAGAAAACAAGTAGACATCAATTGAAATAGACTTCTTTGTTTTTTTCATTTATCTCTCAAACACTTTTGTTTTCAATATTGCTGTCCAATGTGCCAAGAAAAGAGTTAACATGAGCTAAAAGAGAGAAGCAACAGGCTGTAACCTGTTGTTGTTGCTAAATTGTCAAAATGTTTCAGAGCAGAGACATTTGTTTTTCTATTGAATGAACAACAGTAATGCCCAAAGTATTTTTTAGCTTCTTATGATAAGTGGATGAAGATGAATGGCTGGTCAGAATGTCTACTTAAGCAGGAGTTGACTGATGAATGTTTGAAAGTTTTGGATATTCACCAGGAATTGAGGAGCAAGAGAAGGCTTCAGATGTTAATATATTCTAAAGGTGAACACTTGAATTTCTAAGAACACCAGATGCTACACAAGTCAAGTTTAGAGGGTAAGAAACATAGTCAGGTCAGAAATAGGGCTACATGATAATACATAAAATGATATCTTAAAATATGTATATATGTTTTATCATGCAGCATTTACTTCCATTTAAGAAAAAAGATATAAAAGCTCTTATGCTGTGAAAAAAAGGGATATGAAGAATGAAATGAAAAAATAAGAAAGTATTTAATTAAGTGCATTTGATAATGATATACACAGCATCATTAAATATCTATTGTTTTATCTATCAGTTTTCCTGAGGTAATTTTCTGCACAAGAAATGTAATATTTTTTAAAGTTCTCTGGCTTGTATAAGTGTAAATACCAGTTAGATATTCTAAGCTATACAAATAATCAGGTGACCGACTATGGTGTGTATAGAAATAGTATGCATCCTTTTATCTCATGAGATAATGGTTGCACCCTGTTTCATGAAAATTCAGTGATGGTGAGACTGGAGTGACCACTACAAGGTGTTGACCTAAGTGATGGCATATAGAGGTAATGTACTGCTCAGACCACAAGGCTCCCATCTTAGCCATATTGACAACATCCAAAAAATACAGGGCCATTTCATTTGGGGCTGGCTTGGTTGCAGGTGTTAACAGAAGTTTGTCAGTATTGGCACCCAACTGTTTTTGGGCTCCACTCTGGATTTTCTGTCAGGATTTACTTTCATAGTCATTTCCATGTTTGGATGTGGTTGAAAGGCAGCGGAGGTTTAAAATTAGGATTTTACTTTCAAAGTGTGTGTAAATTGTTCCCTTACTTATTTTCAGGCAATCTTTATTTGAATCAAGTGCAGACAAAATAATAACTGATATAAATTCCACTCTTAAATTCATGAAAAAAGATTGATGATGTCTGCCATAAAATTATGATTAGCAGTTTCATTAGATACACCATTGTGCATTAAGCTGAGTTACTAGGTTATTGACTAATGTGTGTTTTTGCCAAACTAAGCTAAACAGTAAATATCTGTATGACCACCTTCCCAAGAGTAGTAATCAACAGATTAGTCCTACTAGTAAAGTGATTTTAATTCTCATTGGGTGCCCCACTATTGTTGCTATGTGCTAGACTAAACTCAGCTTCATAAATATTTATATGAAGAAAGAGTGAAATATTTAAAATAGGAAAAATACCCTTTTTAGAATAATAAAGAAAATATGTTTTACAGTTGTTAAATCTACAATATGGTTAAAAAAAATCAATGTTATTATTAACAAAGAATGCATCTGGAATAGAAAAGTAAAAAACTGGAAAAATCAAAATGGCGGAAAAAGACTTTAGGATTCTAAAATCAGTACAAAGTAACTCGCAAGTAATCTCTCAAATATTTGCTATTATTGCAATGTTCTTACATTATATGTACTAATAATTTACCATTAAATAGAAATTCATGTGCATATAATTGTCCATTAGTACTTAGTCTACTGTCCTATAGGCATGTTCACTTAAAGGTTACATAATATTGTGTAGCAATGTTTCTTCAACCCTTATGAGGGCTGATGAATTTGACTAACATGATTGCATTTAATTTTGAAAGAAGTTCAGCAGATGTTTTACTGAAATATTTGAAATGCTTCATCAGACTTTTGGTAAACAGAAATTGTGGGAAGAACTTGTCAACTCATAGATGTGGACTGTCATTGAATAAACCATATTACTTGAGTAATAGTGTATTTTTAAGACTTAGTCAAAGAATTTTGTGATAACAACTTTTATTATCAAATTTTATCTCTTGTATTGACGTAAAGTATTGACAAAGTTGATCTACAAACCAAATTCACTGAAACTAATTTTATGAGTCTAGTTTTTCAAGGTGGATCATGCCAGTGAGGAAACTGCCTAAAACAGTGTTATTTCAGTGATAGTTAAGATATTTTCTATGCTTTTGTGCTTTTCTTGTACAGCTGGCCAACAATAATAATGGACATAGGTATTATAGCTTACACTGTTTGAATATTTATTTTTTGGTAACCAAACAGGAATTTATGTTGGCCAGATGTCAAAATAAAGTATATATCGCTGACAGTTGGACAGATGTTTGCAGACATCAGACATACAGTGACAGGTATGCCCTACAGTTTGGTCAGAGGCATAAGTGTTAAGTATGGAATAATATTCGGATAAATGTAGAGAGAATAAGGGTAAACAATTAGACCAAGTGTTTCAAAGAGAATTTTGAATAAATTTGAATAAACAGAAAAAATGAAGGCCAATCAAGTTATTGAAGGAAAGAGAGAGAGAGAGAGAGAATAAAATAATAAGGATTAAAAGGTAAATATAAAAGAGTAAAAATGATAGGATGAATGCCAAATTTGGGCAAAAAGTACAAGGTAGTTTAATGCAGTGGTGGCATTCTACCAATTTGCATGAACTGATTCTTAAAATTATAAAAGCTTAGCAAACTGGTTGTTGAATTATCCAAAAATAATCTTATATATTAATAGCTAATATATAAGAGATAAAAATATAATACCATTGCTGTAAGTTCTGTGGAGTTTGAAAGAAGGTTTTTTGTGATGAACATGATTTATTCTGACAAAAGAAATCTTCTTGAAGTTAAAAATGTGACAAATCATAAATTTGTTGGGTCTTTCACTGGATGTTTGAAACTGGAGTGATTCAGTTTGAACGTGGCTAAAAAGCCATGACACAGCTGATGACAACTAGAGTCAAAAAGCATCAGACTTCTGAACAGAAATATGATGAGAACAGAAATTCAGTCTAGAATATTTAAAAAAAATGTTTTCTATTAAATTATCAAAATGATTTAATTCTTTTTTATATTATAAAATGAGTTGTTTTCATTCTCAGATTGAAAAGAAAATAAGCAGAATAGGTACCTAAAGATTACCTACCTTTATTGATTTGGTTCCTGGAAATTTGGGATGCCATTATTGGTTTAATAGTTATAACTATAGGAAACAGCATTGGCAAACTGAATGCTTTTTTAGAAAGGCATTAATCCAATTTTATTTTCATATCTATTTTAACTAATGTCTCATTATTGTTATGTCAAACTGATGGGCAAAGAAGAGTGCTTCCAGGCTATGGATTTTCCATTGATATTGATACTATGTAATCAAATACTATCAGTTCCATATTATTTTGATGTGTATCACAAATTAACAATTCTTGCTTTAAAAATCCTGTAAAAGATAAATCCATTTGCACCAATGATCTCATATCAAGGGGTCAACCAACAAATGAATAGAAAACCTCTGCTAGAGAGACAAAAAGTAGCATAGATTCAGGAAGAGATAAGATATAAAAGAAATGACAAGAGATTATAACCGGGAGTAAAAATAGCATTTTAGAAAAGACAGTAATAAAAAAAGTAACAGTAATAAAATTATAATAAAAGCATGAAAAACTCCAGAAACAATTGCTTCTTTAACAAAGCTGTAAATCATTTATTTATCAATAAGATCATCATGTTAGTTAAATAAATATGAAAATGTAATAATAACATGCATAATTAGATGAGCAAAGTAAGTAATCTTGCTTGAAATTTGCTTAGTTTATTTTTATGAATACATGCACATTTGTTTTTGTGAGTTATCATATAACAATGAGGTCAATTGGATGAAATGATAGACTTTTATCCTTTATGTCAATTCATAGAGCAAAAAGAATTAATTGGCAGTACTCAGCTCCTCTTTAAGTGGTATATAAAAGCTAGTCACATAAGCAGTCTTGGCTAGAATTCAAACATTGTTGATTCTGTTTTGCATGCTGCCAATTGCTATACTCCCTCAAATGTTTTCTGTTTACATGTACTAGAAAAAGAAAAGATGATTATTTTTGGTGATGATAGCTCATCTCTAGTTGGGTTTTCAAGGCATTGAATGTGATCAGCTAGTCTTTTCTCCACTCTGCTGTTAGAGCTAGGTTAGAGGTGAGATCAGCTGCCAAGCTCTGGTCTTCTACAGTTTTGGATGTACACCCATCTATTCTTTGTATCCTTTATATCGAGCATAATATACTCTTAGGAAGATCATTTATGTAAGGTAGAAAGAGGGTTAGACTGAGAAGTAAACTTTGTGGGATGTCAGCATTGATTAATTGGCTTTGGAGGACTGCTTATTAACAACTACTTCTCCATTAGGAAAGATTTTATAACTGAGAAGATTCTTCCAGTGATTCCATAGCTGGAGAGCTTATGCAGTAACCATTTATAATGCACCTTTGTCAAAGATCATTGAAATATCTAATGTGATTGGTCTTGAGATGTATTTGTTGTTCAGTGCCTCATTCAATCTGTGAGCAATAGCAATTAGGACATCAGCAGTGGACCAAGCTGATCAAAATCCATACATTCGGTGACGCAAGTGGTTGTCCCTAGTGAGGTGATCAACAACTTCTTGTTAATTATAGCTTCAAAAAGTTTGCTAATGACACTGTGGAGGCTGATGGATCTATACTGTGATGGGGATGAGTGCTCATCCACATTCTTGAAACAGAATATACACTTGACACATTTCCTGGACTTTGGAAGGATTTCTCCTTCAAGCAGCAGTTAAATCATTTTGCTAAAATTAGAGATGTTTTAATACTCTTAATGACAACAACTGGGATTTTATCTGGACCAGTAGGCTTCTTAAGGTGAAAACTTTTTATAAGTCTTGCTGTAATAAAAATATTGCTAAGATTGTGCTCAGTGAGATGGGGAGAGTCTAGAAGGGGATGGCCTTATAATCTAACTCTGAGTTAGAGGAAATATTGTGATGAAGAGCTTCACATTATCTGAGGAGGATGAGATGACCTCAGGGTTATTTATAATAGTAGGCACTGATGCTTTGCCTCTTTTCAGAATTTGGTTGGAGATTTTCCAGAACTCCTAGGATCCAAGTTATTTGCTATGCTTGTGCATAGCTACACTTGGCTTCAGAACATTCTGGGATGAACCAGGGCTGGCTGCTTGGATTTTGCTGACATTTTTCTGGGGTATAAAACTCTTCATTTCATAAAGGATCCATTCCAAAATGAGGGCAGCAGTATGTTTGAAGATCTGAAGCTGTTCCATTTGACTTTCATGTACTGAAAAATCCTTCTATGAAATGGCACTTCAGGGGTGTCTTTGCTTTAGCAACAACTTTGACATTAACTAGTGAATGATCTGAAGTGTCCATGCTTAAAACTTCAGCAAAGCATTTTTTAGGGCAGGATGTAAGGAATATATCAAATAAGTTTGCCTGATGTCCTCTTACATCAGAAACATGGGTGGGTTCAATGATCAGTGTTAGTTTGTAGGTGATGGAAAAGTCTCTGCAGTATCTGTCTTCTTCATCAGATTTGTTCTAGTGGATTAACTACTCTTTAAGATGAATATTTAAATCACCACAAATATGAAAGCTAGCTGGGGTATATCGGTGAGGATATTATCAATTACCTCAGATATTCAGTCAAATATTACAGTTCCATCATCCAGAGTGCAATAAATTAAAAAATGAAAATGGTACTGTGGACAAGTGCCACATGGAAACCCATCCTTAATAAAGGCACTGAGTCCATGGTTGTGGTGATTTTGATGGTTGTGTTTCGATATTAGGGACAAGTAGGCCAGAATTATAAGTTTCGGCACTGGCATAGAGGTACTAGTTTCAGACATGAATAGGAGGTCAAGTTTGGCATCAAGAAGATGGTATCTTTCTTTTGGAAAGTTGGAATATAGATGCCTTACACTGGTATAGGACTGGGATCTACTTTTACTTTTGTGAGGTCAGATTTGTTTTTTGTTCAGTTTAGAGGTGTTCATGTTTACAAATCAGTGTTCGCAAGAGAAGACTAGATAGTGAGACGGTCACACCCACAAGAGATGCATGTATCAACAACGTTAACGGAATTGTCTTCAAGTATAGCTGTAACAGCACTCTTCATCATGGCATTGCGAGACCCCACCAAAGACTACTGCACAGTCAAGAACCCATTCACAAAATGGCAGTACTATAGCTCTGATATTATACTTCAGATAGGATAGTCTCTTTTGAAGTTACTGAAATGTTTTGATCCCTGACTGTTAGGTGGATAATGCAAAAACACAACACATTTACCCCTCCAGCACCCTTAATAAAGGGACAAGTAATCCAGGACAGAAGATACCAGGGTATTATACCCTTGTGTGTTCATGTTTTGTTTACCCAGAAATTTAGGCAACAGAACTTCTTGAGCCCCCAAAATATTGCTTTTCTCAGCAAAATAGTGTTGATTTTAATTGGAAGGGGTTTTTTTTCAAAATAATATCAGAATGCCTTTCAGAAGAATGGAATTAAAGAATAGACAACAGATGAATGAGATTATTCAATGAAGCAATAAAATCTCATTTAGATAATTTTCAAATAAAAGTAATATTCACTGAAAACAGATGAAATCTCTGACAAATTTTCACCATTTTATTTCTTTTCGATCATTATCTTATGACATGAATGACTGAAGTATCTGATTATCATCATAACTTATGGCTCATTTCTTGGACAAATATTCAAAAGCATAGAAATGAATAAAGATCTAAATGATGGAAGTTTAATCATTATTTTCTGATCTATTCAATCAATATCTTAAAGCATGTTAAGTTAAAAGCCAGCTTCTTGTCTACATCATAGTTGCCATGGTAATCAGGTTCTGAATGCTCAACTCACATACATCAATGTCACGCCGTCTGGGTTGATTTGTGTTTGGAGAAGAGCTAAGTTCACAAAGATATTTTCTTTTGTTTTAGTTGGCTTTATTCAAGTTGTAAACTGACATATATTCAGACTTATATGATGGATTGTTAGACAGAAGCACTCAAGATTTAATTCTTTTATCTCCTTTGGGAAAACCATTATTCTGCCTTCAACCAAGAGATGTTGGGCATCACAACAGAGCCAGCATTACAAAAATATACATTAGTATTGCAAATGGTGAAATGAATTCTCCCTTTTGAAGTTAAACAATTTCTATTTCTCAAGTTTGTTATGATGAATTTCATATAGCAGTTTATTTAGCTATAAAAGATTTATTACAAATTAAAATAAAGGATTTATTACAAAACTCACTTATCCACTAATCCAAATGAGTTGATAAAAAATAGGAACTATTTTAGATGAATCAATCTTTTTAATAAAAAGGACTTTTGATTAAAACATAAATGTTATAATCCGTGCCTACAATAGGAATTTGAATCTCTTTGTCACTTACAACTTCACCATTTGTTTGCAGATAATATTTTCAAATAACTTCAGTCATCAAAATTGAAATCAGTATTTTAGATTTTGTTTGGCTTCAAAAATACTGACTGGCAATCACTATTATAAATAATTCTTTACTCTCCTTAAAGTTTGTTTCTTTCACATAAATGAAATTATTGAGGGAAAATGTATGTTTTCTTATCAACTGTAAAAGAATCTCCTTCCAATTGTAATAAAATGTTCAGCCCATCTGTTTTGAAAATCAATGCATTTTGTTAGTCTTAATGAAATTAACTAATAATGTCTAAAGCAAATCTAATTTTGATACTTCAATTCAATGCAAAATCAAGAAATACATCCTCAAATTTTACATATAATTAAGATTTTTTTTTAAAAATCAATTCACTCCAAGTAAAGTGATGATACCGCTAAGTTGCAAAGGGCTTTAGAGGGAGGGACTGGAAACCCAATCTTAAATAGGAAAAAAGGGATAAATATATATTCCTGAAGGAAGGAATGTGAACCAGACAATAAACAAACCTATTTACTCCTATTAAATTTAAAATTAGATTTTATACCTGAAAGAGATAAAAGATTTTTTTGAGAAGAAAATACAATTTTCATTTAAGAATAATGGATATTTCTGCTTTTAGTGAATCAAGTGGAATTCAGTAACATAATTTTCACTGAATGCTGAAATTTCATTTTTTTTTACTAAGATGAAATGTTTCATAGCAGAAAAAACACATCATTTGTTCTTTTTAAATATATTATAAGAGGTAAATTTATTAGTGTTTCATAGTAAAATAAAATTTTTACAACAAATACACAAATCTCTTCCTTGTATAGTTGATGTTAAAACATTTTTCAGCTTTCATCAAGTGCAATCAATAAGAACAAAGGGAACATCCTTCCTCAAGAAAAATTCTAAGTGGTTTCCTTTGTTTTCATGGATTACACTTGATCATCACTAAGAAATGGATAAGCAGAAATGTGCTAACACCAGCAATTATACAAAAAGGAGATTCAAGGTTTGCCAAAAGAAAACCCCACAAAACATTGGTATACCACATTTAATATCCACTTTTATATTTACAGCATACTGTAAAAATATATTTTTATCACACACATATATATATATATATATATATATATATATATATATATATATACCTTCATAGTTATAGAAAATAAAGTAAATTGATTTTATTCTAAGATATTTATACAATGTATAAATCAGAATAATATCTTAGGTGCAAGAGTTTTTTGTAATCCAGTTTGAAACTCCTTATTACTCTCATTGATATCAAATGATGGATATATTTTATCTGTTGTTATAAATATTGTAGTCATGGATTCTGAATGATTTTCTCTGGCAAGAGTAATTCTGTGCTTTTGCTTGTTTGTCTGTTCCTTTTCCTTTTTTTGCCTATAGGTAGTTTTCACCAAAACGTGTCTTTTTGGTCATGTTCAAATCGGAATAGTTACAGACGATAATGAATAGTATAAGTAGAATTGTTAAATCAGAACATGAACTTGCCAGACATTGGAACTATTTAGTATGTTTCATGACTTCTCAATGGAAAATACTGCTTTCACTTGTTATAGAAGAATTGTGGGAGAAACAGAATTTCCAAACAAGTTAAGATGAACCATACTTGCCTCAAGAAACTTATACTAAATGTACCACATTTGTACTCAGTAGACTCATAGTGCTACCGAGATTCAAAATGCTATATAACCAAAATAGTGAAACACATGAACCAATTTGAATTTTAAATCAGCTCAATTTTACAAAAGGTAGAACTTTGTAGAAAATACAAATGGAAAGATACCTTCTTCCAATGCCATTCTAGTTAACTAATTAATTTATTTTACTGTTAACATGTTACTGTATAAAAGTGCCTTAGCAAGAAGTTAGATTTATGTTGTAGATGAATGTAATGTCATTTTTGAAGATATTGTTAAGACAGTAAAAAAATTTTATTGAATTGATCTGCAAATTGCATTGATGCTGATTAATCATTGTCAAAGTTTTGTAAAGAACTTCCACTTCTTTTTGGTTGTCTGTCAACATTCATATTGAAATAATTCCTGCTAATGCTGCCGATTTGGATCATTCTCTTGAAATATGAGATACTTGAAATAACTGCTGCAGGTTTTCATTTCAGATTTGCAGCTTCCATTGATGATACTTGATGTAAACTGGGTGGAACATTTTGGTCAATATTTGAAAAGAAAATAAATAATATGCACTCAGGACAGAACAGCAGCAATAGTAGCAAAAAAAAAAAAAAAAAAAAAAAAAAAGAAAAAAAAAAGTAAAAGAAAGACCGATAGAAAAATTACTAGAGGTAAGTTTACACTTATTTCTTTTTGCTTTATTGCTTCTTTCTCATTATTTTTCAAGATTTTCTTCATTCTTTTCCTTCTTTTAATTATATAATTATTTCTATACTGTTTCTCTTTCCCAAGCTTTCATTTTCCTTTATAATCTATTTTCTTTTTCTTTTCCTACATATTTTTTTCTTTTCTTTAAATTCTTTATTCAAGTTTTATTCAATTTATTTTTATTTCTTTTCCTCTTCTGCTTCTTATTTCTCTCATATCTTATAGTTCTTTGTTTCTTCTGTTTTGTTTATTTAAATTTCTATCTTGATATAGAAACTCTACTTTCTCCTATTCATTCATTTATTTTTTTATAGAAATGCTAGGATTCTGCCTCTGGTATGACTTTGCCAGAGTCTCCTTACATAGGTTTCATCAGAAACCTGTCAATGAAATATAATCAAGATTTGATTTCTTTTTCTAATTTCCAACCAATCAGATATCAATTGCTGATATTTATTTCATGGAAGCCTTCATCTTCAGTAATTACAATCAGTAAATCTATCTTCAGATTATTTTTTAAATTTTGTATATTTCAAATCAAAAATGAAAAGAAAGAATTTGAATTTTTGTTATTTGACAGAAAAATCTTGATAAGAGAAAACTAAGGAAATATCTGTCAGGTTTTTTAATACATTTACAATCATTCATAATTTACCTCAACAGTTTTTAATTGAACAAACATAGACATGTCAGAACTGTTTTTATATAATGGTTTTTGGTTCCAATCTTGGTAGGAATGACTACAAAGACATTCCCCATTTTCAAATTTATAAACAAATTATACATATGCATGCTATGATATTTTCCTAACCAATAAAATGGACCATTTCTTAGTTTCATTTGTAAACGTTTCATTTTTTTCTTGTTTTCAGTTGAGAACTCCACACTTGACTGAATTCCTTTTGTGTGTTAACACCATTCCTATTTTGTGAACTTTTCACCTTATTACTGTTGCTTTGCCTACTTTTGTTTGCATATATAGTTTGCTTAATATTATTTTTCCTTTTTCTTTTTGTCAATTCCATTTGTTGGTTATTTTTTGCCAATTACACCTAACCATGGCCAATTACAATGGCCAACAAAGTCAAGATTAAATTTTTAAAATACATTCCTTTTTTGTTATAATATATATGTTATCTCTTATTCTCTCATGCCTACACACACACCTACATAAGAAGAAGAGAGTAACAGTGATAAGACAGAATGGTTGTAATTATTGTTAATACCAAGCTTTACTGATTAGTTAAATATTGCATGCCAGCTAACGAGAATCTTAGTATAAAAACATATTTAAATCCATTTAACTGTTACTTTTTGAAAGAAAATTATTGTTCCTCTATGGGGATAGGTGCTTGCATATAGAATCAAATCCTAGAAATGATTGTCTTTATGCTGAATTCTCATGTCCCATTATTTAGTGTAAGCAATATAACTTCCGTTAAGCTGAATAATTCAAGCCTTGCGTAATGTTTATGATTATTGCACTTGAAATATTTTACAAGCACATTTTATCTGACCTTTACTCAGTCAAATAATTTATGTCCTTTTAGTTTCTTTAACAGTAATTTCTTATATACAAAACTATATTTTGATAGGAAAATAAATTAATTCTAAAATTTTGATCATAAAATTGAATATCAGATTCTTATTTAATAGCTGTTTATAAAATTGCCTTCAATATTAATTATTT
This sequence comes from Acanthosepion lycidas, assembly GCA_963932145.1. Taxonomy (NCBI): domain Eukaryota; kingdom Metazoa; phylum Mollusca; class Cephalopoda; order Sepiida; family Sepiidae; genus Acanthosepion; species Acanthosepion lycidas. The sequence goes on from OZ010589.1 coordinate 35,910,430, forward strand.
CCAGTAAATTCAGATTCCAGAACCTCAAGAAAATAATAATGTTACTCTATGGCATGGATGCTTGCTCAGTCATGAGAGGCTTCTACTCAGTTCAACCTGAACAAGCAGTTGCAATGAACAGTTTATGTGAGAAGCCAAATTTTGAGCTTATAAAACAAATACATTAAAATATTTGCCATGCCCTAAAGAGAACAACAATAACTGCATCTGAGGCAGCACAGTGGATGCTACTACAAACAAATGGAAATTTACAGCACAAAGCCATTGCACATAACAGCAAATCACCTACAAGAATGTTTTCAAAGGCTGCAACCATGGTAACTAGAGATAGCTGAAATGGTTCATGATTTTTTTCTCTATCAAGGTCTAATGAAATACCATCTTCTTATTTTGTCGCAACATATCAATGAACAAGTTGGATAATTTGTAAAGAAATGCTATTGATTTTTTGTGGGTATCTCAATGCCTTAGTGACGAGTGGATGATACATTTTATGAAATTAAATATTGAAAAAATATTATTAGGTTGGTGCAAAAATAATGACGGTTTTTGACGTATTTTTTAACGTAAAAAACCGTCATTATTTTTGCACCAACCTAATCGGAGAAAGATATTAAAGATATGTAAACAAAATAAAAGACAGTGGAGTCGAACAATTTGGATATGAGTTGTTATGAAACGATATATTAAATGACACTGAATGAAAGAACAGAAAAATACACACAGAAGCATGAGTATATATATATACATATATATATATATATATATATATATATATATATATATATATATATATATATATATATATAACAGTTATAGTTTTTTCTCAATACAGAAAATATAGATGTGTACATTTTGTAATTAGTCAAGAGAAATTCCTCATTTATATTATATCTTTATATTAAGATTCAAGTAAATTAACATTTGTACTCCATCTGACATATCTGTCTATATTTCTGAGATGATGAGATATTGTAATTATTACATTATTTACATTGTTTGGACTGTTGCCTTCATCTTTATTGCCATATTCACTACGTTTCGGCCGTTGTACGCTCAGGACTTCTACAGGATCTGTCTATATTTCTGAGATGAGATATTGTAATTATTTACATTATTTACATTGTTCAGGCTGTTGTCTTCATCTTTATTGTCATGTTCATGACGTTTCAGCTGTTGTATGTTCTGGCTTTCAGGGTTCAGTTTGAAATTCCAATTATCTAAAGAAGGCTGGAGTGTACAATGGCCAAAACATCATGAACATGGCAATAAAGATGAGGACAGCAGTCCAAACAATGTAAATAATATAAATAATCATATGCTAAAAAGATTCATGAATCTATTTGTAGCAATAAATGATGGAAATTCCCAAGTAAAAATTTCAATGTAAATATATAAAGTAAGGTAGATTAACTTGTTAATATTATTAACGACTAGATTTGTTTTTAATAATATACATCATCAATGTAATTGTTTATAAAACCAAAAGAAAATGTGTGTATGCATTGTGTTTTGTGAGCCCTAGTACTTGGGTAATCCTTTCCCTTTGAATAAAATAAGAGAAAATGTTGATGATTAGTTGGAGTGCCCCAAAGCTCCTACAAAAAGAAAACAGGCATTTATAAGCTTCAAAGATAAAGATGTGCAGAAGTAGAGGCAGTAAACACAAAATTGCCATGCACAACTCTAAATGTATATCTAGAGGAGAAGTTTCACGTAGATAAATGCTACTGAAATGACCTATGAAATATGCATAAATGTTAGTGACTGTTCTTGGTAAAAGTAGTTTAATATACTCTTATCCTGAAATGAACCACTTGAAAAAGTATCTTATGAAAAGTAGCTGATACCTGTGTCATGGAAGTGTGAACATTTATATCAACTCTTCTTTCTTAGACCCTTAAGAACATCAGAATTGGAATAACTCTAGTATCTAAGTGTCTCTTGATTTGAAAACTTCAACATTCAGAACATTCTTTGTTGTCTACAACAAGGCAATGTTATTTTGGAATATTTTGTAATTTTAGCCTAGTCTCAGTAAATCAAACTGTGTTGTCAATAAAACTTATACTGAAGATAACTAGTTCCAATTATTTTTGGATTTTGTCTTTAATGTTATGCAAGTATAAGGAATATTTGTTTGAATTTGTCTTGGATAGAATAGATATGTTTATTACCAAAACACCTGATTTATGACAAAAGTAATAAAATGTTGCTCTTTGTCGTCACTTCTTTTACGTCAAACAAGAGATTTTTGATTGACTTATAAAATTGTTTTTGTCATGTCTTGAGCAAAAAGAATTCTTTCCACAAATCAGAATTTTACATAATTTCAGTAGTGTCTCATCAATCATCATTTTTGCTTAAAAAACAAAGCAGAGAATTTAGTGAAATATATTTCCTTTAAAAATTAAGTAACATATGAGAAAAGTTTTCAATATTTTTACTGCTTCTTGATATATGTTTTTTTTCTCAGTTGAAACTATTTCTAGTCAGTTTTTTTCAGTATTTATTTTATTCTTTCTTTTCTTCTTCCTGAAAATCAAAGTCACTTTCAAGGTTTCATTACAAATATTTTTGCTGGATATAAATTATTATATACAAAAACTTATACTAGAAAAGCTAGTTGAAGGTGTAGGTTGATATCAAATCTTGGACACAGAACACAATTTGGATGGTTTCCAACCAAACCATGTTCACCCAAAATTGATATTGTCTTGATTTGGATGCATAAATTGAAGTTGATGAATTTATAATCTAACACAATATTTATTCTTGGCAAAATGTAAACTTGTATAGACTCTTGTGATATGCCACTTTGAATAAAAGCTTAAAAACTGACTATTGTTGAGATGTCAGAACAGGTCAGTATCTATTGGAAAAACTGAAGATTAAATTAATACTTATAATTTGCCATCAGACTAACATCCAACAGATTCCAGCTGGACATGAGTGGATATTTTGAATGAAGAAATTAAAGAAACATTTGCTATGATATTGGACCTGTAAACCTTAGCTAAGAAGAAAAGAATAGAGTTTCTGAAATCAATGAATCTTTCAGAACAGTTGAATGTAAGCTGATAGCCTTTAGACAAAGAATAAGAAGTAACACCTTCATTTCAATTAGCCTCAGCTTTCATTCTCCTTACCTAATGAATTGTGCATTATAGCCTCATTGGATAGAATTGCATGTTTTGACAGGCTTTTGTCTTTGCCAGTGCTTAACAAAAAATGGAGATTAAATGAAGACAAAATATACATAGACTTAGAAAAATGAAAAATTATTGAAGTATAAACTAATTTATAAAAATCTTCCGCAAAACAAACTTAAAATTGAATATTGCTACTTTGTATAACGTTCATATACAGAGCACATTTAACAACAAGTTCTAGAGAATTGGTAAATATTGAAGAAAGTATAATGGTTATGAACCAAAAAACAGAAGTGAAAAACTGAATTCAAACTCATTAATGCCCAACTTACCATTTTTTGGAACAGTGGACATTAATGCATTAACTTTTCCAAAACAGAAACTATGATCTGGAATTTGAATGGAAGCAGTGATGGTACCTACCCTGAACCCACCATAAAAATTAAGGATATGGAATTATTAAATATCAAACATTTCAAATATCTTGGTGTATGGATCAGTTATAAGAAATTTAGTATAAGAAGTAAAGAAATTGAACATAGAATAGGTTACACTAGAGGTAGTTTCACCCAACACTGCAAAACCAAAATATTAACCTTGAGTCAGGTTCTTAAAAAAGCTCTATAAGATCAACACTATCATACATGGTACCAAACTTGCCTAGAAATATCTAAACTGTCAGCAGTATACACCTGTCTTATCAATGGTTAAAAATAGATTTAAACAATTGAAACCATTAGACATTGCCGAGAACCACCATTCTTTAAATCTTATGGACTGGCACTTCAGAATAATAAACAAAGAAGTACACCAAATAAGAGAAACCACATCACTTGAGGATATTAAACAGCAGCAGTAACAACTAAAATGGATAGCATATATAACTCAAAAAGAAAATAATGACATAATTAAGATGTTGACATTCCACACAACTTTAAATAAAAGGTTAGGAAGGAAACCTTAATCAATATTGGAAAAAGTGATACAGCTAATGGACTTGGAAAACCTATTTACCTGAAAATTTGTTTTAAATGAAAGATTTTATGAACTTCACTGATAGCTGCACTGGCTGCTTGGTCAGTGAATGCCAAATGTTTCCTTCTAAGGAAACTGCTAATGTTACCATTTGTATTTCTAAAAACATCTGTAAATGTGTATAAGAATATTTGAAAGCTAACGAGTACACAAGGAGTTAAAACAATAAAACTTGTCTTATTTTCCCCAGCTTTTTTTTAATATGGTACTAATTTAAATGAGGTGAAATAGTAAGAAGATTGTGTTGCTCAGCTGCAATGAAAGACAGCATTAAAAGATTTATGTTTTATCTGAACTTAGACACCCTTAGGCATGTATAGAGGAGTACATAAGTATCTAAATTATAAAGCAAGCCCAACTTATCTTTTGTATTATTTCACTGAGGCAAAAAGACAAAGAATATATTGAAAACATTGACTGTGCTGTCTGTATTATATATATATATATATATATATATATATATATATATATATATATATATATATATATATATACATACATACATATATATATGTGTGTGTGTGTGTGAGTGTGTGTTAATAGAAATAAGCAGCTCTTAAGATGAGCTTCTCAAAATTATAAATTAAATTTCTTGGATACAGTGTCCAACCACTATTGTCAATTTCCTGTTTTTACACAATTCAGAAAAACATTTTTTCTTTCCCATATGCATTCATAGCAGATTCATTTTAAGAGTTACTTATTTCTATTAATATTAGAAACTTCTGCCATGGGTGACTTCAAACGCTCAGTTCTATTGAGCACTTTTTCTTTACTTGAAAGTATTATGCTCTTAGACCATGGCCTCGTGCTTCCATGTTTCATTAAATTTCTGGCTTACAGTGTCCAAATACTACTGTCAGTTTCATGCTTTCATGCAATTGTCAGGCGGTCAGCAGCTGTAGTACAAAAATAGGAACTTTTATTTACCCAGGCAAGCCTGAGATGGAAAAGAAAAAAATAAGACCAGTGAATGCATATCATACACACATAAACCAAACCCACCTGGAGCTGGGGAAAAAGCACCCACCCAGCCAACATTAAATAAAGCTGTAAACACACATGTGTACCCTTCCCATCAAAAGACAAACAGAAATAGTTTGTTGTTGCAACAGAAAGGTGCTGTGCAATTATATATATATATACTGGATATGATGTGTAAATTGTTGCCATTTTATATTTTCAATACACATTGTTTGTTTTTGATTTTGTTGACTGCACAGTATAGTAGGATCAGTTGGGCAGAGTCTGTTAGAAAAAGACTAACATGACACAGTTCACTTTACCTAAAATTTGGAAATTATGATATTGTCAATTTTTTCAATTGGAAATATCATTTGAAACCAGAACTCCCTGAAGAATGGAAATTTTACTGAGAGACTTCAAAGTCAGGAAAAAAATTGATATTTAAAAGTTAAGTAAGCTTTTTATATAATATTTTATATATATATATATATGTATATATATGTATATATATGTAAGCAAGTATATTTTTTCCGTATATTTTTCTTCATATATATATATATATATATATATATATATATATGGGGTGGGGAATACAATGTATAGTATAAAATTTATGATATACATATTTTCTATAATATAGTGGTATTGTATTAAAAATCAAAAAAATCTGTATGTCTGTATGTATTTTTGACTGACAGATAAAATCCAAAACAATGCTGATAAAACAAAAATTATATTTAGAATAATTCCCATTATGTTCTGAAATATTTCTTCCAAAGTGTTTTATTCAATAGACATTTATATGCTCGTATCTTATTGGTTTTGATAGGAAAAAAAATATGAATCTCAAGTTGGAAGGATTCTTTATTATAAAGTCTTTTCTTGCACATCTGATTATTTTGAGACAAGATAACAATAAGTAAGTGACACATCTTGAGAGCATGATGGATAAAGCAGTAGATGTCAAAGTTTTCCAACTTATATAATGCAAGCAGTATGTCGTCAGGTATTGTCTTAAAAAGGAAACAATTCATTACAAGAATATGGGACAAATAAGATTTATGTTACTTTTTACCTGTAATAAGCAAGAATTGCTGACCTTACTATACACTTCCCCATTGACTATCATGTGACAAGAAAATTATCAAGATATTGACAACCAGAAACATCCAAGTATGCATATCATAAAAGATCTTCTATTTTTGTTTAGTTTCTTTGTATTATTTGACTATAAATGTCATTGTCATTTGCCATAGGTGGATTCATATCTATGTCATCTTAGTTTACAGCTATTATAATACCTTTAAATACTACATCGGTTGATTATCAGTAGGATTAGATTTGTCTTTACTGAGAGAGGTTCACTTGTTTTGATTATAATATCAGGCAAAGATAAACACCCTACGACTGATAACACTGATATTTTGATCTCTATCTATAAAAAGCAGGATGTGTGTGTGTGTGTGTGTAACGAATGCACGGCCACAATTTTCGATGGATTTGCACCAAAATTTACATGCACATGCTCCAAGTTAGCGAGAAGGCGAAGACCAACTTTGCATTTCCCAACTACCATTAATAGTGGAAATAATCAATTTTTTCATGCTTCTACAGCAGTTTTCATGTAGTTTGCAGCCATTTTCTACTGGCCACAGTGAGAGCCTATAGCTGGCTGCCATGAATAGGCAGGAAGATTCTATTGGCCAGCGTGAGAGCCAACAGCTGACTGACACGAATGTTAACTAGCATGCTAGCATGCAAAAAAAAATCAATAGCTGCATTCGTCACAAGTGGGAAAAATTTAAATCTGCATGGTACTTTACTCCAATTGCATCATTCACTTGCTTAAACTCAACATTGATTCTGATTCCGCAGAACTGGGTTGGGTGTGAAAAAGTATTTGCTGTTAACATTCATTTTTCATTTGGTTTTTCCAGTTACGAGTCCTTTTTTAAAGCTGATCGTTTTGTGTTCATTTTGTTTAGTTCTTTTTTCATAAGAGATTTAATGTTTAGTATACAGCTTAGAAAAAATTTGCAGTGTGAGATAGGCAAGAGTAAGGCATGTAGCAACATTAGCACGGCAAAGGGCACTCCTTTAAAGGCAAGGAAGGGCAAAAATATTTTAAGTCAAGTGATAGCGATTGCTGTATGAGTCGTACGATTTTTGAATCTAGCACGGGCAACGCCGGGCCATGCTGCTAGCATGTTATATAACTATGGTTTTATCAAGCTTTAATTATTTGTAAAAACAACATAATCAGATACTTAAAGTTATAACTGACTTTTCTCTTACCTTTGACAGCAATTTGAGAACCCCTGCAATCAATTTATCATTTGAAAAACAAATGAGAATTTCTCCAAGCTTCTATGCGAATTTCTTAGAAAAGATGAAGCAATTGGATCAAAGCACCAAAAGACCATGAGATCATTATGCATGAGATAATGGTCGAGTAGGTAAAAGCATCAGTTAAGAGTAGCTAGGTACTTGGTGATCATAAGTTCAATTTTGGGGTCAAGTAATGTTCTCTATGTACTCTAGTTCAGAGCAAAAAGTGTTACCACAAGGAAGTATTACTAAAGAAGAATGAATCCTAGTTGTTGTTTATCATAAGCAAGAAACAAGTATTTGCATTTTATTATATCAATTTAAATGAAGTTGATTCGCTTTCAATCATTAGCATGCAGAAGGTTGGCAGAGTGTGTGACAGCCCTAGGCATCCATATTGGGAGGGCATCTAATCAAAGAGTGAAATAATAATTTAGTTTTAGAAATCTGAAATTGTCTCTTCATTGTAAAAACTCCCTACAGTCCCACAAGCTGGTGTGACTGTGGATCCATGTTTTGATAAGTGTGACTGTGGATCCATGTTTTGATAAGTAAGACTGTGGATCCATGTTTTGATAAGTGAGACTGGAGTAGCCCCCCACCCCGCCCAACTTGAGTCTTAGAGGCATACAATCAAAGAGTTGGCCCCAGGCATCACCAAACCTCTTCATATCACTACTTTCAATACTGTTTTAAGAATAACTATCTCCAACAATCAGAACATCTCAATCATTGTCATATAATGAAGCCTATTCCTGTGTATACAAGTGCAATACTAAAATAAATATATTTCTGATATGCATGCACTTTATTTGATGCTATAAACAATTGTTAACCTTCGAACAAAAAATACATGGCTTTTATAATACTGGGTGTTAAAAATAGTTTTATCTTCAAGAGTTGGTCATTGCTAGTTTGTCCCTTGAAATAATCCATAATGGAAAAAGAGAACAAGTTACTCATAATGAATGGTAAGGTATTTGTGATTGCATTTGAATGAAAAATACTGTCATTCCAAAACATTCATCTCTTTTAAAGAACACTGAATGCAAACTGCCACATCATCATCATCATCATCTCTCTCATGGTTATATGCTTTATTTTCCTTTTACTTTGAACTTTTTAATGTCTTTTTTTCTTCATTTGTTTTGGCTGTGTAATCCAGGAAGCTGATGTTGAACATGTCAGATATGAGTGGCTCTGATTTCTCAAAGGGAAACAAAAGGTTTAGCAGAAGTAGTTGCTATACTTAGATCATACTCATTTGGCATTGCCACTTGTAGATTGTTGTTGTTGTTACTGCTGCTGTTGGCTTTTGTTCAGGCACAAAGGGACCCTGCCGCTCTAAGCTGCAAGGATTCAAGTCAGCTACAAATTGCAATAATACACGAATCATTATGTGGCAGCACACTTGTATGTAGGGTGTAAAAAGCAAGTGTCAATCCATGAAAAATAGTGTCTATTAATAAGAGCATGAATAAAAGACATTAAACTAAAACAGAATTACATTTAAATAGTCGTTGTCAGTCAGGTGAGTTGGAAGGGAGGATAGGAGAGGAAAAAGTGAGATAAGAAAAGAGGAAAAAATGAATAAGTAACAAAAACAAAGAATGAAAAGGGAGAAAGAGAAGTAGAAGTAGAAGACAAAGTGAAAATGAGAAAAAAAAATGAATAGGAAGAATGGAATAGTAGAGAGAAAGAGAGAAAAGAAAGAAATATGGAAAGAAGAGAAAGAGAGAAAAGAAAGAAATATGGAAAGAAGAGAAAGAGAGAAAAGAAAGAACTATGGAAAGAGGAGAAAGAGAGAAAAGAAAGAAATATGGAAGGAAGAGAAAGAGAGAAAAGAAAGAAATATGGAAAGAAGAGAAAGAGAGAAAAGAAAGAAATATGGGAAGAAGAGAAAGAGAGAAAAGAAAGAAATATGGAAAGAAGAGGAAGAGAGAAAAAGAAAGAAATATGGAAAGAAGAGAAAGAGAGAAAAGAAAGAAATATGGAAAGAAGAGAAAGAGAGAAAAGAAAGAAATATGGAAAGAAGAGAAAGAGAGAAAAGAAAGAAATATGGGAAGAAGAGAAAGAGAGAAAAGAAAGAAATATGGAAGGAAGAGGAAGAGAAAAAATAAAGAAATATGGAAAGAAGAGAAAGAGAGAAAAGAAAGAAATATGGAAGGAAGAGGAAGAGAGAAAAGAAAGAAATATGGAAGAAAGAGAAAGTGAGAAAAGAAAGAAATATGGAAGGAAGAGAAAGAGAGAAAAGAAAGAAATATGGAAAGAAGAGAAAGAGAGTAAAGAAAGAAATATGGAAGGAAGAGGAAGAGAGAAAAGAATGAAATATGGAAAGAGGAGAAAGAGAGAAAAGAAAGAAATATGGAAGGAAGAGAAAGAGAGAAAAGAAAGAAATATGAAAGAAAGAGGAAGAGAGAAAAGAAAGAAATATGGAAAGAAGAGAAAGAGAGAAAAGAAAGAAATATGGAAAGAAGAGAAAGAGAGAAAACAAAGAAATATGGAAAGAAGGGAAAGAGAGAAAACAAAGAAATATGGAAGAAAGAGAAAGTGAGAAAAAGAAAGAAATATGGAAGGAAGAGAAAGAGAGAAAAGAAAGAAATATGGAAAGAAGAGAAAGAGAGAAAACAAAGAAATATGGAAGAAAGAGAAAGTGAGAAAAACAAATATTGAAAGAAGAGAAAGAGAGAAAAGAAAGAAATATGGAAAGGAGAGAAGGAGAGAAAGGAAAGAAATATGGAAAGGAGAGAAAGAGAGAAAACAAAAATATGGAAGAAGGAGAAAGTGAGAAAAACAAATATTGAAAGAAGAGAAAGAGAGAAAAGAAAGAAATATGGAAAGGAGAGAAGGAGAGAAAGGAAAGAAATATGGAAAGGAGAGAAAGAGAGAAAAGAAAGAAATATGGAAAGAAGAGGAAGAGAGACAAGAAAGAAATATGGAAAGAAGAGAAAGAGAGAAAACAAAGAAATATGGAAGAAAGAGAAAGTGAGAAAAACAAATATTGAAAGAAGAGAAAGAGAGAAAAGAAAGAAATATGGAAGGAAGAGGAAGAGAGAAAAGAAAAAAATATGGAAGGAAGAGGAAGAGAGAAAAGAAAGAAATATGGAAGGAAGAGGAAGAGAGAAAAGAAAGAAATATGGAAAGAAGAGGAAGAGAGAAAAGAAAGAAATATGGAAAGAAGAGAAAGAGAGAAAACAAAGAAATATGGAAGAAAGAGAAAGTGAGAAAAAGAAAGAAATATGGAAGGAAGAGGAAGAGAGAAAAAAAAGAATTATGGAAACAGGAGAAAGAGAGAAAAGAAAGAAATATGAAAGAAAGAGGAAGAGAGAAAAGAAAGAAATATGAAAGAAAGAGGAAGAGAGAAAAGAAAGAAATATGGAAGGAAGAGAAAGAGAGAAAAGAAAGAAATATGGAAGGAAGAGGAAGAGAGAAAAGAAAGAAATATGTAAAGAGGAGAAAGAGAGAAAAAAGAAATATGGAAAGAAGAGAAAGAGAGAAAAGAAAGAAATATGGAAAGAAGAGGAAGAGAGAAAAGAAAGAAATATGGAAAGGAGAGAAGGAGAGAAAAGAAAGAAATATGGAAAGAAGAGAAAGAGAGAAAACAAAGAAATATGGAAGAAAGAGAAAGTGAGAGAAAGAAAGAAATATGGAAGGAAGAGAAAGAGAGAAAAGAAAGAAATATGGAAGGAAGAGGAAGAGAGAAAAGAAAGAAATATGTAAAGAGGAGAAAGAGAGAAAAGAAAGAAATATGGAAGGAAGAGAAAGAGAGAACAGAAAGAAATATGGAAAGAAGAGAAAGAGAGAAAAGAAAGAAATATGGAAAGAAGAGGAAGAGAGAAAAGAAAGAAATATTGAAAGAAGAGGAAGAGAGAAAAGAAAGAAATACGGAAGAAAGAGAGAGTGAGAAAAGAAAGAAATATGGAAGGAAGAGAAAGAGAGAAAAGAAAGAAATATGGAAGGAAGAGGAAGAGAGAAAAAAAGAAATATGGAAGGAAGAGGAAGAGAGAAAAGAAAGAAATATGGAAGGAAGAGAAAGAGAGAAAAGAAAGAAATATGGAAGGAAGAGAAAGGGAGAAAAGAAAGAAATATGAAAGAAAGAGGAAGAGAGAAAAGAAAGAAATATGGAAGGAAGAGGAAGAGAGAAAAGAAAGAAATATGGAAGGAAGAGAAAGGGAGAAAAGAAAGAAATTTGGAAGGAAGAGAAAGGGAGAAAAGAAAGAAATATGGAAGGAAGAGAAAGGGAGAAAAGAAAGAAATATGGAAGGAAGAGAAAGGGAGAAAAGAAAGAAATATGGAAGGAAGAGAAAGGGAGAAAAGAAAGAAATATGGAAGGAAGAGAAAGAGAGAAAAGAAAGAAATATGGAAAGAATAGAAAGAGAGAAAAGAAAGAACTATGGAAAGAAGAGAAAGAGAGAAAAGAAAGAAATATGGAAGAAAGAGAAAGAGAGAAAAAGAAATATGGGAGGAAGAGAAAGAGAGAAAAGAAAGAAATATGGAAGGAAGAGGAAGAGAGAAAAGAAAGAAATATGTAAAGAGGAGAAAGAGAGAAAAAAGAAATATGGAAAGAAGAGAAAGAGAGAAAAGAAAGAACTATGGAAAGAAGAGAAAGAGAGAAAAGAAAGAAATATGGAAGGAAGAGAAAGGGAGAAAAGGAAGAAATATGGAAGGAAGAGAAAGGGAGAAAAGAAAGAAATTTGGAAGGAAGAGAAAAAGAGAAAAGAAAGAAATATGGAAAGAAGATGAAGAGAGAAAAGAAAGAAATGTGGAAAGGAGAGAAGGAGAGAAAAGAAAGAAATATGGAAAGGAGAGAAAGAGAGAAAAGAAAGAAATATGGAAAGAAGAGGAAGAGAGAAAAGAAAGAAATATGGAAAGAAGAGAAAAAGAGAAAACAAAGAAATATGGAAGAAAGAGAAAGTGAGAAAAAGAAAGAAATATGGAAGGAAGAGAAAGAGAGAAAAGAAAGAAATATGAAAGAAAGAGGAAGAGAGAAAAGAAAGAAATATGGAAAGAAGAGAAAGAGAGAAAAGAAAGAAATATGAAAGAAAGAGGAAGAGAGAAAAGAAAGAAATATGGAAAGAAGAGAAAGAGAGAAAACAAAGAAATATGGAAGAAAGAGAAAGTGAGAAAAAGAAAGAAATATGGAAGGAAGAGAAAGAGAGAAAAGAAAGAAATATGGAAAGGAGAGAAGGAGAGAAAAGAAAGAAATATGGAAAGAAGAGAAAGAGAGAAAACAAAGAAATATGGAAGAAAGAGAAAGTGAGAAAAAGAAAGAAATATGGAAGGAAGAGAAAGAGAGAAAAGAAAGAAATATGGAAGGAAGAGGAAGAGAGAAAAGAAAGAAATATGTAAAGAGGAGAAAGAGAGAAAAAAAGAAATATGGAAAGAAGAGAAAGAGAGAACAGAAAGAAATATGGAAAGAAGAGAAAGAGAGAAAAGAAAGAAATATGGAAAGAAGAGGAAGAGAGAAAAGAAAGAAATATCGAAAGAAGAGGAAGAGAGAAAAGAAAGAAATACGGAAGAAAGAGAGAGTGAGAAAAGAAAGAAATATGGAAGGAAGATAAAGAGAGAAAAGAAAGAAATATGGAAAAAAGAGAAAGGGAGAAAAGAAAGAAATATGGAAGGAAGAGAAAGAGAGAAAAGAAAGAAATATGGAAAAAAGAGAAAGGGAGAAAAGAAAGAAATATGGAAGGAAGAGAAAGAGAGAAAAGAAAGAAATATGGAAGGAAGAGAAAGAGAGAAAAGAAAGAAATATGGAAAGAAGAGGAAGAGAGAAAAGAAAGAAATATGGAAAGAAGAGAAAGAGAGAAAACAAAGAAATATGGAAGAAAGAGAAAGTGAGAAAAAGAAAGAAATATGGAAGGAAGAGAAAGAGAGAAAAGAAAGAAATATGTAAAGAGGAGAAACAGAGAAAAGAAAGAAATATGGAAAGAAGAGAAAGAGAGAAAATAAAGAAATATGGAAAGAAGAATAAGAGAGAAAAGAAAGAAATATGGGAAGAAGAGAAAGAGAAAAAGAAATATGGAAAAGAGAGAAAGAGAGAAAAGAGAGAAATATGGAAAGAAGAGAAAGAGAGAAAAGAAATAAATATGGAAGGAAGAGAAGGAGAGAACAGAAAGAAACATGGAAAGAAGAGAAAGAGAGAAAAGAAAGAAATATGGAAGGAAGAGAAAGAGAGAAAAGAAAGAAATATGGAAAGGAGAGAAAAAGAGAAAAGAAAGAAATATAGAAAGAAGAGAAATAGAGAAAAGAAAAAAATATGGCAGGAAGAGAAAGTGAGAAAAGAAAGAAATATGGAAGAAAGAGAAAGAGAGAAAAGAAATAAATATGGAAGAAAGAGGAAGAGGGAAAAGAAAGAAATATGGAAGAAAGAGAAAGTGAGAAAAAGAAAGAAATATGGAAGGAAGAGAAAGTGAGAAAAAGAAAGAAATATGGAAGGAAGAGAAAGAGAGAAAAGAAAGAACTATGGAAAGAAGAGAAAGAGAGAAAAAAAAGAAATATGGGAAGAAGTGAAAGAGAGAAAAGAAAGAAATATGGAAAGAAGAGGAAGAGAAAAGAAAGAAATATGGAAAGAAGAGAAATTGAGAAAAGAAAGAAATATGGAAGGAAGAGAAAGAGAGAAAAGAAAGAAATATGGAAAGGAGAGAACGAGACAAAAGAAAGAAATATGGAAGGAAGAGGCAGAGAGAAAAGAAAGAAATATGGAAAGAAGAGGAAGAGAAAAGAAAGAAATATGGAAAGAAGAGAAATTGAGAAAAGAAAGAAATATGGAAGGAAGAGAAAGAGAGAAAAGAAAGAAATATGGAAAGGAGAGAACGAGACAAAAGAAAGAAATATGGAAGGAAGATGAAGAGAGAAAAGAAAGAAATATGGAAGAAAGAGAGAGTGAGAAAAGAAAGAAATATGGAAGGAAGAGAAAGAGAGAAAAGAAAGAAATATGGAAAGAAGAGAAAGAGAGAAAAGAAAGAAATATGGAAAGAAGAGGAAGAGAAAAGAAAGAAATATGGAAAGAAGAGAAAGAGAGAAAAGAAAGAAATATGGAAAGGAGAGAAGGAGAGAAAGGAAAGAAATATGGAAAGGAGAGAAAGAGAGAAAAGAAAGAAATATGGAAAGAAGAGAAATAGAGAAAAGAAAGAAATATGGAAGGAAGAAGAAGAGAGAAAAGAAAGAAATATGGAAGGAAGAGAAAGAGAGAAAAGAAATAAATATGGAAGAAAGAGGAAGAGGGAAAAGAAAGAAATATGGAAAGAGGAGAAAGAGAGAAAAAAAGAAATATGGAAAGAAGAGAAAGAGAGAACAGAAAGAAATATGGAAAGAAGAGAAAGAGAGAAAAGAAAGAAATATGGAAAGAAGAGGAAGAGAGAAAAGAAAGAAATATGGAAAGAAGAGGAAGAGAGAAAAGAAAGAAACACGGAAGAAAGAGAGAGTGAGAAAAGAAAGAAATATGGAAGGAAGATAAAGAGAGAAAAGAAAGAAATATGGAAAAAAGAGAAAGGGAGAAAAGAAAGAAATATGGAAGGAAGAGAAAGAGAGAAAAGAAAGAAATATGGAAAAAAGAGAAAGGGAGAAAAGAAAGAAATATGGAAGGAAGAGAAAGAGAGAAAAGAAAGAAATATGGAAGGAAGAGAAAGAGAGAAAAGAAAGAAATATGGAAAGAAGAGGAAGAGAGAAAAGAAAGAAATATGGAAAGAAGAGAAAGAGAGAAAACAAAGAAATATGGAAGAAAGAGAAAGTGAGAAAAAGAAAGAAATATGGAAGGAAGAGAAAGAGAGAAAAGAAAGAAATATGTAAAGAGGAGAAACAGAGAAAAGAAAGAAATATGGAAAGAAGAGAAAGAGAGAAAATAAAGAAATATGGAAAGAAGAATAAGAGAGAAAAGAAAGAAATATGGGAAGAAGAGAAAGAGAAAAAGAAATATGGAAAAGAGAGAAAGAGAGAAATATGGAAAGAAGAGAAAGAGAGAAAAGAAATAAATATGGAAGGAAGAGAAGGAGAGAACAGAAAGAAACATGGAAAGAAGAGAAAGAGAGAAAAGAAAGAAATATGGAAGGAAGAGAAAGAGAGAAAAGAAAGAAATATGGAAAGGAGAGAAAAAGAGAAAAGAAAGAAATATAGAAAGAAGAGAAATAGAGAAAAGAAAGAAATATGGAAAGAAGAGAAAGAGAGAAAAGAAAAAAATATGGCAGGAAGAGAAAGTGAGAAAAGAAAGAAATATGGAAGAAAGAGAAAGAGAGAAAAGAAATAAATATGGAAGAAAGAGGAAGAGGGAAAAGAAAGAAATATGGAAAGAAGAGAAAGAGAGAAAAGAAAGAAATATGGAAGGAAGAGAAAGAGAGAAAAGAAAGAAATATGGAAAGAAGAGAAAAAGAGAAAAGAAAGAAATATGGAAAGAAGAATAAGAGAGAAAAGAAAGAAATATGGAAAGAAGAGAAAGAGAGAAAAGAAATAAATGTGGAAAGAGGAGGAAGAGAGAAAAGAAAGAAATATGGAAAGAAGAGAAATTGAGAAAAGAAAGAAATATGGAAGGAAGAGAAAGAGAGAAAAGAAAGAAATATGGAAGGAAGAGAAAGAGAGAAAAGAAAGAAATATGGAAGGAAGAGAAAGAGAGAAAAGAAAGAAATATGGAAGGAAGAGAAAGAGAGAAAAGAAAGAAATATGGAAGGAAGAGAAAGAGAGAAAAGAAAGAAATATGGAAGGAAGAGAAAGAGAGAAAAGAAAGATATATGGAAAAGAGAGAAAGAGAGAAAAGAAAGAAATATGGAAGGAAGAGAAAGAGAGAAAAGAAAGAAATGTGGAAAGAAGAGAAAGAGAGAAAAGAAAGAAATATGGAAAGAAGAGAAAGAGAGAAAAGAAAGATATATGGAAAGAAGAGGAAGAGAGAAAAGAAAGAAATATGGAAGGAAGAGGAAGACAGAAAAGAAAGAAATATGGAAAGGAGAGAACGAGACAAAAGAAAGAAATATGGAAGGAAGAGGCAGAGAGAAAAAGAAAGAAATATGGAAGGAAGAGAAAGTGAGAAAAAGAAAGAAATATGGAAGGAAGAGAAAGAGAGAAAAGAAAGAACTATGGAAAGAAGAGAAAGAGAGAAAAAAAAGAAATATGGGAAGAAGTAAAAGAGAGAAAAGAAAGAAATATGGAAAGAAGAGGAAGAGAAAAGAAAGAAATATGGAAAGAAGAGAAATTGAGAAAAGAAAGAAATATGGAAGGAAGAGAAAGAGAGAAAAGAAAGAAATATGGAAAGGAGAGAACGAGACAAAAGAAAGAAATATGGAAGGAAGATGAAGAGAGAAAAGAAAGAAATATGGAAGAAAGAGAGAGTGAGAAAAGAAAGAAATATGGAAGGAAGAGAAAGAGAGAAAAGAAAGAAAGATGGAAAGAAGAGAAAGAGAGAAAACAAAGAAATATGGAAAGAAGAGGAAGAGAAAAGAAAGAAATATGGAAAGAAGAGAAAGAGAGAAAAGAAAGAAATATGGAAAGGAGAGAAAGAGAGAAAGGAAAGAAATATGGAAAGGAGAGAAAGAGAGAAAAGAAAGAAATATGGAAAGAAGAGAAATAGAGAAAAGAAAGAAATATGGAAGGAAGAAGAAGAGAGAAAAGAAAGAAATATGGAAGGAAGAGAAAGAGGGAAAAGAAATAAATATGGAAGAAAGAGGAAGAGGGAGAAGAAAGAAATATGGAAAGAAGAGAAAGAGAGAAAAGAAACAAATATGGAGGGAAGAGAAAGAGAGAAAAGAAAGAAATATGGAAGGAAGAATAAGAGAGAAAAGAAAGAAATATGGGAAGAAGAGAAAGAGAGAAAAGAAACAAATATGGAAGGAAGAGAAAGAGAGAAAAGAAAGAAATATGGAAAGAAGAATAAGAGAGAAAAGAAAGAAATATGGAAAGAAGAGAAAGAGAGAAAAGAAATAAATATGGAAAGAGGAGGAAGAGAGAAAAGAAAGAAATATGGAAAGAAGAGAAAGAGAGAAAAGAAATAAATATGGAAAGAAGAGAAAGAGAGAAAAGAAAGAAATATGGAAGGAAGAGAAAGAGAGAAAAGAAAGAAATATGGAAGGAAGAGAAAGAGAGAAAAGAAAGAAATATGGAAGGAAGAGAAAGAGAGAAAAGAAAGAAATATGGAAGGAAGAGAAAGAGAGAAAAGAAAAAAATATGGAAAGAAGAGAAAGAGAGAAAAGAAACAAATATGGAAGGAAGAGAAAGAGAGAAAAGAAAGAAATATGGAAAGAAGAGAAAGAGAGAAAAGAAAGAAATATGGAAGGAAGAGAAAGAGAGAAAAGAAAGAAATATGGAAGGAAGAGAAAGAGAGAAAAGAAAGATATATGGAAGGAAGAGAAAGAGAGAAAAGAAAGAAATATGGAAGGAAGAGAAAGAGAGAAAAGAAAGAAATATGGAAGGAAGAGAAAGAGAGAAAAGAAAGATATATGGAAAGAAGAGGAAGAGAGAAAAGAAAGAAATATGGAAAGAAGAGAAATTGAGAAAAGAAAGAAATATGGAAAGAAGAGAAATAGAGAAAAGAAAGAAATATGGAAGGAAGAGAAAGAGAGAAAAGAAAGAAATATGGAAGGAAGAGAAAGAGAGAAAAGAAAGAAATATGGAAGGAAGAGAAAGAGAGAAAAGAAAGAAATATGGAAGGAAGAGAAAGAGAGAAAAGAAAGAAATATGGAAGGAAGAGAAAGAGAGAAAAGAAAGAAATATGGAAGGAAGAGAAAGAGAGAAAAGAAAGATATATGGAAAAGAGAGAAAGAGAGAAAAGAAAGAAATATGGAAGGAAGAGAAAGAGAGAAAAGAAAGAAATGTGGAAAGAAGAGAAAGAGAGAAAAGAAAGAAATATGGAAAGAAGAGAAAGAGAGAAAAGAAAGATATATGGAAAGAAGAGGAAGAGAGAAAAGAAAGAAATATGGAAGGAAGAGGAAGACAGAAAAGAAAGAAATATGGAAGAAAGAGAGAGTGAGAAAAGAAAGAAATATGGAAGGAAGAGAAAGAGAGAAAAGAAAGAAATATGGAAAGAATAGCAAGAGAGAAAAGAAAGAAATATGGAAGGAAGATAAAGAGAGAAAAGAAAGAAATATGAAAGAAAGAGGAAGAGAGAAAATAAAGAAATATGGAAAGAAGAGAAAGAGAGAAAACAAAGAAATATGGAAGAAAGAGAAAGTGAGAAAAAGAAAGAAATATGGAAGGAAGAGAAAGAGAGAAAAGAAAGAAATATGAAAGTAAGAGAAAGAGAGAAAAGAAAGAAATATGAAAGTAAGAGGAAGAGAGAAAAGAAAGAAATATGGAAGGAAGAAGAAGAGAGAAAAGAAAGAAATATGGAAAGAAGAGAAAGAGAGAAAAGAAAGAAATATTGAAAGAAGAGGAAGAGAGAAAAGAAAGAAATATGGAAAGAAGAGAAAAAGAGAAAACAAAGAAATATGGAAGAAAGATAAAGTGAGAAAAAGAAAGAAATATGGAAGGAAGAGAAAGAGAGAAAAGAAAGAACTATGGAAAGAAGAGAAAGAGAGAAAAAAAAGAAATATGGAAAGAAGAGAAAGAGAGAAAAAAGAAATATGGAAAGAAGAGAAAGAGAGAAAAGAAAGAAATATGGAAAGGAGAGAAGGAGAGAAAGGAAAGAAATATGGAAAGGAGAGAAAGAGAGAAAAGAAAGAAATATGGAAAGAAGAGGAAGAGAGAAAACAAAGAAATATGGAAAGGAGAGAAGGAGAGAAAGGAAAGAAATATGGAAAGGAGAGAAAGAGAGAAAAGAAAGAAATATGGAAAGAAGAGGAAGAGAGAAAACAAAGAAATATGGAAAGAAGAGAAAGGGAGAAAAGAAAGAAATGTGGAAAGAAGAGAAAGAGAGAAAAGAAAGAAATATGGAAAGAAGAGGAAGAGAAAAGAAAGAAATATGGAAAGAAGAGAAATTGAGAAAAGAAAGAAATATGGAAGGAAGAGAAAGAGAGAAAAGAAAGATATATGGAAAGGAGAGAACGAGACAAAAGAAAGAAATATGGAAGGAAGAGGCAGAGAGAAAAGAAAGAAATGTGGAAAGAAGAGAAAGAGAGAAAAGAAAGAAATGTGGAAAGAAGAGAAAGAGAGAAAAGAAAGAAATATGGAAAGAAGAGAAAGAGAGAAAAGAAAGATATATGGAAAGAAGAGGAAGAGAGAAAAGAAAGAAATATGGAAGGAAGATGAAGAGAGAAAAGAAAGAAATATGGAAGAAAGAGAGAGTGAGAAAAGAAAGAAATATGGAAGGAAGAGAAAGAGAGAAAAGAAAGAAATATGGAAAGAATAGCAAGAGAGAAAAGAAAGAAATATGGAAAGGAGAGAAAGAGAGAAAAGGAATAATTATGGAAAGGAGAGAAAGAGAGAAAAAGAAATAAACATGGAAGGAAGAGGAAGAGAGAAAAGAAAGAAATATGGAAGGAAGAGAATGAAAGAAATATGGAAAGAAGAGAAAGAGAGAAAAGAAAGAAATATGGAAGGAAGAGAGAAAAGAAAGAAATATAGAAAGAAGAGAAAGAGAGAAAAGAAAGAAATATGGAAGGGAGGGAAAGAGAGAAAAGAAAGAAATATGGAAAGAAGAGAAAGAGAGAAAAGAAAGAAATATGGATGGAAGAGGAAGAGAGAAAAGAAACAAATATGGAAGGAAGAGAAAGAGAGAAAAGAAAGAAATATGGAAAGAAGAGAAAGAGAGAAAAGAAAGAAATATGGAAGGAAGAGAAAGAGAGAAAAGAAAGAAATATGGAAGGAAGAGAAAGAGAGAAAAGAAAGATATATGGAAGGAAGAGAAAGAGAGAAAAGAAAGAAATATGGAAGGAAGAGAAAGAGAGAAAAGAAAGAAATATGGAAGGAAGAGAAAGAGAGAAAAGAAAGATATATGGAAAGAAGAGGAAGAGAGAAAAGAAAGAAATATGGAAAGAAGAGAAATTGAGAAAAGAAAGAAATATGGAAAGAAGAGAAATAGAGAAAAGAAAGAAATATGGAAGGAAGAGAAAGAGAGAAAAGAAAGAAATATGGAAGGAAGAGAAAGAGAGAAAAGAAAGAAATATGGAAGGAAGAGAAAGAGAGAAAAGAAAGAAATATGGAAGGAAGAGAAAGAGAGAAAAGAAAGAAATATGGAAGGAAGAGAAAGAGAGAAAAGAAAGAAATATGGAAGGAAGAGAAAGAGAGAAAAGAAAGATATATGGAAAAGAGAGAAAGAGAGAAAAGAAAGAAATATGGAAGGAAGAGAAAGAGAGAAAAGAAAGAAATGTGGAAAGAAGAGAAAGAGAGAAAAGAAAGAAATATGGAAAGAAGAGAAAGAGAGAAAAGAAAGATATATGGAAAGAAGAGGAAGAGAGAAAAGAAAGAAATATGGAAGGAAGAGGAAGACAGAAAAGAAAGAAATATGGAAGAAAGAGAGAGTGAGAAAAGAAAGAAATATGGAAGGAAGAGAAAGAGAGAAAAGAAAGAAATATGGAAAGAATAGCAAGAGAGAAAAGAAAGAAATATGGAAGGAAGATAAAGAGAGAAAAGAAAGAAATATGAAAGAAAGAGGAAGAGAGAAAATAAAGAAATATGGAAAGAAGAGAAAGAGAGAAAACAAAGAAATGTGGAAGAAAGAGAAAGTGAGAAAAAGAAAGAAATATGGAAGGAAGAGAAAGAGAGAAAAGAAAGAAATATGAAAGTAAGAGAAAGAGAGAAAAGAAAGAAATATGAAAGTAAGAGGAAGAGAGAAAAGAAAGAAATATGGAAGGAAGAAGAAGAGAGAAAAGAAAGAAATATGGAAAGAAGAGAAAGAGAGAAAAGAAAGAAATATTGAAAGAAGAGGAAGAGAGAAAAGAAAGAAATATGGAAAGAAGAGAAAAAGAGAAAACAAAGAAATATGGAAGAAAGATAAAGTGAGAAAAAGAAAGAAATATGGAAGGAAGAGAAAGAGAGAAAAGAAAGAACTATGGAAAGAAGAGAAAGAGAGAAAAAAAAGAAATATGGAAAGAAGAGAAAGAGAGAAAAAAGAAATATGGAAAGAAGAGAAAGAGAGAAAAGAAAGAAATATGGAAAGGAGAGAAGGAGAGAAAGGAAAGAAATATGGAAAGGAGAGAAAGAGAGAAAAGAAAGAAATATGGAAAGAAGAGGAAGAGAGAAAACAAAGAAATATGGAAAGGAGAGAAGGAGAGAAAGGAAAGAAATATGGAAAGGAGAGAAAGAGAGAAAAGAAAGAAATATGGAAAGAAGAGGAAGAGAGAAAACAAAGAAATATGGAAAGAAGAGAAAGGGAGAAAAGAAAGAAATGTGGAAAGAAGAGAAAGAGAGAAAAGAAAGAAATATGGAAAGAAGAGGAAGAGAAAAGAAAGAAATATGGAAAGAAGAGAAATTGAGAAAAGAAAGAAATATGGAAGGAAGAGAAAGAGAGAAAAGAAAGATATATGGAAAGGAGAGAACGAGACAAAAGAAAGAAATATGGAAGGAAGAGGCAGAGAGAAAAGAAAGAAATGTGGAAAGAAGAGAAAGAGAGAAAAGAAAGAAATGTGGAAAGAAGAGAAAGAGAGAAAAGAAAGAAATATGGAAAGAAGAGAAAGAGAGAAAAGAAAGATATATGGAAAGAAGAGGAAGAGAGAAAAGAAAGAAATATGGAAGGAAGATGAAGAGAGAAAAGAAAGAAATATGGAAGAAAGAGAGAGTGAGAAAAGAAAGAAATATGGAAGGAAGAGAAAGAGAGAAAAGAAAGAAATATGGAAAGAATAGCAAGAGAGAAAAGAAAGAAATATGGAAAGGAGAGAAAGAGAGAAAAGGAATAATTATGGAAAGGAGAGAAAGAGAGAAAAAGAAATAAACATGGAAGGAAGAGGAAGAGAGAAAAGAAAGAAATATGGAAGGAAGAGAATGAAAGAAATATGGAAAGAAGAGAAAGAGAGAAAAGAAAGAAATATGGAAGGAAGAGAGAAAAGAAAGAAATATAGAAAGAAGAGAAAGAGAGAAAAGAAAGAAATATGGAAGGGAGGGAAAGAGAGAAAAGAAAGAAATATGGAAAGAAGAGAAAGAGAGAAAAGAAAGAAATATGGATGGAAGAGGAAGAGAGAAAAGAAAGAAATATGGAAAGAAGAGAAAGAGAGAAAAGGAATAATTATGGAAAGGAGAGAAAGAGAGAAAAAGAAATAAACATGGAAGGAAGAGGAAGAGAGAAAAGAAAGAAATATGGAAGGAAGAGAATGAAAGAAATATGGAAAGAAGAGAAAGAGAGAAAAGAAAGAAATATGGAAGGAAGAGAGAAAAGAAAGAAATATAGAAAGAAGAGAAAGAGAGAAAAGAAAGAAATATGGAAGGAAGGGAAAGAGAGAAAAGAAAGAAATATGGAAAGAAGAGAAAGAGAGAAAAGAAAGAAATATGGATGGAAGAGGAAGAGAGAAAAGAAAGAAATATGGAAAGAAGAGAAAGAGAGAAAAGAAAGAAATAAGGAAAGAAGAGAAAGAGAGAGAAGAAAGAAATATGTAAAGAAGAGGAAGAGAGAAAAGAAAGAAATATGGAAGGAAGAGGAAGAGAGAAAAGAAAGAAATATGGAAAGAAGAGGAAGAGAGAAAAGAAAGAAATATGGAAAGGAGAGAAAGAGAGAAAAGAAAGAAATATGGAAAGAAGAGAAAGAGAGAAAAGAAAGAAATATGGAAGGAAGAGAAAGGGAGAAAAGAAAGAAATATGGAAGGAAGAGGAAGAGAGATAAGAAAGAAATATGGTAGGAAGAGGAAGAGAGAAAAGAAAGAAATATGGAAGGAAGAGGAAGACAGAAAAGAAAGAAATATGGAAGGGAGAGAAAGAGAGAAAAGAAAGAAATATGGAAGGAAGAGGAAGAGAGAAACGAAAGAAATATGGAAAGAGAAAGAGAGAAAAGAAAGAAATATGGAAAGAAGAGAAAGAGAGAAAAGAAAGAACTATGGAAAGAAGAGAAAGAGAGAAAAAAAAGAAATATGGAAAGAAGTGAAAGGGAGAAAAGAAAGAAATATGGGAAGAAGTGAAAGAGAGAAAAGAAAGAAATATGGAAAGAAGAGGAAGAGAAAAGAAAGAAATATGGAAAGAAGAGAAATTGAGAAAAGAAAGAAATATGGAAGGAAGAGAAAGAGAGAAAAGAAAGAAATATGGAAAGGAGAGAACGAGACAAAAGAAAGAAATATGGAAGGAAGAGGCAGAGAGAAAAGAAAGAAATGTGGAAAGAAGAGAAAGAGAGAAAAGAAAGAAATGTGGAAAGAAGAGGAAGAGAGAAAAGAAAGATATATGGAAAGAAGAGGAAGAGAGAAAAGAAAGATATATGGAAAGAAGAGGAAGAGAGAAAAGAAAGAAATATGGAAGGAAGATGAAGAGAGAAAAGAAAGAAATATGGAAGAAAGAGAGAGTGAGAAAAGAAAGAAATATGGAAGGAAGAGAAAGAGAGAAAAGAAAGAAATATGGAAAGAATAGCAAGAGAGAAAAGAAAGAAATATGGAAAGGAGAGAAAGAGAGAAAAGAAAGAAATCTGTAAAGGAGAGAAAGAGAGAAAAGGAATAATTATGGAAAGGAGAGAAAGAGAGAAAAAGAAATAAACATGGAAGGAAGAGGAAGAGAGAAAAGAAAGAAATATGGAAGGAAGAGAATGAAAGAAATATGGAAAGAAGAGAAAGAGAGAAAAGAAAGAAATATGGAAGGAAGAGAGAAAAGAAAGAAATATAGAAAGAAGAGAAAGAGAGAAAAGAAAGAAATATGGAAGGAAGGGAAAGAGAGAAAAGAAAGAAATATGGAAAGAAGAGAAAGAGAGAAAAGAAAGAAATAAGGAAAGAAGAGAAAGAGAGAGAAGAAAGAAATATGTAAAGAAGAGGAAGAGAGAAAAGAAAGAAATATGGAAGGAAGAGGAAGAGAGAAAAGAAAGAAATATGGAAAGAAGAGGAAGAGAGAAAAGAAAGAAATATGGAAAGGAGAGAAAGAGAGAAAAGAAAGATATATGGAAAGGAGAGAAAGAGAGAAAAGAAAGAAATATGGAAGGAAGAGGAAGAGAGATAAGAAAGAAATATGGTAGGAAGAGGAAGAGAGAAAAGAAAGAAATATGGAAGGAAGAGGAAGACAGAAAAGAAAGAAATATGGAAGGGAGAGAAAGAGAGAAAAGAAAGAAATATGGAAGGAAGAGGAAGAGAGAAACGAAAGAAATATGGAAAGAAGAGAAAGAGAGAAAAGAAAGAAATATGGAAAGAAGAGAAAGAGAGAAAAGAAAGAAATATGGAAAGAAGAGGAAGAGAGAGAAGAAAGAAATATGGAAGGAAGAGAAAGAGAGAAAAGAAAGAAATATGGAAAGAAGAGAAAGAGAGAAAAGAAAGAAATATGGAAGGAAGAGAGAAAAGAAAGAAATATAGAAAGAAGAGAAAGAGAGAAAAGAAAGAAATATGGAAGGAAGGGAAAGAGAGAAAAGAAAGAAATATGGAAAGAAGAGAAAGAGAGAAAAGAAAGAAATATGGATGGAAGAGGAAGAGAGAAAAGAAAGAAATATGGAAAGAAGAGAAAGAGAGAAAAGAAAGAAATAAGGAAAGAAGAGAAAGAGAGAGAAGAAAGAAATATGTAAAGAAGAGGAAGAGAGAAAAGAAAGAAATATGGAAGGAAGAGGAAGAGAGAAAAGAAAGAAATATGGAAAGAAGAGGAAGAGAGAAAAGAAAGAAATATGGAAAGGAGAGAAAGAGAGAAAAGAAAGAAATATGGAAAGAAGAGAAAGAGAGAAAAGAAAGAAATATGGAAGGAAGAGAAAGGGAGAAAAGAAAGAAATATGGAAGGAAGAGGAAGAGAGATAAGAAAGAAATATGGTAGGAAGAGGAAGAGAGAAAAGAAAGAAATATGGAAGGAAGAGGAAGACAGAAAAGAAAGAAATATGGAAGGGAGAGAAAGAGAGAAAAGAAAGAAATATGGAAGGAAGAGGAAGAGAGAAACGAAAGAAATATGGAAAGAGAAAGAGAGAAAAGAAAGAAATATGGAAAGAAGAGAAAGAGAGAAAAGAAAGAACTATGGAAAGAAGAGAAAGAGAGAAAAAAAAGAAATATGGAAAGAAGTGAAAGGGAGAAAAGAAAGAAATATGGGAAGAAGTGAAAGAGAGAAAAGAAAGAAATATGGAAAGAAGAGGAAGAGAAAAGAAAGAAATATGGAAAGAAGAGAAATTGAGAAAAGAAAGAAATATGGAAGGAAGAGAAAGAGAGAAAAGAAAGAAATATGGAAAGGAGAGAACGAGACAAAAGAAAGAAATATGGAAGGAAGAGGCAGAGAGAAAAGAAAGAAATGTGGAAAGAAGAGAAAGAGAGAAAAGAAAGAAATGTGGAAAGAAGAGGAAGAGAGAAAAGAAAGATATATGGAAAGAAGAGGAAGAGAGAAAAGAAAGATATATGGAAAGAAGAGGAAGAGAGAAAAGAAAGAAATATGGAAGGAAGATGAAGAGAGAAAAGAAAGAAATATGGAAGAAAGAGAGAGTGAGAAAAGAAAGAAATATGGAAGGAAGAGAAAGAGAGAAAAGAAAGAAATATGGAAAGAATAGCAAGAGAGAAAAGAAAGAAATATGGAAAGGAGAGAAAGAGAGAAAAGAAAGAAATCTGTAAAGGAGAGAAAGAGAGAAAAGGAATAATTATGGAAAGGAGAGAAAGAGAGAAAAAGAAATAAACATGGAAGGAAGAGGAAGAGAGAAAAGAAAGAAATATGGAAGGAAGAGAATGAAAGAAATATGGAAAGAAGAGAAAGAGAGAAAAGAAAGAAATATGGAAGGAAGAGAGAAAAGAAAGAAATATAGAAAGAAGAGAAAGAGAGAAAAGAAAGAAATATGGAAGGAAGGGAAAGAGAGAAAAGAAAGAAATATGGAAAGAAGAGAAAGAGAGAAAAGAAAGAAATAAGGAAAGAAGAGAAAGAGAGAGAAGAAAGAAATATGTAAAGAAGAGGAAGAGAGAAAAGAAAGAAATATGGAAGGAAGAGGAAGAGAGAAAAGAAAGAAATATGGAAAGAAGAGGAAGAGAGAAAAGAAAGAAATATGGAAAGGAGAGAAAAGATAAAGATTGAATAAAATAGTGGTTTGGGAAATGATATGAAATTGAGAAGAGAAAAGAAAACTGAATGATGAGGAGTAGTAGTAGACAATTTGGAAGTGAAAGGAGAAAATAAAAAAGACCTAATGAAGAGGAGGAATGAGAGAAAAAATTAAAAGATTGAATGAAGAGTAGTAGTGGGAGAAAATGTGAAAGAGTGAAAAGAAAAAGACTAAATGAAGAAGGAGCATAGAAGGCAAGTTGAACTTGAGGAACGGAGAAAAAAAGTTAAGGAAAATGAGAAGTGGGGTCTGAATGAATGTGGGAAAAGAAAAATATCTGTAGAAGAGAAAGAGAGAGAGAGAGAGAGAGATGAATGAAAGAAAAAAAGATTTGTATAGTGAAGATGAAAAAAACATAAGAAAAGGAAAAGCTGGATTGAAGATGAAGACAAAGAAAAAATAAAGATGCTAAGCAGAAAGCAAAATCAAAGATGGATCAGAAAAGAGAATGGTATATGAATGAAAGACGTGAAAAAGAGAAAGAAAATGAGGAAAACAAAAGAGGAAGAATGAAAACGACTGAAAGAAAACGTGATAGGAGAAAAATGCAAAGAGGGATAGGATTTAAGATAGAAGAGCTGTAAAAGGCGAAGAGTGGAAAAGAAAAGAGGTTTTAAGAAAGAAAAAAGAAACAGGAAGGAAAATAAAAGAATAAGAGAATAGAGGTGTAGTGAAAAGCAACACATTTCCTATCGAAAATAAACTGACAAGGCAAAAGTTAATAAAAACTTATAAGAGGGTTTGTGGACTGAAAACAATAAGAAAGAAAGAAACCACTAAAAGATAAAAGAAGAGGAAAGAGGATTTAGCAAAAATAAAGAGGATAAATGAATATAAGAAGATGGAAACCATTATTCACCTAAAAATCATAATCTTTAGAAAATACTCTACACCATTGAACATTTTCTTATCCATCAATTGGAGTCAAGAATTTTCTTTTCATTAACCAGCAAGGACATTTCTTTTCAAGGACATCACACTTCATCTGGGTCAAACATTATTACTTACTATCTTCCACTGAACTGTATTCTCTCAATTTAATCTCCTGGCAATTTAAGGAAAAATAATTTTTCCCAAACATTTTAGGAAAGATTAAACAACATTACAGCTATTAGTTTTAATTTTTCCTTGTTTTATTTATTTTTTTTACTTCTATTTTCTTTGTCCTGAGTTTTAAGAGTTAAGGTTTGAGAGAGCTCAAATTTAATTCCTGAGATAGATTTGATGTAGTTTATTTACTGAAATATGCCTGAAAGAATATCTTAAGCTTTAAAACAATGAATGCAATGGCAAGCATTTGTTGTAGAGTAATCAAAAACAGGAAGTTCTTGAGGGTGAATGGATGCTATGAAATTGCAAAACTATACTGGTTGCTAATGAATGCATCATATTTGAAAAAATCAGAAGATTAAATGAGTCAGTATTTGACAAATCTTTTCATTTTCTATATTTTTCTTTATTCCTTTCTTATGCTTTCAGTTCTTTCATCAGTCAAACTTTATTTTTTCTTGTTTTTTTCATTTTTTTTTTTACTTTCCTGGTTGTCTTTTTCTGTTATCCTGTTCATTCCTGAGTTTCCCTTTTATTTATTCTACTTTCTTGTTCATCACATCCCCTCCTTGTCTCATCTTTATCTTTCTTGCATTGTCCTCCTCATCTCTTTATTTGTTATTTTCTTTTTTCATAGCTTTTACCCTATTCTCCTAATAAGGCTCCAAATATATTTTACTACATCTTTCAGATTTGAAAAAAAAAAACACCACCTCTTTAAATAGGGGTACACTTCCTTCAAACTTGAGAAGGAAGGCGTATCAGTTGCAGATAGCTGTAAGCTATCAGTTAGTATCTCTATTAAGTGAAGAGAGAAAATGTAAAAATATACTGCAGTGTTGTACTTACTATTTTATTAGTATCATTATTAGTAGTATTAGTAGTAGTAATGAAAAGTGAAGACTACCTTAGTATATGTGATGATGACATTGGACCTTTTATTATTATTATTATTATGACTGTTATAACACTTAGAGAACAGCACAATTTAAAAAAAGAAAAAAAACTATTTTTCTTTTCTTTTTCTTAAATTGCACTTTTCTCTAAAATATTGGAATAGTTATGTCAATCATTTTGTTTATTATTATTATTATTATTATTATTATTATTATTATTATTAATAATCATAATAATAAATGGTATGATCCTGTACCATTGAGAGTAATGTAAGGAGAAGGTAAGTCAAAGATAATCTGCAACCATGATTTTCAAACAAACTGCAGATTGTGTTTTTGAACACTGAAAACTAAATATGGTCATCCTGAACACAAGTGAAAATGAATGCCAAATAAGAGATGTGACCATACCTGCTGACTACAATAAAACAGCAAAGCAAATAGAAAAAAATCATTAACTCTTCTGAACTGATGGTGGAGGTTGTCAGGTTGTGGAAAATGCTGGAGAAAAAATGATTGGGTCACTTGGCTCCATCCCATTACGTTTAAAAAAATGTGTTGACCAACTTGGTGTAAATACAACTTTACAAATGTGACAAAAAATCTGTCCTATTGGATATAGCAAGCATACTTAAAAATGTACTGTTTGAGGTCCTTGTGAATTGACAGGCAGTATCTTTGTTGGTACACAACAATACTATGAAACATTCAATATAAAATAATAACAACAATAGAAGAAAAGAAATCAGAGATTGTATAATATCAGCAGTAGTGATAATGTTAGATTTACTATTTATTATTATTACTAGTGTACTCTGTGCCATAAAAAATGACAGATTATTTTTTTTTTATCTCAGTTATGTTGTTGATAATTGGCTTCAGTGATAAGATAATTTACTCTATGAACTCTGTTTTTGTACATTTCTTGCATTTCTCATAGCACCATTATTCTCATTCCTTCTTCTGTGATGTTGCACTCCTGTTTATTGTCAAAGATGATTTTCTATTCACGTTCTCATATTTTCTCTTCTTGCATTAGTTTCTTCCTCTGTTTCATTTTGTCTTCAGTGTGCTGCTCTCTCTTGCAGTTTCATTCTCTTCCTATTGCCCTCTTCTTCTTCTCTCTCGTTAGTTCACCTTTGGCTTGGGCTCTTATTGCTTCGTGTTGTTCCTGCGATGCCTGTGAATATCTTTGGCTGTCGGCCTCCCACTGTGTCTGTATTTGATCCTGAGATAGGCATAATTGCAGCCTTTATTTTCACCCTTGTTCTAATTTCCTCCTTTCTTCAAAGGAATTTTCTATTTTTTATGATATTCGCTGGATAACACTTTCTTAAATGCACAAAACAATGTAAAACATGAGGAATCATTTACATTTAATTCTACATATAGAGAACATGATTGTGTTTAATCTTGGACTAATGCAAAACTAAAATGTATTTAAATAATATAAGAACTTGTAATTACATCTACATTATTAATACAAAATTAGTCTCTTAGCAGCTATTCAGTTCTATATTTCCAAGGTAAAAATGTGAATAGAATACCATAATTAACATATTCAAATAACATATATAGTGACTGATGTATTTCCTGCAGCAATGTTAATATAAACACTGTGATATTTTTGAAAGTAATTGTTACTTGTAAATAAATGCAATGGTATCTATGATTCATTGATTACCTTCTCGTATTATATAAATTGCTTTTTGTTCAATATCTTTTCATGTTAAAATTTTTTGGTGTTTATATAAGAGTGAAATGGAAATATCTCTCAGAATAAAAAAATAGCAACAGAACGACAAAGATGGTGATGAAAAAGCCTATTTTTAGATCAAGTAGAAGTAAACCTGATAGACAAAGTTATCTGAGTACCTCACATTAAAGGCTTGACCAAATAATTTAGAAAATGTAGGAGAAAAGGAATAAATTAAATGGTTCATTTTGCTTGGGAATAATTTTGTCTAAATGCAGATAAATATTTTATTTGTATAGATTATTAAAATCACTAAGGTAAGTAATCACTTAAATTTACTAATTTAAGTTGATTTACCTCCCTTCCCACTACAGATTGGCCAGAAAATATATAAATAAATAAACATTGATAATTCTGTCTATATCTCTAAGATGAGGTATTATGATTACTTGCATTGTTTACATTATTCAGACTGTTATCCTCATCTTCATTGCCATATTCATAATGTTTCGTTTTTTGGACGCTCTGGCCTTCTTTAGGTGATTGGAATTTCGAACCAAACCCTTTATTATGTCCACCGAGGTAGATTGTAGATTATTGTTTCATGTGCAATACCTCTTCCAGAATAACTGAGATATCTAGAAGAGGCATGACACGTGGAACTAGAATAATCTACCCAATGCTCATAATATTTGTGACTTGACAAATATTTGAACATTTTTGTCAGTTTTAAACAATTTAAGCATATATTTTTGAGGGGGTAGGATTTGAAAAGGTTCGCAATTTCTATGTTGTACCATAATTAAACATTAAAATTGAACAACATTTAATTAACTGAATTGTCTGAAATAACCAAGACTAACAAATCAATTTGTTTCAAATGAATATTTTGAAGATTTTCAAATTATAAATGTTAGAAAGCATTCAAAGTATTTTAAATACTTCAAAACATTGATAAGACCGAAGATTTCTGCAATTTTTTTGTTGCGACAACAAAGCTGTGACATTATTATAAACAAAATTATTGCTTTGTAAAATATCACCTTATTCAACATGAAATTTTCAGTTTTCATTTGTTTGTAAACTTGATATTTTTCACCTTTTCTAATAAAAAAAGCAATAACATTTTTTGGACATTATTTACATTATTCGGACTATTGTCCTCATCTTGTCGCCATATTTATTAAAATGTTTTGACCGTTGTACACTCTGGCCTTCTTCAGGTGGTTGGAATGTTGAACTGAACACTTTATTTAATATAGACAGAAGCATATTTTGGGTTTGTTTGTAAACAACATAGTTTTTTTTTCATTGTTCAGTACAACTTTAATTTTATTCTAGTTATTATTATTACTACAGTGCAATTTGAATCGAAATGAAAATGATGGAATCATGAAAAATATAAACTTGGAAACAATTCTGTAATTGAAAAATAACAAGATATTGGTTTTAAAATATGCAAGTAGAAAGTTCAATTTTAGAAACTAAAAGGCAGATTAATCAAAACTACCAGTCACTAATGAATATTTAAAAGTTATAGTATGAATATTTTATGTAAACACTAGCACTAGTATATTGACTAAGAATATATCAAATCATTGAATAATGAATATTAAGAACAATGGCTGTTGACTCATTAAATGAGTATGGTCATTGTTGACAAGTTTGATCCATAATAGATGAAAAGTTGAAGCACCAACCAAAACTGGGCTATCATTTCAAAGAGATTATCATGAATATTTACAAGTCATCAAACAGTGCATAGAAATATATAGACTAGATTAAAATATGTTGAAAGAAACAGTGCCATAGTAAAGGTATTATTTTGTTACATGTTGAAAAATGAAATTACGAAAGTTGAATGATAAATATTTTATTTGTATAGATCTCTTATAGACAACTAAGGGAAGTAATCACTCATAAATTTACTAACTTAAGTTGATTTACCTCCCTTCCTACTACAGATAGGACAGGAAATATATAAATACACACTGATAATTATTATATAGTTTGATGATTGTTGTTATAATTTTTATTAATTAAAGTGAGTAAAAGTACTACCCATACAGTATCTTAGGCACCATGATGGTGTTATAATTATTATTTATTATTATTACTAATTTAAAAGATGAGAAGCTGAAACTGTTAGGTAGTAGTTGTGTTGATTGTATTAGACTCTCCTGTTCACCTAACCTCTCTTTTAGGGGCTACCCCTTTTTTGAAGACTGAAGACCATTTTCTATTCCATAAAAAATTTTCTTCAGCTATAATCAAGTTGAAGAAGCCTTCATTTAATTCAGCGGTTCTTTAAATTAAACTTATTTTAAGAACAGAATTGATGGTCTGCTATCAAGGTGGAATAAATGTATAGAGGCTTTTCGGGAAGTACATTTTAATTGAAGTAATAACTCTTTTTCTTTTTATTTGGTTAAATCAGTAAATTCACGTTGAATATTCTGACATGATACTCTAAGTTAATTGCTATACAAATATGGGTTAGTGTATTTGTAACTGACTACCCACTGTTACTATTAAATAGTTTGAGTGCTCTTCTCAGAGGAAAGGAGGAAAAAGGCCAATTTATTTAGAAGATTTAATTTTTAGTTTTAATGCATCACTCAATTTGTTATCAAAATTGGTTCATTTTAAAAAGCATTCAAAACTTGATAAGAAATCAATTATATTATCAACCAAAGTTCAGAACAAGAAATGACAGAATGACAATTAGTGTTTGATTAAAGAAATTTTAAACAAAAGTGAAAAATGACTTCTCTTAAAAGTTCTGTAAAAAAGTGATAATTCTTCTTTCAAAAGAATTTTGTTTATATTTTTCCTATTTTGATTGTGTCTATTTTACTTTGGTGAAAGAAAAGTAAGCCAATTATGTGCAGTCAAGATCTTGAACTCTTTATATAAATACATTAAAACATTTCCATAGGTTTTATTTTTCTTCAAACTGACTAAATGAAACTATTTATCTCTCAATAAATGGTATTGTATTAGCAATGCTTTTATGTAGTATTTACAAAGTCAACAATTTCATTCTGGAACTAAATGTATTAATTACCTGGCATTGTTCTTTTTGTTATGATTTTTTTTGTAATTATCCATTATCTATTTTTCACTTAGTTTGATCTAAAGAATAGGGAATAAAATATATAATAATGAGAATTTGTAGGTAAATATGTGGGTAGATCTTACAATTCACTTGAAAAATACATTAAAGCCTTGTGCTTTAAGTAGCTGAAACACAAAATGGTTTATAAATGCAGTAAAGTTCTTGAAAATGCTTTGATTTGCTAAGAATGATTATGGCTAGTTGAATAATTATTAAATTATGTTTAATATATATTAAGACCGTACCTATATACATACACAATGGCTGTTGACTCATTAAACAATTATGGTTAATAATTGACAAGTTTGATCCATGATTTTAGTTCTTATAAAAATGACAATGGCTCTTGAAGCCAGCAAGTAAATTGCAATACTTATTGCAGATGTGGCCAACTAAATTGTTCTGTACAAGTCCTGGCCTATTTTGGTAAAAATCATGCATATGTACATGCAAACATCCATGTACATATATATAGATTCATGAACTTGTTGATAGATTTCTTGTGACTAATAGAGATCTTTTAATTTGCTCTTGATAGCAAAAGATGCTATGGAAGCAATTTTACATTGTCCTCTAAATCTTCTAATCAATCTATCAGTTGTGATGTTTCTTTATGAAGAATTTAAAGAGATCCTTATTCATTTTCTTCAGCTTTATAATAATGGTCGTTTGATAATAAAAACTGTTTGGCAAAATTAATGTCTGAAAAGTTTAGCATAATTAATATGTGATTATGAATCAAAAGAGTGAAATAACGAGATTTACTAAGATTATTTTAGTACAAAACCAAATGATGGGGAAAATTCAAGAATGGAGAATATGTTGCAAGAAGAAAACTCTAAATGACAAGGACTTACTGACCTTAAAAAATCACTTTTTTGCAATGTCTATTTTATGATAGTTGTTTTCTGCTATACATAAATGTAAAAGATATTTCTTCAATTTTCTGTTCATAGTCCATGTAAACTTCTCAGCTAAAGCTCCAAAGATTAAAATGCACAGATGGACAGATAAACTGAGAAACTGTATGAATTAAATCAGTTGAAATAGGGCCAAGTAAACAAGCTGATGGCAGACAGATGAATAAACATATTCATATTCATCTGTTGAAATTTGTTCCATGCTGCTTACACATGCACAGGAATATACAAGATATACATAGAATCATTTACTGAAATTTTAATACATTCAGCATTATCACATATGAATACTTCAATAAATAAGACCTGCTGATGCATATTGACTGTTAAAGCATATGACTTTATTTTAAAACATGCATGCATACTCAAACACACATGTTTACACAAGGATACATTTAAAAATATCTTCATGACTTATAAAATACTGAAAGGAAAATACAGTTTTTGACAAAAAAGGCGATTTATTGCAAAAGAATCATTAAAAATGTCAGAAAGAAATTAACTGGAATCTGTTTGATTCAATGAAGAAATTCTCATACAAAACACAGCTTTTCTGTTTATTTAAAAGGATTTGATATTTAATAAAAGTAGCTTAGTCTGGTAGGAGGTTAAACAGAGAAAATAGGTGAAAACATTGTGTATTAATATACTTGCCTTGAAAATCAACATAAAACTTGACCTATTACTGTGGTAATTTACTAAGCTTACCAGACTTAACTATTCATCAAAGAACATCACTTTAAAAAATACAATGAAAATTCAAAAAACACTGTCAAGAATGATTTTTATTATATAAAGAAATCAATTTTGTTAACATAAAAAGTTTGTTCCCAATTAGAAAATTAAAAACAAAATTTTACATACTCATAAAAAACATTACTCAGAAACATAGTCTCCATTGTTTTAATAACTGTCTCCCATCATTCTATAAGATTATTGTTGCCATTTTCATAGAAAATTCAGGATTTTTGGTTTTCATACCCAACTAGCTACAGGAATACCCTTGCAGTCATCACCCCAGCCCCATTTCTTTGAAACAACATTCAACTTCCTCATTGCCACCATCCCGACTCACTGCAAGTGTATACCTGCAGTCACACATTCCACCACAGGCCTACTAGCTACACCAATCCCTTGGTACTTTGACCACCAATGCACCATACCACAAATTGACCCACCACCATGACCTCAATCAATCAACATGTATGTCAAACCCAACCAATGACTATATCCTGTGTATCTTGGTCAAACCAACCCAAGAAATTAGTCAACTTCTGGTGCTACCCTTATACCTAATCACTTTCCTGATGATAGCAACCAAAATCATCATTTCACCAAATTTCTAACAACTGCAATATATCCTGTATATTAAACAAATATATGCTGTTTAAAAACCTAATCCTTGTTATTCCTTTCCTCACACAACCAAACGCTTCATTATAAGAACTGGTGTCAGAAGCATGCAGCAAGGGAATTAGATATAACAATTCATATCAACAGCAAAGGATTAGCAAACTAACAAAATGAACCCTCTAATAATGGAAAAAGAACTAGATGCCTCATTGGATATCTTGTGTGAATGCGGCAATTGCTCAGCACCAGTCTTCATGAATAAATCTGACCAGACTGGTTCTTCACCCTGATGGCCTCTTCATGAACTCAACAGGATCAGCAAACTATTCTTCTCTATACCAACAAACATCACATTCTTGACTTCACTGAACTGACCACTCAGTATCTTATATATTAAATAAATACACATTGTTTAAAAACCTAACCCTTGTTATCCTTGTTATTCCTTTCCCCCTCACAACCAAATGTTTTGTTATAACACAACAGAAAGATGCAAAAGGTTTTAATCTAGAACACACACCAAACAGAAATCAGACACAATACATGCGCCAAAGTCAAGTTGTGGGGTCACTTGATATTAACAATGAAATTGGGCAAGGACTTTTGCAATGTTATCATCTGCCCACAACTGCTAACTTTATCTTTTATATAACTAGGCTTTTGTAGCAGTTTGTGGTTTGATTCTAAATAACAAGGTCAGTGGATTTTGTGGGAGTTAATTAATGCTGTTTTGTGGTGATGTGGGCGTTTTGGAAAAGAGAAACAAACTGAAAATATCTTCAACAAACAGCAACTCTTGTGTTTATTAAGAAGTGTTCTCTAAGCCTGATAAACTGGATGATTATATGTGAATTTTAACTTTTGACATTAAACTAGTTTCCCAATTGCCAATGTCTGAAAGATTATTTTCTTTTCTTTAATTTTTTAAATGCTTCATGGCTTGAAAAAAGATAAAATGGAATGATCAGTGCATGTAATCTTGTTACATAACTTAAGTACACTTCAGAATTTGGTTATCAGTTATGTATAGGACAACCAATACATTAGAATTCATCAAAATTTTGAAACATCTACACTCACAGAGTATTCCATTGACCTTGCATTTTAAAGCCAATGTAAGGTGTGTGGAGTGAGGCACTGTAATGACATTGTTCTAGACGGTCAGATGACTTGAAATAAAGAAAACATACCCCTTGCTCAAACTTTCTCTCTCCAAACTACTAACTGCAGAAAATGTTTTATATTTTCTACTACTCCTCATCATTAGATAGAAGATCACAAGCTAATTTATAATTTTTTTCAATAGTAGTCAACTGATCACTTCACCATCTGTTATGGCTTCATTGTTGTTATTGGTATCTCTTGTTATTTATTTGTTTTATTGTGTTTATTACTTTGAATTTTAGCATTGTAATTGCCTTCTGTTTCAAAATTCTAAATATGTTTAGCTTGACCATCTGTTTTGCTAACATGATACTTCTCGGTTTGACTGTAGTCAGCCTCTGTTGTTGGTTCAGTTATCTGTATTTCTTTATCAAGTTCTTATTTGCTTGATTATATGACATTGCTCAGGATAGATTTTAATTTGATACCGAGATATTGTTTAGTCAATAATGTATTTATACTTCTAATTAATTCATTTCCACTAACAAACACATCAGTTTTACTTGTAATCACTTAAGTCCAGAGTTGCCCCATATTGTGTGATGTGTAAATCATCTGAAAGCCTTTGAATAGATGTTCTGAAACTAATCAGTTCCTCTCATCTTCCCAACTGGTCATTTGCTTACACTTGCATTTCACCTCAGTAATAAACAACAACTAGGATATATTACAAGTACATAGGAATAAAAGAGCATGATATTTACTAGGTCTCTTTAGGTCAAATGAGCCACTGCTACTTAACCTCTCATTTTAAATAAAGATTTTAAATACAGTATGGTCAGTTCATTTGAATACATTGTATAAAGATTGAATTTGAAATAATCATCTTATAAACAGATGTTACTAAGCTGAATCCATCTCTAAAAAGAAAAAAAATAGCATGAAAGATTAAAAAAAAGGGATTTGGAAAGGGCATCTATAAATATTCTATGAAGTCTAAAAAATTTTATGTAGCTTTTACACAGATATTTTAGTCCCTAGCACAATGGTCCATTTGAGTGCTATTCTAACCCAATATTTTCAGATATGTTCATTCTATACTTACTTGCTTAAACTAATCCAATATTTACAATCCATGAATGTGATAAGTAGAATTACTTAACAAAAGTCTGGGTCCTCCTCACTTTTTATATTTATTTATAAAGAAAGTCTATAATGAAAACCAAATATTTTAATATTTCAAATTTTGGGAAATGTTTCTATGATTTCATTTACATTTATAAAATAATTTCTCAATAAACATCTTGTTTTACTGATTTATTTTCATATTAAACTATTAGCAGTCAAAAACTTTTAAAACTTTATTTTCTATTTTTGTGTTTTCTATCCGAGAAAATATATCTGAGAGGCATTCTTCATTTTACCAGACACAGTTCTTGTTTCAACATTTTATTCTTTTTAATTTAATATCAGATATTCACTTTCTAATTCTCTTTAGGCAAGAGATGATGTTTTTCTCACCAGTAGTCAGTACTTGGCTTTAAAGTGTACTATAGATTTTAGAATATTAATGTTTTCTATGTCACAATTTTAGAAGAATATATTAGCAAACTACTTCCTATAACTTTAATTAAAGTGTTGGTAGACTAATGTATTTGACTCCAACCAAGAAAAACTGTCCCTCACATTTTATTCAGGAAGTCATTAAGAGTGGCTGGTGATTGCTATTTTCAATTGTGCAGCTGTTCTATAAGCTATGCTCTGATCCCATGGTTATTCACTGTTTGTGGTTGCAACTTTCTCAAGTTATGGCTTGTATGTTTTCAAAACAAATAACAGAACCATGACAACCAAAAAAACAAGCCAAGTACAGGAGACATTTGAAATAAATCTTATCAAAATAACATTCTGGAATTTAGCAAATTGAATCAGATAATAATAAGCATGAGAATTTAAGGTAAATTGTTTCTGAAAACTGAAATAAATATTGTTGCTAATAGTAAAAGTAATATTAACAAAAATATAAAGAGAATTAACAAATATTTTCTAATGACTTTTTGAAATCTAAACCATCTAAGCACGTATTTTTGAGAATAGTATTTGATAAGACACGTAACATTTAGGCTTCTCTTGATTAAAACAGATTAAGAGTAAACAATATGTAACTAATCAATATTAAGATATACAGGATGACTAGAACTTAGTAACTCATTTCTCCTCTGAACTAGTCTTTGAGGTTCAATGATGGAAGTACTGGCTTGTAAAATCCAATACATCCAAAAAACAAAGTAGTAATGTTCCGCCATCACTGAGCGAACTCTGAACTTTAACTATGAAAGGAGCCTTTCCTTGAATGTCCATTGGGATTCTAGCTCACTTCAGACCTCAAGTAGAACTCATATTCAAAATCTATTGTTAAAGATGATTAGAAAATAGTTGGTTCATTGTCCTACTCTGGTAAGTATCTAACTCCACCTACTATACACTATCTTTGCAAGAGCCAGATCAGACTAAAAATGCAGAATTGTTGCCATATATGGTCTGGAGCTGCCCAGTTCTCACTTGTCTGTCTTGATAAGAGTTCAAAAGCATCTACACAGCCTTCTGGGTGATGAATTATTTTCCACCCTACAACACTTTTCCTACAGATGAAACATTGCAAGATTCTATCACTATTTGCATGGCAAGTGTTCTGAGCCCCAACTTTTGCAGCTGACACCCATCATGCCAGATGAATTACCCTTATTCCCTTTGCATTCCATCAATAAGAAGTAGGTCCATTCAGAGAAATTCTTCCCAAAAAAGACTCCTGGCAGGATATTTTCCAAATGACTACAATCTTGACCTCTTCAAGATTATGGTTAACCATTATCTTTCATACATAACCTCAAGAACTGCACTTTTTGCCTTCTCTTACACTCATACAACACCACCCATTAATTGTCTACTTTTAGTGGCTCTTGGGCCTTGTACGATGTTATCATTAATAAAAAAAATATGTAAAGTTTAGGATTGGTTCTGTGGATCTGAAATTGTCATTATTCTTACTTTAAAAAACCACTCTATTTGCATCAGTTTAAATGCAAATTGATTTAAGTAACAAATATCAAATTATTTTCTGTTATAACAATATAAACTCATCAAAGCAAACAATTTATTTTTGTAAATTATGAATTACTAACATGAAAACTATAGTGCATAGATTATAGTGTATATAGCAATATTTTAAATATGAAAACAGTTGTAATAAATCAAGAGTGTCCTCAATGAAGCAAAGTTACTGTTTGCTGATAGAATGAACCAACATATTGTGTCTCGTAAGTTTGGTTCTAAATATTATTGGCGTCTCTGTAAGAGTCTACTGAACTACAGCAAATCCTCAGTCCCTCCTCTATTCAATCAATTTGAAGTCCTAACATCCTCTGCTGATAAGGCTGAATTCTTTGCTCAGAAATTCTCATTAAACTCAGCATATGACTCATCCAGGGTACCCACACATGATTTTCCCCCTAGAACTGAAGCTATACTGAGTCAATAGTATTAGACATCATCTCTAAATTAGACTCTCATAAAGAGAGTGGCGGTGACAGGATACTAGGCATAGTCCTAAAGAAATGTGCCCCTGAGCTGGCTCCATCTCTCTCCAAACTATACAACTATTGCCTGAGCAATTCTTGCTTTCAGCCTATTGGATGTCTTCCTCTATCACCCTGGTCTTTAAGAATTCTGGAGACCCTTCTAACCATTCTAGCTACCATCCCATCAGTCTCCTACCACTCTTCGGCACTTTTGAGGCTTTAATCAATGCTGACGTATTTAAGCATCTCACTTTCCATGATCTGCTCTCTGACAAATAATATGGTTTCCGCTTTGCCTGGTCTACTGCTGGTGTTCAGATGGCCATAACTGAATATATATACCAAGCTCTTGATAATAATGGCAAAGCTTGAGCTGTTTCTCTAGAGATATTGAAGGTGTTTGACAGGGTTTGGTATGCTGTTCTTCTATGTAAGCTTCTAGGATATGGTATTAAAGGACGATTATTTGATTTAATTCAATCATTCCTGTCTAACCATGAAATGACAGGTTGTCCTGAACAGGTTCTCTTCCAGTTCTTTCTATATGAACGCTGGTTTTCCTCAAGGTTGGTCCTACACTGTTTCTGTTTTTAATCAGTGATCTTCCTGACATCATCAATTCTCAATGCAGCATCTATGCAAGTGACACTACCATTTACTCCTTTCTCAATAGTAACCCCAACATTGTTAACCTGGCTATTGGTCTTGAAAACAACCTCCAATCTGTGGTTGACTAGGGCAAGAAATGACTTCTAAATTTTAATGCATCCAAAACAAAACTGCTGTCATACACTCACCATAGAGAAACATAATTGCCTCCTATCAGCATGGTTGATGCTCAAATCCATGAGAGCATCTCCTTGGTCTCACATTTTCCACTGACCTGAGGTGGAACAACTATATTGAATCAATAGCTTCATCTACCGCAAGGAAAGTTGGTTCTCTGTGTTATGCCTGAAAGTTTTTCTCATCTGAATCCATCCTTCATATCTACAAATCTACCGTTCATCCATGCATGGAATACTGTTGCCATATATGGTCTGGTGTCCCTGATGTTCATCTTGAGGTTTTCAACAAATCCAAAGACGGATATGCAATGTGATCAGTGCTGACTTGCGATTTCACTTTCTTACCGACGTAATGTGGCTTCCCTCTGTCTTTTCTATAAATATTTTCATGGCATCTGCTCTGATGAGTTATTTTCACTGGTGCCCCAACTGCATGAATTTAAGTATGCTATTAGGTTGTCATTTTGGTCCCATCCTCTTACTGTTGAAACAGTTAAATGCAACCACCTCTTCTACTCCAACAGCTTCTTCTCTTGCACTTCCTGACAGTGGAACTCCCTTCCTCTTATTTGCTTCTCTGATAACTATAATCTTCAAAAATTTAAGTGTAGTGTCAGTCAACATCTCCCACTGCTTTGTTTCCCGTTTTTCTTTTTATCCTTTCCTCAATCCCTCCTATACCCAGTCTTTTCCCTTACTTTCACTCCCTGTAGCCCCTTGCATACTAGTAGCACTCCCACCTTGCTTGGTGTGTAAAAAGGGAAAAAGGTTAGACAGAAAAAGAAAAAAAATCTGGATTGATACTCTGGCATTATGGACAGATGGATTATTATAGACAGACATCATGAAATGAAGATTGTCTAATGAATTGACAGACAGACCAAACTGCCAAAATTACTAGCATAGCCTAAATGTCTGCACACTTGATTTCAACTATATTTATCTAGAAAATTACATTCTCATAATCCAGTTCTTTATACTTAATTTGTATGTTTTATCATGTAAGCACAGAAACTATACCAGAAATAAATGATCATTTAAACAAAAACTATCTTTTTGAAACTAAAGACCAACCTATATGCAGAATATAAGTCATGAAGTTTTATCATTAAGTGAAGAACAAGATGAACATTGTCCTCAAATTTGAAATGTACAACTAACTCTGATCATGACTAATATTTTCATGTTTTGATGAAATAACAAATTTAATAGCTCTTGATAAAATAATAAAAAATGATTATAAGTATGTTTAACCAGTAGTAGTTTTGGTTAAATTCTGTATAGTAAATGTTTGATAGACTGGTATTATTTGTTTATCACTGTAGCACAGAGAGGCTGATAGCTTAATTAGTAACTGTATTAGATTGATATATATAAATTTGTACATTGTGGTATATGGTAGTCATTTTAAATCAGAAGTATTTCATATTAAATGTTTAATTCCTGAATACATTAAGAAGTTATCAATTTATTTACAGAGATGTATGAAAATGCTTATAGATAGACTGAATGGCATACTCTGACTGTGAAACTGAAGTCAAAATTAAATTCGAAGGTTCAGGTTTTCATTGTGCATTACTGTAAATTACTATGTAAAATAGGATTAATTTTGCTTATCCCCAGTCAATTTTAAAGAAATTAGTTTTCTCAGAATAAAAACAAATGATTATTTGATTTTTTTTTATTTATCAATTCACCCCAAGCAAGGTGATAATGTCACTAGGACACAAGGGATTACTAGAAGTGAAAGAGGGTGAGAAGACTTTAGTGAGGAAAAAAAACAATGAAAGAACAGGATCCAGGAATGAAAGATAATAATACCGAAAATAACATCCGAAAATGTTTAGCAAATAAAATGGAATTCTTGTACCTCATGTTGAATATCTAATAATGTTAACATGTCATTAATAATTCTTTGAATAAATTAATTTCACTAGCAACTTATTCCTACATATATTTATCTATTTTTTCACATATCTCAGTATCTCTGAAATATGAGCCTCTACATTTTTTCACTCATTAAATCTTCTGTGCATCGTGATTCCAAATTTATCTGTCTCAATCCAAAATCACTCTACAT
This sequence comes from Acanthosepion lycidas, assembly GCA_963932145.1. Classification (NCBI taxonomy): domain Eukaryota; kingdom Metazoa; phylum Mollusca; class Cephalopoda; order Sepiida; family Sepiidae; genus Acanthosepion; species Acanthosepion lycidas. Next base: position 35,953,515 of record OZ010589.1, read on the forward strand.
GTTTGCCCAACAACCTCCCCATGTAATGATAGTCTGTGCATTGCTTGAAGCAGTTTTGCCATTTCTAAATGTCAAATCACCATCTCAATTCTTGAATAACTAGGCTATGGTTGGAGTATTTGGCGGAGAAGTCAGGATAATTATATTGTTACATCTGATAAACAGTCTGTTTCACAAGTGTATTTCCACATTGGTTACTGCTTTTGTTTCCATGTTTGTATGCTATGTTTAGAAAACTGCACCAATGATTATATAAATTAAAAGAATATCTTCAATCTTAACTCAGGGTTACAGCAAACAAAAAGCTTTTTATAGTTTAAATTAAGGGGATTAATAAAAGATATATTTTGTCAAGTCCAGTCAACAGAAAAACTTTATTATTTATTTACTTTAGTTTTAAATTAAAAAATGTGTTAAATATCATTGTTCTGTATTATTTAGAAAAGTGTGTTCCTCAGCCTTCTCCAGTGATATCAACAAACAGAATAGATTTCAGTTTTATGTGGGTGACTGTTTTGTAAAGCAGAATCAATGGCAAAACTCTTTCATCACTCAAAATCCTACATAAATGGACTGAGAAAATTGTACATACATACATATATATATATATATATATATATATATATATATATATATATATATATATATATATATATATAAGTTAAGTTATAAGGAACTTGGTAAACCGAATTGGTAAATCCAAAGAGGATGAAATCCTGAGAGCTCAATGTGGATTTTTTTTTATATTGTGGAAATACAATTAGTCGGGTGAATAAACTATTAAAATTTTAAATATTTCTTTATGTCCTAGATAAATATGTTTATTACAATAATAGTTATATTTAGTCCTGAAACTATTTACTTAAAAAATTAAAGATTTAAGTTAATAACAAAATTTTTTTTCAGACATCGAATTTTCTATCAAACATTGTAAACTATTTTTTACATAATTTTGTTAAAACAAAATTATAACAACTCCATCTCTCTTTCCCCCTCCCCCCTATCCCTCTCTTTACCATAAGACTCACTTGTATACATTTTCTACATTTCACTTCCGTTTTATTAACCATCTAAAGAGGTCAAGTTTTCTGTCACTCCTCCTACTCCAATATAAAACATACTTAAGAGAGATATAAAATTAACCCCTCCCTATACTTTATATTGTCTGTTTAACTACCACTCTCAACCCCCTCTATTAAATTACAAAAATTACACTACCCACCAATTTCTAATCCCATTTTTCCTCTCAATTCGTTGTTGGAAGTTTTACCTGATGATCCTGAATCCTTAAAATAGGATTTAGGTGAAATAAATTATTGTAATGGTACCTTAAAGTGGTTTGTTTTTCATTACATATTTATATATATATATATATATATATATATATATATATATATATATTGTTAGATTGACTCATGGATTCAATTTCTCCTTTGTATAATGAAAAGTAAAATCATTGATATACCTTGATATTTAAAGACAGAAGAGCAGAAATATTTGTAGATATCAGAATTAAAATATATATTTGGGGTCAACATGAAAAAATATTTTGTAATATATCGCATCTGAGGTTATGCTGTTTACTGGTATATTGACTTCCTATAATTAATTTTAACAGTAAAAACAAAAAAATTATAAGGATACTAGTCTAAGTAAGCCATTAAAATAATAAAAAGTGCTTAGGGAGAGAGAAAGAAAAGAAGTGAGAAGAATGATGACATAATATGGTCAAGCAAAATATATGGATGTATAGGTTACTAGTATAAAATGGACATGAATAAAAGTACAAAAATGGAGCACAAGAACTAAAATCACAAAGGGAAACTAAAAATCAAAAATTAATTAAGCTTACTTGGTATGGAATTGAACCAAAATCTCCTGCATCATAAATACTATACTATTGATAATGCAGATAAATAACTATTTTTTGATGATCTTCATTTACAAGCTATTTAAATAAATGTATAGTATTTGTGGATACTTACTACAGTGTAACCCGGATATAAGAGAGACCCGGATATAAGAGAGATCGTCTCTGGTCCCAAATTATTCCCATACTTACCTAAACAAAACAGACCAAACCCGGATATAAGAGAAACCCGGATATGAGAGACTTCTTCTCCGGTCCCGACAACTCTCTTATATCCGGGTTACACTGTATGTCTAAATATTTAAACTCTGTGTGTATAGTAAGTTTGTATTTAATAAGAAGAATTGCTAACTGTAATATATAAGTGAGATATTATTGAAATAAATAACTTTCAGATAAGCATTAAAATTGCAGATAGAGCCTCTTGTTGTAGAAAGAGTTGAAAGCAACAAAGTGACCAGAGACAAGCCAAAATAGATAAAGACAGTAGAGATAACCTCTGTGAAGATGTATGTCATTTGACATTTGGGGTGTAAGTGTATATGCCAAGGAACTAGCATTACTAGCAAACAGATTACTTGCTGTGATTAGGAGAAAAGGTCACATGCCTGAGAGATAAGAGATTACAGTTTTACCTTATGTTCTGTTTACTTTGGTGTGGCTGCAGCAGGAATTTGGCACATCATTAAACAGAGTTAAAGGTAGAGAGGAGGAGAAGGAAGAGGAAACACTTACCTGAAATAGAAACAAGACAGGAGCAAATTATTAAACACTTGAGAATTTAACAAGATAAAAGTTCTATTATGGCAAAGTAGATTCATATTATAATCATTATAAGTCAAGGCATCACATGAGCTCAGAAGTAGTGTAAAAATAAGCATGTGCAGATGAAAGAAGTGAGCCACTAGAAAATGGGCGAGCAATAAAGGAAAAAATAGGAAAAAATTAATCATAAAAATATTTCTATAAGAAATTTTGACAACAAAATTTATATTAGGTTGGTGCAAAAATAATGACGTAATAATGTCGTTTTTTGACGTATTTTTTAACGTCAAAAAACGACATTATTACGTCATTATTTTTGCACCAACCTAATATATTATGAAAGTGTTGTGTGATCTCAGACTTTGTTATGCAGTCAATGTTTTCACAATACAAATGGTATTAATCAATATTGGTAAACATTTCAGAATATATTTATATGATGAAAAATAAAAAGGACAATAAACAAGAACAATTGGACCAGCAATAAAATATTTTTTGCAAATGTAAACAGAGAAAAGATACAGAATATTAAGAACAATGACTAAAGTTATGAAAGCAATTGAATTATCATCATTAAGTTAGTTGAAAAAATAAATGAAATCTGATTTCTCAACAGAACTTTTAGTGATGAATGTAGAACTTCATTGGACAGTTGTGATTGTTGGACTGGTAGTTAGGTCATTTATCAAAATAATCAATGAAAATTACTTAGAAAATGGCTGAATTCATGTTGAAGAATGTTGTTAGGCTAGTATATATAGGCTATAAAATTATAAGTCCCTTCAAAATTAATAATAGAATCTAAATGAAGGCAGAGAATTGTAAATTCTTGGTCCACATGTTTTCTGTGACAAATAAGTTACAAATATATATACCTTAATATACTGCAAAGTTTATTATTGCCTCATTACACCTAATTAAGGAAATGATCCTGGGGTCATTTCAGAAAACTTGTAATCCATTATTAAAAGGAATGTACATAAGAAGAAGCCATCTGGGAATGGGAAGCAATAAAAAAAAACTGTAACAAGTAATGTTAAAGATGAAAAATTAGAAATATTAGCAAAATCAATGAAGGCTGATTAAAATAATAGAATGGGAAGGAACCCATATTAACATGTAAATAATAATAATAATAATAATAATAATAATAATAATGATAATAATGATAATAATAGAATAATTATATATGGGCTATTGAATTAAACAATTTTTTTTTTACTAATGTTCGCTCTATACAAGACACAAGGGCCATTCATGGTAGAGGATTACTGAAGGCATTTGCTTTGTGAGTAGTAAGAGGAATGTGCAACGTTTATGTCAGTATGTGGGAAAGATAAAAGTTAATTCAAAACTTGAAGAGGTTACGAAAAGCATCCTTCTAAGATTCTGTTCCACAAAACAACAATTCATGGGAAGAAGCAATCCAAGTGGAATTTACTCCTTACTAAAGGAATCTAAAGGGAATGAGGGTGCTTTGCCTCAAGGCTGTAAGGTGAAAAACAATTAATCACCTACAAGGTTGTATAGATGCTTTTGGACACTATCAAAATTGGAAAGTGAAGACTGTGCACCATCAGCCAAGATATGGCAGCATTACTCTATTTCCGGTATTTTTTTTTTTTTTAAGCATTTCACCCCTAGCAAGGCGGGAAGCCACTAGTACGCAAGGGGTTACAGAGGATTTGGAGCGAGAGCAGATAGTAATGATAGAGGAGAGAATGAGGAGAAAGATAGTGGATAGATCAAGGCAACTGGAGATGTCGATTGACATTACATTTGAATAGTTGGAGATTAAAGCTATCAGGGAAACAGGAGTAGGGAAGGGAGTTCCACAGGTGAGAGATGTGAGACATGAAGCTATTGGAGGAGAAAGAGATGGCTACATTTAATAGTTTCAACAATGAAAGGGTGAGAGCGGAATGTCAGCCTCATAGGACGCTTGAACTCATGAAGTCTTGGAACCAGTGAAAACAGCTCATTGGAGCAATTACCATGAAAGTATTTGTAAAAAAGACAGAGAGAGGCAATGGCACGTCTGTGAGAGAGCGGCTGCAGACGAGATGCCAGAACAGGGCCAATTACATTGCATATCTAGTCTCTAGATCAAACAGAAGGGGCTCCAGACCATATATGGCAGCAATACTCCATGTAAGGGTGAATGGTTGATTTGTAGATTTGAAGGATTGATTCCGGGGAGAAAAATTTCCTGGTGCGGCACAGGGAGCCAACATTCCTAGCAGTGGACGAAGCATTTGACTCAAAGTATTTGTTCCATCTCAGGTCAGTAGATAACGTGAGACCGAGCAGCCACAGAGAGGCAGTTTCGGGAAGTTGAGCATCAGACATTCTAATGGGGGACAGGGAAGGTTCTCTGTGATGATTAATAGAGAGCAGTTTTGTTTTGGTGGTGTTCTTGCTCTTGTAAAGTTAGAGCATTGCAGGAGGAGTAAGATATTTGAAGTCTGGGGTAGACATTTAAGGCAAGGGGTCTCCTTGAGAGAATAGTTGTTCATTGTGATAGATTGAAATTCAGGGCCAGCTTAGTAATGATGGAATATTACAAGTTTGGTTTTTGTGGTAGTGAATGTAACCAGTCAGTTTTTCCCTCATTGAGTTGTTAAAACTAAGTTATAGGAGAGATTATGCTATACTCCACTTCAAATTGTTCTACTCTGCTGCAGTTAGATCTCTCTTTCTGATCTTGTTTTCTGATTCACTGTACATGTCGGCTGGATGTGAATGATAAAGCAAGACTAAATATAAAAGTCATCATTTGTGCAGTGGCTCTGAGCATTACATCTGACTCCCAAATCTCCACAAAAAAAAAAAAAATTCAATTTAAAAAGAGGTTGGACAAATCAATCCATTACTCCAATGAGCCCGACTGAGTACTGGCCAACATAAGGCAGCAGGTATATCAGATAAGCAAGCAACTCTCCAACTTAGACAAGCATGGCCCTGTGCCATCAAACCAGAATCAGAACCAAACACACAGACATACTCGTCAAAATCGTGGTCTGACTATTTGCAAGAATTACATGAAAGGCTGCACATACTTCAAGAGTCACAATTGCCCATATGTTCACCCACTTCATGGTCATACACATGTCAAGACCACAAATAGTAGGAAATGAAACATCCAGGATTGTTCCCATGAATCATTTCAATGCCTTTTTCACTTACCATACCATCTCATCTATTCCTGCCAAGATGATTAATGATCATCTCAACATCACTGCTGAACAGGCATCCAATGAGATGCTATCAAAAATCTTCAAGGAAGTTCAGGTGGTTGACTCAAATGATGGCCCCTGAAGCCAGCACGATTTACCCCAGTGGAAGAACAAGATTTGAAATAGGTCTCCAATTCTAGACAACAGATGCACCATGACATGTCCTTTATTATGATATTTATATACATATTAATAAGAAATTCTTCAAACTTTTTATCATCATGAATTTTCTGAAATTCATGCTTGTCACTTACAATAATCAATGTCATATAAAGATATTTTTTTAAAAAAAATTTATGTTATATCAGGTTTTTGCTGAATTTGACTTTATTGTTTCTGAGATTCTGTCAATCACATTTGCATCACTGACTTTAAACATTCTGCAATTATATTGAGATTCATATCTTGGAAATTGACCAAGATTAGAAAGTAATGTTTTGCTTCTCAAAGACAATCTTCTTTTATGCTGTGATTACATTCATTACACATATTCTGCTGCTGAGTTGTCAAACATTATCTTAGACTTCTTGCAATCCTTCTCATATTGAAAATGTCAACAAGGAACATTTTTAAAAAAGTTATCAGAGAGAGAGAGAGAGAGAGAGTGTGTGTGAGAGAGAGAGAGAGAAATAGAAAAGTAATTACAATAACGACTTGATAAAGACTTGAATACAGAGCAAGGAGAATCTGACATATATCCATACTCAACTCAAAGTTTGTTATTGTTTTCACAATAACCAACTGTTGGTAAAATTTAAAGTATATATTTAAATAAACAATATACTAAATAAGTTTCGGTTATGCTATTCATCCTTATTCAAAATATTGATAATAACTTGTTTTCGGTTGTCAGGTTTCATTAAGCAAATAAACATAAAATAAATTTTTATTTATAAATAAATCCAAAAGCTATTGACCATAGAAACATATATTTGATCAATACTATATGACATATATGTGAATAAATTATTTTATTTTACATGTTATTATAATTTGTACTTTGAGATTCTAAAACTGCCATTAGTTGTTTACTCATTGATTTTGTTAAATTCTTATTTTATTTTTAACTTTAACAAAACTTGCAGCAATGTTTATTGTTTTCTAGAGATCTTTGCTTGAATAGTATTTTCTCTTTTCATATTTGTTATAATGATGGAAAGTAAATTTTCTATTTCTTTAATATCCGGAGAGGCTAGTGGCCATTTTATCAATTTGGGGTCAACTTTACAGAATATCAAGGAGAATTATCTTACATTTTTCTTCAAATAATCTGAAAATTGTCTTATTTTTACATTCTGCCTTTGTTTACCTTCAATTGTATTCATCAATTTTGCCTTTTCTACTCATTTATTTTTGATTAATTGATAGTTTAGGTGTTAATATTGTGAAAAAGGTAGTATAGTAAATCAGAAGTAAACCCTGGAGGTGGTTAGCTATCAACACTGACAAAATTCTGGCAAGTTCTGCGGCCCCTAATGTAATACCCTGTATTTCTTTAGATATTATTTGTATGGCCAAGAGGGCAGACATGTCTCACCTATATATACCATTGTCCAGCCTTACATACTGAAGAGGTCATTCCAGTCTCACTATCAAACAAAGGAATGAATTTTGACCAATGTGTTATTATCTTGCAAGAAAAACTGATCACCATCTTACATGAAAATACACCTTAATTTCTGTACATTAATCAGTACCACACAGAAATCATGTCCAAGAACTTACAATAATTCTCGTTGTATTTATCCTGCCAACCTCATCATCATTGAAATTTATATAATTTTTTGACCTATAATAAGAAGACCAAATATTACTTCACTTACCCTTTATTTCTTTTAAATCATTTTGATTACTAATTTCCATGAAGGATCTAACCTCGATCCCAGTCATCAGGTCCATTTGATGTAGATCAATATTAATCATGAAAATCAGTCTTTTTTTACTCTGTTCTCATTTAGTGTTAAAGTGTTTAAATTATTTTTGATTGTTCATTAATCTCTGTTAAACTTCCAATAATGTATGTCTCTCATTCAATAATTTTATGTTTTCTTATGAGGTTATATCTTCTTTATAAACCTTGGAAAATCTTGTCTATTAAGATTACAAATGTAAAAAATTTTCATCATGTAGGTTAATTAGAAACATAACTTATTTCTTTGATTGCTGAAGTTTGTGTTTACATTTATGGAGAACAAACAGTGGATATGAACACAGTTATGTAGTGGGTAAGCATTTCAGCAGAAGTGATAATTATGTGTTTGATAAATTGGTCAGTTATACTAGGGCAGATTTTTATGAGCATAGCATGCAGGTTTTTGTTCAGAACTGATGAAAATACTTAGGCAATGGTTGTGGAAAAGTGTACTTTGTAGCTGAAAATCTGCCTCATTGTGCTTCCTGTATCTGTTTTAGTTTCTGTTGAAATAAATACGAGTTATTAGTTTTCAAGTACCCCTTATATGTAACAGTTAAGCCTTGAATGACTGATACAAATCCATGTGATAGTCACAAGTCATTTGTTATACTACTTTAGTTACTGTGACATACACATCTCAAGTGTCATTTCTATTGAGTTCAGTGGTCCCTTGTTTCTCCTGCAAATGTCAGAAACCATTTAATAGTGAGAGTTTTACAATTTCTTACCTCTTCATATACATTGGTATTTTTGTTAGAATTTTGTTATCTTTCAAACATACATTATTACTACCCTTAATTAAAATTCGGTGGTATCAAATGTGTCGTAGTTGAGACATGTAATCTCAAAAGTGGGTCTTTTACACACTTTGTGCACTGTAGCATGATGTCTGTTGTTTAGGTAGATTATTAGAGGGAATTCTTTGTCTGATTTCGTTTCCATGTTTTGTTTTTTTTTCTAAAAAAAAAAAAAAACTGGCCATTAGACTTGCATGTCTTTATGCAATCAGCAGCTCACAAATCCGTTCCAACCAAAAAGAACAATTTTTTTTTTCTGTGACCTTGGGTTATGCTTTCACAGGTTCTATAACAATGAACAAATAAAAATAGACGCAATTATAATTTTTGAAATGCTGCTGCCCTCCTTGCTACTTTTTGTAAATTTACATGAACTAATTGTGTTTCACGTGTGTGCATATGTTTCTGCATGTATGTGCATGTGTGTGACAGGGAGTGAGTATGTGGGGGGGGGAAGGGGAAAGAGGAAAAGAAGAAAATCAATTGTTTGTATTCTATTTTTTTCTTCTCACTTGGTATCTTTTCTCATTGTTCCAAATTAAGGAAGCTCTTAACTGAATGATGGAAATCAATAGAAATTACTAACCCAACAATGAAAGTAAAAATTACAGAAAATTAAGCAAAAATTTAATTAATGTTAATAAATTGAAACGTTCCAATTGGGATAAAAAAAAACGTTTTGATTATAATGCAAACTGATAATAATAATAATAATAATAATAATAATAATAATAATAGTAGTAGTAGTAATAACAACTAGACTTTTTGAGAACAGTGAACAATTTGTGGAACATGAAAATGGTAGTCAAATCTATCATTATTGGTATATGCTTGAAAGAACCCAGCAAGGAGGTTAGAAGAATTAGAAGTCTGAACCGATAAGATCCAGACACCAGCATTATTAACTCAGTTAAAATACTGTGGAAAGTGGTGGAGCATTGAAGAAACTTATTGTCACTTGATCTTCAGTGAAAGTTATATGTTACTACTTGGATGAAGCTTCATTGAGTGTAAATAATAATTGGAGAAGATTATAATAATAATATTAATAATATTATTAATAATATTATTTAATTCTACATTTTAAGCTTTTGTGCTATTTATTTTGATGTTTTTTTTGGTATTTTTTCACAAACTTCAGAAAGAGACCTAAAATGGCTTCTTTTGCAACTATGATCGTTTAGTATTTCTTATTGGCACAAATAATCAAGTCAGATAAATGAGTTAGGATTTTGAATGTTGATCTTTCAAAGTAGGCTGACTGCTGCCATATTTTTTCTGTATTTTGATTTTATAACTGTTGAAACTGCTAGGCAACCATGGCATATTTGGGAATGATATTAGAATATTCCAGAACATATTCTGGTAGTAAACTGCCTGCATATAGATAGAAGATGAATTCAGTAAATATACAAAAATAGAAAGGGGTGTAAAAGAAGGATGCATCTTTTCACCAAACTTATTCAACCTATATAGTCAGGTAATTCTGAGAGAATTAGAAGTCATACCAGGATACATTATTGGTGAAGGTATGCAGATGAAACCGTTTTGATAGCATATATAGAAAGGAAACTACAAGACCTCCTACAGAAAGTAGTAAAGAAAATGAAAAGAGAGGGATTAAAATCAAATGCAAGATGAAAGAATGCATGATTGTCAACAAAGGAACAGCTCAACATGCAGATTAAAAACTGGAGATACTAAAAACAAACAAATACAACAATTTAAATATCTGGGAAGTGTTTTAACAGAGGATGGAAAGTGTGACACAGATATCCAAAGGTGCATTGGAATAGTGAAAGTAGCCTTCCAGAAAGCTAAGCAAAGTATTAAGAAAAAGGAAAATTTCATTAGAAATGAAGAAAAGAGTATTTAATATCAGTCCTTTTATATGACTTGTGTGTAATGATGTCTTCTAGTCTGTGACATAGAAGTTTTACCTCCATACCAAGTGATGACTGCCTTATTAGTCATCGCTAGGGAAGTCTATTTTGTCTATGTCACTACACAGTGAATGCTGGACAATTTCCTGATAAATGAAGAAGAGACTTGAAGCAACAGAAATAAGGTTCTACAGAAGGATACTGAGAATAACATGGATAAAGCATGCGAGTAATGACAACATTTTATTGAAAATTGAAGCAAAAAAGAGACTTATATTTAACATGAGGAAAATATACTTTAAATTTCTAGAGTACATAATGAGGAGAAAGGGCTTGGAAAACTTGATACTCCCAGGACAGTTTGAAGGGAAGAGTTATAGAAGAAAACAATGTATAACCTACCTAGCAAATTTGGGTAAATGAAAGGTAAAACAAGGTAGAGAAGAGATAACAAAAAGACAGAGCTCCAAAGGACAGGAAATTGTGGAGAGTCATGATCACTAACATCCTTAAGGGATATGGCACATAGAAGAAGAAGAAGAATAAGAATCACTTTATATATGAAATTTTCTCAGAAAGAGAGCATATGATATTTTGTAATTCTCTTGTTCATAGTTTACCTGGTTTCTTCACATTGTGTTCATTAAGTACAGTCGGCCATTGCCCTGATAACATTACCTAACATTCTCAAGCTATGTACATCCTACTTATTCCATCTTTGTACATATAGTCATAACAATTTTGCATGTTAGCTACATTATCCAATTTGCTTTTGACATTACTGTGAATCAGGGTTCAACCTTTGCCACATGTACTCACTAACATTAGCAACTCAGTTGTCATATATATACAACAAACATATCTCAATAGATATGATTATTGAAGTCAACTCATAATATCTCTAATTTATGATAAGAATGCTAAGATTAATTTCTCATTCATGTTGCAATGCAAATCTCTTTAAAAAAAAAAATACATAAAAAAGAAGTTTATTAATAATTAATATTATTATTAATCTGTATATATATAGTTGAGGTATCTGGTGGTTGTCAGTGGTGATTGAGTAAACCTTTTCAAATATTCACCAGTTCTTATTTACTTATAAGACAGTCTTAACTCTTCTTCAACTTTCATATTCCTTCATTTTGCCTCTTAGTTCTTCAGAATGCTTCCCATTGCATAGGTTATTCCCTACACAATTCTCTCCCATGTCTCCAAAATTTTTCTGTTCTTGCGTAAAGTCCTTGTGCTTTTCATTTTCTTTCATTTTCCCTCATCTTCAGTTTGGAAAAGCTACATTAATAATTTAATAGAATCTAGTTTCTTTGGGTTTTAGTAACTAGATCCAATCATCTTGAATAGATGGAATGGTCTGTATGGAAGTTCTTTTTTTTTTTTTTTCAAACACATTTACTGTTTGGTATTCATACCATTTTTCTGTCTTGTGTAACCAAATTCAAATCTTTTTTGTCAGTTGTTATCTTTGACATTATCCCTGTTTTATTTTCTAGTCTATTATCATTAAGGAAATCTTTCACCAAATTGTAGAAATATACTTGCCAAAATCAAGCATTGTCTCTTTATCAAACTTTTCCAGTTTTTCTATGAAAAATATCTATGATGATAAGACATTCTACCCAGCCAGTCCATTTGATTCTGATCCCCATGGCTGACCATTGAATGGATCACTTCAATCCAAGCCTTTTCTTGTTCCACATTATGTTTTAGATCACAAGTCTGGCAAGGATCAAATTGTTGACAGGAATTGTTGAATTGGTCCAGACAAAGTGAAGCTACAAGTCATAGAATAAATTGCAATAAAGAAAATGTTTTATATACTATTTCTCATACAGAGCTGATGGAACAATATCAGTTCTTCATAATGGAATATATTTGTCATGCAAAGTTATTCAATTCTTCCCTTCTTCAAATATTTTGTGACACTTTGTTCATTTTGATGAAGTCTAGACAAGGATTATGGAACACAACACAAAGTTGGAGATCTTCAGTGGCAAGAAGTCATGTGTGTTCAGTGAAGTGGTCATCCTTCTCCTGGTATTTTGTGGCTTCTGTGTTTTTATGGATTTCCATCCAAAACCATCATGTGTTTGATATGGGTTGGAATTTTGGTGATTCCCCTAACCTCCAAAGAGTATTCTTTGTTTATTCAACTCTGGGAAATTAAATGTATGCCCAAATTTTGGAGAGGCCCTTCCTCTGAGGAGTAGTGGTAGCAGAATATCAATCCACCCTAACTCCTTCCTTCTCGTATTTGTGCCTCATACCAATACTGCCCAAGGGGTGTAGATAATTCCTTTGCCTTCCTTGGTGTTCTACTTAGGCCTTTAACTTCAGCTGTCACTTTGACCAAACCAATCTCTAGACGGCATGGGCAAGCAGGTATGGCTTAGCTCAAATTATTAAATTTAATTAACGTCCAAAATTTTCATCAACGGAATTATCTGATCCTTTCTACCTTCCCAATTGGACACTCACCAGCCGCTCTCTTGAGCGCCTCCTCTTGTGGCATATTGGCTTTTATCTAAAGAAATTTCATCTCTTCGGCAATTTATACCTTCACTTTCCTATTATTGACAAGTTATGAAAAGAAATCAAATCTTCAACTTTGCCTTTGTTTTCAGAAAACCTTAAATTTTTCACCCGACCAATTATTTTTCTTCCTGGGTTATGGCCAGTAGATAATTCCATAAGCTGAATTTTAAAACATAATACTAGTGTTTCAATTTCAGCTTTTACACTGCCTCTCTCCATCCTCCCCATGGGTTTAAATTATCCAGATGGCTTTTTTGACTAGAGTCCCCAAAATAATTATGAAGGCATTTTACATCCAGCCAGCCCCCACTCCTGATTTGGTCATCAGAGGTCCTCATATCTCTATTCTTCAGTTGTTGACAATCCAGTATTTACCAGATTCATATTATAATCAGTTGTCAAGTTCAGCCATATGATTTTTGTAAAAAAAAATGTTTCTGTCTTGCTTTTACCCAAGGAAGAAGAAAGAAAAAACAAACTCTCTGAATTTACTAAAATCTGGTCTTGACTCTTGGTATGTTTATCGATTTATCTTTCAACCCTTAAAGTGTCACATATCTGAATTATACTTACTATTAGCACAATAATTAGATGACCACAAATTTTATATTTCATAGGTATTTACTCAGCTTAGCTTTGTATGACATCATAGCAAATGATGGTAAATGAAATGGAGGGAGATTGTATTGTGTCAAAATTTTTAGTTCAGAAAAATTATCTACTTTAAAGTCAGTATTCAAATTTTTAGGTTTCACCTTAAATTATCTGGATTTCACCAATAGAAAATACAATTTCAATCAGCAAGCTGGTACTAATTCTTATATTTTATAACTTGAGAAATTTAGAAATGCTTTGCATACTGTCATATTGAGAAAATTTATATAATGCCATAATACATAATATTGTATTTTTCATACATTATTCTGATTGTGATATACGTAAATGGAAATCTATCAAATATTCAAACAGGCCAACATCTCTCTCTCTCTCTATATATATATATATATAAGAAAGATTGCGTCTCTATATATTTATGTTTGTTTGTATAACAACTGAGCACATGTCTTTTTAATAATAAGTCCTTTTACCCATTCCTTTCAAATTCAGGTAAGCTGAGGGAAAAAACAGAAAGAAATTTGCTCGCCTTAGTTAAAAGAAAACTTTGATTTCAGAGAAATTGACTGGCGAGCTAAAGAAAAAGCCAAAAATTTGCAAGCCTGTGTGAAATTTTCTTTGGACCAAGGAAATCATTGTATATATAAATAAAGATTTTGTGTATACGTCTGTATATATGTATGTATCTTTGTTTGTACAATGACTGAGTGCACATCTTTTTATGAACAAAAGTTGCTGGAGAACAGTAAATGATATATCAAAAAATTAATTAAAAAAAAAATTATCAAAAAATGAAACAAATTAATAAAGGATAAAGTATAATAAAAAAAATTGAAAAACATGAGCAAAAAGAATAATAAAATCAAACAACCTGAAATCGAATGATAAATTACTGAATATCAGCTCTGAATTGTACAATGCAGCAAAACCCAATAAAACTAAGACATTAGTGAATTAGAAAAGCTTTTAAGTGTTTTTATGAATAATATATGTTAAGGCTAAGGATGATATTGTCTGAAGCCAAAAAAAAATTTCCAGTGAAAAATTAATTTTTACAAGAATTGTTTACTTTTTTTCACAATTTTAATTACAATAATTTATAAAATTTTTTCATAAACATGCAGTTGATATAGCTGTTAAAATGGAGTCTGAGAGATGCCATAAACAATGATGTAGCACCTAGCAATCTTGAAGAGCTCTGCATTCTACCATCAAGCCTTACAGGATACATGCATGAAAGGACGCAGAATGCGATGACCTATGTATGCCACTATGGTAGACCAGATCTCTTCGTACACTTTACATAAAATCCAAAGTAGAAGGAAATTGAAGACAAACTTTTTCTGCATTAAACTACTTGCCAGAGTATTTTGCCAGAAGATGGAGAATCTCATAGATCTGATTAAAAAGGGGAAAACATTTGGGTTTGTAAATTGTAATATGTACACAATTGAGTGGCAAAAGTGGGGGCTCACATTCAAGCTTCAAAATTCACTCTAATGAAATTGACAGAATAATCTTGGCAGAGTTTTCAAATGCATTGACAGACAAGGATCTCTATGAAATTGTTGGAATGAACATGGTACATGATCCATGTGTGAAGCGTTTGCCATGACTGAAGAACAATGTATGCTTAAAGAAATTTTCCAAGAGATTTCTTACAGAAACGCAAACTGATAATGATAGATACCCTTCTTACAGGCATAGAAATCCAGATGATGGTGTTTTCAGCAAAGGTTGGGCAACACATAGCTGACAACCAGTGGATAGTAATCTATTTTGCCTTTGCTGTCAAAGACATTTAATGTCCATATTAATGTTGAGTTCTTCAATCTGGTGATAACTATCAAGTATGTTTGAAAGTACATCAACAAGGGATCAGATGTGGCCATGTTTGGCTTGCAGCAGGAAAATATCTCAATTGAGGTAACCCAGTACCAAATGGGCAAATATTAGGTTGGTGCAAAAATAATGACGTAATAATGTCATTTTTTGACGTTAAAAATATGTCAAAAAAACGACATTCTTACATCATTATTTTTGCACCAACCTAATACATCAGTAGCAATGTGGCATTTTGGTACATGTTTGACTTCTGACTACATGAAAGACACCCTGCTATTGTGCAACTTGCAGTACATTTGAAAAACGTCAACATGTCTACTTCACTGAGGCAAATGCTGTTCAAGTAGCACACCCAATGATACTACACTCACCACTTTCTTCAAGTTGTGCTAACATGATACTTTTTCCCCTGCACAGTTTTGTACTCCCAAGTGCCATCTTATTACACCTGGAAAGGCAAAAAGGAATGGCTGTGTAGATTGATAGGTCAAGATGTAACAGCATTAAGTTTGACGAATGTCTAGGTAGAGTGTACATTGTACATACCATCCAACATGAATACTTTTATCTTTGTTTCCTTCTTCACAAAGTTCAAGGGCCAACATCCTTCCATGATCTTAAAAATGTAAACAGACTGGTTTTTATGATCTACTGAGAACCATGCTTGAGTTGAGGCTTGCTTGAAGATGATACCCAGTGAGATACAACAATTTCTGAAGCTATTTCTTCCCAATCCTCTGGGAATCTTGGGTTATTCTTTGCAGTCCTATTGCAAACATGCAAAGTAAATGATCCTGCCTCTTTGTAGCAGAAGAATAGGGATAGCTTATCTGAAGACTTTAAGCACCAAGCCCAACTCCAATTTCCAGGTACGGAAATAAATTTCAGTGATGAAATTTACAATGGGGCATTAATTGTTATAGAAAATTATATGGTTTCTACTGGAGGGAATGTGCTACTAAAATATGGGTTGCCCAAATCTCATTGAATAGGGATTGATGCCTTACTCACAAAGGTGTTGCGAGAAACATCCTACGGCATCAATGCCCGGTGTGCATATTTTGATGAAAATGAGTGAAGGTTGCTTCTGGACCAAAGGAGAGCTTGTGACAATATTGTTGACAGTGTCTGTGCCTCCAATGTTCTTTCTAGATTTTCCTGGAGGGAGAGGAGAGATATTTGTTACTAAGCTTCTTTTGGCCAATGTTTGACAACACAAGGACATAGCTTTGGCAGGGGCCTCATCTGGTATTGCTGGAACTTAGCTGCACATTCAATTTTAAGCTTCCTATAATCCAACTTGAGGTATCAGCAAAACCTCTGAATTGGCCCAAGTGCTAAAAAGTGCAGGTTTACAATATGGGATGAATGTACCATGGCACACAGGGTAGATCAGGAAGCATTAGACTGAACCATGAGAGACATTTTGGATTATCAGCCACCTATGGAAAGCATAATACTCCTGTTATCTGGAGACTTTAGGTACCAAAGCTGATGAAGTCAGAGAAAATCTTTTCTGTTGTGGCAACATATTCAAACATTGTCTCTGAGCACCAACATGAGAGCGTAATTATTTGGAGCTCAGCTGTCAGTTCAGTTCTCCTGCAACATTTTGAAACCTGGCAATGGCATTGTACCTCTAGATGACCTCTAAATGACACTGATGAGATGGCTATGCCTGCAATGTTGTCAGTGCTGCTGATGAACTTAAGGTCAAGGTTTTCTCAAATCTCCAACATAATTGCAAAAACTATAATGACCATCTGTTGCAGTACCTCCCAGAAACATCTCATATCTACAGGTCAATGGATACCATTCCAGATCTGGAACAGGTGGTCACTTATCTAAGAGAATTTGTGAATTCACTAGAACCTCCTGTGACTATCTTCACATAGACTGGAACTCAAGATGTGGGTGCCTATAATGCTATTATGGAATCTGGACCCACCAAGACTTTATAATGACACCAGACTGATGGTAAGAAGTTGATGTAACATGTAATTGAAGCATCAGTTCTTAAAAGGTATGGAAAAGGCAAAGGTGTCTTCATTCCCAGGATTTCACTCATTCCATCAAGGTTGGATATTTGATTCATGTTTAAGAGATTTCAAATTCTGACACAAGTAAGTTTTGCTATGTCTGTTAACAAAGCACAAAGCAGACTCTATCAGTTACTAGACTACATTTAGAAGAACCCTGTTTCTCTCATGAGCAGTTGTGGGAAGTAAAATGAATTGGTTTGTTTATGCTCCACAAGGAAAGACAAAGAATATTGTCTATCAAGAAATATTGTAGTGTAAAAACTGTTTAAAGATATTTTTGTGTTTGTATAAATAGATTTGAAGTGATATTTGTTGTTATAGATTTATTATGTTGAATCCCCCGTTGCTTTACCCTTGTTTCAGACCCAATCTGAACTTATTAAAAATTTAATCTTACACTATAAATGTTAGTTGTCTTGTCATATCTGCTATTGTCGGTGAATTGTTATTGAATGTGTTTGGCATTTTGTGAGTTGATTCAAAATAATCTAGTAAGGAAATAATTTTTGAAATTTTATTTGCATGAGAAAAATATTTTTTGCATCAAAGTATAAAGCAATAATACTAATTTCACTGAGAACAAAATTTTTCCTTTACTGATTTTACAATCTAATGGTCAAAGATAATGTGAAGATGAGCCAAAGATAATGTGAAGATGAGCCAAAGATAGTGAAGATGAGCCAATCTAATGGCCAAAGATAATGTGAAGATGAGCCAATCTAATGACCAAAGATAATGTGAAGATGAGCCAATCTAATGGCCAAAGATAATGTGAAGATGAGCCAATCTAATGACCAAAGATAATGTGAAGATGAGCCAATCTAATGGCCAAAGATAATGT
>OZ010589.1:35974376-36094376 GCA_963932145.1 Acanthosepion lycidas
AATGTGCTTTCTTCCAATATGGTCTTATGATCTTATTTGTATTATGGCAGTAAATAGCAACAGGGAGGAGGAGGTTAAAAATCATAAGTCTGAGTTTGCAATACCAAGGCTCACAAATCAATTTTGCAAGTCCAATGTCAGAAAATTCCAGGAACGTAAATCAAAAGGGTCAAAAAACCAATATCACATCTCACAAAGCACAACTACCTTCTTCATCCACAAATACCCAAGAAATCCCGTGGTTCAAAGTAGCATTCTTTTTTGAAGGTAAGAAAGGTTGTGATTGGTGGAGACTGATAGGAAAATGCAAACTATTATCATATTTTGATGCCTACTAATTCTGCCAACCTGATCTTGATTCTGATTTTATTTTCTATAGAGAGCACAGAGAGCAGAAATTGTTCTTTTTCAAGGTAAGAATTGTTTTTCACCTTCATTTTTACAATTATACTTGGATCTTTTTACACACATCAGTATAATAAAAGCAAGAAGTACAAGAGAAGAAACTCTTAGCATAGAACTTACAGTTACATCTAGCCATTTTGAATGTAAAATGATGAGATCATGTCACCAATCTAGTAATGCACTTATAACCATAGATTCTAGGTACCATAGGCAAGAGTTCCTCAGAACATTTACCATGAAAGTATTTATAGAAAATGCACAGAAAAACTAAATTATTAGCACTAAGGGTAGTAGATAATTCCTTTAATGTGGAAAGAATGTGATACAATTTCCAATAAGAATTTTCATCTTCTTAATCTTCTTCTATGTGCAGTAATTTCAAGAACTGTATAATCATGGCTCTCCATATCATCTTTTGTGACTTTTAGTAATACCTATTCTGCCAATAATTTACATAAGCTTGTTAGGTAGCTTATTCACTGCTTTTCCTTGTTTTGTTGCCTTCAGTATGTCCTGTGAATATCAAATTTTCCAAGTCCTCTTTCCTCATGATGTGCCCCAGAAATTTCATTTGACTCTTTCTCATTCTAAGTAAATGTTCTTTTTGTTTCTAATTTCTCTAGAATTTCCTTGTTTATACACATGTTTCGTCCATGGGATTTTTAGCATCCTTCTGTAGAATCACATTTCTGTTACCTCATGTCTTTTCTTCATTTGAAAGGAGATTTTCCAACATTCACTACCATATAAGAGGATTAAATATTATAGAACAGTTTTCTCTTTGGTTCTAATGAAATTTTACTGTTAATACTTTGCTTAGATTTTAGAATGCATCTTTTGCTGTCCCAATACATCATAGGATTTCAGCATTGCATTTATTCCTTCTTTGTGAAAACACTTACTAAATATTTAAATTTTTGTATTTGCTGGGATTTGGTGTCTCTAATTTGTATTTTGCATTTTGATCTGTCCTTTTTGCTGACAACCATACATTCAGTCTTTTTACAATTGATGTTTTGTCATTTCTTTTCACTTGCCTTTAATACCTTCTGTCGAAGCTCTTATATTTTCCTTTCTGTGTCTACTATCAACACTTCAGGAAGCTCAAAAGCTGAAAGTTTCCAAGAAAAGCAAAAAGTAGTAGTTTTAATAATAAAAGAATGTCTATTTCTTATAACCTTATCAGTTATTATTAACATAGTTTGTAGTTCTTTCATTTTAATTTAATTTTATTTTTATCAGAAAAAGCTTGTCAGTTTTTGACTGTCAGTGTGATAAGACATCCCAAAGATAAGAGGTTTAATCTTAATTTCTGATCTCTGCCACTTACTAACAACATTGGATTGATAATTTGGTATTAGCAATAAAAACAACTGAAATCAAAATGAAAGAAATACCAGTAAACAATATGAAAAAGTATAAGAAATCATCTACATATCAAGCTGACAAGACTAGGTCTGACCATATTGATTGCCAAACATTCTTTACCTCAGAAAAATTACCAGAAAGCCTAGACTTTTTAGTATTAGCTTTAGCGCTAGCTTCAGGACTATAAATGTAAATTTTAATAATATTTCCAACTGGAGATGTGAAGCAATGTAACTTTTGTGACATGGAAACTTAGTCAGTAGACAGAATTAGAAATCATGGGTAAAGTTTGAAAAATCAAGTCGTTAGAAGACACAACAATTTTACCCCTGCTTTGTCCTTTTGTTATCTTACTGTAACATATTCAAACTGATTTTTCTTTCAGTTTCATTGTTTTGATGCATTTACAAATTGTCTGTGTATGTTATTTATTTTTTGTATTTCACTCAATGAATAAACAAACAGAAAACGTCATTTCAATTCATAATGACCTAAGGAGGATGTGATTAAACACTGACATATCAACAGAATTACTTTTGACTCTTGTTAAATATTGATTACCTCCAAGCATGAGTTAATTTTAATTTTATGTTTCACAATGAGCTGTTAGGTGAGGTAAACATTTATAATTATTCATACAATTCTAAAGAAAGATAAACAAAAGAAAATGAGTGTAGATTCTCTAAAAGATACTGTTGTATGAACTCTACAGGGAAAAGTTATTAAGAGAAAAACATGAAATCTTGTCTTTGCAGAATATGATTGTTTTTATCTGCTGGGAAAGAAGAGAAATTAATTGACCTCCTTTTCACAATAAATAATCTAAACTATGAGTCAAATGCCATTTTCTTGTTCTAACCTTAACCTCACTAGGTTTTAACAATCATGAGGTCATGAAAGGCAAAGCAATAACCACCATTTCTTTATTGTTCATGAGATAATGATAGGATAAAAACTGACAAAGGGAAATTGGCTCACACAATGAAAGTTCTATGGCCAAGTGCTTAATAGTGGCTGCCTCTGGCCAATGTCCAAATGGATACTTGCCTTCTTACACACCTTCATGTCTAATTGATTTGATGTGAGCAATGACTGACATTAGCTGACAGAGCAATGTCTCAGCAGACTTCCATCAATGAGGACTGAACACTGCTGTGATAAAACTTAAAGAGGGAATGATACAGACAAGTGTCGAGCATCTAGAATCAGTAGTAGATGTTTTTGAGCAAAGTAAGGTAAATGATTTTACTGTTGTAACACACCTGAAATATTATAGTTTAATTTTCTCCTTGAACTTTGAGAAATGAAGAAGAAGTGTCTTCAAAAATGAGACAGCAAATCATTACTGAGTCAATATTTTATAATTGATTAATCCTGAAGTAAAATTTCTATTGTTCTCAGTGTTCTTAATCATTTACTAAAATATTTTTTGATAACTGCTTCAATTTTCTTTCTTGATACCTCTTTGTTCTAGTTGTCTCAATTTGTTTATATTCATTCATTCATTTATATATATCTGTGTGTGTGTGAATGCTAAAAGTCATGGGATAGGTGATAGTAGCTATCTACAGCAGTAGTTTCAACCCATGCCATGTGAAAACAATCCACAAGTCTTAAGGAAACCTCCCAAAAAGAAATGTGTAACATGGGAAAAGAAGTAAATGAAAACTCTAGAATTATATTGGATGGATCTGATAGCTGAGTTAGTAATTAAGTTGATTATAATCTCACCTTCCTTTTCTTGAAGTAATGTTTTGGGTGGCTAGTATTGTAATTGGTCGAATGATAGGGTCTTCAAAGTTAATGATGGTCCAAGATAAATGCAAAGAATTAGTGTGAATTTTTTAACAAAGTGTATTGTAGGTTACAAATGAGAAGCTTTAAGGTTAAGATTATATTCATCTATGAAAATGCTCCTTCACATTTTGTAGTTCTGACTGTTACTCAGCTTACTGCTAAAAGCTTTCAACTTTACCAAATTAACTGAATAACCTCAAGTCTGTACAGATTGATTGAATAGAAAACATTTGGTCCATCATATGAAAATTTTTTAAATATTCACATAATAAATATCTCTGGAGAATGGCAAAAAACTGCCACAAGGAATATTAAAGTCAAAACATAAGAAACTTAACAAAATCAATGATTGAAAGACTGATGAAAGTTTTAGAATGTCAAGGAGACCATATTAATATATAAAATAATATTTATTCAAATATAGGGGATATTCTGTTAATCAAATGTATATCTCTCTGTCCTATAGCTTTTGGATAAAAATTTAAATTGCACTTAATTTATTTGCATAATAAAAACTAACATCCTCCAGATAAGTTATATTCAGTATTTTTAAGAAGATCACATAGTATTGTTTTCCTATAAATATAAACTGACAAATTTACAAGAATTTTTTGCTTATTGCCCAGTGTGCAGCACCTTTGGAAAGTGTCTGAAAACCATAGCAGGGGTTGACCCAAGCCGTGTGAGTGAATATGTGTAGATGGAACTCTTGGGGGACTGTCGATAGCTGTGCTAGAACAAAGACACAAGTCATCATGACTGAGGGTTTGAGTGTGCTGGCCTTGTTCAGATTGTAAAAAGATAGAAAGAAATATTATGTAATATATATATATATATATATATATATATATAAAAGGCTCAAACACTAATATTCCATGGTTATAATTTATTACATTGGAACTGTAATCACAATCCAATTCATCAGACCTACAAATTCACAATATATATATATATATCTATCTATCTATCTATATATATATATATATATATATATATGTCGGTGTATATGTATATATATGTATATATGAATATATATGTATATATATGTGTATATATATATATGTATATGTATATATATATATGTAAGTATATATGTCTATGATTGGTAACAGAAGCAACCAACAGTTTCCCATACTTCATACTTCTCCAATTCACTCTCGTGTGGTCATGTGTGACATCATGAGATACGGTGCAATTTTCGCTTCTAGCGTCTCATATGCACGTGCTCATCGTTTATTGTTGCTTAGAAATCATATATGTAAACAATGACAGACTATCATCACTGTCTTGTCCGTATATTGCTTAATATGTTGTAATTGGCATCTTTGATAATGGCTTATGTAATCCGAAACCTTAGATTGTATTACAAAAAAAATAAAAATATTAAAAATATATTAATATTAAAAAATATGGATCAATATTGTGAATTTCTTTCTTCGTTCAATGATAATGTTATTAAACTTATCAGATGTTATGAAAAGAATTTACATAAAATAAATAGACAACACTGGTCTATATTATTTAATGAAACGTGTATATATATATATATATATATGTATATATATACACGTATATATATATATATGTGTATATATATATATATATATATATATATATGTATAAATATATATATATATATATATATATATATATATATGTATAAATATATATATATATATATATATATATATATATCTATATATATATATATATAATTTATGAGTTTCCATCACAGAAAACTCATAGATGTTAAGTAAACCTAGTGACAATAATAAAAAAACTAACTCAAAATCCTTACCATACTACAATTGGGCAAATATGCAGTTAGCTTAGCCAAAAAGCAAGCATATTTTAAAAAAGACAAGATCGATTAAGAAGGCCTTTATAATCTGTATGAAATGTTTCAACTCAAAATAAATTAGTAGCCATTATCATTTGTTTTCATTATTAAATAAATGATCTGGATTAGTATCCACATCTTTGTTGGCAGGTATTCCTAAATATCAAAAACAAAGTTTAATTTTTGTAATCATGTAAGAAAACTATTATCATTCAAATAACCTTTTGCCAGAATCTTCATTTTTAATTATTTCTATTAAAAGTTTTTTACAGATCTGGAGAAAATGAGGTACAAGTTGAGATTTATTACGTGATTTTTGTCTTTTTTCTTTGTTAAAACTATAATGAGGAGATCAAAGAAATATTCAATATAGAAACAAATTGACTGAATATTTTCTGTCATAAATAAATATTCAAAGACAAATATTATATTAAATTTCAATTTGTTTCTTATATAGTTAACTAGCAGCATGGCCCGGTGTTGCCCGTGTTTGATTCAAAATTCGTACGACTCATACAGCAATCGCTATCACTTGACTTAAAATATTTTGCCCTTCTTTGCCTTTAAAGGAGTGCCCTTTGCCATGCTGATGTTGTTACATGCCTTACTTCTTGCCTATCTCACACTGCAAATTTTTTCTAAGCTATATACTAAACATTAAATCTGTTACGAAAAAAGAACTAAATAAAATGAATTTGCTTTAAAAAAGGACTCGTAACTGGAAAAACCAAATGAAAAAAAGAATGTTAACATAAATACTTTTTCACATCCAACCCAGTTCTGCGGAATCAGAATCAACATTGAGTTTAAGCAAGCGAATGAGCCAATTGGAGTAAAGTGCCATGCAGATTTAAATTTTTTCCTACATGACGAATGCAGCTATCGATTTTTTTTGCATGCTAGCATGCTAGTTAACATTCATGTCAGTCAGCTGTTGGCTCTCACGCTAGCCAATAGAATCTTCCTGCCTATTCATGGCAACCATCTATAGGCTCTCACTCTGGCCAGTACAAAATGGCCACAAACTACATGAAAATTGCCGTAGAAGCATGAAAAAATCAATTATTTGCACTATCGATGGAAGTTGGGAAATGCAAAGTCAGTCTTGACCTTCCTACTAACTTGGAGCATGTGCATGTAAATTTTGGTGCAAATCCGTCGAAAATTGCAGCCGTGCATTCGTTACACACACACACACACACACACATATACATCCTGCCTTTTATAGATAGAGATATTTTGACTGAATTTTAATGAGATTTTTTATAGTAATAATTTAGCTGTAGATACTAACAATAATTCTGACATCTATTCTATTTGTGGTGTTCATATTGGAGAAAAGGACAGCATGCCTCTTGAATATTCAACTTCAACAATGCAATTGTCTGAAGAATTGCAATTGCTTTTTTTATTAAGTTCCATGAGACTCTTCTAAGATCTCCAGTAATGATGAGTACAATCTTCACCTGCATATACCACAGGTATTTTAGTTATCTGACAAAGCCTTTATAATTAAGCAACATTTCAATTTTTTTTCAATTTCATCATATTTCACTAAGTAAAGAGAGAAATGCAGAGGATGTATGCTATCAGTAATAGTGGTGGCCTGTTACTTCATTTATTTTTATTATCAAAGAGTCTATAAAAATGACTGGAAAATTTATGTATGAATCAACACTTCTGCTTATGATCTGTATGCATTGCCTGGGATCAAAGTGTATATGTGTCCACTGTGAAATATATTACACAGGCACAAATAAAGATAGATAGATAGATAGATAGATAGATAGATAGATAGATAGATAGATAGATAGATATGAACAAGTTAAGGATAGATAGATAGATAGATAGATAGATAGATAGATAGATAGATATGAACAAGTTAAGGATAGATAGATAGATAGATAGATAGATAGATAGATAGATAGATAGATAGATATGAACAAGTTAAGGATAGATAGATAGATAGATAGATAGATAGATAGATAGATAGATAGATAGATAGATAGATAGATATGAACAAGTTAAGGATAGATAGATAGATAGATAGATAGATAGATAGATAGATAGATAGATAGATAGATATGAACAAGTTAAGGATAGATAGATAGATAGATAGATAGATATGAACAAGTTAAGGATAGATAGATAGATAGATAGATAGATAGATAGATAGATAGATAGATAGATAGATAGATAGATATGAACAAGTTAAGGATAGATAGATAGATAGATAGATAGATAGATAGATAGATAGATAGATAGATAGATAGATAGATAGATAGATAGGCATTCTGTTCCATGTGAGAATTTGATACATATATTTTATTTATGTTAATAATTTTAATGGTATGTTTAATTTATTGAATATTTCAGAGACTAAATGTAAGTTGTCAAGGGCACTATCTACTCTCATTGTTTTGTTATTAAGGCATTTCTGATATAGAAGCTGCTCCAGCCACTATAATAATAATAATTATTATTATTATTTGAATACATTGTGTGTTTGAGATGTTACCAACATTAGTTAAATATTTGTTTAATACTACCAGAGACAGTTCTTAAAATTTTCCATTTTATTTTTGCCATATTCATTCATGAAAGCACTTTATGATATATTTTCTTTATTACTGAAGTTCATATTGCAACATTTATTATTTTCAATTCTGCCTTCATGGGATTAAGAAGTACAGCTTGTAACATTGGCAGATTTGCTGTTGTTATTAGCATTTTATTAGTTAATGGGATTAGGATCCATGATACTTAAAAGTGTGCATTAAGGAAATAAATTAAAGGTGCTTCACCCGAATCATCAGAGAGCTGATAATTAAATGGTAATTAATCAATGCAAATTTGGTAGATACATGGTCACTACTCTTGACTCAATTTTGCATTTGTAAGATTAGTATACATGTGTCATTACATTGACTTTTCTCTTTTTTCTCTCTCATATATAAAATAAATATTTATATTTTGGTATGTGTCCATGTGTGTTGAGGTGTATAGGTGTATTTTTGTACACAGGTATATTCCTACTTATATTAAGATATATAGAGGTGCCTATATGTTAATGAATATAAGTATACACATGCACATACGTATATCTTTTATTCACTCTCTTCCTATATATATATATATATATATATATATATATATATATAATTATTTATTTTTAAAGAAAAAAAATTTATAACATAAATATGTTATAAAATCACTACAAAAATAGCCATTTTGTTTCAACACCTTCGGTGTCTTATCAAGTGATGACGTTGAATGTAATTTATTTAAAATAGAAAATAAAATTGCAACACAATGAATATATGTTTCATCTGATGATTAAATATTTCATGTTTACATTAAATAATCATATATACAGATTGATACATGCAGCAGTTCCAAAAGAAGGCATTGTAAACTCAAACCCCATATTAATATCCTATTAATTCTCCTTAACCCCATAATAATATGCTGTCTATCCTCCTTATCCTCGTATAAATATCCTGTCTATTCTCCTTATTCTTATATTAATGTTCTCCATGTCTATCTTAAGCCCATACTAATACCCTGCCTATGCTTCTTAACCTACCAATATTCTTCTGAGACATTAACACAGTCTTTTACTGATGTAAAGATGGTGAATAACAACCTGCATTAGGTTATTCCATGTTTCTTTCACCTGTTGATACAGTACAGAAAGTATTTTAGGTAGGCTAATTGAATGAGTCACCTGTCATCCAGTCATGTTCTAATCAGCCTGTTAATTATATTGGGCATGGAAGTTGTCAAATATCTTGAAGTCTATGCTGATAAATGTGTAAGCAGGATATGATATGGCACCTATCCTGCTGCAGCAACATGTCACTTTCTCGTTGCAGGAATAACAACAGCAAAAGTGGATGGTGCATTATGGAATTGCTCAAAGTTCCTTCCAAAAACATCAAAGTTGACTAGGAGTTATAATTTATGGCAGCTAACACAATCATGCCAGGTTTGGGTTAATGTATTATGAATGAATACACTCCAATTCATTTGACCACTGCTACCCTCATTGAACCACTATTGGCATCGCAAATACATAGTGAGTCTCTCTTACTAAATTTTGTCAGACAGTACTCATTAATGGTTAACCTCAAACACTAGGAATGCTATTTGTATAATAATCTTTCAAATTATAAGTCAATGGAAATTACTCTTTCAGAGGGTTTGTAATATAAGTTAATATTGTATGATATTTAGTTAGAATCAAGGTAAACAAATTGTTTGCATAATCATAGTTTGCTAATCACAATATTTTAAGTCTTGTGGGAAGGAGAAATTTTAAGTAACCTTAAAAACATACCAGATCTTTTAAACATAATTTTGTAGCTCAAGATCTTCAATTTTTCAGAAGTGTTTCACAAATCATTTAAATATTCCTTATTTTTGCCATTTGATTTTGAAATGATATGCAAATCATATTTTAATTAAGATATTAGTTTCAATACAAGTATTGATTGTATTCTTAATTGGAAAAATAAATATTTTTGAAAGGTGCAAAACTAAATTAAAGCTCCCTATTGTTATATCAATATTGTATATAGATAAGTATTTAAGTTTGAAATTTTGTCATTTTTGCCCACATTTAATATAACAAATGAACATCTACTGTTGATATTTGGGCTGAGTGATGCACTGCTAAAGGGATTATCCCTTAATGCTACTGTTTCTCATTTTCAGATAATGTTGATGATTTTATAATCAACAGATTTTCTTCAGATTTAATCACTGATTGTTCACACTATCCACTAAAACTGTTATGCAAAAAGCAAATGAGTCAAAGAGAAATTGCAGTATTGACGAGTTGGCAAGCAAGAACCATCGACTCCCAAATACAGTGGTGGACCCAAATGTATTTATATTTATCTACATGCTCCCATTTAAAAACAGATACAAACACAATGGTGCTCTAGCATGTGAGATCAGATTGCATAAAAACATCAGTGAAAATATACTATCACTTTTAATTTTATCATTTACTTTTTGTGGTAAGCAGGCTCACTGATGTTTTGCTCTCTTCAACCAAGGGATAAGTGTGGAACTTAAGATAATTGTCTTCCAGAGGATATGAAAGCCATGAATGAAACAATAAAGTTGAGGATGCTTGTTGGAATAAGTCATCAAATAATAAAATACAAAATAAAATCTATTAAATTTTATCACCATTTGGATTTATTAAGTTTAGCTTAGTTTAATATAAACTGACAAATGTGATGTATCAAGTAAGGATCACATTCATTAGACATTAGTAAATGTCTTTTGAGATTAACTTCTTAAGTGTAATGCCATGGTGAGACACTTTATAATTGATTTACTAAGCTTAACTTGGTCCCATTGAAAGCCAAAGTCAAAGGCATCAAACAAGAACGGAATTGCATCATTAATTAGTAACAACTGCACCACAACAAAGCATCCAGTTTATATTAAATATATTTAACTTAACAACCCAAGATGACAAATGTGGGTAATTCAAAGAAGATCAATCCCTCTACAGTCATAATATTAGGTTGGTGCAAAAATAATGACGTAATAATGTTGTTTTTTGACGTATTTTTTAACGTCAAAAAAAACACATTATTATGTCATTATTTTTGCACCAACCTAATATTTTACTTGACTTCGTTATTAATTACTACTCTACAACAAGGTATCCATCTTAATAATGAACATTTTAAATTTTCTTTTGAGAACTGATGGCTTTTGCTTATATATGGTTCCAAGTCTGGTTCAAGGCTTTCTTCTAAACCAAATTAAGTACTAATACTTGTAAATTATTTTGATATATTTTTCATATAATACATTAATAATAGCAAGGCATATAATATTAACATATGAAAATATCTATATAATCATATTGTCATGTAGGTAAGTAATTATTTTATTTCAAATTTAAAAAAAAACAAAAACTTTTCCATACTTTTTCTAATAAAAATACAGGTAGAGTATATCTCCTGAAAAGATTTAGGTATCAAAATTTACAAAGTGATTGTGTAGACAAATATGTGTGTGAACAGTCATAGAAGAACACCTGAAAAAAAGAATATCCCTTACCAAAACAACATATAATTATTAGCTTTTGTTCTTTTCTTTGTCTTCTCAGATTAGTGAAACAAAATATTTGACAAAAGAAGCTTAGTTTCTGTTTTTTAAACTTTACTATTATTAGGTTGGTGCAAAAATAATGACGTAATAATGCCGTTTTTTGACGTTAAAATATATGTCAAAAATGACATTATTACGTCATTATTTTTGCATGAACCTAATAGTAAGATCAAGTTTTGTCAAAGAAGTATGTAGTTAGCAAGTTTAGTTTAAAAGCAGTAAAATCGACCTTGCTAACCAGACACTCCTTTGTAGCTAAACTGATACAGCATGTTAGGCTATATGATGGTTCCATGTAGGATACAGGTTCAATTCCTGTCAGAGGATGCATCTTTTCTATGAAATTTCTCAGATGTTGAGGCCAGTAAATGTTATTAATACTTTTATTATGATCAGAGTATTTACTGAAATATTTGTGTCTATATAAATGACATATAACAATAAAATATATTAAAATGATTGTCAGTCCATTTTGTAGTGTGTGGCATCATTTGTTTATGTTAAGATAGGCTTTGAGCAGATATGGATGTTTGAGGAAAATCATGAGAAATTTGTAGTTTAAAAGCAGTAAAATCAAACCTAGCAAACTGGTATAGTAGGTCAGGCTATATGACAGTCCCATGTAGGATACGGTTTCGATTCCTGTTGGAGGGTGCATATTTTCTATAAAATTTCTCAGATGTTCAGGTCAGTAAATGTTGTTAATACTGTTTATTATAAACAGAGCACTTAAATATTTGTGTCTATATAAATAGCTTATAACAATAATATATATATATATATATATATATATATATATATATATATATATATATATATATATATATATATATATATATATATATATATACTAGTTTACCTGTGCATATCTAGGAAAAGATATATTACAAAAGGGAAATAACACCATGGATTTGTAGGCTTGAGACAGTTTTAGCCTCAGCCTGGGTACATTGGCCCAGGATAAAAGAAATTTTTATTATATGACAGCATATTTAAGTAATGTTGTAGTTGCATTGTACTAATATAATATTACAAAATTTAATGGAATTTAATGATTGATCCTCTTTGTTCTTGTTCTATAAAGAGAAAATAATTATTATAAGTAAAGGTCATTTTTAAAAATACTTGTAACATATTTAATATATACATATTTAAACATATGTTACCTTAAAAGTTTAGTTATCTGCAGAGGCAATCCTAATTCTGCTACATCAGCAGAAGAGTTGACCATACAAAGATTGGTAATTCATTTATTCCTAGGTAGTGAACTCTTGATGGTATAGAATATTATTATTCATGAAAAGAAATATATATAAACATTTATATATATATATGTGTGTGTATATATATATATATATATATATATATATATATATATATATATATATATGTATGTATATATATATAAAGAGAAAAAAACAATCAAATTAAGAATCCACAGTTCTTTAGCATTTACTTTTTAAAAAAGTTATCGATACAACATTCAACAAATATATTTTTATTTAAAAAATATTTTATATTGCACCTCGGAAATTTATATGTTCTGGAACTTTAAATTTGTTCCATTATCAAGTGATGTTAGGTAACTTTTGACAAAAAAGATTTTCTTTTGAAAACAGAATGATATTTTATTGAAGAATTAAGAAGGAGGGGAGACAAGATTTCAAAATTTTATGGGTATGTGCTGTTTGACCAATCAAAAGACAGGTCAAAGCTGAAGCAGAAAAGTGAAAAATATAAGTTAGAGGTTACGGAGGATTTCTGTTATTCATACCTGTCCAGTATTATATACGGATATATGCATGAACTGTCATTTTTAGATGTATCACCATTACATCCGGTTAAGAGTATAATTTTAAGATACAATGAAATAATCAGATATATATATTATATACATATATATATATATATATATATATATATATATATCTGATATATATATATATATATATATATATATATATATCTGATATATATATATATATATATATATATATATATATATATCTGATATATGTATATATATATATATATATATATATATATATATATATATATATATATATATGTATATATATATATGATTATTGCATGAACTGTTATTTTTAGATGTATCACCATTACATCCGGTTAAGAGTATAATTTTAAAATACAATGAAATAATCAGATATATATATATATATATATATATATATATATATATATCTGATATATATATATATATATCTGATATATATATATATATATATATATATATATATATGTATATATATATATCTGATATATATATATATATATATATATATATATATATTTATATATATATATATATATATCTGATTATTTCATTGGATCTTAAAATTATATTCTTAACCAGATGTAATGGTGATCCATCTAAAAATGACAGTTCATGCAATAATCATATATATACACACACACACACACACACACACACACACACACACACATATATATATATATATATATATATATATATATATATATATATATATATATATATGATTATTGCATGAACTGTCATATTTCATTGTATCTTAAAATTATACTCTTAACCGGATGTAATGTGATAAATCTAAAAATGACATATATATATATATATATTATATATATATATATATCCAAAAATAGGTTAATTTTAGGAATTTTTTAATTTTTTTTTTTGTACATACTTTAGAACTATCTTATTGTGACCTCTAGTATGATTAAATCACTTTTATATATATTATATTATTTTGATCCTAAAATACAATATTTAATATATTCAATGAGCTATTAAGACATGGCAATATTAAAATTAAAAATCAAGGAATTAAATAAATATTATATGTACCATTATATATAATAAAATAATGGATATATAATATAATACATAGATTTTTTATGAAAATTCTATTAACTATATTTTAAAGTAAACATTATGTAATATATAGGCATTGTAATGCCTACATATTACAGTTAATTCATTCTGCTGATTTAACAGATCATTTTTTAGGAAACTTAATAATATGCAGCTTTTCATGTAGAGTCAAAGGACATGGGTCATTTAATTACTTACAAATTCTCATTTTATTTTAATATTTTCCATTTTACTGAGTGTTTTATTGATTTCTTTTAAATACCAAAAATATTTAGAGAGGGATGTTTGGTTACGGTATCCATTCTTATTAAAAAAAAACTTATGTTAATACCACCGTCACTTAAAAGAGTTTTTTGTGCTTCCAATATAGAATTTCTTAACAGCTGGGTTTTCAGTAGATGAAATAGTGCATTGGTAAAGAATAGATTCAGTAAGACATTAATTTTGCTATGGACAATTTATGGGGTTTCTAAAATTATATAATTTATTATCAATATTATTGATTTTTGTTCTGGGATTATTCTTATTTAGGTTTAAGTGTTCATTTAAAATTTTATTATTATGTTTTTTTTTATAATTTTTCTAGATTATCAGTACAACTATAACTTAATTTTAACATATTTTTTATTGAAAATCTTGCTAAGAGGATTATTACTTGGATAATGTTTTTCAGTCAAAGCAAAAAACTTTTGCCCTAACTTGCTGCTGAACATTTGGTTAAATGGGAGTGTGTACGAAATGATTCTTCTATTTCTATTTTTTCTCTGGTTATTATTATTATTATTATCGTTTCTGTATTTATATGTTTAGGGAATTTATTGCCACTATTTTTTAAGCATTATTATAAAAATTGCAGTGCTTATAAAATATATCTTCATTGGAAGAGTTAATACTAATTCTACATTCAATGGATGAATGTTTTATTATAGATGGAGAATGATTGGACTTCGGGTGGATATATAATAGATTAGTATTTGTTTTCTTATATGGTTGGTATATATTGTTGATTAAGTCTAATGTTACATCACAAATAAGATTTTCAGTTTTGTTTACAACAGCCACCACATGAGGTTGCTTTCTTTTATCCTGAGCCAATGTACCCAGGCTGAGGCTAAATCTGTCTCAAGCTTACAAATGCATGGTGCCATTTCATTTTTGTAATATATCTTTTCCTAGATATAGAAAAAAACAAACTCCAGCTCGAATCCTCAATTTAGGAAAACCCAAGACTTACTCCTTTCCTATTAGTGGAATATGTCATCACCTGGGGCAAAGATGAATCTGGCCTGTTTGAATCTGGAGTCCTAAAGAGTGCTTCTGTAAACACAGGAATATATCCATATTATATGTAAGACTCTTCCTTTTTGTCTTTTATTACACTCTGCTTTTCTGTGTAAATACATTGTTTTCCATATGGGACACTTGTATATATATACATATATGTATATATATAGTTTTGTGTATGTCTTAGTCATATAAAAGTCTCTCTGAGAATAAAGCATGTTTGTCATTCATTTTTCTTTTAGCCATTACATTCCATCCATGGACTATGGTGCTATTACATCTCGGATATAATAATGCCCATATCAGAGGAAATACTAAAGGGAGAATCAATCTTCCATTCTTTTCCATTACAGGATAAATTATTAAAATATAGTCTCAGAGTATGCTATATTAATGGGATAAAAGTGCTCAATATCCAGGATAAAATATATGTACATATAAGCAATGGAAATACAAATAGCAACAGTATGTTTCATGTTTGAAAGTAATCTTCAGTCCTGAAGATTATTTTCAAGCAAGAAACAGACTGTCGCTATTCAGTGTTGAACTCACTACCCAAACTGTTTATAGTTATATATAGATATATGCATGTAAAAATTATATTATATAAATTAGAAAATAAATCTTTTGTACATTGTATATAGAAAAGTTGAGTGGGTGGCAAATAAGTATGAGATGTTAGATTGAGATTTTGTAGAAAGAATGGTAAAAATGTAATGCATGTCTCCAGAAGTTAGTCCTGAAAAGGAAACGGTTTTATCAAAAACAGATTGCTGTAAGTAAATATGGAAAAGATCAAGGGTCAGTGTCAGAAGTCAAAAGGTTTAGCAAAGTGCTTTAGTTGATTTTAGAAAAATGAATAATTACCAATAATATCAACTCTCAAAATATTGACTGATTTGATACTTTGCCCTCATTTGATTTTATAACTGTTCATTGTGTTCAGATTACATTTTCAGGTCCACGAAAACCTGCTTGAAATATAAATGTTCTGCAAAGAGCCTGTAACAAATATTAACATTTTTCTTTTTAACTATTTTTTTATTTTCCATCTTTCAAAAAAGTAATGATTTTTTTTTTTTTTTAATTTGTTGAGGCAAATTATCGCTGAACTCTTAGTTTAATTTTACGTCTATCTTCATTAAACTAATTTGGACAAAAGAATAAAAATCTATTTCATCAAAACATACAAGAAAGAAAAGAAACCAAAAGAAATTTATGTAAATTTTTAAATGACACAACAATTAGCCAAAAAAGGAAAAAAATGATTTCTGAAAAGATATTTTCGACTTTGCATTAAGTGAAGTAAAAAGGAAAATCTTTTCTTTTCCATGAAAAGAAATGCAGATAAAAAAACATTAAAGATAAATAATTAAGGTAATAATTTTACATTGACATTCTGCAAAAAGGTTTTTTAATTATTACAAATATTTTATTGTTCTTATTAGTTTTGCCAGTTTTCTCCATTTTTGTTACCTTTTATAGCAATATTTTTTCCTTCAATCACTTCTTTATTGAATGTGAAATTAAAACTATGAGACTTCAGAGCCAAGAAGTTGCTATGGATGAGGTTTTAATTCAATGTGTGTATTTTATAATGAATTCACAAAAAAACACATTGATTAAAAATGATGTAATAAAAACAACACAAATATGAACAACTTTGCAATACTAAAGATAAAAAATGAATTATAATTAAAGTAAGATTCTTGCTTTGGATTTCTAAAATGAAGCATTTTCATTCCAGCACATATTTTCCTATTAATTTTGATTAGTTACTTTATCCCATTGGTTGTTGTTTTTAAGCATATTCTACTCTGGACCATTGTTCAACCATTAAGGTAAACTCTGAATGAAAAAAAAAAACAAGAAGCAGCTTTTGACAAGACTGGAACTCATATCTCATCCTCATCAAAAAGAAAAAAAAGAAAAAAAAAAAAGAAGAAAATCCATATAAATTAAATCTTTATTTATGTGCTGGATCCCTTCAGGATGTGGCGGAATCATATCTCACAACCAACTTCCTATCCTTTATGGCCCCAAGGAGATAAACATTGCTACAAAGGATAAATAGTTGTGAAGAACTATGAAAGCAAATTTATTTGTTCTGATATTCTGATTTCATGATATTTGGGTGTAAATATTTGTTAGTTGAATCATTGTGATAGAAAATGTCACAAAATATGAAAAACTTATCAAAATTAATTATAAAAATGAGAAAGAATTCAAATATTCCTTTGTTAACCAATTTGTTATATTAATTTCCTTACAGATTTTATATTGATTCAAAGTAAAACTTTCTCACAGGATAACATCAAATGTAAGTATTAAATTAGATAGTAAACAATTATATTTTGTTACATTTCTAAGGAAGAAGTTTGCTATAATAGTAGAAAGTGGTTTTGAAAATTCTCAAATTGATTCACTTCCCAAAATGAAACCTCAGAAATCTTTGGAAGGACTTCAGGGTCAAGTCCAAAACTTTTTAACATTTTAGTAAAGAAGGGGGTTGGATATAAAAGATTACCTAGAAGAAGACATTGTTTGATGATCAACATGACACTTGAAATCATTTCATAGTCAAATGACCAGATAGCAAAAAAATAAAGTATTAAATAAGAAGCAAAACAAACAGTGATTCTTTTATTAGGTAAAGAATTTTGAACAAAAGCAAGGGTGAAAGTCTTTGCAAAAAAGACAAACATGTATCATCATTCTATTGAGAAAGATTAATTGTCAGTATTTCTAATCCTGTCAAATATTGTCAAATTCACAAGCAGTATTGTTAAACCCGATATCTGGAATATCAATACAAATCAGTATTTTTTATTTGTTATTAGCCGTTATTAAAATTGCTACTTAATAGAAAGCCAGCACAAAGGTGAATTTTTTGATTAAATATAATAGGGAGATATTTGAGAAGCAAAACCATTTTTATCCCCAGATTTTATTTTACATGTCACACTCTGATTGGCTAGCTTGCTTTGATTAGAGATGAAGGCTTAAACTTTTTAATAATTGCATTTTTTCTTGTACCTCATCATTGGAATTCAGTTGTTAGATAAATCAAAAGCTTTCCATTGTTATATTTCATTGGAAGTTTTTTTTTTTTTTAAATTTTTAACTAACATACAATTTTCTCTTTATTTTCTTTGTACATAACACTCAAAGATATGCAGACAGTCACCATTGCATGTGCGTACAATTTCTAGTATGACGAAAGCAGACATATGTCCAAATGAGTTTGCAACCAAATGATAATCAAAACACGAATACAAATAATAAACAAGAAAACCAAACTGATTTTCCCAACAAATTCGCTTTATTCAACCAAGTTTATTCCAATCTGATCATGAAAAGTAAAGTGACAACAGAGATTACTTAAGCTTAAATTCCTATTGTACAAAACCGTAATTGCAAAATTATTTTTCACAAACATCCACAAAATAATACAGTAACTTTTGTGATGGTATGCATATTCCTCTACATATGGGTTTTTGTGCAGATGTGTGTTCATATAGATAATATACACCCGTGTGTGGGTGTATACATGAAAGTATGTGAATATGTGCATATGTCTCAGGAAGAGTGGATATTTTTATACTTTTATCCAAATATATAAAATGCACTGTAAACTTGTACCAAATGGAGAGGAAAAACTGTATATTTACTATTAATATAAACTTTAGCTTTGTTATTTTACAGCACTGTGCACTATAAATATATATATATATATATATATATATATATATATATATATATATATATATATATATATTAAGAAATGTACATAATATCTTACATTAATTGCACAACTCCAAGTTCCATGCACTTTTATCACCCGCAAATTACATTTGGCAAATAGCACTGCCCTCTCTAAAGCTAAAAACGTGAATAAAAACCAAATTATTACCTGGGAATTAGTAGCAAAAGATAAGCCCTTGAGCAGGAAAGGCAATAAATGTAACTTATGCCTCAATGAAAAATTAATAATCTTGAAAAATATAAAAAATACTAACCTCTTAAACAAAAGAAGCGAGTTGATTAACACCTGCCTACATAGATCCAAATTCCTACTCAAACACGTTGAGCCAAATTAATATAATCTAGAACAGCCATCCACATTTACTAATATTGATATTAATATTTTTTTAATATTTTGTACTTTTCTTTCTGGCTAGCTTTATTGTACTTTATTTATTATTTCTGGCTAGCTTTATTGTACTTTATTTATTAGATGATAACACATTTTTGTCATTCAATTTTTTCATTACCACTTTTATTATTTAACTATTATTTTTATTTTTTGCTTTGTTTGTTGTCTCTTCCTTTTACCTTTAGTTTTACTATTTAGAAATGTTTATTTAATCATCTATTTGCATTCATTATTTTTAATCAATTATTCATTTATTTGCCTTATTTATTTATTCATTTATTTACTTATTTGCATATTTACAATTTCCTATATATGACTTTCAGTTCATTTTATTTTACCTAATCTTATCTTACTTTATCATGGCATATTTTATTATTACTGATATCGCTACTTTCTGTTTTTTAAGAATATTAATAATATTATTATTAATTACTTTATTGATTCCCGAGAAAAAAAGAGTTACCTCCCTCAATTTTATAACACCACCTCTCGTTGTTAAAGCAGCGTCTCTCTAAAATTGAATTTATATTTCTTATTTCCAATCTTATTTTCAATCTTAAATGTTGATTTGGGCCGAACTTCAAATTCAAAACCAACTACAATTCATTTAAACATTTTAATGTGTTTATTTACATATTTATATGTTCTTATATAAGGCTCTTATTTCATTTTACTATTATTTTTCTTATTTTATTTTAAATCATTTTTTTTCCATTGATATTTATTATTATTATTTGATTTCCTTTGATTTCTGGTGTGTACACATTTCTTTCTGGGTCCTGCCCAGAAACCTAAGGTTAGAAATGGCATCCTGACATTTTCCACTGAACAATTAAAAAAAAAAAAAAATAAAAAAATAAAAACACATATTTTACATAGATAAAGCCCTTCATAAGGTGTGGCCTTTACTCATGAGAACAGTTTTTTGTATCTCTTTAAGGCATGGGTTTGCAGGAATCACTTCAATGAGTCTACTGGAATCTTTTCCAATCAATCCAAGAGCTCCAACTACAACAGGGATTGTTGATGGTCCCATGTGTCACATTTTTGAGATTTCAATTTCACGGCCCTTTTATTTTAACAGCTTTTTGAAGATTTTCAAAGATACATAGCTTTTTGAAGATCTTCAAAGTTATATTTTTTGTTTGCAGTCTCTAATAACAATATGTCTAATGTCTGTGTGTATTGTGTAGTCCCATAAAATTGTAACAGATCCCATCTCTGTAACTGGGTCTGGGTGGTGTTCAAGGCCAATTTTTGTAGTTTTGTAGGACAGTTCTAGTTGAACTAATCCTCTACCTCCTTTGGATCTGGGCACATACAGATGATCAACATCAGCTTTGGGATGATGCATATGTTAACAAGTGAGAAGCTTTCTCATTTTGGTGTCCATTCACTTAATGTCAGCTATGGTCCAAGTAAGGATGTTAAAGCTATATTGCACCACAGGGACAGCCAAAGTGTTTATGGCTGATATTCTGCTTTTTGAATTCAGTTCAGTATTCAGTACTAGACACACATGCTTTTCTTACCTTCTCCTTCATTTTGGTATGTTATATACCATCTCATTTGCTAATTCCTAGGTACTTATACTTATTAACCTTGTTCCAGTTCCCTAATCTTTGTGACAGAGTCTAAATCTATTGAGGGTGTTTCTATAATTCTCCCTTTCTTGAATGTTACTTTTGCACATTTATCTAATCCGAAGTCCATACCTATGACATCACTGAAACATTTTACAATATTGAGGAGGCCCTTCAACTCATTGTCGTCTTTAGCAAAGAGTTTGTGATCATCCATGTAGAGTAGGTGATTGAATATTTTTTTGTTTAGCTTGTAACCATAGCTACTATTGTTTAGTTCATGTGTAAGGGAGATTAAGGAGAGACAAAACAAAAGGGGTGACAGGGAGTCTCCTTGCAAGATTCCACATCAGATATTCAAATGGTTGGAGATGGCATTATCACCAGTAACATGACTG
The DNA here is from genome assembly GCA_963932145.1 of Acanthosepion lycidas. NCBI lineage: Eukaryota > Metazoa > Mollusca > Cephalopoda > Sepiida > Sepiidae > Acanthosepion > Acanthosepion lycidas. Next base: position 35,996,224 of record OZ010589.1, read on the forward strand.
TGTGTGGTTGTAGTGTTGTTGCACAACTGAGCAACAGGCCAGTTCCCTCTACATATCTAGGTTGAAAGAGAGTTATTCTTTTATGTACATCATGTCTTGGGCAGTTAGAGATCATTTTTCTCCAGGTTAAGCCACAATTGATGCCTTCCAACTTGAAAGCTCACTTTGGTCAGGAACATGTATCCATTGATTCCATTGGGGAAAACCTCCAACCTGACAGGTGACTTCAGCCTAGGACATCCTCTGCTCAGCAATGCTGTGTGATAACCACATTGGGTGCATACATAGTTATGAAACCCAGTCTACACTATTGTGCTAAATGTCTGACAGTTTTTGTTTTTAATCCTGTTGGATGTCTACCATCCTCCTCATCAGAAACACCTAGTGGAGGAATCAGTTTATTCACCAATGACATGACTCTGTGTCAGGTAATATTGGTATACATGGTACCAATAGGAGTCATAGAGGGAGCTGACATAAGCTCATACTATAAACATATACACTAAACCCCATAATTTATTTATTGCAAATTAATTTCTAAATCTCAAATAAATGAATATTAATTTTGTAATTACATTGTACTTATAAAATACCAATACAATTTTGCCGACATTTTTTTGACAACATAAGTAAATTAGTTCTTAAATAGTATTCATAGTAAGTTAGGGATATTGGGATTATACTCTTGTTATTATTACATAGCTTGTCTTTGATTTTTACTATATATAATATAGATGTTACTTTTGTATGAAACAAAAGTACAGGATTAGATATAAAATTTTATTGGTTAATCTAGTTCTATTTTAATGACTTAAGGCAATTTTGTAAAACATAACACCATAAACTTTTGGCTTTGATTACTTTCTGAAGTTTTTGCACCATACTCTGACCCAGTGACAAGATATTGTTTTGAGCTATGATATGCCATGCTTCAACAACAGCATTTCTCAGAGTCCATGTAGTGGAGAATCTTGAACATTGTTTTTAATTGATCCCACAAGTGTTCTACTAGGTTGAGGTCCAGTAACATGGCTGATTACTTTATGTATGTGATACTAGCCTCTTGGGGATATGCGATAATAATTCAGTCATGATGGGGATTTGCATTCATGAAAATGAAGTTTGGAATATGGGGTGCGACTAAGAGATGATAATAGAATCAATAATATCCTCCAGGTAAGTTTGACCAGCATTGATTCCATCAACAATGACCAGCTTCATTTTATTGTTGCTACTTATTTATCCCCAGAATGTTACATTGCCACTTCCTGCTCAGTATCTTTGAACCATGTTAACTCTGGTATAACACTCCATCTCTAACTGTCCATACACATTGACAGCTACTGTTTCACTACAGAGTGATTCTACACTTATCAATAAACAATACTCTCAGCCATTGTTTAGTGATGTATATCCATTTGGAGCATTGTATGCAATGGCTACCTACCCTACAATCCAAAACATTGAAACCAGTTGCATATTGTCTAACAGGATACTCTTGACCTCTTGACAACATTCATGTGTTTAGAGCTGGGTTGCAGCTGCATGGTAATAGCACAGGACATATAAATGGATATACTGGTCATTGTTACTATCAGTAACACATATAAACCATGAACTTGACTACTCATGGATTGTTTCCACTGTCTGATTATCTTGAAACAAGTTGTCTCTTCACACTTCATCAGTGGTATCAACCTGTCTACTTCCTGTTTGAATATTGTTGTTCCCAGAGCTTATATCATGATTACTCAAATCAGGATTAACAGCCTTCAAAAGAGATTTATAGCCCTAAAATACATAAGGATGCACAAAAGCTATCAACAATATTTGATTATGATTATAAAGCTATGTGATGTAATGGAAAAACCAGTCACTCCCCGTGAGTAACTACACTATAGGTAGTAACTCCCTATAAGTATCTGTAAGTCAATGGATTAGATAGACTAGCTGGGATCTGTTAAGTACAACTCAGACTTATGCGAGAACTACCAAACTTCTAATAGTAGTACTCACCACTGGATTGACCTTGTGCATAACTGTTATCTTTATTCTTATTGTATTGGTTTTTTACAATAAACCTTTACTTATTTTATCCACCTTGTTTTTCAAGTATATATTCCTATTAGCAAGGAATATAACACTATGACTCCTTGAAAGATATTCCACTCACATTGCACAAATTGTGAGCCAAGAAAAAATGTAGCCATTCATTATAAACACTATGAACAAAACCAGACACACCACAATTCTAGTGGAGAGTTTTTAAAAACAAAGCACCTCATTCAGTTGTTCTGTGTTTAAGTCTCACATTTTTAGAAAAAACACTTTGTGGCCTTGTACAGAAACTTCTACTTTAAATGTAACGATTTTTTAGTATGTTTTCTGCCAATGGAACACAAAATACATTTCAAATTATCTTCTTGCTGTCATTAATTTTCATTTAAATGTTAAAAGTTGTTCAACTGAAATTAAATCCTATCCAAAATCTTAAAATGCCACTGTGAATATATATATATATATATATATATATATATATATATATATTGTATGCAATGTCATATTTTATTATGTAAGTCAGTGTTTTCACTCACAAATTGTTATTAACTAATAGATATTGATAAAATTTGGGAAAATATTTATATGCTTAAATCTATCTTATGAGGTTCAGTTAATAATATTTGTTCTTATTAAAAAGATTCATAACTTGTGTTGTGGATATTAGGTTTTAATATGCAAAATCAAAATGCAACATAAATCTTTATTTATCAATAAATTCAAAAGATATAAGCTACTGAAACACATATTTGATTAATATAAACACAAATAAATATGAAGGTTGGTCAAAAATAACGCCTATCCTAACTTAAATTTAAAAGTATTAGTTAGAAATACTTGGGCATTTTGTGACTATAAACCAGTCTCTTCAAAACCAGGGGAAATTTTATGGAGTTACTTTTCCTTTTCCTGCCTATAATCTACTTTCAAAATAGCTGTCAAAGAATTTCTGTTTTTAGAAAAAGAAATTGCTGCAAGCATTCATAAGAGGTTAGTTAATGTTTATGGAAAAACTGAATTAGATATAAGCATATTAATAGGATGGTTTGGAAAAATTAAGGACAATCCTAGATAAAAGGAGAAACTGATCTTAATGAATGAGAATAAAACAAAACATGCTAATGTGCCCATTACAAATGATAGAGGAATCGCTATTGTAAAACACTGTGAAAGCCTTCAAATAATCTATAGTAGTGTCTATAATTTTTTAAAGTTTCTTAATTACATTACAAGTTTTGTGCAAAGTGCCTTTCCAGAATGCTAAGAAACTTCATGAAGGAGTAAATGGTGATTGCTACACAAGATTGATAACTTTCAAAGTATTACAGTTCTTCACTAACAATTGAAAGAGGCAACTGTTACATGGCCAAGAAAGCAGTGTAGAAGCTTCTCCAAGTTAGTATAGATGTTCTCATTTAATGATGGAGTTACTATGATTAAGAAAGAACAGGACTGTTGATGATTACATTCGACATCTTGAAACTTTGTGGTCCATTTTTGGGGTTCAATCACTGTTACTATTAAATCTAGTGAAATTAAGAAAAAGAATGGGCATCCCTTTTAATTGACCTTTGTACATTTTAATTGACCTTTGTACATTTTAATTGAGCTTTGTACATTTTAATATGAGCTCTTTGAGATTCTATAAACTTTATTAGTCTTTCATTCATTTATTTTATTAGGTTGGTGCAAAAATAATATCGTTTTTTGACGTAGTTTTTAACGTCAAAAAACGGCATTATTTTTGCACCAACCTAATATTAAATTTTCCATTGTTTGAGTATTTCTAACTGTTTTTTTTATTCCCCAAAACTTCCCAAAGATCTGCGCCTGAATTTTTTTTTCCTTTCTTATATGCATATCTTTTTTATTGATGGAACATAAGCTTCCTATTGGATTAATACCTGAAGAGGCTGGGAGTCATTCAAATAATTTGGTATTTTAGAAACCTTTTTTTGACAAGGACATCAGTAATCAGTTTAGTAGAAATTTTGAATGATTATATTATTTAGCTTAAAGCTTTTTGGTTGTGATCTGTACCACCCCCCAAAAAATTTATGGATAAAACATTTTTTCGGTGGTGCAATTATTTCCAATAATTCTCTGCATTCATTTAGAATGATCATCAACTTTAAAGAGACCTGTAAATTTACAGCTTAAAATTGTTTTTTTTTGTGTTGTGTCTCTTCAGAGCTTAGACAATCATGGCTCTCCACAGCTGCCTATACCTTGTCGCACTAAGCAATATTTGTCCACTTACTATTCTTCCTTGTATATATTTCACCAACCATTTACACAAGATCTTCGCATTGTTTCTACAATACTAGCCCAAAATATTATTCCACCTCAACTCTGTTGTCTTCTAAGTCAGGTCTGTTGACTATTTCTATGAATAACCCAATCTCCATCCCAATCATAAGATTCATCCAATATATTTCTACATTCATCACTAAAAATACTGTTGAGAAACCAGTTTTTATGCACTTCTTTGCTCAGTTGACATAAGTCTTTGTGTTTACATCTATTTAGTAGTTTATTTTCTTTCTTATATTGAGCCAGTATTTTTAATATATTTTCTCTTTACATTTGCAGGACTAGTTAATTCAAATATTTTCTTTCTAGTCAGTTCATTCTTTTTTTGCTTATAATTATAATTTCTCTCATACTTCTTTTTGTGATATTCTTAAAGCCAGTTCTTAATGTTTTTATCTTATCAATATTTTCAATTTTGTTTCTGTTCTGTGATCACAATTAAACCTTTTTCTAATTTCTAAAGGTTTTGTTACCATAACTCCATAATGTTATAATATCTTGTTTTTTTTAAGTTATATTTTATGACTCATGAAAGTCTTTGTATGTCTGATATTAAAAAAAATAACTATTAATAATATACTGTTATGTATTAGTCATTTACAATAGAATAAGCAAACCTCAAGTGGCAGAATAAAATTTCACAATACTAAAAAATTTATTGTAAATATTTCTAATAAAATGGGATTTCCTAGGTTAAAGTTCACATTGTATATTTGCCATATAAGAATATCCTGAAAATTTTACCTATGTTGGTTAATTATTACTAAATTTATTTTGAAAAAATAACTTTAATGAATAATATCTAACATTTTGCATAAGTAAATGAAACAGTTTATTTGCATACATGTGTGTATGTCATTTCTTTTGTTGACTTTCTACACACATGCATGTCAATGAAAAATCAGATGCAATCATTGTCTCCCTTTCATGGTCCTGTTTTTAACTTTTTAAGCATTTCACTTAATTACCATATTGTAAAACTTTAAATAATCCAGGCAAATAATTCCTTTTACTGTTATTAAATATAAAAATACTAACAGTGAGATTGTAATATAGTTTAAAATTTACAAGCAAGGCCGAGAATGGAGGTCAGTTGATTTCATGATTCCTTAAAAAAAAACTAAACAAAAAGCAAGAATATCATAATAAAAAATTTGAAATATCCAAGTGTAGATATTTCCAAATATAGAGTGAAGTAATCATTCTGTATGTGTGTTTATTGCTTACCTTGTGGCTGAAATAGTTGTAAATTTCTTACTAGTGTTAATGATTAATACTTTAGGCAATATAAATTCTGAATACTGATTTCAAAAGCAGGAAGGTTAGCACAATATAATGTACTACCATTTTCCTCATTATATATGAAAAGAGATTACTTGGTTAGGTGGTAGATATGTATTTCTCATATATTTATTGTTTTTCAAAAATTTGCACATTTCCCTTGCTCTTAATATTTCCTTGTGATTTACATTTCAAAAGCCTTCATCAAACTAAATTTTTAAATTTTTTTTCTTATTTTTTATTTTTTAATCTAGCCAATTTCATTTAGATACTTTTTCTTTCCATCACTTTTGTTAATAGATATCCCACACTAATAATGAAAGTTCTGCCAGGAATGATGAAAAACAAGGACGCAAATTTACTGTACTTGACATTGCAACCAAGGCACTCACAAGACATTTTCATTGTAGCGAAATGTTTTCTCCTTTGCTCAGAGTAGTATATTTTATGTCAAAATTGTGGTCGGTCTTGTTACAGTGGGCAGCCAGTCAGTCTCGTTCCAGTAGGCAACCAATGCATGGACAACCAATGATGGCCAGCCAACGTGTCACAAGAAGACTTTTTCCACTTTGTCATACGTTTTTCCCCAATATTGCTCTTGCTATACGTATATATATATATTATTATCTCATTTCAAAAGCCATAAAAGAATTGAAGCAAATGATGATGACTGATGAAAATCCAAAATGGAATTTGAAGTGTTTGTTTTGTGTTACTGAATTTTCTCTCTGGAAATCTGTCATCATAAAGAAAATGTCTACTATAAAGATTTCCTTATTAAGATGCAACAGACAAACATTCAGCTGTTGTTGAATGTTCTCAGAAGAGGAGAGACATTGAATGCAAACCAGTCAGGAAGGACTGTGGATGCAAACTTTGTTGAAAAACAAATGCATTTATTGTAATATATTAAAAGAAAAAAAGTATTCTTTTCTTGCTATCATATTAACAATTCTTTGCTGAAAACTTTTGGGAAACAAACCCAAACACATATCAGTGTAAAAACAAATGACTAACTTCACATCAGAAGCAGGAGTCTACCAAACAGAATATAAATAATACCTCCAAAAATACACTTTGCAATTCGCTCAAAATTTAAAGAAAAGATTATATGAACATAAAAGGAAATTAAAATTACATAACACACACGCAATGCACTTGTGAGCCACCTTCATGATCAGAGTTTTGCCCTGGAAAATAACATTTTAAATAAAAGTTGAATTTAATTAACTCAGATAAAGATGCATTGAAAGAGCCATGATCTTTTGTCTGCTTTCAAAATCTCACTTATTTGTAGTCATCCTGGTCTGTTTTACACAAGTTTTCTCTATCATCTCATCTCACAACTTGACATAGGTGTAATGGGTAACACAATACTCTGACAGTTGAATTTGTATTACTGATAAGTTATAGCATTTCCCTGAAAGCTTTATTCTAATAATCCTGCCTTTTTTGAAGGAATCATGAAAACACAGAAAGGAAATCAGCTGGCCTCGATTAATGGGAGATCCTCAGCCTTGCTTATAACCTTCAAACCAAATACAATCTGTTTAAAACAGATTTTTTATTATTAGCTTCTTTATTTATTCTAAAAATATAACAGTAAAAGGAAGCTTTTGTCTGTTTGAGTAATTTAATGTTTTACAATAGCGTAGTGAACTGTACGGTTTAAAAAATGTATAAAAACACGCTCTAATCGTATTATTTAAAGTTTGATATAATCTTCTAAAGTCAGAAATTATTTTGAGGATCCAAGTATTTTTAATCCAATAAAACCAGAAGAATGGCTTTAAAAGAAAGAGAAGCAAAAATAAAACTTTTTTATACTGATATATCTTATTTTGGAATCTTTAATTATATTACTACACATTGAGCATTGTACACAAATATATATATATATATATATATATATATATGTGTGTGTGTGTGTGTGTGCGTGTGTATGTCAATATGTGCATATCTATCTATCCAAACTAATCTGCTTATATATATATTTATATATCTATATATATATATGAAATGTATGTATCAATCTATTTATTAGCTCTGCTCAAGGGCCCTCATGGCTGGAGTTTTCAATGCTAATTTTCAAGGTAATCACATGATACAAATTGATAGTAACTTGCAGTTAGTACATTTGTGCATAAATAAAATCTGTGATATGATAAACTATACATTAATATTTATTTATAAATCTGTGAACAAAGTATATTTATGGATAGTGATTATACAGACATTAAATTATTGAATATTATAGTGTCATAATATATATATATATATATATATATATATATGAACTTAAATATCTTTTTCCTCTGGCCAATCTCTCTCTTTTCATATATATATATATATATATATATATATATGAACTTAAATATCTTTTTCCTCTGACCAATCTCTCTCTCTTCATATATATATATATATATATATATATATGAACTTAAATATCTTTTTCCTCTGGCCAATCTCTCTCTCTTCATATATATATATATATATATATATATATATACATATATATATATGAACTTAAATATCTTTTTCCTCTGGCCAATCTCTCTCTCTTCATATATATATATATATATATATATATACATATATATATATGAACTTAAATATCTTTTTCCTCTGGCCAATCTCTCTCTCTTCATATATATATATATATATATATATATATATATATATATATATATATATATATGAACTTAAATATCTTTTTCCTCTGGCCAATCTCTCTCTCTTCATATATATATATATATATATATATATATATATATATATATATGAACTTAAATATCTTTTTCCTCTGACCAATCTCTCTCTCTTCATATATATATATATATATATATATATATATATATATAAAGACAACACTCAATAATATCAATTATGAACATGGTCACAATGTGCTGACTTGTTTGTAAAATAGTGCATTCCTATAACTAGAGATATATACATTCAGTTAAAAGTAAAAAATAAAATCCTTGATAATGGCTAAAAGTATAGCTGAAAGCGCTCAGACATACAAAACATTTGGACAATTTCTACATAATTTAAGTTCAGAAAGAAGAAAATTATAAGAACGCAAGAAAAATTTAATTAAAAAAACTTAACCACTGTACCTTTCCAGACTTTTTAATGAAACTGATGCCCAAATACACAATTATATATATATATATATATATATATATATATATATATATATATCCCCATAAGAGTATATGATCCTACACAAAGAATAGTAACACATGGTTTGATGACTCTTTAAGGTTTGAAACTGACCATCAACATACAATATTAATGTCTATGCTATATTCATATTCAGTTTATTTGAGAACCTTGAATTCTAAGTGTATTCATTAATATCAAAAATGTATATGTACATACTTATGTGCACAAATCCACTCACACATAGACAGCCCTTACACACATTAGACCTTTCTATAATTCTCTGTGCATGCTTACACATATATGTGTCCAGACCTCATAGACCATAAAACTCATGGATAGATAGAAAAGCAATTTGGTACACACATGCCCTTTGAACCCCTGGAGTGCCATCAAAACATTGTGATTACAGTAAATTGTTGATGAAAAAGCAAACATTATTTTAATGTGTATTGTGGAATCAATATTTATTACAGTCATAATGATCAAAGTCATTCCATTTAGACTATGACCAACTTTTGTATTACTATTTAAGAACCTCTTCCACTCATTGAGTATATAATTATATCAGTAATATACTGATATTTTCTCAACTTATAGTACTTATAGTAAGTAAAATGTCCATTGGTTTTAAAAATGTATTTAATGGATATAATTGGTTTTACATTTTTTAAGGTTCATTCTGTTGATGTACATATGCAATTTATAAAAATCAAATAATCAGCTTATTTTTATTCATTTTTTTTTATTAAAGGAGAATAGCTTTTATTCTATAAGCAATTCTTTTTGTCTTTAAATGCTTTTGTTTTCCAACAACAGTTTGATTGCTGTGAAAAATCATCTCAGCATTATCATTTGTCACATATGGTGAACACAATGTGCATAGTGTAATATTTAAAAACAAAAGTAACAAGACTTATTTAACTTGTGATCTCAGAAGCAAACAAGCTTTTGTCTCAGCTATAAATAGAATTTCCATCAATAATAAAGACTCATGCATCTGTGTCTGTGTGTGTTCAGATTGTACAGATGGTGAATCTAATTGATAGTTTTAGTAGAAACTTGTAATTCACATATTGGTGAGGAATTAACTTCATTATTAATAAAAATATGGAACAACGCTCAGGTTAAGAATCCTTTATTCTAAATGAAAAAATATCACTTGATAGTAATTAACTATGTTTTATTTTATCACTATTATTGCTACAAACAAAGCCTATAAGCATTCATTAGAATATTTTTATTATATAATTATTATTATGATTGCAATCAGCAGTGATACTAATTCCAATATGGATAGGATATATCTTTTGTCTCTAGCAGCCACATATACCATAGTAGATTGTAAACCACAATAACATCTGCAACTAAGGCCATAACCATGACATCAAGTCACATGACATGAACAACCACTTTCACTTTCTCTCTCTACACTTACACATACATTTACATCTACTTCTTGGCTGCCAAGATTCGTCTGTCATTGATATAGATCACTATATTTATATGTGTTTGTGCATATGGCGACCACAAGCAGTAATGGCTATATAATTTGATCATGGATGGACAGGGAAATGAATACGATAAATGATTGGCTGAGAAAGAAGGTGGATGTTTGTAGCAGTGGAATGCCTACTAGCTAAGAAGGCTGTGCAAACAGCCAGTTGGATCCAGCCTGTAGGTGGCAGCACCAGTACAAGTTTACTTAGCTGCCATGTTGTTATGCCATTGATCTACTGGTGGTTTCTTGTCATCCAGGTCAGTGGGGAACAATTAGATCAGAGAACCAAATGAGTTGATTGATTAAAAAATGAGAGAGAGAGAGACAGAGAGAGAGAGAGAAAGAGAGGCAGAGAGAGAAAGAGAGAGAGACAGAGAGAGAGAGAGAGAGAGAGAGGATGTTCTGCCTTTATGAGTATTATATTCATGCCAAAAGATAGATTCTGTGTTAATCTGAGGTCTGAAGCAGACCCAGTGGAACTTTGTTAAATAAGGAATTTATATTGGGACTTATAAATAAAATATATCATGAGTGGGAGGAAGAAACTGATAAGAAAAGAAATAGAAAACTTTAATGCTGAGGAAGTGGGAGAAAAAAGAAATGTGAAAAAGAAAGGAAAATATTTAGAATAGTACTTGGATGAAATTTCTTACAGAACACATTTTTCATTACTCTAAAAATAGAAACAGCTAATTTATAAATTTGATAATGTTAAAATCATTAGCCATATTAAAGGTTATAATTTCTACCTCTTGCATTTCAAGGACACAGAAACACACACAGACATTATATATGTATATGTATGTATATGCCCGCACACACAAACAATAATGAAGTAATGCAAGCAGCTCAGCTGTGACATATTTACTTGAGTAAGTTCTGTTTTAGAAGAGATATTATTTCTACTTATATAAAATCACCTTTCCAGAACAATGTAAACACCTAAATAAAAGATCAGAACTCATTTCTAAATGCAAACACTGATAAATCCTTACTACACACTCTATGGGGTGCGATAGATGAATTGTCGCCATTTTATATTTTTAATTTTATGCATGTGCATTGTTTTTTTTTTTGTTTTTTTTTATTTTGTTGACTGCACAATATAATAATGTCAGTTGGGCACTGTAAAAAAAAGACCACCATGGCACAATTCACTCTGCCAGAAATTTGGAAATGACATGCTATAATGCTTGGCATTCATACCAGAAGCTCCAATACGAACATTTCACAGTATTTGAATGTTAATTTAGGGACAATGTAGATGATTTGGAAAGAGTGGGATGAGTTTAATGGTGTTTAGAAAGGTATGGTAGCTCGGAAAACTCACTCTGATCATTCTGATAAGAAAAGAACTCCTGAATTGTTAGTGAGGGCCTCAAACTAAGCATGGAGGCCTATATCAAGTACCTTGAGGAGGTAATCTGTCCTGGGTCAAGAGTGTGGCTACTGGAAGACCCTACATCTAACAACAAGACACTGCTTTATGTCACACAAGCAGAAGAACACAGTCATGGCTGCCAGATAATTTCTGTAACCACATTACCCATTACATCTGGCTACCTAACTTCCCAGACTGTAACCCTCTTGGTTATTATGTATGGGATACTGTTGAGCAAGTGACCAACAAAACTCCTTGTAACACCAAAGATGAGCTGAAGGCTAGGATTATGGCAGTATTCACCAAATTAAACAAGGAGACCTTCCAGAAGAGATGCAGGAGATTCCAAAGTCGTATGAAGGCCTTGGTTGAAGCCAATGGCAATTTTATTGAATCGATTTACTCTTTAGTATTTCAAGATATTTTTGTGTAATTTTGGTAAATATATCTGTTAAAATGAGATGTCAGTGTTATTTTCATTATTGCATAATTTAGACGACAATTTATCCATCGCACCCTGTACAATCACATCCCAACTCAAAACATTAAATGACATCCTATAATCTAAATCTAATAAAGTTTATTTCCAATACCAACATTTAGAATCAAATATAATATACAGAAAAATAGATAAATAAACTAAAAATAATTAAAACACACACATACACGCGCACAGATTCTGTCTGTCTCTGGCTCATTAGATAGAAAGCTGGAAGCAGTTTAGAGTGGCTGAGTCTAAACAGGTTAGTAAATGGACTTAAGGAACTGAATTTAAATTTCTGCTTCTGCTGTTAAAGTTCATTTGTCACTAATGTCTTTGGAAAAAAACATTAAATCATTTCAGTTAGTATGAAATAACCTTTCACCAATTATCTTCAGTGGAAGACGATGATAATTAGCAGAAATGAAAGCGAGTGTGGAAAAATTTGTGAAAATCACTATCCCATAACTATCTTATTTACACTTGCCTGTGTGTGTGCCTGTGTGTGTGCCTGTGTGTGTGTGTGTGTGCCTGTGTGAAGCAAGAGAAATTAAAGAAGAGTAAAGAAGAGAAAAGGATGAAAATAAAGAGTATAGATCCCCAAAAGTAAAAAAAAAAAAAAGAAAAAAAGAGATAGAATTGAAAGGGAATTAAAAGTAAAAAAAAAAGAAAATAAAAGGAAGAAAGCAAAAATCAGTTAAAGGAGAAAAGATGAGGAAAGGGGGAAAATGCAGGAAAATTAGTAATAACAAAAAAGTGAGAATGAGGACAAAATAAAAATGTCAGTGTTAAGGAAGAGCGAACGAATAAGATGAAAGAAAAGAATGAGAAAAGAAAGAAGAGAGAGATAGAATAAAATGAAAAGGGAAAATAGAGTGAGAGAGATTAGGAAGGAGTGAAGAAAGAATAAAGTGATAAGGAAAAAAGAAGAAGAAAGAAGTGGAATCAGAGATGAATTTGATTAGAGAGATGAAAACAGTGTCATTCCTTATGATGCCATTGTTGTTTGCCTTTGACAATCTAAAGTAAAAACAACTTGAAAGTGACAAGATTTTCAGCTTCTAACAAGAGAACAAATACATTTATGGAATAGTATTAAGGCTAAAAATTCTCCCAAAACAACAATCTGAAGAAATCTCATTGTATCAAATGAAATAAGGGGTCCTAGTGGTTCCATCTGTAAGCAGGAGTATCTACTGCTTCAATGCATACTACAGTCTATATTCACGTTTATCTCCATAAACCTCCAGATTAATTGATTTGGATTATGAGAATAAGTCTATAAATTTATATATTCATGTTTTATATATCTGATAATTTTTTCTATAGGAAGTGGACTCATGTATATTTCGTATTAAGTTTGTCTCAAACCCTGAAAGTCATGAGTTTAATCCCTAGGTTAGGCAGTACAAGGTGCAAAGATATCCCCTAAGGGGTTAAAATAGGATTAATGTGTAAGGTTAGTTTAACCAGAACAAGCTAGTTAGAACTGGCATTGACACATTTTGCAGTTGATAGTACAATGTAGATTGCAAATCCATGTTACTTCTTTTCTGTTTATATGAATTGAAGGCATAATTACACAACAAATTTCCAATCATAAGCTGTAGTTTCAATATTCCATGTTGGTGATGCAAGAAACCTGTGCTTCTTTTTGTTAGTCATGTCATTCTGCCGCCAGTGTAAGATTAGTTTAACCACAGGGCATAATGGTTATCAGAAATCCTTTGATGATGCTAAACGGTACAAAACCAAGGAGGGAGAAGATTATGTGCTTGCTGCAGACAATATATTTCATTCAAAGATCATTGAAAAGTAATGTGATAGAACAGTAGAGAAAGCAGAAGAGTACAAAGATGAGCATTTTGTGATAAAAGCAACAAAGATTTGGATGATAGTTGGAAAGAATCATTAAAACTCAAACTGAAAGAAAAGAATTCATGGACGTTTTCTGGCGATGGAATATTTTAATTTCAAAAGTTTATATTGAGGAAAACCTTTGGTCTGAATGGTCAGCATCATTTCTGGGAAGGAGAAAGAGAATTGTAATATTTCATATCAAAATGTATTTAAATTTAAAAAAAATGATGTTGAACAAATTTGCACAGTATAGGTATTTTCCATTTTACAAGTAATTTAATAAGTAAGCATGCAATAAACAATAGAAGCCTGCTCTTTGCATGTTCTGAGATTAAATTAATGTCTCTACATAATTTAATTTTCTCTCGTTAAAAGCAAACTTTCAACAGAAACTGTTTTTTTCTTGTTCTTTTCTTTTTTTCTGGTTACCCAGATTTTTTTCTAATGAATGCCAATGTAAGTATCTTTTATAGACACTTTTCTGTTGTTTAGGTTCATGTCTTAATTCCAAGTGATAGTGAAAACTTCTTATATATGTGTGTGTGTGTGTGTGTATGTATGTATGTATATAAAGTTGACATTGAAGTCAACATCCAGAAGCAACAGTCTGTTTCATGCTTGAATGCAATCTTCAGTCCATATGCATTGTGTTTTGTTTGATTATTTATAGAGACAGGTCAATGATGCATTGTGAGTTAGTCTATATATATAACTCAATAAAATTACACTTCAAACTAGTCACAAGACATTGCATTGCATCTAGACATATGGTTCTGTTGTTAATATTTTGGTCCTTCATGTGGTATGATGTCATGGCATCATGTATTTATGACCTGCATCTGTTATTCCATGACCGTCATCATTGCATAGCAATCTTCTATGTCAACATAACAGAATATCATTTTTGATGGTGAATATCTTTGTTTAAATGTCTGTATAACCACTTTGAAGATGGCTCATGTGAGCCAAAAGCTTAGATCAAGGACCAGCTTAATAAAAAAAATATATCCAAATATTGGAGAATTTTTGTCTTTATTTTCACCCAAAATTAAAACAACCATACAAAGTTTAGAATGGTTCATGATCAGACATAATAGACATTCATTGTTTGTTATATATAATAATATATGTTTATATATATATATATATATATATATATATATATATATATATATATATATATATATATACATACACACATAATGAATATCTATATATCCTGACACTGATTGATATTTGAGCTTAATTGTCAAGCTATAGAGTAAAAGCAATAAAGATGAAGATGTTATTATACCTGCTGACACTTGAATACAGATTGTAATTAATATGACATTTCATATCTAGGAAGAGTTTTTAATTGATTTGGTATGCAGAAGCAAAAAGAAAAAAGGGTTCTTTTTAAGCTTTCAATATTTGTATGTAAATTGCCTAAAAGCATACAATTAAAAGCCTGTAGAAAGAAAAAAATATATAATGTAGATGATAATATGAATAGCACCTGTCAAGATTGCTATTAGGTGTAATATGTTTTTATCATTATTATTTCTTGGGTGTTGGTTTGCCTAAGGGATCACTCACCCACTATCCTCTGGAGATCATCTGTACAAATGAGTCAAATACAAACAAAAGTAGAAGAGATTTCAGGAAAAACAAATGACTGTTGGGACATTTTGTATACACTTAATATCTTTTAATGACTTTTAAAACTAAGATCTTTATTTTGGTTGTTTTTGTGATAATGTTCTGTTTACTGTACTCTCAGGCCTTTCCAAAGGCCCTGTTACATTTGGCAACTAAGCCAGTTTTCAAGGATCAAGCTCAATGATAAAATAACCAAAATTGTGATAAAGCTACCAAGATACAGGTACTAATCCAAAAGTTGCATTGTGCAATAATAATAATAATAATAATAATAGTATGTACAAACAAACTGGGCTACAACCATTGAAATGGTGTCAGCACAGACCAAAAATATCTTAAAATACTCTGGGCTTTAAATACCCAAGGCAAGAAGACCAGATCTGATAATCTGTATAAAGAAAGTAACCTGCCAGATCATAAGAATGGTGATGGCAGATGAACATAGATTAACCTGAAGAATAGAGAGAGAAATTTGGGAAAAATACCAGGATATTCAAAGATCTAGAATATGAAAATTATAATAGTAGGCACACTTGAAACCATACCAAAAACAGTAGAATTGATGTGGGATAAGTAGTCAAGGGTTGAGATTGTGCATACACAACTGTATTGATGGGATATATGTGGATATTGTAAAAGATACTGAAGATTTGAGGAAATTTCATTCAGTTTTCAAGGATCATGACCAAATATCTGCTGGCAGTGTGTGAATGCATGAAAATTATAATAATAATAATCAGAATTTTTACACACAGAGCAGATCCATCTAATTTGAAGAGAAAAGAATCCTAATGTATGATGAAAGAAAAACAGTAATAAACTGATTAAAATACACAGAAATATTATCAAATGGAAACTACTGATGGGAAAACATTTGAGAAATCACATAAATTCAAAGATGATAAGATATAAATATGGTGGCTCAAGAGAACAACATTACCTCTTGCTATTGGGGGTTTCAGGAATGATATCAAAAGAAGCAAATATACAGGGATCAAATTCCTGACAGCCCTAAAATATGAGATATGTGAGCTGGGGTAGATCCATTATACCACCGGCATATCCATGCTTACAGCACCTCATGTGGTCACCCATCTAGGTACTGACCAGGCTCAATATTGCTTAAAGTGATCAGATAAGAACTGATGTTTCAACTTGATAGGGCCATGAAACTCTACCAAGAGAAAATGTGGTGACATCTATCTACGCCAAATGACTGCAGAAAATTTGAAGAAAAGATAATGCTTGGAAGGTACTGAAAAAAGAATGAAAAAGATAGATATGGCCCAACAAACCAGTAGTTTTTTGTTTGGTTTGTTTTATGGCATATCAACCTCGGTGGGTCATTTAATGCCAACAAAATTTTGAAATAGATGCATAGCGATAGTTTGATTTGTTTTATGGCATCTCAACCAGTGGGTCATTTAATGCCAACAGTGGGTCATTTAATGCCAACAAAATTTTGAAATAGATTCATAGCGATAGTTTGGTTTGGTTTGGTTTGGTTTGTTTTATGGCATATCGACCTCAATGGGTTATTTAATGCTGACAAAATTTTTGTTGCTGGTAATATTTTTTTCCTTCACAAATCTATTTTTGGTAATATTTTTTTCTTTAAAAATGTATTGCTGGCAATATTTTTTTTACAAGAAGTATTTCTGGAATTAATAAAATCTATTTTTAGACTTTCATAGTGTTTTAACCCCAGTTTGGGGGCTAACTATTTGCCCATAGCTGGGACCGAACAGGTGCTACCACCCCAGGTCGGGGTTGACCTGGGAACACCAGCAATTAAGAGATGGTTCCATGCTCCTCAAGAACTCCTGATCAGAGGCCTTGCTGTTGGACATAGTTTATTGTCTTACCCAGGATGTGGATGTAGTTTATCATCATACCCAGGATGGAACAAACCAGTGGCTGAGAAGTAAATAGCTTCATAATTGCTGTACTAGACCAGAGTTTTGTAATACAGAACCTATCACTATACACATACAATTCAGGATTTGTTGAAAAGACAAACAAACTCATAATCAAATTGTCTCAGGCTGGCAGAACGGGCAAAGACCAAGTACAACAGGCACAATAACGTAGTGACATAAACTTGAAGATTTACAGAAGTTACAAAATCAAAACAAATTGGTATAAATGTCAATTGAAATTGGTCACGATTCTTTGTGACATACCTATCTATACTAACAGAGATGAAAGACAACAAAAACAAACACTGTTCTATACTTATTGACATAGCAATATTATTGGTAAGAAAGAGTACCAAAAAAGACAAGTAAAAAGAAGAAAAGTGCGACATATAATATCGATCTTCCTATATATTAGTGAATGTTGGACAATTTCCTCATAGATCAAGTGAAGATTTAAGGCACCATAAATGCAGTTTTACAGAAGGATGTTGAGAATACTTTAAATGAAACATGTGAAAAACATTTGAAAGTTAAGAAAAATGGAAACAAAAAAAAACACTTGTACATAGAATCAGAAAGGTTGAAATTTCTGGAATAAAATCAGGAAAGAAAACTTGAAACATTTAACACTTGTTTGATATATTGATGGCAAATGGGGCAGAGGGAAAGTGAGTAGCCATTTATACAAGCTCATTACCTAATGAGCTTGTATATATGGTTAGCAGAACAGAAACTAGGAGAGATAGTAAGAGATCAAACATTGTTAAAAGCTAAAAAGGACAGCAAGTTATGGAGAACCATGATTGGCCAAGTCCTGAGGAAACATGGCACATAATAAATGTCAGGAAAAACTTGATAAAAGACTGTTATAAGCAATGCAGTAACAAATTTAAAGAAAAGCATCTCTAACAATCTTTAGATCAGATTAATGCCAAATGAAGATAAACAAGAAAGTTATCTTGCTAAAACTGATAAAATATATTCTTTATAGTTTCTTCTCAAATCAAATGGTTCTAGCTGACCATCAAGTTGGATATTTTAAGAAAAAAGATATTTTTCTATTATTTTGTCATTTATTCTATGTATTGTTTTAATCAACTTTGTTGGGTGAGATGATTTTGTATCAGTTGCAAGTGCGTTGCTCAAGAAAAGAGGATTTCAACTTGTCAAAGAGAATTCTAGCTTGAAATCTTCTCTGAAAATAAAGTGACAGAATGACTTTGCTGGGTTCCCCATTCACCTCTGTCATCTGTGCAGCTGGGAAACAAACAAAAACACCTCCCCTCTTCTCATGAGAAAATAAAATACAGGAAGAAGAAACAGCTGAAGTCTACTTTCCCCTTATCAGTCATTTTCCTGGAATCTATGACAAAACATCAATCAACTTGCTGTGGAAACTTGATTCTCCATAACACTGCCTTCAGATCAATTGACTTTCCGTCACTCTTCTCTCCTCAGATTAAATATGAAAAAAACACAAACATTCTGATAAAAAATTTCTGATGTATTTGCCATCACTCTGTGCTTCTGATTTTCAGGTAAAACCAGAAAGAAGGCCCTCATCTAAACCCAAATAGAAATTGAAGCAGTAAATGTGGATATCAATAAAGATATTGAAGTGGAGAGAGAAAAAAACTGGTTATTATATGAATAGAGAGTAATTATAGATATATATTTAACTGAGCTGAATTTAGATCAAGACTATAGGTGTGGGGAACCCAGTGAGGATCAAACTCACTGCAGTAATTATAATAAAAATAATATGAGCTTTGATATTTACTCTTTACAAGTATCCTAAGGAATTGAATGTTTGTAAGACTAACATATACTTCCTCTTCTATATGCCATGTACAAGTCATTGTTCTTCACAAATTCTTGTCCTTTACAGCTCTTAGTAAATTTTCTATTTTCACTATCTCTCCTAATCCCTGTTCTGCCTACCATTTACACAAGCTTCTTCAGTAGGTTATGTATTACTTTCATTTGTTCATTTTGCTTTCATTATGTCCTGGAAGTGACAAATTAAGGCTAACATTTACAACATCATATTTAAGCTATGGTTTCTTTACTTCTGTTATATAAATCAGATATTTGATTAAGTTGAATACTTTTGAACATAACTGAAATTCATAAATCCCAATTTCTATATCAAATAATATGCCGCAGTAAACATATTTTTGCTTTATACAACAGCTTCCTCTCTACATATGCACTCTGTTGATTTATCAATATGTCTACTGTATTCCATTATAAATTATATATCAATATAAATATGTGAATATGTACATGTTTCAAAAACATTGTAATATATTTATATAGTTTATTTGTATGATTTTATAGCTCGTATAAGTATATGAGGAATCAGAGCATGTAAAAGTCAATAGCTAAGTAGTCAAGGTGAGTACTGTTCATGAGATATTTACTCAGCTTAGATTAGTATGATACAAAGCCATAGTAATGAGGCAAGCCATGAGGACTGAACTCACTTGACTGACCATTATTTTATTATAGATGTTCAGCTTTATTCATTAAAACCAATGCTATTTGACCAAGCAAACTTTTTTGTATGATCTATTCAGGCAAAATCATATAATATATAATGATAACATATAGTTTTAATGTATGCTAAATTTATATGATAAAATGGCTTAATATCTAGGATAGAGCAAATAAGAGTAATGTGGACACAGAATTCAACACTGAATGACAACAGTCATGCTTGAATGCAATCTTCAAGCCATGTAGGTTGGATAGTAGCCTAACTATTTATACATGTTAGTCATTGGGGCATTATGGGTTGCAAGGTCAGTTATTTCCGGTTTATTGTGTTACTCTAAAAGCTATTGAATAGCTAAGAACAGCTATTTTAAATTATTCTAAGTGTTATTGATTGTAACTAATTATGGGCTGGAAAGTGTTTATTTTTTTACAGCTATTGTATTGGGTTGTTTGTGAACCTTTAAATAACATTTATTTTTTAGGGAGAGAGAAATGTATATGTATGCATACACACACATACACTTATATGTGCATGTGTGTATGTATATATAGGTATATATAGATATAGATAGATGTCCCCACTCCTGAATTAATTAAATTATATAAATGAAGAACAAGAATAAACTTAAAAAGGAAAACATTTGTACCAACCACACTAAAGGGAAACAAAAAAAATAAAGAACATAAAGGAAACATAACTCAATTTAAGAAGACACAAAGTGCTCCACAACTGAGACTAGGAAATTCCCAAAGAAAAGAAAAACACTTAGGTCAGAGTAGGAACACAATTCAATCTAGATGTTTTAATTACTGATATATATATATATATATATATATATATATATATATATATATATATATATATTTATATATAGTTAAACCCTAGAGATCCAGACAAACCTACCCAGGTTTCACCTAAGCGTATCGTCAGGGAAGGCCGGCCTTCTCTCCCTGACGATCCGCTTAGGTGAAACATTGGTAGGTTTGTCTGGCTCTCTAGGTTTAACTAGGTCTGCCCTACTCATTGTATTGAGCACTTTATTTAGTTGTTTTGGATACTCGCATCAGGTTTTTTTTCTTTGAGCCTTGAACTTGTATGCTGGATGATTATTTTCAGTTAACGTACATGTTCTTGGTTCTTTCTTTTTTTTATACCTTTTTTTTTCCCTTTGGTGTTGGCTCGTTTATTTGCAAATCAATATACCGAAGGTTTTCCGAGCGAGTATAGTTTCTTATACTTATAAGATTTCTATTAAGTATATATATATATATATATATATATATATATATATATATATCTTTTGACTATCAAAGCAAACTGATACCCACCCACTGCCAAAAATGAATAATTATCTCATCAATTTACAATTGAAATGGCTATAGATGTAACTGTAAGTTCTATGTTAACAGTTTCTTCTGTTGCACTTTTCATTTATTGAACTCTCTTCTGGCTTCTTGCTTCCCAGTCAACTCTGATCTTCAAAAATTTAAATGCAATGTCAATCATTATTTTCTGTCTTTTAAATTCTTATTCTTTTATTGTCCGCTCTCCTTAATAGTAGTTTTTCTCATATTCTCTAACACTCAGTAACCCCTTGCATCCTTGTGGCTGTATTGCCTTGTTTGGGGTGAAATGATTAAAAAGAAAAAGAAAAAAGTTGCTTCTGACTAGACTTGAACTCACATTCCATCCCTTAGGAGCACATCTTTCATAAATATTGTCGTAACCAATTCAACCATGAAAACTTAAATGACTAAGCCAAGTAAATATTTTGAAACTCTTAATTTTTACGGTATTTTTACTTTTATTTTTGATCATAGACTTTGTCATAAATTGAAAGTCATTAATTTCGTACTCATATTTTATACATTCACCAATTTGCCTAGTATTAATATACTTTCATAGATTTCATAGATTTCATAGATTTCATAGATTTTTTACAAATGCTCTAAGTGTCTGATAATACTGTTCTTGAATCTCTTTAGACAATGAATGGACAAAACAACTGACTGACCATTTATCTGACACATTGTTAACATTATGTGGAATGTTGCCAATACATAGAAGGAGTGACTGAAAGTTCCCACCCACCATCACTGACACCACTCCTTTATCTATCCAAACTCATTGTAGTAACTTACTTAGTGTCTGTGATTGTGCGTCTCACTGAAAAACTTTCAATCCATTGGTTCTCTCCTCTCCTCAATGGCCTGACTGCTTTTTCCTTCTCCTGCCCAACCTTGGTGTCTGCTAGCTCAGTTCAGGTCTCAATAGTGACATGAAGCATTCAGTCACCTCACCCCTTCTGGTCACCCCTGGAGTGTCCATCAGTATCTTAATGGAGAGATAAAGAACAGAGGAGTGGAGAAAGATGACAAATGCCTTCAGTTGGAATAGAGTCAGTGAACAAGGTGGTTGCAGGGATGGAAGTGAAGAGGAGTGGACAGAGTTGCAAGACAATTTGGTAGGAAAGGAACATTTGTAGCAGGCTTTGCAAGAGAAAACCAATTTCGGTGTGCAAGAATTTCAAAAGCTAGTCTTTGAATCTTTGATCTGCTGCTTGTCAGCGGCCAGTCTTTAGACAGCTACTAACCAATTTGTCACTCAAGAGGCCAGAAGTAATGTCAGAAGGAATGCCCATTTCAAACACATTCTGGTTTCAGAGACAAAACAAAGTAGGCAGGAAATCTTTATTGCGGAGAAGGAAAAAGTTTACAGAACCATCAAGAAACAAATACTATGAGAAAGATTTTGAAGTTCTTTATGGCTTGTAAACTGGAAAAAGAAACTAAAAGTATTTTTATGCTTAATAAACTTCTTTTGCCATAAGTATGAGTGAAAGATTGTGTAGTGTCATTCCTTCAAGTGGCAAGGTCCTTCTTTCATTTACTGCAACCCTTTAGTACGTAAATGATCGTGAATTTATTCGGTTTCTTTAAGTCACATTTGATCCTTTATTATTGTTCTTTGTTCACTCATCACTTCAAAGAAATCCATTAAGTTACTGTTTCTTTCTACTTCTCTTACCATCAGTATATCCTGTGAGTATATATATATATATGTATATCTTAGCTTGCTTTCTGATTGTAAGTATATGTTTCCTTGTAGTATCCTGTATTTATTGCCATGTAGGAGGTTAAATATTACAGAACAGTTCAGCCTTTTTGAATTTTTTCCAAAGACATTTTCATATTCTTTTAAGACTTTTCATAATTTCTTAATTTCTTTGCTGTTCGTATATACTTTCATATTTCTGTGTCATATTTTCTATCATATGTTACTGCACTATTCTGTAGCTGCATGATTTTGACGACATCCCCAATACATAGCTTACACTTTAGGTTGTCTCTCTTACTAACAGCTATGCATTCTATCTTCTTACAGTTAATAGTACTTTCTTTTACTTAGTATAACCTTGCTGCATCTGATGAAAAAATTCATCCTTGCCTTACATGTCGGTCTATAGCTAACTTTAAAATTTTGACTTTTAACCAGAATTAAACAGAGACAACTGGAATGGGCCTGAAATAAGCAAGTACTTCAATCGTTACAAATGTGTATGTGCTTATGTTCAAGGTGGAAAGGTTTACCTCACTTGTAAATTTGCAATCCTTGCCTTGACACTTATTGCTAGCAGTACTGATATACAACTATTTCAAACACCAAGTAGTGCTTAAATCAACAAACTTGTTGCTATTTGCATTTGCTTCATGTTTAACTTTATTTTTGGCATGTATTTTGTTTTCCTTGCATTTTCATTCATGTGTTCTTTTATCTTTCAGCAAGTGAAAGAAGAAAAAAGTCCTTGCCAGGGAATTGTTTCTCCTCAGTTTTCTTATTTTTGATTATAATTTCTCCTACAAGGGGAAAATAACAGACATATGTCTTTATAAAGGGCAAGAAAAAGCAAATGGTCAATACATATTTGATTAATCTAAAAGCATAAATATATATATATATATATGTGTGTGTGTGTGTGTGTGTATTAGCTGAAGTGCTCATCTATGTTAGAGAAGATTTGAAGGCTTTTTATGTTGAGAGTGGATATGCAGATAGTTTAATAGCAACTCAGAAAGACCCATATTTGAATTCCAGACAAATTTGTTACATTCACTTTTGTACAAATACCTTTGGGAAAAGTATCTATGGGTCAAATATCAGATATCTTAGGTATTTCTTGCCTTGAGGTGATAATCAATCTAAGAGAAGGAGAACTGAATTCAAAACCAGTTTGAAGAGGGATGGGCTCTGTCAGGTCATCTTGCCCTAAGCATACTACTGCTGCAGTACATTTAGTGCTCCTTACTACCCTAAAATTTGTGACATATAATGGCAGCAAAATGATACTTGAGTATTGATGGTAAGTTAGTCTGCTTAATAAAGTAAAGTATAATTATATGAAAGTGAAACAAACAAAATGTATAACTAAGAAATATCTATTTGAAAATCTTGTTTGTCAGTTTAAAATTTGTTGTTGTCATTAATGTTCATCAAATTTCATGTTTATAAGCAATGAGAATAAAATGAAATCCATTTTGCTCTTTATTTGTTCTTAATTTCATTTTTCAATGAAGAAATGCTACAAAAAGTAGAAAATATATTTGAGAAAAAATTGTGTTTCTAAATATATAATTTTTTTTTCTGACTACAATTTTCCTATTACTATTAATTAATAGGAAAATTGTAGTCTTGTATCAAATGGTTACAAACAGTGAGTAAATTCATATAACAGAAAATAAGTAGATACTCAGTTTACTAATGAGAAACAAAAAGAGATTTGATGTTAGGCTAAATTAAGTGGTCTTTGTTCATACCTGAATGTGCTGCAGCCATAGTTCACAGGATGGCCCTATGAAAGCAAAGCTTGTTTAAATTCCATTCAACATTATCCTTATTAAATTATTTTTTATAGGAATAATCTTATCACTGGCATATTTACCAACCTTCAGACAAAACTTCATGTTAATCCCCTGCTCCTGATACCTTTCACACATTTTCCACCAACAGTATAACATGAACACATACAACTTCCTCTACTGTTTGGCAATGAATGACTCATCTGGTCTGCATTTAAAAAAAACAGAAGTCCATGCATTTCTGTGTCTTTCTTTCTTGCCTAGCTCATTACTTCAGCAACAGGAATCAAATTGTCACATCTGATATGCATGTATGCAAATGTGTAAAATATTATAAAATCAACCTTTTAAATATTGCTTGACAACAATTGTCGACTATGACATTCATAAAGTTGCTGAAACTCGACAAATTTTAAGATGTGTAAAAACTACAACAATACTCTCAGATTTATATCTCATAGAATATGATCGGCATTCATAACCTATTTATTTCACATCAATATTTTGTACATTTCCTTAAGTCTTCATTTGTTATTGTTTTTTAGTACATCATATGAAATTGCATTTGTCTGTTAAAAATCTTCATCTAATAAGCTGTAGAGAATTTTCTTGACATTAAAGTGCTATGTAGGTTGGAGTTTCAAATAAATAATATATATATATATATATTTATAAAATAAAAAGACTTTAACGTATCATCCATTAGTGTGATGTAATATCTAGACTTTCTAAACATGACAGGAGCTACTGAGAATGAAAGAAACTGAAAAACATTGCTGATTAGAAACAACAGTGAAAAGAACAGGGTTCAAGGAGACTGAAGATGGAGTGAAGGAGAAATGGAAAATACTTAAAGTTGCCTATCATTTAAATATAAATATGTTCTGACAATGTTGTGAAAACATTGACTTACATAATAAAATCTGACATTGAAATCACTTGACTATGAATTTCAGTTACAAGGCATATCTGAAAAGTAATGTACAAACTTCTACTAGTCTAACATATTCATTACAATACTAATAAGACATTAAGTACATCTATTACCAGAACTATTATACTACTTTTTCAAATAAGTCACCAATTCTCCCATTGGTGTACACATAAATATACTCCTCAGAAAACATGGCATCAAGAGATTGGAGCCAGCCTTTCATGTCTGCAATAACAGCATAATCTGTGTGGACCTGCTTCAACCATAAGTAAAGTACTTAACATATATTTTTTTAAATAACAGTTACTGAAAGAAATTTCTGATGTATTATTATTATTATAAACTTTATTTACAATAATATTGTATTCATCTACATCTAGCTTCTCATATGACATATTTTTCTCTCCTCTTCCTACAACTACAACATTCTAGTATTTTTCTAGTATCACATAAATCACTCTCCTCCTCCTACTACTACAACTAAATTCCCTGTATCACATACTTCTCTCTCTTCTGTATTGTTTACCATTGATACAAGAACAGTTTATTGTTTGTTGTTATTGTCATTGTTATCTTTATTGCTATTTGTAATTGATCATTCCCTTTATATGACTAAAGATGCTTGATTGAGAGACTGCAGTGAATTTAAGGGAGAGTATAAATCTCATTTTCTGTTCATCTTTCACTCCCCATCTTCTTAGTACCCAACCATGCTTTGTATTTCACACATTTTCATCCATAAATAGACCAGATTTTACTTCTTTATTTCCCACTCTCAGAATTCTAGGTCCAATAATTTTACATTCTTACTGCCTTTCTCCAATAAATCTATTAACAAAAAAATAAGTTAGTATCTTGCAGGATTAGAGGGAATAGAATTGTAAACTTGCGCTTCTATAAATTATATTGATTTGTAATTATTTTCGTTAATTTCTTGCTTCTTTGTTCCATTCACCTGAATCTTAAATTATGGGGAAGGCATAAACAAATATTGTTTCCTGAAAGAGTAACACCTTGCTCTCACTTGAATGGGTTAATGTATATTGGTACTGAAAACTGAATTCCTTCCAAGGGTGTTTGATCTGGAAAGGCATAAATAGAACTCTTCCTGCAATCTGTTTTGACAAAGTTATGCCACAATAGTTGGTAGAAAAGAGTGCAAGTGGGTCAAGAATTCTTCTCCCCTACTTGTAGCTTGTAACCCTTTATTCTCGCATCTGATATTGCTTGAAGAGGAGAGTAACAATGCCAAATAAGTTTGCTTGCCCTTGAAACATATTTTACTGATGCATCAGTATTTCATTCAGTTATTATCCTTAATCAGGAAAAATATATAATTCCAATTTCCTACTGTTTTTTTTTTTGTTTTTTTTACCAAATGAAAAATAAATCAGCTAAAAATATGGAAAAGAAACAAGTCGCAATTAATAATAGAATATTTTTCATTATGAAAATATTTCACCTCAATACTACAGAGTAACACACATCTAACGATATTTGTGCAGAAAATTTAATTTGTGAGATTAATTTATGAAAGGGAATTTTTAAATTGATTCAAAACATAATGGGAAATTTTTGATGAAACTCTGCAATTTAGAAAAATATTGATGATAATGATGATTACGTTATCAGGAGAAATAATAAAACCATGACATCAGTAGAAGAAACATTTTAAATATTTATTCAATAAATATCACAAACCTTAAACAGTTAGATAGTCTTTATTCAAAGCATTACAAAAACTCAAAATTGTAAGAAATAATATGTGTTTTTCATATTTGTAACAAAGAAATGATGGCATATATATATAATTTTTAGAAGCTTAGGAGCATTTCTTTATTGGCTATTGATGGAGTTGAGAAAAAGCCACAATAACTCTAAAGAATATTATGCAATAGGCAAAAAAGAACCATTTATTTTCTACTTTCTAATTAGATGTCAGTGTCTTTAGGGAAGAGAGAACAATTAAATAGTCTTACGTAGGAGTCTATCAATTTCTTTTTTATACATTTTTTCTTAAAAGAATGAAACAAAATCATTAAGTAAATAAATTGTAGTATTAATCATCCAGGCTTTCTATCTTGGCAGAAAATATATTTAAATAAAAAAACATTTAAGAGTAATTTTTTTCCTGAGGAGTGGTATGTTGACATAAGTTTTCTTTTTTATGAAATCTCAGTCAAATAAAATGAAAAATAAAAATTGTTACTGTCTTATCATCAAATTAATTATAGATCTTCATTAAATACTTCAGTCAATTACTGGTCAGGTTTAAGCAAAGACACATTTGCTTTTTACTGCTACCTGGCTGGCCAAAGGAAGATTGTCACAAAGTTCTTTATAGTGTATATATATATATATATATATATATATATATATATATATATATATATTTATAAGTATAAGTGCGCAGGTATGCAGAAAATAGAAAAGCACACGTTGGGTGCATAATCCGAAGTTCCTTAGTATTTTTGTTTTTATTTTTAAGAAGACAGTGCTCCATACAGAAGTAGAGCTTTATTATAATATTTTTTTGTTTAAAAATATGATTCCTTCGCTACATAAGAGTTCTCATGTTTCAAAAACGAGAGCCGAAACCATTCAAATAATTATTAAAATTAAGTTGAATTGAGGTGTTTAGTCCCATTTCATCTTCAAGCGAAATTTTAGGAATAAGCTATCTCTTGGTTTACGTGTGTTTTTAGGCATGGACCGTTATATGGGGTCTCTAGATTCTGCAGAATCTTCGGACCTTGTTGGTCTATTTATACTGTACAATCTAACCGCGCAACGTGAACTAGACATTGGGGACAGTGGGCTATACAGAGATGACGGGCTCATGGTAGTGAGGAGCTCCACAACAGAGAAAATTAAAAAGATAATTTATAATGACTTTGGAAAACTAAATTTAAAAACAATAGTCAACACTAAATTAAAAAGAGTAAACTTCCTAGACGTAACCCTAGACTTAACGAACAACGTTCACCTACCTTACAGAAAACCTAATACTAATCCCCTGTATGTACACCCTAAGTCAAACCACCCTCCATCTATAATTAAGCATATACCCACATCAATAGAGAAAAAAATCAGTATGAACTCAGCAAATAAGAAAATATTCCGACAACATAGTAATTTTTATAACACAGCCCTGAAAAATAGCGGATACAAAAACGCTGACATAACCTATAGAAACGATAGTACCAATAATAAGAAAAACAGGAAAAGAAAGATCATCTGGTATACCCCTCCGTCAGCACCAAACTAGGCCATAAGTTCCTAGCTTTAATTGAAAAGCACTTTCCCACTAATAGCAAATTTAGTGAGATCTTTAACAAAAACACCCTAAAAATTGAGTTACAGCTGCACTGAAAATCTAGAAAGAATCATAAAAAGACATAATAAGAAAATCCTAGAAAAACCCGCATGCCAAAACAGTAATAAAACTCAGAAACTAAAATTAGATAAAATAATGAAAAATTATGTGATTGTAGAAACCCTAAAGACAGCCCGTTGGAAAATAAATGCCTCACAAAATCCGTGGTATACCAATGCACTATCTCATCCATTGAGAGTCCTAACACTGATAGAATATACATAGGCTCAACGAAGATTAATTTTAAAATTAGATGGCGGCAACACAAGAGCTCCTTCAACAATATTCAAAATAGAAATCAGACATCTCTATCCCAATATTTCTGGCATCTAAAAGAAATGAATAAAACACCAAAAGTAAAATGGAAAATAGTAAATAAAACAAGAACTTGTAAAACCTGGGATGACCCATGCCCTTTATGCCTACACGAAAAACTACACATCATTAAATTTCTAAATAATGAAAAATTATTAAACCATAGGCAGGAGTTAACAGTTTTTTGCCGACATCAACAAACTTTCGCATCAAATAATTAGTATAAAAAAAAAAAAAATCCCATAGTTTAATAAAATCTTAAAAGCTTAGCCAAATCATTAAATAGGAAAAACCCTTTCTGTAGTCGTCAAAAGACAAAAAAAACAAATTGAAATTCAGTGCAATACGGTTTGTATATAAAACACCCACTTGAATAAACAAATAGATAAATAGATAATCAGATGGACAATAATAAAACACAATCCTCCCGACACATAACGACCTGTAAGAGCGCCATAAAAATATCCCTCACTGGGAACCAACTAAAGGATGACCGCAAACATTAGTCTTGAAATAGATACCCTACCCAACCTTAGCAAAACCTAACTCCCTGACCACTTAACGAAGAATACTAGTCTAGGCACTCCCACAATAACAAATGTTATAACGGTCCATGCCTAAAAACACACGTAAACCAAGAGATAGCTTATTCCTAAAATTTCGCTTGAAGATTAAATGGGACTAAACACCTCAATTCAACTTAATTTTAATAATTATTTGAATGGTTTTGGCTCTCGTTTTTGAAACATGAGAACTCTTGTGTAGCAAAGGAATCATATTTTTAAACAAAAAATATTATACATAATTATATATATATATATATACTTTTGTGTATTGAATACTGCTGCCATATCTGGTCTGTTTCTCCTATTCATCTCAAGGTTTTTGATAAGGTCCAGAGAAGGATCTGCAATGTAATAGATCCTGACAACATCTCGACTTCAGTCACTTTCTTACTGACACACCATGGCTTCTCTCTGTCTTTTCTACAGATATTTTCATGGCAACTGCTCTAATGAGCTTTCTAACCTGGTACTCCAACTACATGAATTTAAACGTGCTACTAGATTGACATCTATGCCCCACCCTCTTACTGTTGAAATAGGAAAATATAACTACCACTTCTACTCCAACAGTTTCTTTTCTCACACTTCCCACCTGTGGAACTCTCTTTCATTTACTTGATTCCCTGATAACTACAATCTTCAAAAATTTAAATGCAACATCAATTGCTATCTTCTATCTTCTTGAATTCCATTCATCTTTTATCCTTTCGTCAATCCTCCCTATACTCAGTCTTTTGTCTCACTTTCACTCTCTGAAGCCCCTTGCATATTAGTAGTATTCCCACCTTGCTTGGAGTTAAATGATTGAAATATATATATATATATATATATATATATATATATAGTGAGAGAGAGAGAGAGAGGGGAGAAAGAGAGGGGAGAGTGTGTGTGTTCCAATGACTTGGACTGGTTTTAAATGTGAATTAAGTTTAAAATCGGTCCAAACTATTGGAACACCATTTATATATATATATATATATATATATATATATATATATATATATTTAGAGAGAGAGAGAGAGAGAGAGAGAGATAGAGAGCGAGAGAGAGAGATAGAGAGCGAAAGAGACAGACAGACAGACAGACAGACATCAGAGACTGAGAGAGAGAGCGAGAATTAATACAAATAAAATTTGTCACTTAGCTGATTGATGTTATATTCAGAACCTTGACTTTAGACTTTCATAGACAAACTTTTCTGTAATTGTTTAGTTGACTCTCCAGGAAATTGCAGGAAATTTATAGCTTGAAGATTGCATTGAAGCTTGAAACAGACTGTTGCTACTCAATGTACACTTTTATATTTATAGATGCTCTATCCCTGATCTTGAGTACTTTTAACCCATAAACATAGCATACTGTAAAACAATTTTCATCATATATATATATATATATATATATATATATATATATATATATATATATATATATATATATATATATATAGGATATTAATACAGTTTTAAGGTATGCTATATTTATAAAGGATGGCATGAAGATGGTGTTCAAGCATGAAACAGATTGTCGGTATTTGATGCTGACTACAGTGTCCACTTCTATATGAAATAGTGGCAAAAAGATTTTGACCTGAACAGTTCTGAAATCAAATGACCAGACATCAAAGTTTATTTTGAAATTTCCTCTTGGTCAAGTTGAGAACTGTTGAGTACCCATTTGTGTGTATGTATCTGTGTGTGTGTAGTGTTTGTGCATGTGTGCATATACAGATGCACTATCAATTTTCAAACACTTTTGGTTCTAGAAATATGCCAGCTTATACAATTTTTTTTGATTAACTGAGGTAATATACCTTAATAATTAGACATCCTTGATCTATTAATTATGCATATCTTATTAAAGCATTATGAATGTTCAAAACTGAAATTTAACAGATATGATAAAAATGCTTTGCAATTTTGCCCAGATTAAAAAAAAAAGTGCTTGACCATCAGATGCTGGAAAATTGGTGATGATCCTCTACATTATTTCCCTTCTATTTGTTGTATTTGGAATTCTGCATTGCCAGCTAAAAAGAAATTAATTGGTGTTATGTGTTCATTGTCAAATGTTATTTTACATTTTCTTGCTGTTCTGCAGACATGCTACTGATGTCAGTACAAACTCTGTTTTCAGATAAGTACCATTCTCTCTTACAGAATTGCAAATGGCCACTATCAGAACAATATGTCTCTTCTACCTCCGTCTATCATTAAAAATTTGCTTCCAGGAATATGATTTTTCTTGCTGAAGGTCAAGAATATATTGCTACATAGACACTGTAGATTTTTAAAGAAGTGTCAAAACAGGATTTTTAGCTTGATGTCATTTCCCATTGCATTGACTAATATGCTATTCGGCTTTTCATTAGAAAAATAGTTTCTGATTTTAATATCAGACTTTCAGGAGATTACTAGCAATAGTTGACAGTTATCTTTTTTCAATCTGATAATCTAAGGACAGTTACTATATCATTTCCTAAGCAGATAGTTTGAAATAGATGCATTCTTCAACTTGTAAATAAAAGTTCTGATTTGTTTCAAAAATATGAATTATCTTTTAATGTTATTCAAATTAATTTTTCTTTACTAAAGCAAATTTTTTTTAGAAAATTCAGAAAACATTAGTTCTTTTTTTTTTTTGAGAATAAAAGAATCTCCAAGACTTTCATAAAGGATTTGAAAATACCAAATATTTTTATTAACAAAATGTCAAGAAATTATTTCTCATGTAGAAAATTAAATTTCCTACCTTTCACAGGTCACATGTCAGCTTCTCATTTGTCAAATAAAGACTGAGTAAATCTGATGTACTTACCTAAAAAGATACAAAAAATATTGGATATTTTTAATGATTTATGTCTCAAGGAATATTTTTCTGTAGCCAATTAAAAATTTAAAATAATTCTTTTATTTTTTATGTTTATGCATAGAAATAGAATAAGAAATAATATATCTTAAAAATTAACTCTATGTTTATGCATTGTCTTTGAGTGCGCATTTGTGTACACATGTATTTATATGCATACATTTGTGTGTGTAGGTGTGTGTTTGTATGCACATGCATGTGTCTTTAAGTTTGGTTGTTTCATCTGTATATTTGCATTTTTGTATGTTTTTATTTGTGCATGATCACCCTAATGTGGAGTAATGATTACCAAGCTAGATTGGTTAATTATTGCATTTGTTCATTTTGATCCCCACTGAGTGCCCTATACTTGTAGCCTTGTACCCAAATCAGCTATGCTTAGTAAATTGGATGCATTTATTTACCTGTGCATCCTTGCATGTTTGTGCACTTTTATATGTATGTATGCATGAGTGTGTGTATGTATGTATGTATGTATGTATGTATGTATGTATGCATATATGTATGTATGTATGTATGTATGTATGTGTGGACAGTAGAACTATTGAGTATAAATACATAAAATTTGGCAAATACATTTCTAATGATCTAATTATATTTATACTCACTGAACATTTTTGCAAAACAATTCATAGAAATTTAAGATTTTCTGAGAGTACTAAATAGGGTAAAATTTAGAAGAAAAATATACGTGCAATTGCTTTCTGAAAGAAAATAGAGATATCATTGGGAAATGTAGCCAGCTGATTGGCTAAAAAAGAAAAATTCTATATGTTTTTTAATAAAAAAGATAAAAACTGTTGATTGGCTGAAATACAGAGGACATTGGTTAGTGATTGGCTAAAAGTAAAGAGAAAATTTTGCTTTCTGATTGGCTGCAAAAGAATAAAAAGTAAGAGGTTTGTTATCTGATTCGTTAAAAGGATGCTGGCTGGATATTTGGTTGCTAATTGATTGAAAAGTCTTATTATAAAGTCTGCTTTCTGATTGATCAACAATATATTTCTGAGTTTCAGAAATGGCAAGATTTACATTTGTGCAGTGCTGTCCATCTTATATTTTCTGATTGTCTTTTTCATCTTTGCAATCCAGACAAATATATTCATGATTCATCAGTGATCTTGATTATACTTAGTTTAGTGTGGAACAAGATCAAATAAAGGGAGGAAGATAGGATTGTATCAATCTTTCAAGTGAGAAAAAACATGACTTGAAATTTAAAAAAGTATTTAAAATCCTGGCTTTTTCTTGGGCCTTAACATTGACAACACACATACACTACTTCAAACAAAAAATTAGGAAGAAAGTCTCCCCCCCAAACACACGCACATCAATACTCAAAAGAATAATAATAATAGTAGCTGAATTTGGGGGAACCTATACATTTACTCATGACTTGATATGAACTTAGAATTTACATACAATATAGTTTTTATACTGGAGATCTTTCTTTCTCTAAGACAAACTGCTTTCACAACAGATAACAAACTCCATCTGTTCTGTATTTTTCTTTCCAAGGTTATGGAGATTTGAAACTTGAGTTTTCCTTCTCTTAGATTAGCTGCACTATCAGGTTAATGAGTTCATTCTTCTCAATTTAATCTTACAGCACCTGGTATTCAATAGCAGTCTCCCATCTAATTACTG
This sequence comes from Acanthosepion lycidas, assembly GCA_963932145.1. Taxonomy (NCBI): domain Eukaryota; kingdom Metazoa; phylum Mollusca; class Cephalopoda; order Sepiida; family Sepiidae; genus Acanthosepion; species Acanthosepion lycidas. Next base: position 36,030,883 of record OZ010589.1, read on the forward strand.
ACCAGGTTCAACACTGCCTAACCCTCAGTGATCAGATGAGAACTACTATATTCAACATGATATTTGTCATAAGCTGTAGGAACTTCTTTTTAAACAAAAAATACACACTGATATTGAATTTGGATAAAATAAAAAAAATAAAAAAAATCTAATTGTTTAATCAAGGAAGGTTAAACTTAACTTTAACCTACTGTAGATGATTTAGTTTACTTAGGAAAATGATTGTTCTGTCACAGCACCTTACTGCAAGTACTAAAAGATAGTATGTTTGAATTTCATAGTTGTGTTGCTATATCCATTTATGGAAACGGTGAAAATAACCTTAACCAAAATGTGACAGATCTGCCATATACAGTGCAAAGAGGAATTAACACAAAGTTAATAAACAAAAAAAAATTACCTGTCAAAAAGGAAGATAACATTTAAAAAGATAAATATTTAAAATAATATTTATTAGGTTGGTGCAAAAATAATGACGTAATAATGTCGTTTTTTGACGTTAAAAAATACGTCAAAAAACGACATTATTACGTCATTATTTTTCATCATATAAATATATTCTGAAATGTTTACCAATATTGATTAATACCATTTGTATTGTGAAAACATTGACTGCATAACAAAGTCTGAGATCACACAACACTTTCATAATATATTAGGTTGGTGCAAAAATAATGACGTAATAATGTCGTTTTTTTGACGTAACGTCAAAAAACGACATTATTACGTCATTATTTTTGCACCAACCTAATATTTAAAATCTGAATGTTTTTAACTTTATTTTCTATATGCAGAAAACAAATGAAATTAAAAATGATATATCACTTGAAAAAGTTATTTTTTATGTGTATCCATTGTGTATATGTCCACGTATGAGAGTATCTTTGTCTCATATATTTATCATTGCATCCTGTCATGTAATCCTTACAATAAAACATTTATTTGTACAGATTTCATTGTATATACTCTTTAATCTATATACTTTGTTCTTTTTAATGCAGCATTTTAACATAACTGTTATTCTACAGTGGGCACATTTCATCTGATGGGCATTAGTAAATGTTGACTACTTACTAATGGGCTTTAGTAGATGTTGATTACTTAATTTATCTTTTTCCATTTCTTTTACCTTTTAAGCAATGGTAGTTTATCAAGATAACTAAAGTGATGTTCATATATAAACAGTATGTACTTGAGGAAGGATGAAAAACATATTGGCTAAAATATTATATTAAAACATCCAAAATAAAGATAATACTTTAAAACTATATAATAACAAGAGTTCATCTCAAAATTATAGAAACCAGCATTATAATTATCTGTTTTACAATAAAAAAAATGACACTAATATTTAAGTAACTATAGTGTATAATTGTATATATATATATATTTATATATATATATATATATATATATATATATATATATATATATATATATATATATATATATATTATAGAACAGTGTACAAATATGAAAACATTTTTGTTTGCACTTTCTTGTTCATGTTCAATATTTTCTGAATATTAAACTAGGCAAATAAGATTCTATTATTCAGGGAATGATTAGGATTTCCATGTCATAAGAATACATTATCATTGAAACAATTTGTTACAAAGAGATTGGTGAGCTAGATGCCAGGCTCTCTTGTTGTCATCTCATGTGAATTGTACAACAAAACAACTGACATATTATTTAAACTCCCTTTGATGGAGAAACACACAGGATGGAATTTTAATTATCAGATGAAGGATTAGTCATTCACAATTTACAAGTAACTGTAATACAATTAAGATACAAGCATTAAGTGTGCAAATAAGAATGCTGATATTGATTAGGACAAATTTATTTGCATTGTTTGAGAATGTTGGCTGTCTTCTGCATTGTCATATAACAGTTTATTCACAAATAGTGTCTTCGTTAGTCTATTTATCATCATTTAGTACGTTCACCATGAAATGGAAAAAATTCTTTTTATTCTGTCTGATTTGCATTTTTACCTTTCTTAAAAGAAAAAAAAAAACATAATATATTGAATATTTTACTTATTCCCTTCTATTTTCAATGTTAATATCAATAAACAGAAATATGTCAATTTTGTTAATTAAAAATGGCATGGACAGTAGAACAGCACAAATTTACATGCATAGATTAAATGAAGGTTTCTGTTCAAAATGACAATAAGGTTAGCCAGACTGATAGATACCTGAAGACTAGAGGGCAGACTTGCTGAAAGATGATGACAAAAACAAAAATGAATACATTATTGTGAATGTAAATAATGTACATAAAAAAATGCAGGAAGTCACAATTTGATTATTTTTAATTGACTTCATCACTAGGTTTAGTGACCCAGCCACATCTACAGATATTGAAGCTATGCCACAAAAGATGCATATGTAGAGAGATGGCAAAATGGCAAAAAAGGAAAATTTTCAAAGACCATCATTTTGGATGGATTAGTTCCTGAATAATGGAAAGGCAATGCCATGGAAAGGACCTTCATCTCCTGCAGATTCAACCATCATCTGTAGGAAAAGCTAGTCAACCAAAATGGCAACTTTGCAATGCAAGATATGTTATGTAATCTGCCTTGTCAAATCAAGTTATAGAAAAAGAACAAAGGTTGAGGTAGTTTTGTTATGCTTGAGACTCTGCTGGGGCTGTCAGACTCTCTTTTGCAGTCAGTCTGGAAAAATATGACTCTCTTTTATAGACCTTGAAAACCACCTGAATTCCTGTAATAAATATGGAAAACTCTTTAAGGTCTTTTTTTACAATGCCAAACCTTGGTGACTTAAGACTAAACATACTATTTATCAACAAAAACAGAATTAACATTTGGGCTAATCTAGTAAAGAGACACGCATAAAATGTGTGAATAAGAAATCAGATATTGATTAAAACAAAATGATAGAAACATGGATAAATAAATAGACATAGATTGTAAGATATCACATAGATATAATAATAAAACTAAAATAAAAAAAATTAAATAAATTTATTGATTATGTATTAATTAATTGATTAATCAAGTCTTCTATTTATTGAATGATTTGTTATGTTTTTTTCTAGCATTGAACAGCAGTGGATGGGATTGAGAAGAGATCATTTTGCTCCGGTACATTTTGCTAATTAAGGTCTTAACATGAGCTTACGTTCATGTAGTCCTAGTTATCAGACAGATCAACCCTGAGCAGCCAAGTAGTGATGTGCTTTCAAACAATCAAATTAATTTATTTGGTGTGATCAAGCATCAAGCATGATTTAAGTTAAAGCTGAACAGGGAATTAATTAGATAAATGAGTGAGGGATAAAAGCCAAACAAAGTAAGACTTTAATTAAGTCATGTGAAGAATCTAATTAAGGAAATAACTAACATCTTCAAGCTCAGAGGTTAGTTTGGAAAGTTGACATTAGCACAGCTCAAAGGCTCAAAGTTATGCAAAATCTTTTCTGTCTTCTACTTTTCTTTCTATTGCCTAAACACTTAACATGCAGTGTTAAGTCCTGTGATACTCAAAAACAAGAAATTTGCATTTCTGTATTAATATTAAACATGATCATTCCATGGTTAAAGGAGCTAACCATGATCATTCCAAAATTTAAAAAAATTAAACAAGGTTATACCAAGTTAACAAACAAGGTCATTTCAGAATTTAAAAATGAACAGATAATTATTCAAAAATAAGTTAAAAATGATCATTGTTTAACACAAGAAAAATTTAATTAGAAGCTACATGATAGAAGAAAGTAGTACTGAATTATAAATGTCTTAACCATTAGCTTGTAAATATTAACTTCTGCTCTCATTGATATTTTTGCTTTTATCGTGAAGGTAAAGAGTTTATATGAAAATGCTTGTTTTTGCTGATATTTCCTGGGGTTCTGAAATTAAATATATTTAGTATTATATGAATATATATATATATATATATATATATATATATATATATATAATTTAAATAAAAACAGACCACTTTAAGGTTCCATGTAATAAAATATTTCACCACAGCCCTTTTAAAGGACTGCGGATCATCAGACTTTACTCATCAGATTAAATGTGTCAATGTCTGAACCTCCTCAAGTAATTTTAAGTATGAAAGAATAGAAATAGTAAATTACATCTAAATTAACTCATGTCTTCTCTCTCCCCACTCACTTCCTCACTTTGTTAATTTACATATGCTTAATATGGCCTGTCAAAAATGTGTAAATTTCTTTTCATTTTTCGTTTCAACCTTTGGAAGTAAAGTTTGATGATCTGCAGTCCTATGAAAGGGCTGTGGTGAAATAATTTATGACGTGGAACCTTAAAGTGGTCTGTTTTTATTTAAATTACTTGCTCTGGATTTACATTGAGCTCTCTGGATTTTATCCTCCTTGGGTTTACCCATACAGATTACCTGTTTTTTCATAAACTAACTAACTAACTATATATCTATCTATCTATCTATATATATATATATATATATATATATATATATACTTGAAAGGATTTTTGACAGATATTACTTCTTAATTACTGAAGAAAAATTGTATCTCTGAGAGGAAACATGTATCTAGTTTTACCTTCAGGGAAACCACTTTTCACTATTTTTAGCCAGCTTGATAATAGGGATAACATTTTATATATATATATATATATATATATATTTATATACATATATGTATACATATATATATCTATATGTATACATATATATATATATATATGTATATATATGTATACATATATATATGTATACATATATATATGTATATATGTATACATGTATATGTATGTATACATATATATGTATAAAAAAATAACACTCAATAATATCAACTATGAACATGGACACAATATCTTGACAGTGTTTTGAAAATGAAAACATTATATAAATACATAAATGCAACAAACTATTTCTTATTTCCTGGTGTTCTGAAATTGAATATATTTCGTATTATATATATTTGAAAGGATTTTTGACAGACTTAATTCTTCATTACTAAAGAAACCTTGTGCTTCTGAGAAGAAACCTGTATCCAGTTTTACTGACTGGGAAACCACATTTTTAGCCAGTTTGATGATAGAGATGAATATTAGATGATGAAATCCTGCATCAGATTGCTAAGGCTACCAGTTCTTTTGGCAAACTTCACCATCACTTATGGAATGTGCGGGGTATTTGACTGGATACAAAAATTAGGGTTTACAGAGCTGTTGTACTTGCTATGTGCACTCCATACAAGTACCATATATGCCAGCTGGATATTTTCCATAAAATCTGTCTGTGTTCAAACTGTGGAGTTAACCTTTAAGATAGGACGTCTAACATAGACCTGTTTAACAGGTGTAATATTGGAGGAATCGAGACTTTTCTCATAGAGTCTCAATTATGGTGGACTGATTATGTCTGATGACAGGACACCCAAGATCCTAATGTACAGCCAGTTAGATCAAGGCTACAGGAATATAACATGCCCTTGGCTAAGATACAAAGACAAGCCGAAAAGAAACTTTCCAGCTGTCAATATACCACATAACTCCCTTGAGTGCTTAGCCTTGGAGCAGGTAGAATGGAGAGCAATGTGTTTTAGTGGACTCAGCAGTTTTCAATCTACTTGTCTGAATCATCTTCAAGAAGTGAGAGCAAGAGCTAAAAGGTCAGAAAAATCTAAGAGTGATATCCTCTCACAATCCTCACTCTTGCTCCATATGTCGCCTCCTTTGTAAATCACTAGCGGGTCTTAAATGCCACTTAAGATTATTGCACAAAATTTCATAACTGAATCAACTAAGCTGTCAGATCCTCATACAACGAAACTGACAGGGTGGGGAGTCCATTAATATATATATATATATATATATATATATATATGCATATATATGTGTATATATATATGTATGTATACATATATATATGTATAAATGTATACATATATATGTATATATATATATATATATATATATATATATATATATAGATATATATATATATACATATATATATATATATATATGTATACATATATATGTATAAAAAAATAACACTCAATAATATCAACTATGAACATGGACACAATATCTTGACCATGTTTTGAAATAAATACATACATACAACAAATATTTCTTATTTAACAATTAAAATCTTTCATCCTTGAATATGGCTAAATGTATAGCTGACATCACTCAGAAAATTAGGAGAGTTTTTATATAATTTATCATCTGAAAAAAAAATTGTTAGATTGCATGAGAGATTGTATAAAAAACTAAATCAAAGATTCTTGTCTCTCATATTCAATGAAATATGTATACATATATATCTATTCATATACATATGTGTATATATATATATATATATATATATATATATATATATATATATTTATATATGTTTATGTATTTATTAAAGACATTTTTATGTTTAACGTTATTGATACAAGTATTTAAGTAAATGCTCTGTTTATAATAAACAGTATTAAATAACATTTACCGGCCTGAATGTCCGAGAAATTTTCATAGAAAATATTCGTTCTTTGACAGGATTCGAACCTGCATCCTATACGGAACCGTCATTTACACTGACGTGCCTTACCGTTAGGCTACAAAGAAGCGTTCGGTAGACAAGGTCGAATTTACTGCTTATAAACTTCAATCTTCCATGAATCTCGAATATTCATAACTGCTCATGGCGTATCAAATGTAAATAAATGACATCATATATTACGAAATGGACAAAGTCCGACAATTTATTTATTAAAGACATTTTTATGTTTAACGTTATTTATTAAAATGTCTTTAATAAATAAATTGTCAGACTTTGTCCATTTCGTAATATATGTATGTATATATATGTATACATATATATTTATATGTATGCATATTTATATGTATATATATGTATACATATATATATGTGTATACATATATGTACACGTATATATATGTATACATATATGTACATATATACAAATGTAATGAGAACAAAGAAAATATAAATTCTAGCATTCACAGCATTAATTCAAAATAGGGCTTGGTACCAAGATTAGAGCAATAATTTTTACATATCATATATCTACTCACAAAAGGTATCCTAATTTAAATAATGACAATATATTATGAAACAGATTAAGTTCAACAATTATTTAATATATTATATGTTTATGTGTTATTTTTAGAGATACAATTTATTTAATTAAATGCTCTGTTTGTACTTAAACAGTATTAATTACATTTACTGAATATATATATATATATATATATATATATATATATATATATATAGTTTGAACTATTTTCTTTGTAATGTGTGAAATATTATTTTAGAATCAACAAACATGAAGAAAAGAATAGAAAATATATCTACATAATCATGGGAGTACATCATATCCAAATCAGAAAAGATATATCAGACAATATGTTGTATATAAATCAATAAAGATAAAGAAAATATTCCATCAAAATACACAGATGTTGTCTTCATTCCCATAGAAACTTCTCATCTTTATTAGCAACTTTCTTTTTATGTGATACATTTTTATTTCATGATCTACCCACCATCATTATTTTTCCAAGGAGGTTTTGAATCAGTTCTGTTCCATCAATTTCCAATTATCTCAGCTCTTCCAATAAACGAATAAATTATTCTAATTTTTTTTTTCTATTGACACTCACTTAAATGCTTCATTCGGTTCATTTTGATGCCTATTCCTATTTATAGAATTCGGATATAATTATTTGCAAATAATTATCATCACAATACTTAATTATTTTTAATTATTAGCATTACTGGTATGCCACTTTGTCAGATAGATACGTGTACAGGCAAGTCAAGGATTCTTTCTTGTCTATTCTTCTTGTTTTCTTTCTGAGAAATCTCATGGAAAACTCTCTGTAAATAACATTTAATAGTGCAGAATTTTCTGCCTTTGGCAGACAATTCTTTTATAAATTTATACATAATTCATTAAATATTACTGAGAAACTGATATCCTTTTAAGACTGAATATAATTTTATACTTCATGTTAGAACTTCTTAAGAGTATTGTTTTAAAAAATATGAAGTGATAGTCACTGTCAGATTAAATAAAAAAACCCTTCAGAAATCAAGTTATCATATAAATGATGAGTAGCCATTTTGTTTATTTCTGCTTTTGTATCTAGTAGTTTTTAGACTCAAATAGAATATATTTTATGGGCTGATAGTGTTACCAAAAGACCTTTTATGCATTGCCAGGTTATTTTCACCTGAAAAGATTCTGAAAACTTATAAATAATTCTTATACTTTATAATCCAAATATATTGACAAACTGTAATATTTCAATAGGAAAAATTATAATTTTTTTGGCTAAATATAATGTGACTCCAAAGTTGGAGAATTGATTTTAACGTGTAGTTGATTTAATAATGATTATTGGTACCTTTGATAACCTGGGTGCATAAAGATTACATAAATCTAGTTCTTAAAAACATAAAAAATAACGTTTTTGTCTTATGACAACCATAAAGTCATGTAATTCTGGTTATTTAAAAATGAGAGAAGGAAGGAAAACACCTTTGAGCCTCAAACAACCTGAGACAAGTAGAGATCACATAATTTTGGTTGCTTAAGAAAATAAAGATTAATTGTTGTATAAAATATGAATATTCTCTCAAAATGACCGAAGAAACTGGAATAATGACCTTTACACCTGTAAGCAAGCTGATTACTTTTACAATTATCCCTGCATTTTAAGGTGTTAATCATTAATTTTCAGATTAGTAAATCTTGACAATTGCCTGAACAACTAATCAATACATGTTTGGTGCTTCAAAAGTTTGTTGCACTCTAGTGTTTTGCACTGACCTTTGCAAGTTTGAGTGTGTCATGAAGTTCATTTATAGAACAGATAATGAAAATCTCATCAAATTTCCTATTTATGGGGTCCAAGAACAATACATTCCTAAAAGTAAATGGTTTTGTTAATAATTTCTCCATTGATGATTACATTTACTCTAAATTAGTTGAGAAACATATCATAAACTAAAACTCAAAAAAAAAAAAAAAAATGGAAAATCTTTCACTTATCATTGTCTCCATCACTTTTACAGTATTAATATTTTCCATACCAGAGATAATTTTATTTCTGAATTTTGTCAATTTAGACAAAATATCTCAGCTTAGAAAGTTAGCAGTTTACTACCACTGGTGAGATAACTTGCCTTACAATAATGTGTTATTCTTTTGCAAAATGGCAGCAACTCTTTGTACAAATAAAAATCAATTTACATATTTACTCTGATGATATGATAATACTGTTTACACAATATTAGACAATATGTGTAAATTATATATTATGCTATTTTATACTCATTTAAAATATTTTAACACATTTTTTCGAGATCACAGAGTACTGATGCACAACTTGCAATTAGTTTTCAACAAGTCTAGAAAATAATGTGTAATGAAATGAAAAACAAAGTGTATAATGTTTGCAATTAATAGTCACACTATTTTACAAGAATATAATGAAAAATTGTTAAAGAATATTGATTGGCAAAAGGAGTGAAACTTGCTTTTTGAATGAGCTAATTGTAAAAACTGTACAACCCAGTGTGAATATAATGTCCAGAAGACAAAAGACACAAGAAAATCAGAAGATTGCCAGTGGCTGAGTTGAAAAGAAACATAATTTAAAATTTAAAAGGACCCAACCACATTCATATGTAACATACGAAGAATACCTCCCACCCCAACATCAATGTCCTTAAAACTGCTATCAAGGAATGAGCCAAGAGTTGTTAAAAGTTTTGCCATTTTTTCAAGTCATGTTCTGGTCAAAATTGAAAATAATGAAAGTAACATTAAATAAATTATTCATTTTGATATTAAATATGAGTTTTATTAACACCATTTTTTAATAAGCCTATTTATGAATAATAAGCAAGTTTCAAATGTCACAGTTATTATGCAAGTTTTCCTTCTGAACATTATTCAATATTAGTTGAATTTTATAAAAATGAAATCATTTGAAAGAGACAATAAACATTTTCTATTTAAATTAGTTTTTAAAGAGAATAATCTGATTGAGGAGTTACATGACATGGTTGACAGCAAACAGATTAGACACAAGATGTGAAGTTTGCCAGATGCACTTTGTTTGTGAATTATGATTGTCATGAATTTGTACAGATTATTTACTTATGATTGTGCTAATAAGAGATGAACAAAGGAAAATATATTTTTTATTGCTGATGGATAACTGTATTAGTTCTAGGAGTATTTGCTTAAAGAATTAATCAAGTGTATCCAACATACTAAACAATTATAATTTATAAAAAACTGTAAAAAACTTTTTACATAGGCTTTTCATTTTTTTTTTAATAAATCAAGGATATTTTAGAAAAAGTATAACAAATTTACATAAAAATATCTTTTTATAGAGATGAAAACAATAAATATATAGTTTAAGTATAATAATAATATCTGTATATATTAGATAGATATAACAACATAATTTGCACACACACACACACACACACACACACATATATATATATATATATATATATATATATATATATATATATATATGTATGTATGTATATATGAATGAAGTTCTAATGGAAGTTCTAATGGAATGGTAAATATATGACAATTTGGAATACAATATATATATCTAATAATGATTATGATTTGTATATAATAGTGATATAATCTATATAAGACAATCTGGAAAACTGATTTTAATGTGTATTGCTGATCTATTAGGTTGCAATAATATTGTCGTTTTCTCGCATATGTTACTATGTGAGAAAACGACATTATTTTTGCACCAACCTAATATCAATCAAGGTCATCAGACAAATGAATTTCAAAAAAAAATCTACATTGGCAAAATAGAATGATATTTATGTTAATCATATGAACATATATGTATATTTTCGTTTGTGTAACACTTTTTATAAAATAAACAGGGGCTAAACTCTGATCCTTGGCTGAAGAGACATTTCGATTTTTAGGCATAGAAAGAAGTAGATGTTCTAATTGTAATTCTGAGAGGTTGGATAAAATGAAATTGGCCATTGTATTGATTAAATGTCTTGTTAATTTTAATCCTTTTAAAAGTAAACTGCTACCTTTTAATCATCTGAGAGAATCTTTTTTTTAATACTAACCACCAGGAGAATAACTCAGTACACCTTCTCTGCTTCTCATTTTCTGCTTATATGAATTAGAATCAAGTGAATTGCTTAGTTAGTGAGTTGCTTACAAAGTTTGTATATTATGTCATACTAGACAATTGTTCTCACTAAAATCTCTCTTGCACATTTGTCAGTCTATCTAGAACTTTTTGACAAAAAGAAGAATCTCTGTATTATCTGTCCTGACCTACCATTTCAGCTGCAATCACTTTCCCACAGCCGTAATATAGCATCATTGTGCCTTTTTTTTAATAAATAATTTGATGGCAATTGTTCTGATGAGCTTTCCTCTGTAGTACCATAACTTCATGAATTTAAGTGTTGTGCTTGATTGGCAGCTAGGTCTCATCATTTTACTGTTGAAATTGCTAAGTGTAACTGTAAGTTCAATTCTAATAGTTTCTTCTCACTTCTTGCATGTGAATCTCTCTTCCTTCAGCTTCTTGCTTTGCTGTCAACTATAATCTAAATACAGTGTAAATCACCATCTGTCTCTTTGAATCCTGTCCTTTTTATTGTCCTTTCTACTTAATATCTTTTTCAAACTTTCCTTCATTCTCAGTAAAACCATTGCATCTTAGTGCTTTTATTTTTATGGATAGTATGCTTTGCTTGTAATATAATAATTTTTTAAATATAACTTGTTTAATATGACAAGTGATTTCAGACAAATGCAAAATAACATCTACAGACATGTAAGTTCCTCTTTCCAGGTTTTTCCTTTTTCAAACTACTGACATGAACTTTCCATGCTAAAGCTACAAGGGCTGCAAAGGTTTCACCACAAAACAGATCAACACAGTAAATTCTGACTATAACATATTAATGAACATTTCTTTGTGTATACAATTTACATAAAAAAAATTCTTATTTTAAACTTTACTTTTGTTAATTTTATTTTAATAAATGTTATTTTGAATGCAAATCTATTGGTCAGTTATTTTGTACATATACTCTTTCCATCACCTTTATTTCATGTACTATAAAATTTTCCTGTAAGAAATCTTATGCATTTAATTATTGAAGTAGCTAGTCACTAAACTGGTGCCCATGACAAAAAAGCTTTTATGCTAAAAAAGAATCCATTTTTTTAAAAAAATAGTGTATTAAAACTTCACACTAGTAAGATTTTACAAGTATTAGTTTAAACAGATTTTTCTTTAAAATACATAAAATTGTGCTATGTTCTGTGAGTATTACTTACACTAACTACAGATAATATTTGGTTTTAATTATTGAAGTAGCTAATTACTAAAACTCAAAATCAACTGAAATAAAAAAGATGAGGATATTAGTCAAATAATTAATGAAATAATGACAGTCTCTGAGAACTTCAGATAGTACCACTAATGATCAGAGGGTATCGACTGCAAAGACAATCACAAAACAAAGTTATTTGCAGATGGTTAACTACATCAAAAGGGACAGTTGTTTAAAATGAACACCCATGACAATTTCTCAGTAATTATATTGGGCTTGTCAACTTAATGTTCTGATCTACACCCTGATTGTGGTGAAGCAAACACTCCTTGAGGTAAAAGTAGTACTTGGCTGATGGCCTCACTGAGAAATCCTTTGCAGTTAATGATTTTTATTACAGTCCAGTTGGTCAGTTGTGTTACTTAATCACTAAAGTTAGAGCAATCAACAAAAAAACCCCACAAAAGTCACAATCAGATTCTGTTAGTGACAGCGTATAATCAGAAATTGAATAGTGACAGTTTTAAACTCAAGACTAAACAGTTTGGATTTCATTCACCCACTAACAGATAGGTAGAAATTATTTTACTTACAGACTTTGAACTGACTTTTCATTCAGTCTTTGTGTAAAGTTAAATCTGTAGTTGATTTAATGCAGTTTTTGATTGCACACTGTCAAGGTTTAGAATGGGTGTAACAGAATATTTTGCTGCTCTTATAATATAGAAGAGATATTTTTCAGTGTTCACTCTATCTTGTCTGTGATCTATTGTGACTTGCTAGAGATGAGAGCTTTTATCTAAGAGTTCAGATGAGATATGAGAGTGCAGGTAGAGGGAATTCATACCTTTTTGGAGGGTAATATCATGAAGGGAAGACTAGTAAGAGCTGAAATTTGGACAAGGTTCAACAATTCAATTTTTCATTCCAATAGCAGTGATACCATCTCCTTAAAATCTCTACAACAATTTGTTTAAATTCCTGACTTGTTATATCTATCTATCTATCTATCTTTCTATCTATCGATCTATCTATCTATCTATTCTGAGTCTGTTCTTATCACTTTCTTTTCATATCCATCTTGTCTGTTGATATCTATCTAAATGTCTCAGTTTGTTCATATCTATCTATCTATCTATCTATCTATCTATCTATCTATCTATCTATCTATCTAAAAGAATTTTGTTTATCCACTACTTTTTCATTTGGAATTTTGCCAAACTTTTTGATTTATTCAGATAAGATTTTCCTTATAAATAATATTTCACTTGAGAATATCCTAGTAAAATATCCTCTGTGTGTTACTCTCTATTTCTCACTTATCCATTTTCTCCCACTTCTTTCTTTCAAAGAACCAAGACAAGATGAGCAAATCATTTGATATTAGTCTCTCAAGAAGCCACATTGAATTGCTCTTAAACGTGCTCCTCACGAACACCTAATCCTATTTGTATGTACTTGTTGGGCCAGTAATCATAACATCTGCAAGATTTACACTTCCACCTCTAGTGTGAAAATCATATTAACCCCAGATGGTTCCAAAGAAAATGGCTGCAAACTAGTGGATGGTGATGGCGATCCATACACAGATGATCGCAGTCTCATAGCAAATGGTATTTTTAATCTGAACTGCGTCTTTGGAATACATGTTTGACATACATACAGAAATAAGTCAGGGTTAGGAATGGACAATGGTCAAAATAAGAAGTATGCCACGGAAAACAAAAGAAGAGATCGGTGTGTGCATGTAGGGGGTGTTTATAAAAGAAGTCATTATTATTTCCTGTGTAAATGAAACAGAATCCACACAAGATACTTTGGGTCAAGAATACTAAAGCCTTTCAAGAAAAGCTTCTTAAGCAAATAAATGTATGTATTACAATCAATGCACACACCCACACACACCCACACACAGAGAGGAGTTCAATAATATATGTACAAATATAGATGTATATAGTATATAGATAAATGATTCTCTCTCTCTCTCTCTCTCTATATATATATATATATATATATATATATATATATATATGAAGAAATATAGTCTTAAGGTGTGCTATATTTATGGGATAAAGTGCTCAATATCAGAGACAGAGCGTGTGTAAATATAAAAGTGAACATAGAAGTCAACACTTAGAGGCGACAGTCTGTTTCATGCTATATGCAATCGTCAGGCCATGTATGCTGTTATTTTTCTCGGCTATTTATACATATACGGGTCAGTGGTGCATTGTGGGTAGTCTATTGTGGCTTTTATTTTACTGGAAGTCGTTTATTTATTTATTTGGGTTAAATTATTTTGCTTGTTTTTATTTTTTGTTTCTTATTTTATTTATTTATTTACTTATTTTTTAAACGGTGTTTTTTATTAACATAGTAAAGATTTGTTTATATCACTTATTTAATAGTTTTGTTTTGGTTTGAGAATTTAATTAAAGCTATTTGTTCGGTTTTGGGGTTGGTTGTTGTAGTTTATTCTAACTATTATTTTGGCAGAAACAGTTTTTTTAATTCGTGTTTATTTGGGTTGATTATCTTTATTTGTTTTTTCTAACGATAACTTTATTGGGATTGGTTAGTTTATTTATTTACTTGGATGAATTTAGGTCAATTTATTTTACTTGTATATTTTCTCTTTTTGGTTTTATGTAACGTAGTATATATTTATTTATTTTTTATTTTTATTTTATTTTATTTTTTATTTTGTTTTATTTTATATTATTTTATTTTTTTTTATCGTTCTATAACAGTTATAGCTATTTTTCGTCCGATTTTTTGGCTTGATTTTTTAGTCTAACTAATATTTTGGTCATAATGGTTAGCTACTTTGTTTATTATTTACTTTATTTATTTGGGTTCGTTGTTTTTTGGGTTTTTTGTTTTGTTTTTTTCCATTTTCAATTTTTTAAGTAACGTAGTAAAAATTTGTTTTCATGTCTGCATTTTGAGATGAGCTCGGATCTTTTATTTAATAATTTATTTTGGTCTGGGAAAGTAATGATAGCTATTTTTTCCTCCAAGCAAAGTTTGCAGCATTGTACTGTTTGCATATTTACTATTTGTGAAAGATGTCTTGTGTGTATAATTTCTTTGTTTCCAGGGTCCTTCAGTTACAGAAAAAAAGGCCATCATAAAAGAGCAAGAATTACTTAAAATAGTAAAGGACAGGAAGCTGTAGACAGCCATGACTTTAACGAGAAGAGTCCTGAAATTAGAATTACCTCCCACTGAATTTAGCATCCAAGAGAGTTTTTCTGTATAGATTAATGAAGACCATAATCAGATTATATACAAAAACTGATAAAGCATTTGCCAAACTTAGTTTAATTTGATAAAAGGCCAACACTTTTGGAGTGTTCAGTGAGTTTTATACATACAAATCAAGTGGATATTTTGCAAGAAGATTTTTTTAAAAATGTATACTCTACAGCAGTCATCCTAAGTAAATATTTACTCTGTTTAGCTCAATCAAATAGAAAGTGACAAATGTGATATACCCAGTGAAGATAAATTCCTACACTACAACTATAATCTAAATACAATGTCAATATGACTGAAAGAATAGATTTGAAACCATTGCTCTATGGCAAGCTACTCGAAAAATGGTCGTAGATGCTGATAAACGACTGTTAATTCCCTTCATTTTTATTCATCTTTTCCTCATCTATTCACTGACTTTTCATTCTTCTTATTCACTGACTACCTAGTCTCAACAATGTTCAAACATTTTATGTTTGTGAAGTTAACAAAGTTTGTGTGTCTGCTGCCATATCTTTTATTTGGTCTTCCATATGAATGCATGTTAATCAAGTCTGCTTGTTTGAATCTTGGTGGGTGGAGGTGGAGACCAGTGTTTTTTTCTTGTCTGACCAAAATTCTCTTTGCAGACTTCCAATTATTGGCAAGTCTTCCCCCACAGAAGTTGTTATAGGACACAAAAGATAAACCTTTGAACAAAACTTCAGCATCATCTACTTGGACACAGAAATACATACACATCAAATCAAAATTATAGGCAACACATATACATGTACACATCATATGCGGCCTCACACACACACACATTACATATATATATATATATATATATATATATATATATATATATATATATATATATATATATAGGGTATTGAAGTAAATATGCAGTAAAATAGTAACTAACATTTCCCGCCAGTCACTACTTCAAATGAGACAAATCAGATTTCTTTGTAGATAAATCATCATTAAAGGAATTTGAAACATTTGATGCATCCTTGCACACTGTCAACAATATCGAGAAGACAATCAACATAGATAGCAACATCCAGAACAATCAGGGAAAGGTCAACAAGAAATGAAAACTCATTAATGCCTTCCAGACCCCAAATTGTGAATGACTTAACAACATCAATAGATAATAATGTATAAGAACATTCAAAATGTTTATGCAAAATGATTCAAGTCTTAAATCAGACAGCAGGATGCTAAGGTATATCCTCATTGGGTCCATGAATGCCATGAAGAATTATAGTTTCAAAATTAAAATATTCTCTGATGAGAAAATCTTCATAGTGGGTACCTTTTTTAACTGATTTTAGCCAATTATATGTGAAGAGCACTTTCATGACAAAACATCCAGCCCAGGTCATGGTCTTAGGTGTCATGACTTCTGACAGGTGAATAAGCTTTCATTTATACATAAGCTTCTACAAAGGTGGAGGCTGATGCCTACCATAAGATCCTCATTTGCGTGTTTTGACATAGCTCAAAGCTAACAAACCAGATCACAAAACTATATGAATCCATGACGGTTCATCCAGTTACACAGCCAATTAGATGTAGGAGGGATGCCAACAACTTAAAGGAGCACATGATTATCAGTGGTGCAGTTTTTGAATGCATTGTTAAGGCTTTAATTGAAATTAATGCAAGTCACCCGAATAAATATTTAAAAATTTATCTATAGGTTTTATTAATATCATTGATAGGCCTATATATGCATAATAATCAAATTTCAAATGTTGCAGTAATTTTGCAAGTTTTGCTTCCCAAATCTATGCATAAAGACATACAAACACACATGCAGATACATAAATAGACACATGTTCTACAAGGTTTTATCTAAAAATTCATTGAATCATTGTTAATGAATTCAAATACAAATGTGACTTAAGTTTAATGACAATGAATAAATGTTTTCCATAATTGCAAAGAAAGTAAACAATGCAGGTTGTAAGAATAAAAAATGATCTTAAATGTTTATTGTCAATTCACAAGAAGGGGTGCTCCTAAAAACTCTTATGAGATGCAATGCAGAATTAACAAAGTCAACAAAGTGTATTAACAAAAATGAGCTTATACTGAATTTATTTATGGAATAATCTACAGCCTTAAAATTTTTGTATTTGGTTCAAATAACTTATCAAAGAATATTATGCTGACATGTTTTGTACAAACCTAATAATATCTTAGATGTGTATTTGAAGCCAATTCAAGTTTACTGTAATTTATAATTTTTAAAAACATTTCAGAATATATTAAACATAATTTATCAGTCACTTTTTACTCTTCTCAATTGACAGAAAAAATACATTTTTTGTCATTTTCATGTCACTGGTAAAGAAAATGTCATTTTTTGTCACTGGTAAAGAAAAATGCACTCATTACAAGGATTTGAAATAAAGAAAACTCTAGTTTGATTTAAGATCAGCTTACATAATCTTTATCTCAAAGTATCTCTTGGATAATTTTTTTCAATATATACTGGGGAATAATGTTCTATGTATTTTATGAAATTCAAAGAGAATTCTTTGTAAAGAATGACTAAAACCAGATGAAACTGTTACTGTGCAATGCTGCAGTAAGCAACTAGCTTGTTTGAATGATGCATTTGTACAGGAAATACATTCTTCTTTGCAAAGAACTGGGTGAACTGATGATTTTGTTCTCTATCATTTTCATGTTACAAATGCAATGCAACAAGCCCCCTTGTAAAGGCTCAGTCAAAATAGGGTTCGGTTATTGGTTGTTGTTATTAAGTTGCTCAAGCAAATAACTATATCTCTGATTTATGGAACAATTAAAAGAATCAAACTTCCTCTTCATAAAGAAGAAATACTTTTGTATTAAACTAAGGATAATGCTTTTGTAAAATCTAGATAGGAATAGTTATAGTCTTATTTTCAGCCATTCTGCACTCAATATCTCACCATTTATTTGTGGTTACTGGCTACAGTTATTACCTAATTTCTGTTTCTTAACGGAGATTAAGTCACTCATATATATATATATATATATATATATATATATATATATATGTGAAAATATTGTAGAAAATAGGAAAGAAACTGGTTTGGTAAATAATCCAAAGTTCCTTAGTATTTTTTTAATTATTTTAAAAAAATAGTGCTCGATACGAAAGTAGAGCATAAATATAATTATTTATTTAAAAATATGATTCCAACTCGCTACATAAGAGGTCTCATGTTTCAAAACAAGAGCCGAAAACTTCAAAATAATATTTGAATTAACTTGAGTTAAAGTAGGCTCTGTTCCATCTTCAAGCGAAATTTTTTTGGGAATGACTTATTTCTGAAATTTACGAGTTTTAATAGTATGGTCAGAATTGAAATCAAAAATTTCCATGGTAACATCAAGGGCGGATTGTATAGAATCGGCAGGGGTGGGGTGTTAATAATTTGTATCAGTATAGAGTTACTTTTATACAATTCATACAATCCGCCCTTGATGTTACCATGGAAATTTTTGATTTCAACTCTGACCATAAAAACTCGTAAATTTCAGAAATAAGTCATTCACAAAAAAAAAAAAAATTTCGCTTGAAGATTAACTCAAGTTAATTCAAATATTATTTTTAAGTTTTCGGCTCTTGTTTTGAAACATGAGACCTCTTATGTAGCGAGTTGGAATCATATTTTTAAATAAATAATTATATATATATATATATATATATATATATACAACTTAACTTTTCATGAACTTGACATGACTGAAAAGCAGGCAACAAGTTTTATCAAATGTTTTTCCATTATTACTGACACTAGACTCTCTCAATAATTAATCATCTGTTTTGCACCTGAGATGAAATTCTAAACAATTGAATTGAGTTTCTTTGTGGTGTCCCATAAACAAGTAGGTCTATTGTGATTGATTTATGCAATTTTAGATTCTTTATTCATAAAGATCATTAAAAATTAAGGTGCTTTTTTGTGACTTGAACTGCCATCAGCACCTTTAGTCAATCAATTACAAATTCCTAATTGCTGTATAACCTAGTGGTTGTGGATTCATTGTCTAGTTCAGGCAGTGAAATCCATACACTCAGAGGAACTAAGGAAGAATTAGATTATACTGTATGATGAGCAGTGGAATGAGAAAAGTCTGATGGATTAAACAGAAGTGGTTCAGTTCAAAATTCTGTCACTGCATAACAAACAATATCAAATGTTCAATAAGCAATGTAAATATGCTGATTTTGTGTTCTTAATTTTTGATAATATGTGTGTAATTTTAAAGTATAGAAAGCTGAAAAGAAAAAAAAAATTACTTTATCAAGTTGAAAATCTCAGGTTACGTTTTGAGGTTGGAGGTATAGCTATAGATTTGAAACATGGTCGGAATAAATATCAAGGTCTTAATAAACATCCTTCACATCACTTAGTTCAATATCGAATGCAAACATCTTCTTTGATGTGCTAATGGAATCTTTTATCAGCTGATTATTTTAAAATTCATAAAACTGTTGAAAATGTATAATATTTATGTACAAGATAAATTTTTAACACTAATTTATAA
Organism: Acanthosepion lycidas; assembly: GCA_963932145.1. Taxonomy (NCBI): domain Eukaryota; kingdom Metazoa; phylum Mollusca; class Cephalopoda; order Sepiida; family Sepiidae; genus Acanthosepion; species Acanthosepion lycidas. The sequence continues at coordinate 36,051,051 of OZ010589.1, forward strand.
ATAAAATTTTGGAAACTTTTTATGGTATTGTTAGGTCATTGGTATGATGTAGCCAACTGGTTAACAATCTGGGAGAATGGCATCAGTAAGATGTATTTACTTGGTACTAATTGATTTTTGGAAATCTATGAATCCATCTCACTTAATAGGTCAAGTCAAAGATTACTATCTACTGCTTGGATTCTAGATATAAGCAAAGATGTTCTTTAATCAGTCTTGACGTGTCATTCTTTGAAAGCTTCTTTAACAAAAACATAGGTTGGCTGTCTTATTGGCTATCTCTGCTCAATGAGCTACCAATGAAAGGGAACAAATATAAAAATAAATGGACTTAGTGTATACAAGCAGAACTCTAATTTAATTTTTTTTTTTTAATCGATTCACCCCCAAGCAAGGCGGGAAGCCACTAATACGCAAGAGGCTACAGAAGATTTGGAGCGAGAGCAGATAGGAGTGATAGAAGAAAGGATGAGGAGAGGGATAGTGGATAGATTAAGGCAACTAGAGATGTCAATTGACATTACATTTGAATAGTTGGAAATTATAGCTCTCAGGAAAACAGGAATAGGGAAGGGAGTTCCACAAGTGAGAGGTGTGAGATATGAAGCTATTGGAGTAGAAGAGACAGTTATATTTAACAGTTTCTACAGTGAAAGGATGACAGTGGGACACCAGGCTCGTAGGGCACTTGAATTCATGAAGTCAGGGAACCAGCAAAAGCAGCTCATCGGAGCCATTACCATGAAAGTATTTGTAAAAAAGACAGAGAGAGGTGATGGCATGTCTGTAAGAGAGCGACTGCAGATGAGATGCCAGATCAGGGCCAATTACATTGCATATCTGTCTCTGGATCTTATCAAGAACCCCGATGCAAACAGAAGGGGCTCCAGACCATATATGGCAGCAATACTCCATGCAAGGGCGAACAGTTGATTTGTAGATTTGAAAAATTGATTCCGGGGAGAAAAATTTCCCGGCGCGGCACAGGGAGCCAACTTTCGTTGCGGTGGATGAAGCAATTAACTCAATGTATTTGTTCCATCTCAGGTCAGCAGTCAAAGTGAGACCGAGCAGCCGCAGAGAGTTGCTCTCGAGAAGTTGAGCATCAGACATTCTAACGGGGGGCAGGGAAGGATCTCTGTGGTGATTAATAGAGAGCAGTTTTGTTTTTGTGGTGTTAAAGTTAACCAGCCAATTAATGCCCCAGTTCACAACCGATTGGAGGTCCTTTTCGAGTCGAATGGCCAGTTTAGATTTGTCGGCGATACTATAGAAAATAGTTGCTGTTTCTGATGATTTTATAAATGATGCAATCAAAACTTGAACTGCTCTTAATTTCGTGGGTCTTTACAAGATAAAATTATCATGAACACAATAAAGGATCATATAGAATTGACAGTATTATAAGACAATAGTCAATGTATTAAAGCATTGGTTCATGATTATGAAGACATGATAATGAATGAATTCAATTTCTTGGTCAATGATCGCAATAACTAAGTAGTATTAAAAAACAAAAAAAAAATAACAAGACATCATTAGAGTAGAGTTTGAAATTCCCTGAAGATTATCCAAATTGACAGACAACCAGGGCATTGTGATAAATACAACAAAGATGAGGACATTAATCTGATTCTAAATCATATAAATTATCACTGAAAAAATCCGACATTAGAATAAATTATATTTATTGACTGACCTGCTATAAAATATGCAATCAGCAAAACATATAAATGTAGAAGATTTGTATTTACAATCTGAATATCTCTCCGTGGGAAGTTATTATCAAAAAAAAAAGTATTTTCATTTTCCTTATATTTGAACTAAAAACACATTTAATATGCAAAAAGAAACTATTTAAATTTCTTTTCGTATTGCTTTGTCACTTAAAACAAGCATCCTACATGTTAATGCAGCAAGATACATTGACATTGTCACTGACAAAATCAAACAATATTCAATATTCTGAAAATATCATTTTCCTATTATTATTTATTGATTTCTTAATATGAAAAGAAATAAAAAAAATGATGATATTGAAGAAGGAAGTGGAAATAATGATTAACGATCCCAACCGAAATTTGCCGTTTGTTCTGTAGAAATGACTGCGGAAAAAAGAAAAGATAATAATGAAAAAAATACATTAAATGAGACAAGCTCGGAAAAAGTGTTCTAAATAGCAGATGACATTCTATGAAGTACTTATGAGCTGACAAACATGAAAATGTCTGCTGGTTTAATTAAAATGGAACCTGTCCTATGGTCTGTATGGCCACTCTACTTACAAAATACAAGACAAAGAAAACTTATAACCTAATAAAAAGAAATTCATTATCCAATTCTGGTTCTGTAAATGATATGTGCAAAGTTTCAACGCCATTTTTGTATTGTGTCACATGAGAAATTTATCTTGTTCTAAATCAGGGATGGGTCGCATGTATACAAATCCCCTGAGGCACAATCTTTTAGGTATACTCCTGAAAGAAATTGCAAGATAAGATGATTGCCAAATGAAAACTTCAGATGCAAATGAGAATTTCAAAATATTGAAATTTAAATAAATGGATAATTAGAAAAAATATCTAATTTAAAATGGTCGTTTATTAGTTTACTTTTTTGATTTTGGCATTGAAATCTTAGTTTTTCTAGGTACAAAGTTTTTTATTTCATAAGTAGAGTAGCCATGCAAACAATAGGGCAGGCTTCTAGACACAAAGGTAAAAATAATTTATTTATTATTGTTGTGGTGTTCTCCCTCTAAAGATTCTATGTTGGGCTCTTCCACCTACTATAAGATTAGTAGGAGAGAGGAGGAACAGTCAAATAGATTGAACACTGGGTGATCTGACACACACTCACTAGTTGCTTAATACTCTTCTGTTGTACTTACTGTTTAATATATGATATATCTGTAAAACTTGTTTTGTTATTTCTTTGACTATTTACTTGGTCACAACAATTATACATAGCTTAGTCTGATAAAAGGTTATAGTAATTAGGAGGGTTGAACATATAACATTCATTGTTTGGCTAACAAACCCTTAACTTGCACACTGACAATTTTCTTTCAAATTTTCAGCTTCATCACTATAAAACACATTCAGTGTTTTGAAAGATGAAATTACAAGGTTTACAGAAAAGAATTATCTTCTATTTTATTAGGATTAAGATTAGATGCAGATGACAGTAGATGTTGAACATTCTTGCCAGTCACCCATAATAATTTAGGCTTGTTAAAAATAAGAGATAAGCTGCAATCTGACAAAATGGCATCTGGTATGAAAGTTCATATAAATAAAAAATATGAACTAAATTCATCCATATGGGAAAACTTACACCCATTAACATTCACTGAAACTTGTTGAATGTTTACAGAGAGTAAACAGCAAGCACTGTTAGATAGGGTGTACTGTATTTCAGCAATGTGTATAAGAAATCACATTTTGGATCCATCTGCACAATTTTCCCTCAGTGAAGTGCATCTCAGTCAGCTTATCAATGCAAACCAGCAGATAATGACCATGATATTGGCAATGCTGGGAGATTTGAAAGTTTGCGGGAAGTCAGTTTCACACATGCTCACACAAGAATAGAAGGACAATTAAGCATAGATTTGTGAATACTCAGGAAGCATTGCAGGCCATTATTGACTCTGATGAAAAGTAGCAGTCAAAGTGTATGCCTTTAAAATATTGTATTTTTCAAAAGCTTATTTTTGTGGAAATCCTCAAAGTCAATACAAATGCCTTTGCCAAACATCCTTTGCATAGTTCTACCAGAGTATGGATGAGGTGCTAAAAATTTATTCCCAACAAGTGCTTCTAGGCCTGGCTGAGAACTTTCCATTGCCTACTCATATATATGATACAGACAGGTTAAGTTACTCACAAACTGACTTCAAATTTAATTATCTTAAGACTGAAAAATTTTAATTAAGTTTACATTAAAAGAGTTAATTGAATTGTCAAGGATACAAAGTTTTAATTTCAAGAAAAGTGCCAGTGATCCCTACTTAAAATTATCATTCAAATTTTCTTATTTATATTGTTTACTATTGTCCTCATCATTGTTGTTGTTAACAGAACATTTTGGTTATTGTGCCTTCGTCATATAGATGTTGATCAGGGAACTGAACCCTTTGGAAATAATTTTTTCTCACTCCACTAGTCATGTATAGGGATATCCTATATTATGTAGTGCAGCTCAGTTATTGCTCACCTTTTCTCCACTCAGTCCAAATATATATGGTATGGTATAATGAATGAACTCACAATTACTATATTCTCTAAATTCAAGAACTAATGCATTAATCCACTAAGCAATTTTCCTGTAGGACAATTCTATGTGGAGAAAAGAAAATGTTAAAGATAACTTGCCTGCTGCTGGGTGCTGCTGCTGCTTCTTGCCATGCTTAACTGCACTCACTGAAGCTTATCTTTTGTTACAATTGCTGCTGTCATTTGCCTTTATTTCATTATTAGCGACCCCCTTATCATATTTATTTTTATGCCAGGCATTCTAAAAGGTCTTCATCGCATAGTATATGTGCTGATTCTTTTAGATGTCTAACTCTCTAGTGTCCCTCCCTGTCCAGTATTTTCCTTCATTCCACAAGGGTTGAGCACTATCCTTTTCCCTCCATATATGATCAGCCATGACTGATTTCACTGTCTCTCCCTCTCATTATGGTTTGTTAATGTTCCTCCAACCTTACTTTTTTTAATTTCACCATTATGCCCTTTGCCACAGCTGCAAGGAATGAAGTACACACTGTTCTTGCTCATAGTTTCCTCCATGTTAGACTTGACAGAGATTCTTCTAAATATTGTCCTCCTGTTGTATGGACTGCAGATCTCCTAAATCTTTTCTGATAAGTAAGACAGATCACCAAATTTTGTTTGACCCTCCTTCTTGACCCATCTGTTTCAATATGCTGATGTTATGTCTGCAGGGTAGTTCTGTTTCTGAAGAGTACACTTGATACTGATCATTTCTTGTTGGTACATGTCTGGGTCACCTCTTATAATTTTTGCACATGTTATAGATATCAATAAAGGCAACTTGGTATGGTGAAATAGTTATCAAGATTATCTATCAGGCTATTATTAATTTAGTTAGTTTGATCCCCACTGGGTACAACATATATAGCCTTGTGCCAGACTATGCAAGCCTATCTTTTGGCTGAAATAAATATTTCACAACTTTGCTACAGGTCATGGTTCAAGACTAGGTAAAAGTCAAGATTTTGAATGTTGATTTTCAAATCAAGAAAAGTTTCCTCATTTAGAAGATTAGTGCAAAACAATATTTAGAAACCCCATTTGATTTTAGTTAAACTTGGTAAATGTCTCTTACTTTACACTTACATCTCAACTCAAAAATAAATTATATCATAAAAGACAAGTTATGAAACATCACCCCTTACATCTGGGCACCTATCTTCCTAAACTGCAACCCCTTTGATTATTATATGTGGGTGCAATTGAGCAAGAAACCAACAAAACTCCTTGTAGCACCAAAGATGAACTGAAGGCAACGATTATGGCAGCATTCACCAACTTAAACAAGGAGACCATCCTGAAGAGATGCAGGAGATTTTGAAGTCATCTGGAGGCCATGGTTGAAGCCAATAGCAATTTAATTGAATAAATTTACTCTTTACAATTTCAAGATACTTTCCTATCATTTTGGCAAATATATCTGTTAAAATGAAATATCAATGTTATTTTTGTGTAATTTAAACTACAATTTATCCATTACAACCTGTGTTTGATGTATGCACAGTAAGAAAATAGACCATTAAATTTAATGCCAATTCTAGAGAGAAAAGAGAAATTGACTGTAATGGTCAGAACCCTCAGTGACAGATCAGTTGCTGCTGTGAATGATGTAAGGCCATTACTTCAGATGGAAGAATCGCTATTGCAAAACTCTGTGGAAGGCTTCAAGTGAACCATGGCCATGCCTGCAATTTAGTAGTCACTTGGTTACTCAAAGGTTTGTGCTCAGTGGATTTCCAAAATGAGAAATAGACTCCCCATTACAATACTAACCTGACACTATTAGGCTTTTATTTGTATGGGTTCAAGGAAACAGCAGTTCCCCAAAAAGGATGAGATAAAAGGGATAACTACCTAAGAAAACAATCAAGTAATTTCTACAAGGTGGCACTACATGCCCCGCAGTGAAAATGAAGAGAGAAAACTATTTTTAGGATCATGGATCCAAAGAATTTGTGTGCATTTTGGTAAGATTTGTGTGTTTGTATTAGGTTGGTGCAAAAATAATATCGTTTTTGACATTAAAAAATGCGTCAAGAAACGATATTATTTTTGCACCAACCTAATACTATTAAATCAATGGTGACTAAAGAAAATTTGCTCTACTTCTTGACTAATACACACACACATTAACAATATATTTCACTGAGAATATCTGGTGTATTTTGCTTCCTTAACCCGGAATATTTTTTTCCATTCTATTTGTGATTAATTTGTAGGTCTTGAAGATTGAGAGCTGCTTTTTTTTCGAGCTCTCATGAAATAAAAATTATTACCTATGGGATTTTAAGTGTTTGATATTCTTTAATAATAGTAATAATACCTACATATATATATATATATATATATATATATATATATATATATATATTAAGAAAATATAGTTTTAAGGTTTATGGTTAAAAGTGCTCAATATCCAGGAAACAGCATGTATAAATATCAAAGTGAACACTGAATTCAACATTGAGTTGCAACAGTCTGCTTCATGCTTAAACACAGTAATCAGACCTGAAGATTGTGTTTAAGTCACTCAGTATCCACTCATATAAATTCTTATGACAGTTAGCATAGTACAATTTTTAAATATTTTCACAGTTTCTTGCTATCATAAGATTGATCATCGTTTGATAATTGTGGCCTTTTGTGCTAAACTAATCTAAACTTAGACAATACCTACATAGATTGTCTAATCTGGAGTGATAGCAAACTGATGGTGAGTCAATCCTTATTGGATCCCTCACTATTGTTGCATTGTGTCAAGTTAATCTACTGAGTGTCTGCCAATAAATTATGGTTTATCAGCCAGTACTTCTTGGTCATTTCAAAAGTCACTTTTTCTATCCTTACTGGCAATCAGTATTTTAAATTGAGTTACATTAAGAAGCTAATATTGCTTAGAGATATGCAAGTACACATATATATTTATTTATACACATTGCTACTTTTGATATCTTTTGAACAAAATTGCTTGCTAACACTTTCAGATATACATACCAATATATATTAAAAAATTCATATATTTATTCTTTAATATAAAATGTAACCAAATGTTATGTCCATTGAAGGCTTTTACAAAACTTACCTGAAAAGATAAATCATTATTAAGTATAGTTTGGTACCAGCTAGGTACAAAGGGTGTATCAAACTGACTATACAGTGTAAACCGGATATAAGAGACCCGGATATAAGAGAAACCCGGATATAAGAGACTTATTATACGGTCCCAACAACTCTCTTATATCAGGGTTACACTGTACTAATAATGATCTAACATAGCTGGAGGGAGAAGAAGAGGATTCATACCTTTCCCAAGGGTATTAGTACATAAGTGAATGTAATGGATTCAACTGGAATTCAAATGCCATGGTGGAGTAATAGATAGCAGCTCGGATTGAGAAGTCGGAAAGCCGAGTTTGAATTCCATTACTGGGCCAGAGTAATGGAGTTCTAAGCAAGGATCAAATAAACAAAATTAGCAATGGACTAAAGATTTATTTTTCTGCTACTACTACATGGTCTGTGTCCAAAATAAGTATTAAACTTAGCTTAGATCTGTATGGAACTGCAATAGTACCCCGTGATAATTGAACTCCTTGAATCAGTATCTACAGGTATTTCCTAAATTTAGCTCAGTCTAGTAGAAAGTCAGAAAAGTTGAAGTGTTCAGTGAGGATCAAACTCTTATGCACTAACATATGGTTGATAATAATTACCATCCAGTATGTACCAAGTGTTAATACACTCATAGACAAATGTGAGACTGCCACTGAGAGTTGCAAGCATATAGATATTGATTCTTAATTTCAATATATATATTGATCTAAATTCTTTATTATTGACCCACTGACTTTAGAATTGTAAGTCATTTTTTCTTTCAGTTACTTGTTCTTTTCTGTTTTTGTAGAAACAAATATGAAAAACAAAAGTGAAACAATTAAAATAAAGCAGAGAAACATTGATTCCATTCAAGTAAATCTATTTTAATATCTTTTCTTTTATTTTTATTCAGTTCTCTTTCTTTATCTTTGATCCATTTACAAAAGTCATTCTAGTCTAGAATAAAAGAATTTAATGTGAATATGTTGTTGTTAAATATGTAGTCTTTTCTTCTTTTAGTTACTAAATGTTATTAAGTAGAGAAGCTTGTAATGTGCCATTCTCAGTATGGTCTGGAAGCCACTTCTTGCTTCCAGTGTACATAGTTGAACACGTTTGATCCTGTAACATAAAAATCTTCAGGTATTGGAATTGCAACTTGTATTGTTCATGACAACTTGAACTTTTCAAATCAACCAATGACAACACTTCATTGGTGACCATTTATACAGATTGGTCTTCAGTCAAACAGTAATGGCAGGATGTTGTATTTGTAGTGACAGTAGGTTTTATTCAAATAACAGATGTTCACATATATTGGGCCTTATAACTCAATGGTTTTTGGTCAGGGAAATTATCTTTAAATATTAGTGTGAATATTTCTGTTGATTAAAAACCCTTGATTTGACATGGTGCAATGGTTAACACATTTGTCTTAAGGACCAAATATAAGTGTATTCGGTCTTCACTGGATGTTTAACAACTAAGCTATGATATAGCCTGCCTTGTGGGTGAGATAATTGCATATTTCTCACAATTAAAGGTCAGGGTTCCAGACCAAGTAAAATTCCACATTTTTTTGGCGATAGGGAAAAGCACATAGATATAAATTCCCCAAATGAACAAAATTATCTTTAGTTGGAATTCAGTATCAGCTGAATCCACTTCTTGTATAGATAACACTCTTTATCCTAATGTGGCACCTCTATTGCAAGTTATTTGTTCATACCCAATGCTAGCATAATTATTAAGTGGTATTTCAAATTAAAATTGACTCTATTTTCCAGTTGGAGATTTTACCAATCAAAGATGGTTGTGCCTGTGACTCCAATAGAATCTAATCATATTGATAAGTGTGCAGGAGATATTCTTGGATTTTCAAGACAAATATTTTACTATTTTTGAAGACTTTGATTGCTTATTCACTCAATGATGAAAAAACAGATTGTGTGTGTAATGTCTGGAGCCACACACAATCTGGATTTTTTTCAAAAATATGGATTTCACATGTAACCAGTAAATTTACTTCAATTTGTTTGAAGAATCTTAGAGCCATCATAAAAAGCATGTTGGAAATATAATCCTGAGTTTTCCAAGTAAGATTAGAATTCTCAACAGTATTTCATATGGGTATTTGGCAAAGCTTTGGAGAACTTAAAATCTGAACAAATATTCAGAAAACTGGTTTGTTAATTTAAAACAAGGATTGGTTTTATGAAGGCAAAATCAATTAAAATATTGATAGTAAATTGAGACTGGAAAAAGGTCAATTTTATTATAAGATATCTCTTAGAGATATTGAGTCAGAGAAAGATAAAGAGACAGGTGTGAGATTAACAGAAAGTGAAACAGATAGATGAATGTGTGTGTGTGTGAGAGAGAGAGAGAGGCACACACACACACACACACACACACACACACACACACACACACACACGAAAGTGGTAGATTTCTCAATTAATATGGCTACCAAATAAAAGTGTAATGCTTGCAATGTTGTAAAGACTGTTTTATTCCTTTGTAATGAAGTACCAAAACTGATTAATGGAGTCGAGAAACAAAGTCTTATAAGAAATTTCTTATTGTGAAAGTCTGACTTTTGCCCATTCACCAAAAGTGACAAAATTTCATCTCCTCCCCCCCCCGTCTCCAATATGAAGTGTGGTGTAATGATTAAATACACAGAAAACAGAATCAGCAACTTGTGTTTGAATTTTGCCTGAAGATGTTTATATTCCCTTCACACTAATTCTATGGGTAAATAGTGGGGGCACCTTTTAACCCTGTAAACTAACATGAGAGAAGGTTACTCTGAGCAAACAAAGTCAACAACTATGGCAGTTGCCAAGCTGGTCTCAAAACTAAAAGGAAATAGGGAGGGTTTCACATCAGATCAGCACTCCAGCCCCTTAAAATATGTAATTACTATAGAAACAAAGAATAAATATCCAATAAACAAATTCCATATCATTCAAAATGGAGATAGAACTCGAATATGCCATATCACATGGGAGTAGCTATGTATCTTTATATGTATAATTTTTTCTCTTCTCTTGCACACACTCTTTTTATCTCTTTTTTTCTTTGATTTAATTTTCAATTGTTTTTTTGCTTACACAATGAAACTCTTTTTTATAATCAGATTCTTTTATTAAATCACTCATTTAATCATGCTTTTTCTTTTACTCACTCTCATTCACTTACTCCCTTTTATTTGTTCTGTATCACTCTTATTCTCTTTTAAACTACTCTTTCATTCTCTTTCTTTTTCCCTACCCTTATACTTGTAATTAGTAAATACAAAAACTATGCTAAGCCCAATGTATTAATTTTTTTTCTCTTCATTCCTTGGTCATTCTCCTCACACATTTTCTGTCTCTTTACCCACTTCACTCTCTCTTTTTACTTATTCTTTCTTCTTTCATTGTCTTCCTCTCTTTCATATTCTCCTTGTTTTTTTCTCAGTGATAATATATCTTTTCTTTCTTTCAATCAATTCTCTTCTTAATTCCCAATCATTTCTGTAGTCCTTTTGTTCACCATCTGTTTTGTTATCTCAACATCTACTTTCGTCTCTTATTCTTCATTTTGCCATCTTTATTTTTTTTATCTCAGTCACTTTCTCACTCTGATGTTATTTGTTTGTCTCAGTCTCTTTTTTCCTTTGTCCCTTATTTTTTTTGTTGTTAAAATTATCATGCTCTTTGTTCCTTTCTTCTTCATCCCACCTTCATTTTTTTGTTTTCTTTCCGTCTTTTCTGAAGTTTACTCTCATTCTTATCCTCCCCTACCTTCTGCTGATTTTCTCTATCTTTATTCACTGTTTTTACATAATCTCAATATTATTGGTAAATTCGTGCCATCATTAAATATTAAAACCCTTTAAACTGCATTTGATTGCTGGGGAGTAGCAATTCTTAGATTCTTCCAAACTGGAATCGGATTAAAGGGGATTCTTTGAAAGCATTTTCCAAAGGGATTGCACATCAAACTGACATTTTTAATCAACAAAAATCCCTTTTCTATTGGCCTCTATTGGGAATATGTCAGAAGATTTTCACTCAAAATATTTCTTTGCTTTTTTGATTAAAATTCTTATCTTTGGCAGTGAAATGACAAGAAGGTGAAATACTTGTTCTATCGTTCTCAAGTGAATTGCTTTTCTAAGCATTTGATCCAATGCTAAGATGCAGTTCAGCTTTTGCTATGAGGCAAGCAAAAATAGACAATTCAACAAAATATGATGGCATTTTGAAAATTGTAATTATTCATTTTAAATTCAGATTAAGTTCACATTAGATGTCTTTTGCAAATGGTGTCTTTTGGATTGTATAATCCGTGTTTCTCATTGTATATATGCACATACCAATCATAGTTTTTTTTTTATGCAACTCTCATTCTTTTACTTTCTCTCACCAAATCTTTCTTGCATTTTATCTCTCTTTCTCTACACACAGGCACATATATGTATAAATATGTATATATAAATATACACGCATACAGTATGTTCCATTAAACAGAATTTTGGTTTCTGTAAATAATCATTACTTTTAAATGGATTAGTATAAAAATTGTATGTATCCCTGGCAAAGCACATACTATGCAGGTAAGGAAAGGATTGTTTACACTAATTTTTTCTCATCTACAGTCAATTCCTTAGTATAAAATATTATTTTCATACTGTTCTTGTACAATTGATCCAACAAAATGGCTGTTTTATTTAATTGACCATTTTGCAGAATTTACTGAATCTCATCCTTCATTCTTAATGAGAGAATGCATCCATATATATATATATATATATATATATATATATATATATATATATATATATATATATATATAATGAAAAACAAATCACTTTAATGTACCATTACGATAATTTATTTCACCTAAATCCTTTTTTAAGGATTCAGGATCATCACGTAAATCTTCCAACAACGAAATGAGAAATGTTTTTTTTTTTTTTTTTTTTTCTCATTTCGTTGTTGGAAGATTTACCTGATGATCCTGAATCCTTAAAAAAGGATTTAGGTGAAATAAATTATCGTAATGGTACATTAAAGTGATTTGTTTTTCATTACATATTAGCTCTGTCCTAACATTGAGCTCTCAGGATTTTATCCTCTTTGGATTTACCAATTCGGTTTACCAAGTTCCTTATAACTTAATTATATATATATATATATAGTTTCTTATTGGTATAAATGTTATTTTTAGTGGGTGCATGTATTTGAGTTGCTATGTCTGTTTTTATTTTCATATACAGAATAATTAATATCAACCAGCCTTAAAGTCCTACTAAAGATAATTCTTATAGTAATAAGAAATAATGTTGGATAAAATCCATTCAAAAAAAAAAATATATATATGTATGCATTTATAAGTGTGTGTGTATGTTTACAGATAGTGTAGTGGTGATGGTTGGTATGGAAAATGGATGGTAAGCTCAAATTCCAACCAACTTATGTAAATACAACACTTTCTCAATGCTACCAGATTTTGTCATTTGATCCTATATTATACAGCTTTGAATATGATTGCTACATAAAAATGGATGCATTTTTCTATGTTTTCGAGCTGTCTATCATGTTTCCTGTAGACTGAGGTTTTGTTTAAAAATCTACCTCTTTCCAGGCAGCAACAGAACCCCACTTTCTAACCTCAACATGAAACATATATCATTGTTGATCACTTTCTTCTAATACATATTTCTAGTCTATATATTCTTTTCACTTTTTATACATATGTCTGTTGTGTTTCTTCTTCAAACAAAACCCTTACATCATCCTTAAGGTACCTTTTTATTTTTGTTTCAATTAACTAATCAGAAAACATTACCAGGCTCAGGGTTTCTTAAAAAGATTTCAGTTTAAAATGCAAGATGTTTTTTCAAATTTTATATAACTCACCAAATCCCAGCATTATCAAACAACATGTGTTCATATCCCAGGCCAAAAAAGGATTTCAGTTTTTTTTTTTTTTTTTCATGACATTTCAAACTGAAGAACAAATTGGAGAGATTTCTGTTTATTTTTTTTTCCAGAAATTCCTGATTGTAAACAAGGAAAATTTTCTGAGATTCTTTTGCTTCAAACATTGGAATGCAAATGCTGACAAGTTTTGGAGAAATGAAACAGGATTTCTTTATTCTTAGATTTTCATTGATTCCAAATTGAAACATTCACAAATTCATGTCTTACCTTGACAGGAAATATTTGTGTCTGTCTTCACAAATGCACAAATACAGACACACTCATATACACATGCATACACTAATATATAAACATACATAGGAATACAAACACATGTACGTCCTGGGTATGACAGTAAACTACATCCGCGTCCTGGGTACGGCGATAAACTGCATCCAACAGCAAGGTCTCAGATAATGTTTTCAGAAAAATAATGTTGCCAGCTCTATGTTTTTGAAACAATGATGTTGCCAGCTCTATGTTTTTGAAACAATAATGTTGCCAGCTCTAAGTTTTTTTGTAAAAAAGTAATGTTGCCAGCTATATGTTTTTTTGTAAAAAAGTAATGTTGCCAGCTATACGTTTTTTTTTAAACAATAATGTTGCCAGCTATACATTTTTTATTCCATACAAAATAGGCATTTAAAATTCATATAAACTGGATTTGGCATTAAATAACCCACAGTGGTTGATATGCCATAAAACCCAAACAAACAAACACATGTATTTCTTGATTGTTCCATCTTCACAGATGATTGCTGCCCATTCTTGAATGACAATGAAGGTGACACTCTTCAAACAAGCAAATTCCTTGAAATATAGATGACAGATAAACTCTAGTATCTTCATAGGATTGATTGGATCCTTGCTGTGATATCTGTTCCTTGTTCACTATCATGTGTCTCTTCAATACAACTGCAGATTTGCATACCTTGCTGCAAATCACACAAATAGCTTCACCTGTCTCATGAAGGTGGCACTGCATGATTTCAGATGGCTAATGTATCCAGCTTTAGACAGTAGAATATAATCACATCTCTCACATTTCCAGTTGACCATGTTAGCATCGAAGCCCTTCATAACAGCTTTCTTCAGACCCTGTTTAAGTTCTGAATGCTCCAAGATTTTTTACTTCAGAAGAGTTTCGCAATATGTATACTCACATAGGTACAAACATACATACCTACATGCATGGACATCCTTAGTAATTCAATTTATGTTTCTATATCAGTATTTTTTTTCTAACACTTGCTCACAGGACATTATCTTCTGAAGAAACTGTTGATACCATTTTGCAGCAAGTTTCATCTGCGATCTTCTGGCTCAGAGACAACTATTATCTGACAGATCTTATTGTTTATATTATGACTTAAGCTGCTCCCTAGACTGGATTGGACTGACTCAATCTGTTTAGCATCATTATTATTACTAGTTTACGCAGTCATGAAAGAATGATAAAATAATGAAGTAATTTTGAAATTGCATTGTACTTATAAAATATCAGAAAAAAGTAAACTAATGCCATTATTGAAGCTCTAAGGAAACAGCTTCATTTCCTTTCTTGGTGAAAGTTATAAATACATCTCTTCATCTCTCACCTATGGGTAAAAGAGTAGAGTTGACTAATATCTCTAGCATTGGGTGGCAACAACTCTGAATTTAAACTAAATCCCAAGGGAGGAGAGTTAGGTATGGGACAAGTGAGTGTCTTTTAAGGCTCACATACTTACATTGTCATCCCTCCCACTTTCCAAAATTGTTTGCACTGTCCTTTTTCAGGATTGCAATCAGCTGCCTATCTTCATCTTCTTTATCTTAGTTATATCCTGAAATCTTCATTTCAAAAAGGATTTTAACTTTGGAAAAACATCAGAATTTCTATTCAACAAAAAAATCTTGGTTCTAGTTGGGGGTGGGGTGAAATAGAAACTGACATACCAGGTTTTTGTAATGATTTCTGAAAAAAAAAACACTGAATGAGGTGTGAAGAATAGTTATAATTATCATAGCAGTCACACAGTACACAAGTTCATTTAATGGTATCTCACTGCTGACTGAGTCATCACACAAGATTTGTCTATTCACACTTGTGCAGAAAGCTCTTTTCTGATTGGTTCCTAACTGACATATTAGGTTGCACAAGATTTGTCTATTCACACTTGTGCAGAAAGCTCTTTTCTGATTGGTTCCTAACTGACATATTAGGTTGCACAAGATTTGTCTATTCATACTTGTGCAGAAAGCTCTTTTCTGATTGGTTCCTAACTGACATATAGGTTGCACAAGATTTGTCTATTCATACTTGTGCAGAAAGTTCTTTTCTGATTGGTTCCTAACTGACATATAGGTTGCACAAGATTTGTCTATTCACACTTGTGCAGAAAGCTCTTTTCTGATTGGTTCCTAACTGACATATTAGGTTGCACAAGATTTGTCTATTCACACTTGTGCAGAAAGCTCTTTTCTGATTGGTTTCTAACTGACATATAGGTTGCACAAGATTTGTCTATTCATACTTGTGCAGAAAGTTCTTTTCTGATTGGTTCCTAACTGACATATAGGTTGCACAAGATTTGTCTATTCACACTTGTGCAGAAAGTTCTTTTCTGATTGGTTCCTAACTGACATATAGGTTGCACAAGATTTGTCTATTCATACTTGTGCAGAAAGTTCTTTTCTGATTGGTTCCTAACTGACATATAGGTTGCACAAGATTTGTCTATTCATACTTGTGCAGAAAGCTCTTTTCTGATTGGTTCCTAACTGACATATAGGTTGCACAAGATTTGTCTATTCATACTTGTGCAGAAAGTTCTTTTCTGATTGGTTCCTAACTGACATATAGGTTGCACAAGATTTGTCTATTCACACTTGTGCAGAAAGCTCTTTTCTGATTGGTTCCTAACTGACATATTAGGTTGCACAAGATTTGTCTATTCACACTTGTGCAGAAAGCTCTTTTCTGATTGGTTTCTAACTGACATATAGGTTGCACAAGATTTGTCTATTCATACTTGTGCAGAAAGTTCTTTTCTGATTGGTTCCTAACTGACATATAGGTTGCACAAGATTTGTCTATTCACACTTGTGCAGAAAGTTCTTTTCTGATTGGTTCCTAACTGACATATAGGTTGCACAAGATTTGTCTATTCATACTTGTGCAGAAAGTTCTTTTCTGATTGGTTCCTAACTGACATATAGGTTGCACAAGATTTGTCTATTCATACTTGTGCAGAAAGCTCTTTTCTGATTGGTTCCTAACTGACATATAGGTTGCACAAGATTTGTCTATTCATACTTGTGCAGAAAGTTCTTTTCTGATTGGTTCCTAACTGACATATAGGTTGCACAAGATTTGTCTATTCACACTTGTGCAGAAAGCTCTTTTCTGATTGGTTCCTAACTGACATATTAGGTTGCACAAGATTTGTCTATTCACACTTGTGCAGAAAGCTCTTTTCTGATTGGTTTCTAACTGACATATAGGTTGCACAAGATTTGTCTATTCATACTTGTGCAGAAAGTTCTTTTCTGATTGGTTCCTAACTGACATATAGGTTGCACAAGATTTGTCTATTCACACTTGTGCAGAAAGCTCTTTTCTGATTGGTTCCTAACTGACATATTAGGTTGCACAAGATTTGTCTATTCATACTTGTGCAGAAAGCTCTTTTCTGATTGGTTCCTAACTGACATATAGGTTGCACAAGATTTGTCTATTCATACTTGTGCAGAAAGTTCTTTTCTGATTGGTTCCTAACTGACATATAGGTTGCACAAGATTTGTCTATTCACACTTGTGCAGAAAGCTCTTTTCTGATTGGTTCCTAACTGACATATTAGGTTGCACAAGATTTGTCTATTCACACTTGTGCAGAAAGCTCTTTTCTGATTGGTTTCTAACTGACATATAGGTTGCACAAGATTTGTCTATTCACACTTGTGCAGAAAGCTCTTTTCTGATTGGTTCCTAACTGACATATAGGTTGCACAAGATTTGTCTATTCACACTTGTGCAGAAAGCTCTTTTCTGATTGGTTTCTAACTGACATATTAGGTTGCACAAGATTTGTCTATTCACATTTGTGCAGAAAGCTCTTTTCTGATTGGTTTCTAACTGACATATTAGGTTGCACAAGGAGAGATATTCAAAGTTGCTGTATATTTCCTGTAATGACCTTGTATACAATTTCTTATACTCTTTGCAATTATTTATCACTATTATTTGTATTGTTCTTGTTAGATATCTCATAGGGGACCAGCCTTTATGCTGTTTTTAGTTCAAGCACAAACTTATATGCAGAAAAGTGGATCATCACTTGCCAATAATTGTGGTGTACAAGTTGAGTTTTCACACCTGATTTTTTTTTCCCAAACTAGGGTTTGACTTATATGACAGGTATAAAATGCAAACCTTTACCATGAAGTTGTTAACAGTAACTGTACACCAATTACCATACCTCCAGCAGGCTGCTACAAATATATCACACTAAAATTTGGGGAACATATTTGACATATTAATACAGAAATAAAAAAAATAATAAAATAGTAATACAAATCCAGAATTGTACTAATGCTACAGCACACATCATGTTCAAAAGCTGATATACTAAGTGTAAACACTGACCGAAGTGCCATTTTACTCAGGAAACCATTCAAACAGCTAGGTATGGTATGCAAGTCATCTGAACAATTTCATGATAGTAAAAACAGTTTAATGACATGTAATGGCAGTTTATTGAATATACACTTTTTTTTAATCATTTCACCCTAAGGTGGGAATGCTATGAGTACAAAAAGGGTTACAGGGAGTGAAAGTGAGAGAAAAGACTGAATATATGAAGGACTGAAGAAAGGACAAAAGATGAAGGGGATTCAAGAAGATCTTTCAAAACAGACATTCAGCCAACTTATTTGGTGAGCCAAACATTAGCCCATAGGAATATTTTAACTGTGTGATGTCTAACTGACATTCTACTTTATTTTGGAACTTTTGAATAGGGGAGGGAGCAGCAATCTATCCCTAGAGTCATGGAAGAAATAGCCAATGGGCAAGTAAAAGAGTAAAGAAAAACAAAAACATGATAGCTGTTAAATATTCAGATTAATTGTAGTTAAAATGAAGATTATTTTAAATGTGAAATTAAACTAAAAATTAAACTCACAAATGAGAAAGATAACAAATACAGCATCAATCAAAGAGAAGAGAGAAAAATATGGAAGGTTAACAGGTACTATAAAAGCATAATTACTGTGCAATTATGTCACAACATTATTTTAAAGGTTACTTGAAAGTTACCATATTCCCTTTATAATTAAAACATTAAGATACTATGTAAATTTAAAAAACATTATGGTAACTCATACATATGGTATTTCATAAATTTCAACTCCAAGGTTATTTATGCTTAAAAATTATTATTTTATTCATAAAAAAATCTTGTATAATCACATTTTTAAAATCCTTCAAAATCTTGCTCTAAATACTGTTCATCATCTATGTTTAATAGTGAGGGGTTGACCTATATGGCAGGTACAAGCCTAACTCAGAATTTTGATCTAAAAATCTTGAGATCTACAATTTATAGTATATAGGACAAGAAATTATCATATTTTCTCACTAATCAAAATAGAAATATGTGATTAGCCAATCGGCAAACAGCCAAAATAATCCTTTTCTAGAACATATACAAAAAAGTAAGAATATTCAAATTTGGACATTAATCAGTAGTAAGTTAATTGTCTTCATATGAAACATCGCAGAATGTATTTTAGCACACTCTTAATTTTTGCTTTAATAAGTTTTTGTATTTAGTTTATCTTCATTTGACAGAAAATAGTTGATGTATTTAACCAAGTTCCATTGAAATCTTTGTGTTTTTCAATATATATATATAACCCTGCTTCATTATTTGGGTTTTTCAACTTTTGACAGCAGATCATTGTGTTGTTTATAATACTGATTTGCTTTTGATTATTTTCATTATTGAATTGCTATCAAAAGTCTATTTCATTCATGGTCAGTTTATCCTACTACAGCTATATTGGATATATACATAATTAATATGCTGACACATACCAACTGTACACATAAGTGCTTATTTTGCCACACACTGATGAAGCTTTCCCACACATTATTCTGTTGTCTTATTTGTACCATATTTAAGTTGTGTCTCTCATTTAGAAAAAACAAAGTAGGACAATTATTTTTTGAATCTCTCACAGCTAATTTGATTATTAAATAAATTCTTTGTAAATGTTTTATCTTATTCAATTCTTTTTTGCCTGCCAAATCACTATGTTTTTTTTAATCATTTTCACTGCAAGCAAGGTGATAAAACCACTAAGATGCAAGAGGTGAAAGAGAATGAGAATACTTTAGAAGGAACCCAATCCCATACAAGAAGCAAGGGATAAACCTCTACTCCTGTTCAAAATATAGAGAAAGAATGCAAACTGGATGATAGGTGAAGCTATCTACTCCTACTGACAAGAAAACGAAAGAAGTAAGAGAAAAAATATAAGAAAAAATTGCATTTTTTTAAAGCTACAAGTTATAGTTAATTTTATTTATGGAATATAAGACCCACTTTTTCCTAAATATTATTGGCTTTTACCAAAAGTCTTCATAGTTTGTAATCAATGAGGAACATCTCAAGAATTTTTATGTTTTCTGAAGCCTTGTAATGTTCTGCATATGGCGTCTTTCCACGATTCTAGCTATTCTGAAAGTTTTCCAGTGCTTGGGTTCTTCTCTACCTCAAATTTCAAAGCATTTTAATTGGTCATCCATTTTTGGGTTTTATATCAAAGGACATGTCAACACCCTTAAAATGCTTAGATCAGTTTTCTTAGCAGTTGGGTCAGATTCTGCCAGGAGATTCAGTGGCTTTAAGGCCCAATTAAAAACTGCCTAAACAGATAAAAAAAGGTAGAGAATATTAAAGACAATGTCAAATGAAATGAAATGAAAGTAAACAAAATATCAGTTTTATATAAGTATCAGAAAGAGAAATGTATAAGCTCAATAAAAACTTCTTTCGCAACAGTAAATTTTGCAATAAAGGTAGAACTACATTCAAAATTAATAGAATCTCAATACTTATATACACCATTATAATATTGGAATAATATTGATAATAATATGATATTATAATGATAATAATAATAATAATAATAATAATAATAATAATAATGATATAGTAACATCATATATAGTCTTTAGATATATACATGAAAGAAAATTTGGGTCCATAAAAACAAAAATATTTTGACCCACCCCAAAATTGAATGTGTTGGTAGCATAAAGGTTAATGAATTGTAAAATGAAATCATTGAGCCAAGTTTATTATGTTCACTTTTTAACAAATCACATAGGAAAGTTGAGAATTCATGCTGTCTCC
The DNA here is from genome assembly GCA_963932145.1 of Acanthosepion lycidas. Taxonomy (NCBI): domain Eukaryota; kingdom Metazoa; phylum Mollusca; class Cephalopoda; order Sepiida; family Sepiidae; genus Acanthosepion; species Acanthosepion lycidas. Next base: position 36,071,805 of record OZ010589.1, read on the forward strand.
TTGACAGTTATGTGTTAAATATCAGGGCTGAGTGGGCTCTTTTGCATTGAGGTGGCAACCAGTCTAGAAGAAGGAAAATTCTGAATTCGGTCATTTCAAGACCCACCACTGCAGTTATATTTGCGTTACATGTGGTGCCTCTTTGACTCTGGTAAGTTGCAGGGCTTGTGACACAATGTGATTTTTTTGGTAACAGATACATGAAAAGAACTTTATTTGAACAATTTCCAAATAGGGAAAATGGTTGAATTTCTATTTGATGTGAAATACATTTTTTCTTAATATTCTCTGCTGAAATGAAATGACGTTGCCTATACCATGAGAGTTATATGACTTCAAAAAGGGCAAATATCCTTCACTGTACATGAATTTGATTTTGAGTTTTTAGATATCTATATTTAGGGATGTTCATAAGTGGTTTTCAAAACTATTGCAAGAAAATGCTTTCTTTTCAAATTGTCAAAATGTTTTGCTTACTGAGTTCCTAGAGATGATTTCATTTTTCCAACTGAAAGAGCTTTCAACATGGGATGATCTTGTCTTTCTAACTGAAAGCAGTTCTTTTCTTTCATGTTTATCATCATCAGTAATTGATGAAATAATCAGATTTTTCCAGTTTCCATATAAAAGTAGATAACTGGTTTAGAATTGCTACTAGAAGTTCTCATGTTTTTGTTTTCAGCTACACAATCTTTTATCTAAAATGCTTTGAAATACAGACATTTTTTCATGTTCAATTTCAATAAAAAAAATATCCCAATTTTATGCTCCACCTTCATCTCTTTTACAACGACAGAGGATGTTGCAATTCCTTAACTATTAGCTTAATGAATGACATAAAAATATAAGGATTTTATTTTAATTTACTGTTGTTTCATGAGAAATGGCTAATTGTTAGGCAAAATGTAAAATACACCAGTTTTAAATCTGATATTTTTGAATGAAAATCTCCCCTATTTGACTTTTTGATTCTTTCCTAAAGAATGAATTGAATTTAGTATTTTCAGATTCCCAGATGGGTCTATAGAGATCGCTAATCCTTCATCTCATAAATCACTGAAACAAAATTGAAAAAACAATTCCACATTTATGTTGTCATATCCCTGACTCTTACCTTTTAAATCCTGCGAAGGTTTTGTCTAAGATAAAATATTTATAATCATTCAGTGGGTTATTTTTTTAATATTGAGTTTAAAATTTTTATTTGTCTGTAGTATTAGAGCTTTCATGAAAATAAAGTATTTCACTGGTGAGAAAATATTATAGAATCAAATGCTGGAAATTTCAATTTAAAGAAATAAAACTTCATTTACAACTAGAGTATTTTATTTGCTTTTAATAACTGGCTCTTTCTTTTGGGTTTCAAATGCATATTTATAGATAAATTGTTAGCATTTATTGTTAAATTGTGCATTTACATTATACATGTAATAGCCCTATTCTATCAGTAATAATTCCTGACCACTAAAACTTCTTCTCCATTGCACTGCACAGCATACAGGCTAAATAGTGAAACTTGTTCTAATAATTACATGAAAAAACTGTTTCAACATTCTGTCATTATAATGTTAAATTCTTCTTTTCATCACTTTTATTTCATCAGTGATTTTCATTCATTCCTCTTTATCATCTTGCATCAAGCCTAACACTCACCCAGCATGGGCTTCTGTGAGGTGGGACCCCAAAATGTATATCTTGAGTCTTAGTCATATCTCCACAGTTAATTTGTATGAATTATCAAGCAGAAGATAGGAAAGTATTAAACCTTATATTTACTATATCAGTTAACACATTAAATTTCCAAAAGAAATGATGGAATTTATTATTTAATATTTATTGCATCACTATATATCATGATATATATATATATATATATATATATATATATATATATATATATATATATATATATATATAAAAGAAAGAGGTTGTAGTGGTTCCAACGAGAGAAAAGTATGTATATTAAAAAGAAGAGAAGAGAGGTGCCGTAAAGAATTCAAGAAAGAAATTCGGATTACTAACACAGAAAATGTCTCATATCGAGAATATTTAACATTGAAAAAAAAAAAGAAAAAATGAATTATTTTTAATAAAATGTGGAAATCTCCGCTTTTACCTGAAGATGGTCATGAGACCAGAAACACGTGTAGTAAAATTATGGAAAACAAAGCATAATATTTTTTCTAAATAAATCCACATTACAACCAAAAACGTTTACGGCACCTCTCTTCTCTTCTTTTTAATATATATATATATATATATATATATATATATATATATATATATATATATATATATATATATATATATGTATGTAAGTAAAAATAAGTAGAAATAGAGTAACTTTACTGGTTTCAAAGTTCTATGATTTTCAAAAGTTAAATTGAGATAGAAAGACGTTTGGCTATGCCATGATAAGCCGGCATCATATATATTTATCTTCTTTTATCCTTATGTGGGATACTTAATAACAAAAGTGATCAGATATAGACAAATAGAAAAAGAAACTAAATGAAATTGGCTAGATGATATGCCAAATACATATTATAAAATAAAAACCTTTAATGCTACCATGACAGTCAATGAATGTTTTCATGTATTTGTTCAGTAAATCCTATTTGTGCTATCACAGGCTATCAGTCCTACCCATGATATTACAAATGAAAGGAAAAGATGAATTAAGAATACTTTTTATCTAGTTTAACAAAGATTTTGTCTTTATTTATCCAGTATGACAGTAACTTTAGTGGCTTTAAATTCATAACTGAAACTTAGTTCTATTATATTTTCCTCATCATATTAGTGTAGGAGATGTATTTTTGTTGCTATTTTTTTTCTTTTAGCATGTAAACTTGTGTGTTAAAATCTATATTTTATCATTATTGACTTCCATACTCACTGTATGGGACAGTTGTTGCATGATGGCCATATTTAATCTTGAAATTGAAAAAGAAGAATAAAAAATGCGCACATTCACACAGTATAAATGTGTGTGTCTGTGACTGTGTATATATATAAAAATATATTTTCTTAACTTAAATATACCCTGGGTGAAAACTTAAAAAGAAATAATCAATAAAGTTAACAAATAAAGAAGACTATCTTGATGAAGGAAAAAAAAACTCCATCTATAAAAGCCAGAAAATTTGAATTATGATGTGTATAACTGTTTGTTGACAATCACAAAAGAAGACATTGACTAATACAGACTAGGACTGGTATTGATGTTGATAGAAGCAATAATCTCAAACAGAGATGTTTTTATATATTTTAATATCTGTTTTTTTTTTTTTTCATTATTTCTTTCTTGTTAGAAATTAAAATAATGATTTGTCTTTTTCTTCTTTTTTTATTCAGTGGGGTTGATATAGATTTTCCGTTTGCCTTTACATTATTGATAAATTTCAGCTGTTGCAGTGATATTTGAAATAAGACCATGCCATCAGTTACCCATTCATAACAGAGTCTTGTGCCTCTTTGAAGTGGACTGTGTCTTTGTGATAACTGAGAACATCATAACAAAAAGACAACATCTTTACACACTCATACACACACATGTAATAAAACACAGATGGCATAATAATAAACATTTTGAGAACAAAACCAAATTTTCCACAAGATCAGTTTGATGGATTCCATGTAAATGGCTAAAAAATCAAATAGATCTAAAAAACAAAACAGCACTCTAAATAAATTAGCATGATAAACATAATAACTAATTAATTTTCATAATTAAAAATATATTAATGAATATTTTCAAGGGTGACAATGATAGTTTTCATTTTCTAGTGTATGGACAGGTGAAGAGGTTTTGGGAGAGTAGTTCACCTAAGAGTTCACTCTCTTTTCTGTTGTTCACTTTGAGAGACATGTGACAAAAAAAGTTTTTGTCAAGATTACTAGTGATGATATATAGCACAAGGAGAAGTGGACTCATGCCTTCTCTAAAGTCATTAGTACACAGAGGACATAAATGAATTTACAAAATCCACTTGCCAATAAAACTTTGCATCTTTAAATTCAATGTTGCTATTGTAGAATGCTATTTTCCACATAGATTCAGTATAGACTTCATCGAGTTGATTTCCTGTTTTTCTTTTTTTTTCTTTAAATTATTTTATTTACTGCTATAATCCATAATTTTTCTGCATTTTCCTTTTTTTTCTCATTGGATATTCTGTGTGTGACATTCTTTAACTCTGCCAGACAAGGCATCCACTATATAAAACACGCTTGATTTGAGATAGTGGTTCATACAGAAAAAATCCTTTTCATCATAAATTATTTGAAATTATCATATCTACACAGTTTCATATTCGAACATAAATAAAGCGATGAAATTTTTATTTGTTAATTCAACAGATTTTATCACTTTAAATTTTATTTTTAGTGGGTACGTATATTTGAGTAGATACTCTGTTTATTTATTGAACAGCATATTTATTTATTTTTGCCTACTGACCTAGACAAAATTAAATAAATAATAAATAAATGGAGTGTCTACTAAAATATGAGTATACCCTGAAACTAACAATTAAAGTGAAAAAAAAATATATATATATATATATATATATATATATATATATATATTGTATATTTATTATTTATGTATATATATATATATATATATATATATATAAATATGTAATGAAAAACAAATCACTTTAATGTACCATTACGATAATTTATTTCACCTAAATCCTTTTTTAAGGATTCAGGATCATCAGGTAAATCTTCCAACAACGAAATGAGAAAAAAAATGGGATTAGAAATTGGTGGGTAGTGTTAGGACAGAGCTACTTATTTATTTATTTATTTATATATATATATATATATATATATATATATAAACCTAGTTAGCCAGACAAACCTACACAGGTTTCACCTGACAGATCGCTTTGGTGAAACCTGGGTAGGTTTGTCTGGCTCACTAGGTTTATCTAGGTCTGCTCTACGGTTGTATTGAGCTCTTTTAGTTAGTTGTTTACTCGTGTCGGGGTTTTTTTTCTTTGTGCTTCAAACCTGTATCTGTGCAATTTTTTCGACAGACTTTCATGTTTCTAGCTCTTTCTTTTTTAAAAATCTTTTTTTCCCTCGAGATTGATTTGATTATTGGCAAATCAAAAATTTGAATGTTTTTCGAAACGAGTATAGTTACATATATATATATATATATATATATATATATATATATATATATATTAATAAAAAGAAAGAACAGTAAGATATATAATCCGGTGTTCTTATAGATATTTTTATTTTTACAAAATAGTGCTCAATGTAAATTTACAGAGCATTAATATTATAAGTTAATAGACTTAAAATATGGTTTTTCGCTACACAGTTCCAACCATGTTTCAAAAATGGAAGCTAAAAGCTAAAAGCCCCTAATTTAATTTTGTACTTAAATTAAAGACATTAGTTCTATTTCATCCTCAAGCGAATTGAGGATGAAATAGAACTGAAACTGTGTAGCGAAAAACCATATTTTAAGTCTATTAACTTATAATATATATATATAACTGATAAGTTGTGTGTGGTTATAAATTTCAATGATGTCTTGTATCTAAAACTAAGGCAGAAAATGATGAATTTAAAAATCTCGTAAGAATTATCTTCTATTTCTATTTTGACAGAAAATATAGTCTATCATCCATGTGTCAGAAAGTTAGTTATTAGATTTTTTTTTTTTTTTTTGTTTAGGTTGCATATCTCACTTTGTGTTTGGAGTTTAGTGTGATTTAATCTGTTGATAAATCACCTTGTAAGTGATAACACATTCCTTGCAGTACAAATTTATCTGGGAGTTTCTAAGTTTATGCACGAGCACATGGCAACAAGAGAGTGGGAATCTGTCTTACAAAACTAGAATATATGTGTCTCTCAAAAAAAGAAATGGAATGAAATATTTTATTAAGGACTTATACTGAAGATATAAAAACTAAGAAAACATTTTTACCAGCCATTAAAAATCTATTGCTTTCTCTACCATTCTACAGATTCTAATTTTATGACCTTCCCAACTATTTCTTCATCTTAGCCTATTAAAAGTATAGATTGTATATTATGGTATTGATTTTTTTTACAATGATGTTCTACTTGTATAAGGCCAAAGAACCATCTGAGGTAGCAGGTTACAGAGTAAGTGGCAAATTTTATGGTGATATGTAAAGATAACTTTTAACATTAGACTTGAACAGTTTAAGATTCTAGTGATCAGGGAAGCATTTTCTTAGGAGTCATTTACATAAAACAGCAATTAGTATGTAGAAGCTACTCAAGGGAAACTTATATCTCACCAATGGTATATAAAGAAAATGAGGGTGATTTTCTATAATGTCTGTGGCATGGTGGGTCTTAATCCCGAAGGTTAGAACTAGTGGAACTAAGGAATATAGTTTATCAGAACACTTTACATGGATATAGTAATAGAGCAATGAGAAGCTTGTGACGTTTATGAATACAATATACTTGAAAAGTCAATCTGCAACACAGATGTTAAGATTATTTAATTTGATTACAAAGAAAGTGGAAAATTTAAGAAAATAATATTCACATTATATCGTTTTCCTTTTGATGTTATGAACTTGGGAATTCCTTTCACTGACGTCGATGTTCTTCAATGTAAGTAATTCACACATGATATTGAACATTTTGATGTGAGCATACAGAGGCTGCTTAAGCATAAACACTGGTATAAATTGTATGTAAGAAAGAAGCCGAATTATTTATAATGGCTTCAAGAGCAAATGACACTTTGCAGTCTTTATATTATGATGACAAAGACCAAATAATCAAATCTGTATTGTCAGTTTGATAATATCTTGCTAGCCAATCAGAGCTTGGCTTTCTAAATTTGAAAAATCGACTTTCACTAATCTTTGCTCCATGGCAGTCTTACAAATATTAAACACAAACTGATGCAGATTTACTTCTGGTGGGGATAAAACAGGCTGTCGTCCGGTAGAGAAATCACTACCTCATTTTGTTTAATGATCTCTCTAATGCATTTTAACTTCTTATACTTGTCAACAAAATTCTGACATTTCATCTTTATATCACAATGACCTTAATCAATAGTCAGCATATATGTTAGTGTATATATATATATATATATATATATATATATATATATATATATATATATATATATACATATATGTATATATATATATATCAGTTTATATATGTTAGAATAAACCAACTAATAGGTGATGGGAAAGTACAAAAATCAAATCTTACTGGCGTCTTGGCTTCAGTCACTTTCTCATCATTGTAATGTAGCTTCCCTCTGCCTTTACTATAGTTACTTTCATGGTAATAAACTATTCACTGTGGTGTCTAGACTATGAATTTAAGAGCAATACCGGATTAGTGACACGGTCTCATGACTTCACATTTGAATTGGCTAGACGTAACCATAAATTCTATGCTAACAGTTTCTTTTATTACCCTTCTTGCTTCTTGCTTTCCAGTCAACTTTGATCTTCAAAAATTTAAATGCAATGTCAGTCATTATCTACTGTCTTCTTGATTACACTTCTGCTGTTCTTGTTCCACAATAATGTTTCTCTTTTTCCTTATTCTTTCATACACAGTAACCCCTTGTGTCTTAGTGGCTTTACTCTCTTGCATGGTGTGAAAAGGCAAAAAACAAAATATTAAAGACTTCAAAAAAAGAAACCATTGCCTACATTAACAAAACCCAATAGCACTCAAATGTCTACAGATAAAAGGAAACTGAAATGAGAAACAAGACCATGAAAGGGCTGTAATAATGCAAACAACATGGAATCCACCTCGACACAATGTACCTGCAGGCATTCCTATGAATTTCATCTCTATTTTTTTTTAATGAATAGCTAAAATTTATTTTCTTCTTATTGGGTTTTCTAATGTTAATATAAAGTCAAAAGTGGTCTACCACTAATCTAGTAGGAACTATAAACTAAATAAATCCTGCAGTCTAACTTATAACCTTTACTCGGAGTTGGCTTGATTAGTAGTTAATGGTTTGGTATCTCTAGACAGATTCATGGTTCTTGTTATCTATATAAATAAATGTGAATGTCAGTGTCACACTTTTTCAACTTTACTCCTAGAGGCTGTAGCCCAATATATCATACCATTTTGGAATTGGGCCGACTCCATGAGGAAATTACAAGTGTTCTGGGCTGGGTTCAGACCAGCAATTCTGAAATTTTGGATTCCTAAGTTTTCATTACTGTGATTGTTTTTGGCAATTTTTTTATGTGATTTTTTGTGACAATTTCTTTTGTATGGTCAGTTTTTATAGCTTGGAAATAAATTTGGGAATAATTAAAAATTAATTGTGGAATCTGGCAAAAGTCACCCATGAAATAAAAATATCTGTTTGTACAGAAAGTAAGGACCTACAAATTGTCTTTAAATTAAGTGGCAGCAGAAGAATCATCATTGAACTTTTAAAAAGTAAGCTTAGATATTAATTCAATACTTAAATGCAGTGATCAATTTTGAGTTCTTGTGTAGTTTATTGTTGCCTATCACATACAGCAGGAGTATGGCTTGCAAAAATAAAATCTCCAGGACCAGATTGCAATCAAAAGAGCCAAGACTGCATCAATGAAAAGAAAGTCCCATGCAAATGAAAACTCAGATCAAAAAGGCAGCCATGAGAGCTGCCAATACTGAGAATATGCAAAGACTCTCAAACTTCTGAACAAAACAAAGGCCTAATCAAGAGCCCCCTCAGGAGCAAGTGGCTTTTAAGCTAGTATATATATATATATATGTAAATTTAAATGTAAATATATATATATATATATATAACAAATATGTAATAAAACAAATTTCTTATTTATGTATTTTAATCCCATCAATGTTTTTGAATTCAGCTTCCTCTATTTTCAAATAGTGATGTACTGTTTGTGATGACTGCCACTTAGCAAGTCAGTAAATCATTTTTCTTGTGGACATACTTTAACAATTTTAGTAAGTAGATGCAACTATAGTGTTATCAAAAGTAACATCATGATAAATTCTTGACTTCTGTTAAAACAGCTTCCTATATTGCAATTGATGAATTCACCATCCTGTAAGTCAAATTTTCTTATACTGCAGCAAGTCGCAAGTGTCAGATATATTACTATAAAATTTTATTACTGCCAATTTTTAAACAAATAAACATATTTTATGTGTTTACTATTTTTTTTATGTATTCCTCATGTAATCAGATTGTGTTTGAATTTTCTTTTAATGTGATGTTCTCAGGTCAATTATCTTTTCTGATTGAACAGTTTTTTCATCTTTACTGCACACAAATTATTGCTTTTTTGTTTCACCATTCTGTTTGATGTTGACTTCAAAAATAAGTCATTGAAAAAAATGTTTGTTTTTCCAGTATGTAAAGACATTCCTAGAGGAGGTAAAACAATGATTTTTACTCCAAACTTTTTATTAGTATAGAAAATTGATTTAAAAAAATCTTGACCAAAGTTTCATCTCTGGCATGTCACAATGACTAATGGCAAAAAATGGTTAAACAAAGCACTCTCCTATAAATACACGATCTTACCGATATATTGGTTAAACTATTAAGCTGTATTTGCGAAATAGTGAGTGAAATGCATGTGGTTAGTTTAGTCTATATTATGTGGAATAATTTTATACAATACTCTGTTTTCAAAATAAAATTGTTGTTAACCAATCAATTCTGGTAACATTTTCAGAATATATACATACATAAATATATAATGGAGATCAACGTGTTTTAGTGGACTCAGCAATTTTCAATCTGCTTGTCTGAATCATCTTCAAGAGCAAGATCTAAAAGGTCAGCCAATCTAACAGTGATCTCATTTCACAATCCTCACACTTGCTCCATATGTAAATCACTAGCAAGTCTTAAATGCCACTTAAGATTTTCACACAAAATTTCATAACTGAATCAATAAGCTGTCAGATCCTCATACGTCGAAACCAACAGGGAGAGAGTCCATTATATATATATATATATATATATATATATATATATATATATATATATATATGAAAGAGTGGTGTCTGTTTATATATAAATGTTATATGAATAGTATTCATATTTATAAGTACAAGATAAAATCATCATTCCATATATATATGTGTATATATATATATATATATATATATATATATATATATATATATGTATATATATATACATGATAAATATACAACGTGACTTTAAAGCTTATAACATATGGTTATTGGTATTTATTTCTTAAATTCAGATATATAAAGATTAGCAAGTGTTGTAAGAAACATGATATTGCAAATTTATTAACTGATAGAAAAACAACTAGAAATTCTAAAAATTTGAGAAAGAGCCAAAAAATAACATTTTAAAAATTGCCAATATTGTGATGAGGCAATTTTAATTTCCTCCAAAATACTTATATATTACAATATGTTTTAATTGTGGAATATGTCATAAACATATTCAAAGAAATGTCATAAAAAAGAAAGCTGAAATGTGAAGAAAAAAGACAGTGTAAAGATAGAGACCATGTTTTAGCATGACTGACATGAACATTTGTCAATGTCTGTTGTGCTTATGTGTGTAGTGTGTGGCAAAAATAATGAGAAAGAAAGTGGCCAAAATTAAATGTTTGTTTGCATCATGTCCACTGTTGCACTGGTTCATGAAGAAAGTATGTTATTCAGTTCATATTATATTATATTATATTGTGTCCCATAAACACTGGTGTCACATGACTACATATCAAAAGGGAAATAACTCCTCACTTTTGCCACACCATTTTTATTTATTCACATATGTATATAATTGTATAAACTAGAAAAATTGGCCTAAAGAATTTCATAAAAAGAAATCTGAGAAAACTTGAAAAGAGTTATAAGAATGAAAAATGAATTGAAAATATTTAAAGAAGCAGAATATAAAAAAATTAGCTAAAGATATTAAAGAAAGTGAATTACCATACTTATGTAAAAATCAGAAAGGGAAATGTGAAATTTGGGCAAAGTGCATAAAAACTGATTTTTCAATGGTAATGTTTCATTATAAATGTAAAACTACATTGACTTGACCTGACTAGAGATTGTATTCTTTGTGAAAATTTTCAACTAATATGATTTATAGCACAATAAATCAAAAGGTGAAGAAATACTTTGAGCTAGTAACATAGGTCATTAAATTATTGGTCTTTTGAAACTTGTTGATGATAATGCAAAGATAAATCCAGAGAATTATTGTAAGTTTTTGGAAAATACATATTTTTAAAGTTAGATGTTATAACAAAAAAGTTATTCACTAAACATCCAATGCTCAATATTGCCAACATTGTTGAGAAGGTCTTAGAAACATCAAATTAATTGAATGCTCCCAGCATATCAAGATATTATTAATCCATCAGAAAACTTGTGGCCCATCATTAAAAGAGATGTATGTGAAAATGGAAAACAATATTCAATCAAAGATCTCTGGGATGCAATAAAAATTGTTGCAGGTAATGTTAAAGTTTAATAGTAGAAAAGTTAACAAAATCAATGGATAAAAGACTTCTGATGATTACAGAATGTCAAGGAGAATATATTAAAATGTAAAATAATGTGTTTATGTATATGGGATATTGTGTCAATGAAATATATATTTTGATGGTCTATATTTTTTGTATTTATTTATAAATTGTTTTATTGTGTTGTTCTATGACATGTGATTAGTAGTCAACTCCCACCTGTTTCTTACTTTACTATGTGCTTTATATCTCTTCTACTTAACATATGCAAATAGGTACAATCCTATTTACCAATCCACTACACTTACCTGAACTGAAGAGGTTTAATGCCTTTGTGGTTATTCTCAAACTTCTACATAAATAAAAAATGTCTGCTGTATTTAGTTTGTTTGATCATAAAACCTTTTACCCTCACAAGTTATTATCAATATTTTACTAAGAAAATATAGAAAATATATAAATAAGAAAATAGAAAATAAGAAAATATTGTAAATATTCTAAGCTGAAATTGACTTGAAAAATTGCTCATCTGAATATATTTCAAAAATTCTACCAACACTGATTGGTTAAGAGCAAATGGTGTTGTGAAAACATTAACTTGTCTAATGAAATCTGATAAAGTCTATGTTAATTTTTATTCCCCTATTTTTAAAAATTTAAGATATTTTCATGAATGTTTTTTCTGTCTAACCAAAACCCATGAAAATTCTGCAATGACAAAAAAAAAAAAGAAAGATAATAAATATTTTCTTGCTTTATTTTTGTATCTCAGACTAAAAATATTTATATTATTCTGCAAACACTTTACAAGTGTCTGGCCAGAAGAGAAAGACGAAATGACCATGAACAAAAACACAATATGAAAGTTTTAATTTAAAAAAAAAAAAAAAAAAAAAAAAAAAGTATATCTCAGGATAAAATCTCAACTGAAAAACAACAAAAACCCATAAAAAAGGAAGAAAAACAAATAGGAATAGTTTAACTAAAGAGTGAGAAAGACAGCGCATAAGAAAGAGAGAAATAAAGTAAGAAAGAAAATGAGAGAGTAAGATAGAAAAAGAGGACGACAGTAAGAGAGTGAAAAGAGAATAAGAGAAAATGAGAAAGAAGTAAGGAGAAAATGAGAAATGATTAGGACTAAGAGAGAAAGAAATTAAGAGAAAATTAGTTGATAATGATAAGAAGGAGAGAAAAAGAGAGTATAAAAGAAAAACAGGTGGAAAATAAAAGAGAGAGATGGAAATAGTTAAATGGGAGTAGGAAAAGTGTGAAATACGGTGCAGAAGAGATGGGGAGAATATGAAAGAAAGTGAGAAACATAACGAATAGCGATAGAAAGTGGAGAAAGAGAGGGAGTGAGAGAAAGTGAGAGACGGGGAAAGGGAAACAAGGAGAAATGGAAAGAAAGAAAATGAAAGAGCAGGAGAAAGTGAGAAAGAGATGGTAAGAGAGAAAGTAAAAGAGTGAGAGAAAGTGAGAAAAAGATAGTGAAATAAAGAGAGAGGAAAGATTAGTTTGAATGAGCTTCAGTGAAGGAAAGAAAATGAAAAAATATTGGCCAATATTATGACCAGCAGAGTAACACGTTACAATAAGTGAATTACCTTAATTACTGAATCGATAATTGTTTTCCACTTGCAAATCTCACGGCTAGATTTGAGAAGTAGGCTTGCTTCATTCTATATTTAAACTACCTCACCAAATACGGATCTCTTTCATAATAAATAAACATTGGTGTGTGCAGAAATCAGAATAGTAGACTGGACTAGTCATTACCTTCACTAGCATTTAAAACAAAATATCTCTTTCCATATTTATTGAATGTTTCAAATTAACAGGGGTGCTGAAAAAATGTTGACTTAACCTGTTCCCCAATATTTGACCAAATGACCAGGGGTTATTTTGGAATCTGCTCTTGATTGGACTGAGAATTTTCATTCTTTGAGAATAAAAGGAAAAATTTTCCTTGCCACTCCAAATCTTTTATGTGATGGGGAATTATATTAAGTGTATATCTGAAGAATATTTGATAAGCCAATTTACTGATAAAACATTTCATGGTTTTAATTGAAATATTGAACATTCAAATGTTAAACACCATGAAAATGAAACTCTACAGATTGCTTCTGTTGAGACAGTCTTAATTTATTTGCCAACAACACAATAATTACAAGTCATGATCATAAGTCCTGTACCTCATTAGTGTAATAGGAGCCCCACGTGTACTGCAGCCCAAGGGGAAGTGGTATGACCTGGTCAAAGATAACCTGATGGAACCCAAACCTCTCCAGGCTGGTTTGAATTCAGAGTTTTCCTTCTTCTAGATCAGTTGTCACCCAAGGCTATAAAACCCAGTCTGCCCTGCTATTTACCCATAGGTGGGGGAGAAGAGATGGATTCATACCTTTTCCAAGGGTATTAGCACATTAGTGAATGTAATGAACTTGAATGGAATTCAAACTTGACTCTCTGATTCCTCAATCCGAGCTGCAATCCATTAGTCCAGTGTGACTCTGTCTAGTATCAAGTATCACTTCTTAAATTGAAGCATATATTTACTAAATATAGCATAGGCTTACATAAAGCTACAATCAAGTAGCACTCATGAGGTCTAAACCCAATTCACAAACATGGCTTTGTGTGACTACCTTGCAAATAAAAATTATTCTCATGGAAGTTTCTAAATATTTATTAAACATTGCATTGTCTGGCAAAAAGCCGCAAAACTGAAGATGCATTGAGTTACATGCTTTTAGATATTTACAAAGTGAAACTTAGTTTAGCATGATCTTAAAGCCTTTTGTGTGACTCCAAATCAATATTCTAACAATGATCTGAGGGAATTGTTTTGCAAACTTTTGCTCTTTAACAGGGTTTTGAGATATTTAATTTTGTTTTATAGATATTCTGATGATATGGAACCAATTTCACAAATATTTGCAAAAGTGAAACAATCTAAAAAAAGAACTTGAAAATGCTTTCAATAAATGAGGATTGACAGTAAACTTACTCAAATGCAAAGTAATGACAAATGAAAATAATAACATCACATCATGATAGATTGTGAAGCTGTTGAAAATATTGAAAATTTTGTCTTTCTACAATCAGTTTTTCCAGCTACATTTGATGATATAAATCAAAAAAATGGACTTGCTTTAACTGCTTTTGGAAGACTGAACAATACAAAAGTTACTCCATATCTCATCAAGATCAAGCATTCCAACGCTCTAAAGGAGGCTAAGCTGATTTGGTTATGTAATCAAAAGAAGAGAACAAAGCTTTGTGTGTATATCCTACACAGACAATTTCACTGGCAGAGGAGCATGTGACAATCCCCTGAAGAGATGGCAAGACTAAATCAGAGAGAATACCAGAATGCTACTTTTGACAATTGAAAAAATTGCTTTGGACAGGAAGAAATGGAAAAGTTACATGGAGAAAATGTGTGCCAGGATCTCTTTAGGATTAATCAATTAATGTAATGTATGTTTTATAGAAGATCACAAAACTGAGAACAGAAATCTGGATCAATTTCAAATGAGATCAGTTTGCTAACCAATTTGTATATTCATACATACCAAATGAAAGGCATCAAATGATGACTCTCGAGACAGTTAGGTTTACTCCTTTTGCTCTATGGTGACTTAACAATGACACAGTACCACCAGATCTTGTAAGGTTAAAATCTTTCAATTATGTAACTTATGATATTCTTACCACACTTGATCAGATGCACTCTTTGCTTGATTTTGGTGTTTTGTAATATATTTTTTATTCTATCTGCTTTTCTAGAAAATAAGGATATTTTGGGGTTTATGTAGGTACACCATTCAAATTTCGTGGAAATATGAGGATCTATCCAGAAAATATTCACTCATTTTGAATATCCCAAGATTCAGTTCTGCAGGCTCAGTTCTTGATGTAATTTGTCAATAGTATACATAGGCATTCTCCCATAACGTTGCTCAGTCACAAATGAGATATCATTTAGTATTTCTGCATATTTTCTGACTTTGGCATTCATTGCTATCTATAAAAAGCAGCATGTGTGCGTGTGTGTGTAAAAAATGCACAGCCACAATTTTCGATGGATTTACACCAAAATTTACATGCACATGCTCCAAGTTAGCAGGAAGGTCAAGACTGACGTTGCATTTCCCAACTCCCATCGATAGTGGAAATAATCAATTTTTTCATGCTTCTACAGCAGTTTTCATGTAGTTTGCGGCCATTTTCTACTGGCCAGAGTGAGAGCTTATAGCTGGCTGCCATGAATAGGCAGGAAGATTCTATTGGCCAGTGTGGGAGCCAACAGCTGACTGACACGAATGTTAACTAGCATGCTAGCATGCAAAAAAAATCAATAGCTGCATTCGTTACAAGTGGGAAAAAATTAAATCTGCATGGCACTTTACTCCAATTGGCTCATTCGCTTGCTTAAACTCAACGATGATTCTGATTCTGCAGAACTGGGTTGGATGTGAAAAAGTATTTGTTGTTAACATTCTTTTTTCATTTGTTTTTTTCAGTTACGAGTTCTTTTTTAAAGCTGATCGTTTTGTGTTCATTTTGTTTAGTTCTTTTTTCATAAGAGATTTAATGTTTAGTATAGAGCTTAGAAAAAATTTGCAGTGTGAGATAGGCAAGAAGCAAGGCATGTAGCAACATCAGCATGGCAAAGGGCACTCTTTTAAAGGCAAGGAAGGGCAAAAATTTTTTAAGTCTAGTGATAGCAATTGCTGTATGAGTCGTACGATTTTTGAATCAAGCACAGGCAATGCCGGGCCATGCTGATAGTGGAAAATAAAACACCATTATTAAGGTAGGCTACTCCTATGATAATATTAAACAGGCAAATCATTTGTGTTCATCATCTGTTTCCTTCATACCTGTATTTCATGTCTTTTTACTTTCCATATTTCTGTAATGAACTCAATGGCAAATCCATAGATGATTACTCTGCTTAGTCTGTCATAGACTCACAAGAGTGGTGCACTCATTGAGGAATAAACTTATTTTACTAGCAACAGCTTGTAAGATCAGTTTGTAATCCAAAATGAGAAAAGAGAAATTTTGAATTAATTTTATAAAAGATGCAATTATCATGTCCTCAGATTTTCCTTTTTGATAAAAGAATTTCTTGTTCAGTGTTTGTACTAAATTACATCATGAAAGGCTGTTAGTGTTGCTAATTTTTCTGTCTGTTGCTATTTTCAGAAGTGTATTGCATTAAAAGGGGATTGATTTGGAACATTTATAAAGAGTATTGTTGTAAATTATAAAATCTTGTTTGGCTTTTATCCTGAAAGTAAACTTCCTGTATGAACAAGTATATAACATCATTAATATATATAACAGAAATCACATCACTTGAGGACTATCAACAGCTGCAACAAGTAAAATTGACAGCACTTGTAAGTCGAAGAGAAAATAATGACATAATCAAGATGCTAACATTCCACAACACATCAAATAGAAATTTTTGGAAGGAACTGAGAAATCTATTTTCCTAAAAAAGTGTCTCAAGTGAAAGATTTTATACATTTCAGCAGAAAGCAGTACTGGCTGCTCGGTCAGTGAAAGCCAAATTATATATATATATATATATATATATATATATATATATATATATATATATATATATCAAGTATCTGGTGCAGTTCAATTTACATTACATGAATCATTCATACAAAAAGCAGATATAGAAGTTAATGATTTAAATGGCGAGAATACATCTTCGCAAACAAATTTAATAAAGCACATTAAACCCAAACCTGTATATGAATGTTATGATCCCTGTTTATAAATTCCAGTTGTATAAGGTCTTTTTTAGTTTTTTGTACCATATTAGTACAAAAATGCACAATCTTAAAATTTAAAAATTCAACGTCAGCGTTGCGACTGTACGCTCAAAAAAAAAATTTCTTACAATTAACAATAACACATTTCTAAAAACATTTTTTCGGATTACATCAATATTTTTGTTGTCCTGTTATTACCGAGAAGTAAAAAACAAAAACAAATCTATTTCCATACCTGAAGCTGTCTGTATGAACAGACAAAAGCTTGTAAAAAACGAAAAAAAACCTTATGCAACTGGAATTTATAAACATAACATTCATATACAGGTTCGGGGTTAGTGTACTTCATTAAATTTGTTTGCAAAGATGTATTTTCACCATTTAAATCATTAACTTCTATATCTGTTTTTTGTTTGATTAATTCATGTAATATATATATATATATATATATATATATATATATATATATATAGTATAATGGTTAGCAGTTTGGAATTCTGGTCAATTACATTACATTCTGTTTCAGACAAATACCCTTTGGAAAAGGATGTATCTATCTCTTCTCCCCCACCCAACTATGGGCAAAATATAGACATGAAAGAAAGTATGGAGATCCCAATTAACTGTAGGCTTGGGTTGGGGACATGAGGATCTCAAATGAGGTTGAATAATCAAACACTATAATTTTGTGCAATCCCATTCTGTTCAAGCTGAGAACATTTCTTCATATACATATATATATATATATATATATATATATATATATATATATATATATATATATATAGAGAGAGAGAGAGAGAGAGAGAGAGAGAGAGAGAGAGCAGCAATTTTCTTATTCCACTGTATAAAAGAACCTTTCCTTGAGATCTGTCAGATATGCAGTGTAATGGCCTTTAAACTAATATGCTGGCCTCTATTATATATCAGCAAAGCTTCAGTTAGAATTTTCCTTCTTGAAAGGTTACCTTAGCCAGGCTAAAGACCCTAGCCTACCTTGCTACTTACCTGTAGCTCAGAGCAGAAAAGAAGGCTTTTCTGTCTTTCCCAGGGGATTATATACAGTATTCATTCTTATCCACAGGAGTTATGTAACAAGACTGAATGAAGCCAAAGACTATACCCAAAGACTATACTAAACCTACATATACATATATATATATATATATATATACACATATATATATATATATATATATATATATATATGTGTGTGTGTGTGTGTGTGTGTGTTTATGAATGTATATATTCTTTCCTTTTCATACAAACATGATAAAATTTAATTTATAAATTGCGTACAATAAGAGACAAATAACAATGAGTGCACATGATACAACTATTATAAAAGTCTAGTGTAAGAAACTGTATGTGAGAAAAGATTCATTTTTACTGTAAATCTTATCAATCTCAGCAGAGGATTTTTTTCCTTTCTCAAGAACTTTCACCTTTTCACTTAAACAAAGCACATTATGGCTTCTCTTGGGACTTTGAATTGGCAGCATCATTACTCTTGTGCTTTGGGACTGTTATTGTATATAAATTATGAATTGTTTATTTCTCAAGATGATAACAAGTAAATGATAAATGTAAAGCAAGGCTACAGTTAAGATGGCTTTATTGTATATGGAGGACTTTATTGAAAATTAGATATACACTGATATGCACAGTCACATTTATCTTTATACTATGCATATTTTTGCATTTCACATGCACACACACACACATATATATACATGCATATATACATCTATCTATCTATCTATCTATCTATCTATCTATCTATCTATCTATCTATATATATATATATATATATATATATACTGTGTGTATATGTAGGAGATGACAATAATGGAGGTTTGAAAAATTCTTGAACTGACCAATTTTCAAAAGTATGACATAAAATACATACATATATATACATATATATATATATATATATATATATATATATATATATATATATATATATATATATATAGCTGGGTGCCCCCTACTTTCAGCCTTGTGCCACATCTAAGCTATGCTTGGAAAATTAATAGGGCACCTTGAGTTGACGTAATGGTTAGAAGGCTTGTCTTGCTAGAACAATTATGACTGAGTATTGAGTTCAATACTCACCAGGTGCCCCATACTTTCGACAATGTGTCACATCAAAGTTACGCTTGGAAAATCGTTATATATATATATATATATATATATATATATATATATATATATATATATATATATATTAAATATAACAGAAAGTGAATGTCTATTATGTCTGATCATGAGCTGTTCTCATGTTTGAATTTTAGCTTTAAATTTCTGGTGAAAATGAAGAAAAAAATAGTCCAACATTTGGTTATTTTTTATTAAGTTGCTCCTAAGCTTTGGCTCACATGAGCCTCCTCAGAGTGGTTATACAGACATGAAACAAAAAGATGATATTTTGTTATGTTGACATAAAAGATTGCTATGTGATGTTAACAGTCGCAGAATAGCAGACGCAGATCATAAATTCAAGATACTGTTTTATGACGTCATATCACACAATAGAGCAAAGTATTACAACAGAACCAATGTCTAGATGCAATGTAGTGTGTTGTGATTAGTTTGAGATGTAATAAAATTAGACATAATAGACGTTCATTGTCTGTTATATTTAATATGTTTATATAATGATCTGATACCCCAATACACTAATATATATATATATATATATATATATATATATATATATATATATATATATATATATATATATATGTTTGTTACAAATAAATTAAAATTACAAACAGTTATTTCTGATAAAAGATTGAGGGCAATCTGAAATATCAAATATATATATATAAATAAATTAATACTTTCACAAAATAAAACATTATTATTTTTTTAATTTGCAACTTTTTCTATATATATACATATTAAGAAAGTATACGTGGCTTCTCATTATGCAATATATATATATATATATATATATATATATATATATATATGTTTGTTACAAATAAATTAAAATTACAAACAGTTATTTGAGGGCAATCTGAAATATCAAATATATATATAGATAAATTAATACTTTCACAAAATAAAACATTATTATTTTTTTAACTTGCAACTTTTTCTATATATATACATATTAAGAAAGTATACGTGGCTTCTCATTATGCTATATATATATATATATATATATATATATATATGTTAGGACCTTGAATAAGTTCATGACATTGCCAGATGTATGCATGTAGTTTCAGATGGTAATGCATCTATTAGGAAGTGCTATAAGCAAGTTTGAAATTCAGTGTATGTCCTTTCGATGAAAGTCTAAGCAACCTGTTGGACTTTGTGCCAAAGAAAGTGTATTTGTGGGGAATTTTACTGCCCTACCTTTTTTCAAAAGAAATCTGCAGCTGAATCACATGAAATTCTTGCTGAGACTTACAGTGACCATGCTCTGTTGGAAGCAACATGCAGAGATTGGTTTAGACACTTTAAAATTAATGATTTTGATGTTGAGGTGCACCAGAAAAAGTTTGAAGACAAAGAATTGTAGGAATTACTTCATTAAGATTCATGTCAGCCATAAGCTGAACATGCAGAATCATTAGGAGTTGATCACACAACAGTATTGAAATGTTTGAAGGCATTAGGAATGATTCAAAAGCAAGGGCATTGGCTGTCATATGAGTTGAAGCCAAGAAAC
Organism: Acanthosepion lycidas; assembly: GCA_963932145.1. Lineage (NCBI taxonomy): Eukaryota > Metazoa > Mollusca > Cephalopoda > Sepiida > Sepiidae > Acanthosepion > Acanthosepion lycidas. The sequence goes on from OZ010589.1 coordinate 36,092,789, forward strand.
TCTGAATGGCATCTTTTCACATGTGAACAGCTGCTTCAATGGCAGAAAAAGAAAAATTTTTTTTTGCATTGTATCATGACTGGTGATGAAAAGTGTATACACTATGATAACCCTAAACATAGAAGATTGTGGGGTGAGCCTGGCCATGCAACAATTTTGGCAGCAAAGCCGAATATCCATGGTCTGAATTTTCTGCTCTGCATTTGCTGGGATCAGCTGGGTGTAGTTTATTATGAGCTACTCAAACCAACTGAAACCATCATGGGAGATCACTATTGGCTACAACTGGTGTGTTTGAGTCAATCATTGAAGAAAAAATGGCCACTATATGAGCAGTCACAACAAAGTGATTTTGCAACATGACAACGCTAGGCCACATGTTGCAAAATGGGTGAAAATCTACTTAAATGGGGAGTCCTAGCCCACCTGCCATATTCACTAAACATTTCCCTGTCCGATTATCACTTGTTCTGATTGATGGCACATGTCCCAGCTGAACAGCACTTTTATTCTTATGAAGATGCCAAAAAACGGGTAGACTCATGGTTAGCTTCAAAAGATGTGTCATTTTTCCAACATGGATGTCAGAAAGATGGGAAAAAGTAGTGGCTAGTGATGGACAATACTTTCAGTGACATTTTTCAATAAAACATTACCTTTCATGAAAAATCAGTGAGAACTTATATATATATATATATATATATATATATATATATATATATATATATATATATATATATAATATTTGTTATAATTTTTACATATAGACAAAAACAATTTGCTCACCACAAAGATGCATTCTTATTTCGATGTGGCTGCATCTCTACTGGTGAGAACCAAAAACGGTTATGAACAATTCTATTTACAAGCAAGCCACTTATGAAAAAAAAAAAAAAAAAAAAAAAAAACATAGGTAGAAACACCTTTAAGAGGAAATGGAAAGGGTTAAAGTAAAGGGGGGGGGGAAGAGAAAAAAGAAAAGAAGGCAATAGAGTAAGACAAAATTATTTGTTGATAGCAATTTGGGTGGTGAAGGAATGTTGAGGCATTAATACATGGGCCTGACCCTAAAAGTTTAAAACAAAGTGGAAGTATATCCAGCTACAGCTTTTGATGTGATACAACAGTTAGAACACTAAGCAAAGTATACCAAAACTCCCAAGAAAAAGAAGAGAGAAAAGGAAAGGTGTAAATAGAAAAGAGGAAAAACAATGAAGGAGAAAGGAGGAATAAGTATAGGGGAAGGCCATGGTGGGTAATTGAAGACACTTTTTTTAATGATGAAGTATCGCGGATCTTAAATCAAAACCAGAGCTGAATTACGCAGATTTATGCTGGAGTTTCTGTTATGTGTTCTGGAATAAATGTAGTATGTAAATTAATAAATAGTCATTTAAGTGGAAAATGTTTTGGTATGTTAGATACATAAGTTATTTGGGATTTTTACAATAAATTTTACTTCAGAGTCTAAGTTATAAGTAAAACGACATATAAAGTATGGAATGTTGATATAAATTTTTATAATCAAATTTTGACCTATTGTCGACTTGTATAACTTATAGAATAAGTATGGATATAAATCAATTTA
>OZ010589.1:36099376-36159376 GCA_963932145.1 Acanthosepion lycidas
AACAAACAGTAATTTTAATTTATTTGTAACAAACAGTTACTTCTGATGAAAGATTGAGGGCAATCTGAAATATCAAATATATATATATAAATAAATTAATACTTTCACAAAATAAAACATTATTATTTTTTTTAATTTGCAACTTTTTCTATATATACATATTAAGAAAGTATACGTGGCTTCTCATTATGCTATATATATATATATATATATATATGTAAGCAAATATATGGACATAGATCCGACAGTATGAAGAAAAATATACGGAAAAAACAAACAAAAATCCTTATATGCAATTATGCTGTTTTAATGTTAATATAATCGTCTTTGTCATGTTAAATTGATAATGTTAATTATATTTTATGAATATGTCCTGAAGATGGTTTATTAGAATGAAACGTCCGGCACTGACATTATATTAACATTAAAACAGCATAATTGCATATAAGGATTTTTGTTTGTTTTTTCCGTATATTTTTCTTCATATATATATATATATATATATATATATATATATATATACATGTATATTTGTGTATATATATATATATATATATATATATATATATATATATATATATATATACACACTCTAGAGAAGATGCTTCTTGTGTTGGTTTTTAAGTACAGTTTGATGATATTGATACTAAAATACTGATGTTGCATCGAAAATAACCAAAATAGTTATTGTCCAAGTATTCTGAATTCATTGAATTGGATTTAGTTTATTGAATTAGTTAAGTCAGAAATTTTCGTTATTAATTTAAGTGGTTCAAATATTAAATGATAGCCCAAACTGATCTATGACTGTTTCCTATGTATGAATTATTGATTCTGCTCAATCAATACCTCCATTCATTTGACAAACTCTTCTATTGTGTCTGTGAATTCAGTACCTACTGATCTAAGCATGGAACAAGTCCCTGTCCTCTCTTTCTCTCTCATTTTACACCTTAACTTATCTGTCTAAACTTATTACAATGTGTAAATTATTGCGATTGTGTCAACAGCTGTAGCTTAACACATCAATATATCTCCACACCTGTTCATTCATTCATTCATTCATTCATTCATTCATTCATTGGCTACACATTCATTCATTTTCTTATATTCTTCATCTCCCACTGCTTTCTCATTCCCATTTTCACTCATCAGTTTGTCAATGCTTTTTATTCAGCAGAGAATTATTTATCCTTTCTTAATATTGATATTGACTATTTTTTTTTTTCCTAATTCACAACCTTTTGCCAAAATATAAAGAACCAAAAGTATTCTGTCTAACCACAACTTGACTTGATTGATTCATTCACAGCTTTATTACACACACTTGTCTTTTTGTCCTATTTCCATCTTTATCTACTTTTTTATCATAACATTTTTAATTCTGGTCTAGAAATAAATTTTTGGAAATTCACAAAAAAATAGAAGCTGTACAGAAACATTGGACTTCAATTTCATATGTATCCTTTAAAAAATGTATTTTAATAGCAAAATCACTCTTTGCAACAACCTTACTAGAATTTTTCCCTTACAAGAGATAAATTTCAGAATAAATTGCACATACCAAACCCCATGTAAATGTTGGAAAGAATATAAAAGAGAAACTGACCCTCCTCTTCAAGTCAAGCTCAAGGAACATAAGAAAATCTGGTATTGCATCTCATATCTTGGGGGAGAATGCTTCAGATAGTCTTGGATCTGGTAGACAAGCTCATTAATTATATCCCCAAGGTAAGTGGCTCAGATAATAATAATTTGGGCAAGAATAAAAGTTAAAAAAAAGAAAAAAAAAAAAAGTAAAAATAATTTTTTTTACAATCTGACCTAATTTCCTTCTTGACATTTTTTGAATTGCTTCAACTGAATTTAGCCTAAAGGAGAAGACACCTGTCATTTTCATTCCAACAGTCAAAGAAACAGGATAATGGTACGGGCTAGGAAAACAGAAGATTTTTAAGCTTGTACCAAAATTTTTCTTTTCAAAACTCTTTGAATAATTACAGAAATTTTGTGTTCACCAAAATTTATCTTCCAAAAACTTAGATGAAAAATGATATGAGCAGATTGTTTTGCAAGAAATGTATAAAATTATAAACAACTGAGCTGTTTAAAACCAGTCATAAAATCTTATAAAATAAAAAATTCAACCATTCAGTATTGTATATTGTACAAACACTTTGATCAGGATTATTTTCTCTTTCTTCAAAATGGAGCAAAATAAATGAATTGAATAATAAATGAAAATCTACAGTATTTACAATATGCAAACTGAAGTAATGTACAGAATATAGAGATGTTTTTCTAATGTGTCTATTACATTTATTGTTCAGTACACTACTGTACTGTAAAACATTTAAAAATGAATTAAAAATATTACAGATGGTGCAAAATTGGCATTATAGATATCTGAAGCTGGTTGAGAGGAAACAAGTAAACACAGTCTGAATGAAATAGAGATCAGGTACAACTTTTCACTTAGCAACCAGGTTGTTGGAACGGAAACTTGTTGTTAAGTAAGGAGTAACTGTATTATGCATTTGGAAATTATATTTCTTTCATCATAATTTCTCTTGTTTTTATTACAACTCCCAGATTATATTTTCAAACTATTTATCTCATATTCTATACATTAATCAAATACTTAAGGTAGTCAATTCACTTCTTAAAAATTTATTCCTTGAAAAAAATAAATTCAATGAAGTTTTTTTGTTATTTTTTTGCTGTCGAAGAAAAGTTGCCTTGAATGATAATTCTTGCAAAAATATGTTAGCCTTGGTGTTAAGTTTGGGTGAATTGGTGCAATGGAATCTCTTTTCAAATGCTTCATTATTAGTAAATGTCATAGTGGCAACATGAGGACAAACATTATCATTAGACAAGATATTAACATTGTTCCCAGAAACATGATTTATTATTTTTTGTATTTTTACCTTCATCATGTCCAACCTTGAACTTGTATAAAATGTAAAAAATTTGAATTGAAAGGGTTTCTATATTTGCATTTAAAATTCAGAATGAATGGAACAAAATGAAATTCTTACTGAATAACCAACAAATATTCTATTTAAAAATGAAATATCAATAAAAATGTTATTCATTTTGATAAAAAAAAATTAAATATATTTATATCCCTGCATATTAAATATCTTTCACATTAGAAATTGTCAAAATATTAGAAATAAAATATCTTGTTTTGTTATTGAGTTTCTTGAAATACAGAAAAAAAAAATGATAAAAATAAACTAAGTTACCAATTACCAAATACTGATTAAATGCACAATTCCATTGGCTTGCCTGATCCTCACTATTATGATAACCAATATGCCCATTTCGATTCACTTTTCACAAATATTTCATTGCGTTCATTCTAGACAATATCAGAATTTTAGTTTGCTGCTTGCAGTTTTCTTAATTTTAAATACATTTGTCAACCATAAAAATTAAAGCTGATTTTACTTTTGGAATTAAACATTGTGTGAAAGTGAATTCTTCCTATTTTTACCTTCTCAACAGATTTCAATGGCATTGATTTAGCTAATAGGTAATTAAAGAGAGCTATATCTCATGGGCAATTTTGAGTCAGTGTACATAGAATATCTACAGCTACTAAGTTGGATCATCATAACAAAAAGGCATTGCCTGAGAGAGCTCTGTTGAACATAGAGGAACCTGAAAACGTAAAGATTTGGATAAAATGCTTTGAAGCACATGGCAGAATAAAGAAGTTATGAGATGACCAAATATCTGAAGGACAGAAATAGATCTATTTTTGACCCCTGCAGGATGTGAAGCCATTAGGCAGATTTTTTTAATGACTTACCCAGCTGAAATTGAAAACTTGACATTTAAGAAAGTCAAAAAAATAATATTGAGAAATTTTCAACCAAAGAAAAGATTGGTTATAACTGAACAAACTAAATTCTTAGCATTGGAACAAAAATTTGGGGAGCCTAGAAGGAAATATCTAAGATTAATAGATACCAGTGGATATTGTGAATTTCATGAACTAGAACAACAAGGAATAAGCGCAGAGGAAGAATTATTAGGTTGGTGCAAAAATAATGACGTAATAATGTCGTTTTTTGACGTTACGTCAAAAAACGACATTATTACGTCATTATTTTTGCACCAACCTAATAGTTCAATTCCAATTGGTAGAAGGACTATATAAAACCTCTCACCTCTCATAAAGTAACAATTTTAGAGTGGTTATAGGCAAATCAAATGACTTTAGATGCATGTATTGACTTCATACAAGAGGAGTTAATTGAAAAAATTAATACAAATGCAAAAAAACCTGAGCTTATGTACATATGTGTGATAAAAAGAACAATGATAAAATCCAGATATTGCAACTATAAACATGAATCAAAGAGAGAGAGAGAGATAGAGAGAGAGAGAGAGAGAGAGAGATGTCCAGGATGGGAACAGACATGTAATAAGTGCAAAAAGAAAAATCACTTTCAAGTTGTATGTAGATGGTGAGATACCAACATAAAATTAGTTGAAATAATACACACTGATGTAAAAAGAGAAATAAACCTTTTTTCAGTAGAAAGGAGAAACAAAAAGAACACCTTCATAAATATTAAACAGTGTAGACTTAAAAATGCAAGTCCACACTGGAAGTGAAGTGACCTTTATTCTGAAGAATTTCTGGGAACAATTATTGAAACCAAAATTAAAGAAAAGTTTAGTAAGATTAAGACAGTTTGATGGAGCATGTATAAAAATATTGGGGTTCTTTCAAGGCACTTTTGGAACAAAAAATACATTTAAATTCATCACTATTATAGTCATAGAATATATAAAAAGTCAGTTTAGTAGGAACTGATTTGATGAATATTAATTGCACATTTTTACTTAATGCTATAAATTCAGGAAGTCGTGAAATTGTAACATTAAAACACTATAAAGCAAGCCTTAAGTTCAAAAGAAATATCAATCCATCATATTCTGAAAGCCATAGGCTTCCCATTCATATAAAGCCAATGGTAGTTGATAAGCTGCAAAAAATGGTGGAAGAAGGCATTCCTCAGGATGTAGATCCTGGAGGCAGTAAGTGGGTATCTCCTATTGTGGTTTTAAGAAAACCTAATGGTGATTTTAGAATTTGTCGAGGTTACAAAGTAGGCATAAATCATAAGATTTGTTTGGAATCTTGACCTATATCAAACATAGAAAACATACTACATTCTCTGGCAGGAATGAAATATCTTACAAAAATTGATTTAAAAAATTGGTACTGCCAAATTCAAATAGATAACAAATTTAAAGAAATCACAGCAGTAAACTCCCCCATAGGCTTACTTAGATGGTCCAACTGACATGTGGAATTAAGACAGCCAGCTATAGAAAATTTGTTAGTAGAGAGAGTAGAAAATATGATAATTTATCAGGACGATATATATTTAGACACAGCCACTGAAGAGAAACTGAAACAAAAAACTAAATTTGTAACGAATAAATTGAGGAATGCTGGAATGATGATAAATGAAGATAAGTGGATATTTAATTGCAAAGAATTAACATTCTTGGTTTACCAAACTTTAGAAAACTGTACTTTGCTGGACTTGATGTTAATACAAGATTAACCAATTTTTATAGCAAATTCTTGTCTAATTATTCTGAAAGAACTGAAGCATTTTCTGAGTCACAAAAGAAGAATAAGGGTTTTTTAAATTAAACAGCTTTCATTAAATTAAAAGAAGCTCTATCTAAAAAACATGTGGTCAAGATTTTTTACCCTAAAAAGGATGTTACATTAACCACAAATGCAAATCGTCAGTCTGTATCAGTAATTTTGTCTCAAGAAGGACATCTGGTGATGAATCTTTCGGGGACATTGAGACCAGCTGAATTGAACTACTCGAATATTGAAAAAGAAGCACTTGCAATTGTATGGAGTATGACCAGAGCAAACAATTTTTATTAGGAAAAAAATGTTTGTTGAGATCCGATCATAAGCTCTTAGAATTTATATTCCATCCTAGTAAGGAATTACTGAAAGTTACATCATGAAGAATATTAAGGTGGGCTATGAATTTAATGGCTTTTGTGTATGATATAGAATACATCAAGAGAAACATGATACCACACATAGATGCATTGTCCTGACTATAATTTGAAAAGGAACAAAACAAAAACAACATAAAAAACATTGAGGATGAATTTTTGCATTGGATAGAAATGGATGTGTTGCCCATGAATAGACTAGTTATGGAGATGTTACAAGATGCAGTCTTAAGTTGAATTTTATCTAAAATAAGGAACAATGAATGGTGTAATTGTTTAAAAGCAGAAAGACCATACAAAGAAAGCAGACAAAAACTATTGAAGAAAATAGTAATTTGTAAAGAGGATTTAGTCGTACCACTGAAAAAATGTAGAAAAGAAGTAATTAAAAGTGTACATGATGATGCGCTTTGTGGGATAACCGCTACACAAAAACACTTAAAACTGGAAGTGTGGTAGCCAGGATACACTCAAGATGTAGAGAATTACATACGCAAGTGTCATAAATGCTCCGAAATAAAGAATTTTCTCCAAAATAAATTACACTCTTGGCCTAAGGAAACAGAACCATGGTCTAGAGTTCATATGGATTACACACAAATTAACGGATAGGCTTATGTCTAATACTGGTTGATGCTTTTCCCGCAGGGCTTGAAGTTTTCTGAGTTCAGAATAGTAATTATATTACTGTAAAACAAATGTTACGCATAATATTTGCTAGAAATGGAGTACCAAAAACATTAGTAACTGATAATTCTCCTTAATTCTGTGATGAAAGTCTATGCTTGTGGCTAAAGAAGATTGACTGTGTCCCATATAAAACACCTCCTTACTACCCTCCATCAAATGGGATTGCTGAACGAATGGTCTAAACAATAAAGATGGAATTGAAAGCATTTTCTTCTTAGCAAGAAAAGATGGAAACTTTCCTATCAAGATTATTGTTGAGTTACAAAATGATACCACATGCTGACAGATTAGAGAGCTCATCTGCATTAATGGGCAGACAGATTAGAGCTCCATTAACCATGTCTTACTCTATTAATGAAAACATATGGTACAAAAAAAAATAAAGAAAACAAACCAGAAAATACAGATTTCATAATGCAAAAAGGATACAACATGGCATTTATATGCAAGAATGGTAAAAATATTGTTGTCCATACAGATAAGTTAAGAGCTAGCCAAAATTACAGAGAAGTACAAACCGAAGCCAGTTCAAATGACTATGTAGATAAACAAGAGAGCAGGGCAGAGGAATCAATGGATGAGCAAAGTTCTTCAGAAGACTCGGAGTACAAAACATGGAACACTGAGAATAAAAGAACTCGATCACGGTCCCCCAGAATCCGTAGATACATGCAGAGGGTGAAACCCAAAAGATTCAGGGAGATGTAATGGGATTAGATGTAATGGGTTTAGCTAATAGGTAATTAGCATAAAGAGAGGTATAACTATAGCTCAAAGACAACTTTGAGTCAGTGTACATAGAATATCTACAGTTACTAAGTTGAATCATCATAACACAAATATAGTAAAAGCAATTTTATTTTCAGAACTGGAACTTTTCTTAAGCAAATACTTTCCTGATAATGAAATAGTTGGTATTATAAATGTTGGTAGATACTGTAGTGCTTCAAAATATTTTCATTGTTTTTTACAGACTATTACTCCAAAGTTTATTTCATGTAGACATTTGAAGGCCATCTATGATTTCACTATATTATTAATATTATATATAACATAACAAGATTGTGTCTCATAAAAATTCAAATAAAAAAAAAAAACAGTTAAACTGTATTTCAAGAGAACAATGTTTTTAAGGCTAGCAGTCTTTGTAATTTTGTAATTAAAGTGCTCAATATGAAGTGACAGAGCATCAATAAAAACAAATATCTATCTATAGATATGATATATTCTAGACAAGGGTGTTGCATCCATATTTTCTACATTAAGTTGTGGGTTAAATAGTGGATTAGATAGTACAATCTAGCCTTGGGTAATAGCCAGTCTAGAAGAAGGGACACATTAGATTCAAACAAGTTGGGCATATATATATATATATATATATATATATATATATATATATATATATATATATATATATAGTCCCCTAGAAAAGTATTGGAATGACAAGGCCAATTTCTTTGTTTTTGTTGTTCATTTAAGCTTTAAGATCAAAAGATGAATATGTGACAAGAGTTCAGAATTTCAGATTTTATTTTCTGGTATTTACATTAAAATATGTTAAACAACTTAGGACATAACACCATTTGTTTGAACCCACTGATTCTTCATGTGAGCAAATTATTGGAACATGGGACTGACAGGTGTTTCTTGTGGCGCAGGTATTGCCTTTTAGATTGTTTAAACATTAAATAACTCTCAATGAATACTCTTGGTTTTAGACTTGGGTTTTACCTGTAAAGACTGCATTTCTTGAAAAATAGGGTAAACCAACATGAAGATGATTGAGCTGTCTATAGGAGAAAAGGAAGCTATTTTGTAACTGAGAAAAGAAGGAAAATCAATCAGAGCCACTGAAAAGGTCCTGAAAAAGAAGAAACTACCGGTGTACTGATATAGAACAGGAAAACAACAGTAGTTGATGACCGACACATTGTGAAAGCTTGAGGAACAAGAATGCAAAACAATTGTCAGTGACGTCATCAACAACCTCCACAGTGCATTGGTGAAGGTTTCATATTCCACCATTTGAAGGAGACTTCAAGAGCAGAAATATAAGGATTATACCACCAGATACAAACCAGAAGAGAGGTTTTGTTTATGCTTTGCCAAGGGCATCAGTACAAAAGTGAATGCAACAGACTAGGCTGGAATTTGTAATCACTTTTTTCCTTGAAGGAATCCACCATCAAAATTTGGCATAAATAGTGAGATATATTTGGGAGGCTGACTTCAATGATGTGCAAATATCTACAGGAATGAAAATGTTCTAAATAGTTATCTAGCATGTTCAAAATATTAATCCCTTTAGCTTTTGCTGCTTGACTTAAAGAAACAAATGTAAAGCTAAGAAATATAAAAGGTTACCTGAGTCTCAAATGATTTGGAACCATTTTAAGATAGAAATAGAGGAAGCAACATGTTCACCTGGTTTTCTTTGTAAACATCTCACAGAAAATGTCAAATGACTTACCTGAAAATAGAAATAAAATAGTTAAATGGCTGTCAATTCAAATAAGGAAGAATTGTGCAGATAACCAATATATACAACTTGGAAAAGAACCAATGAGTAATATAATATTACTGTGAATATGTGAGGCTGTGAACTTATTGGTGTAGCCCTGTATATAAATAGATATGCAGATATGTTGACTATTGACAGTAGAATAGAGGCTATGAACAAGTAGTTTTCTCAAGATGGTAAATTTATAGAAATGATGAAATTTACATTTAAATAAATAAAGATATCAATTGGTGTTGATAAATGATATGAAACCTGTCCAGTAAGTATCCAGCCACCTCAAGAACCATTTGTGCAACCTTGGTGTAACTTTTCAGCCTATCAGTGATCTTACTACACATGTAGACACTCTCCTCTGTAGGTACTCAATCTATGGTGAGATTATGTATTGTGTGACCACAGCATACACAGTGATTATACATCAAGTTTTGTTTAATGTTCCATCATCACCAAGCTGCCCCTGAATTTTTGTCTCTGACAATGAACAGGGTTTTTTTTAAGAAATCCCCTTGCAATGAACACTTATTGGGACTTAAGCTGACCCCGGATCTCAAGTTGAACTTATACATATGATCCATCACTAAAGATGTTGGAAAAAGGCTTGGTTCCCTGTACTACCCCAGTAAGTACCTGACTTTTGCTGATCTCTACCGTTACAATATCAAAATCAAGCTGAAAATGAAGTACTGTTGCTATATCTGGGCTGGAGCTGTCCATTCTCCTCAATTCAGTCTTGACAGAGTTCAAAAGCCTGTATGAGGCTTTGTGAGTGATGAATTGGTTCTCACCTTAAAACCCCTTTCCCACAGATGAAGCATTGCAAGCTTCTCATTATTCTGTTACTATTTCTATGGAAGATGTTCAGATGCAATTTATTCTTTAGTTGCTCCAACTTTAACCCCACCCCCAGCTTCAACTAAGACCAGCCACTTTGCATACATTGAGGCATATTCTTTTAGTAAAGAGTAAATTTCACTTAGAGCGGTTCTTCCCAAGAATTGTTTCTTAGTGGAACATAATCCAAGCAGAATGCTTCTCTGACCATTACAATTTGGCCTTATGTAGGGTGAACATTAGTAGAAAAATAAAAATATAAACATATATTTGTGGAGATTATTTGAATAAATAAGGTTTTTAGAAATATTTCAGTGAGTGAACCCTAAATAAAATATTTAAAATGTTGCCTCAAACTTGGCTGGGAATCAGTGGCCGATGTTCTGTAAAACCTTCAAGTGGAACCCCCAAAAATGCAGTGAGCAATCAAAGGAAATTGGTTAGAAACAGCTTGACAACTAGAAGATAATTTGGCAATTAAATGAATTCTCCAGAAAGTATCCAGCATTTTTAAATATCTCTAATATTTATTCTTCATTTCCTGAAGAACCTTTTCACATTACACAGAACTATCACCTCTCTTTACAGTCAAGATCTTTCTCCATATTATCTTTTGGCTTTTCCAAAAACTAAGATTGCTATTGAAAGAGTTAAGAGTTGAGACTATACATGAGATTGAGGTGATTATGAGAAAGCAGGTGTTGGTGATGATTAATGTGGACTTTGCTGACTGAAACTTTAATCATCTAAGCTATTGTTTCATGAAACAATAGCCTAGTAGATTAATTGGTTCATGAATTTGATGACATAGTAATTGTGAGCTCAATCCCTCAGCTGAGCAGTGGACTCAGTGCAAACAGGGCAAGCAATAACTGACAAGTACTAAAAATAAGAACTACAAGATATACCTCGACATCAACGGTGAAACAAAATCAGTCTGCTACCATAGATTGAATAAATGGTTGAATTCCAAATTCCCTGTAAGTTACACCTAATGAAGGCCAAAGGACACGATGGCTGAATGGTTGCAATAAAGCAACAAAGATGAAGACAGTATTTTGCATGTAAATAGTGTAAATAATAACAATGCTTCAACTAATAAATTCATAGTCTATTAAATATAAACTAACAATGTAATAAAAAGTAGTGGAAATAAGATTAAAGATATGAGTGAAAAATAATAATTGACAATGCTTCATCTAAGAAATTATTACAAAGATCATTGTTATCATCAATTTTCTCAAAGGTATTAACAAATATTTCAAGGTGTTAAGATTTACAACATAAATCTTTTACAACAGAAAGAAGTTTTATATTGGTAAGGTTTGAGCATATTATAATCCACTCAATTGGACCCCAATGTCCAATCTATTGTTTCAGCTATCAATGTTACAAGAAATATAATTCTTTTGCTTAAGATTGAATAAGCCAATTCCTTAGTTGAAAATAAAGCTTTTGCAACAAGTTTTTTTTCTCTTTGAGCAAAAGAATCCTTTCCATTCAATTTCCACAGGTGATAATTGGATCATATTATTGGTTCATTATCTTCCTTGTAAAAATGGATAAAAATGTTTTGAATAGCAGAATTGTATCGAAGATGACTGAATCCCTATTGGGAAAACTTGCCAAGTGCTTAGTGAAAATGTCTGAATGAAAAGAAGCCTTCAAGAATAGTAACAGTCAATGACTCTTCTTCTTAATAAGATTTGAATAGAGAGAATTTTCTAATGGAAGAATTATGAAGATGACTTTAGTGAGGCTATGATATGAGCTTCCAGTGAAGTTAATGTCTGATAAAATCTTAAGCTTCTTAGAAGATGTCAGATGGAAGCAATCCATTCTTCCTGGAAAGGCTTTCAATACTTTTTAAAAATTTACAATTCAATGACAATAGTTTATGAAACAGTAGAACTTATTAATGACAATTTTGCATTGAGAATCAGAGCAAACATTTTGTTTATGTTATCTCATATTCTTCAGATTCTTGAAGTGGAATCATGCCATCCCCAAATGCAAAATAAATATAAACATATTTTCTTTGACAATAACTGTGTTTATAATTTGCCTCTCCATATGCATAAAGGGAGAACACATATGAAAATATTAATGCAACAAAGTAAATAAAAATATTTCATACTTCGGTGTTTTCACAAAACATTTTGCTACATATAGAATTAGATATATTTAATAAAAGGTAACATTTATGCATGAAAGTAGATACATATATACCCAAACAGGTTTTGTAGAATTTAGCTGTCTGTTTAATATCTTTTGTATTTTTACAATTTTCAAATAAGATGTTCCTTGGGATCTTCTTGTTTTGTTCAAGATTTTTTGACTGTCTCTGTCATTATCAAGAACCAGGTGTTTTCAGTGTGAATAATTTTTGTGCACAAACTTATTTGAGACACATATAAAACAACCACATATAAATATTTGATACATGCTTCCTAGTTTAAATATGATGTTTGAGTTGATTCCAATTTCAGTGCTCTAAAAATGCCAGGATGTAGTCAACAAAATCTTATCTTCTACACCAGCTGAGACTGTTGAAAGTACTTGGATGTAACAGAACAAAATATGAACTTAGGCCAGCTGTATGGTCCTGATTCTATTTGAAAATTAAAAAAATACAATAAATAATTGAATTGTCAATTGAATTTAACTTGTTTGGATAAATTCTTGGCATCTAAATATATATATATATATATATATATATATATATATATATATATATATATATTGAGAGAGAGAGAGAGAGAGAGAGAGAAAGGGGGAGAGAAATTATAAATAAATGTAATAATAGTAATCAATAAGGAATAATGAATAATGAATAAAAAGTTAACAACCAACACTATAAAATACATACAGATAACTGTATTTGAATCCATAATTATTTCTACTCAATAACCTCTAGAATAAATTTTATTTAGAATGACAATATTTTAAAACTAACTTTATCCAACCAATTCTGAAGAGTTGTTCTGTATATATTTATATGTTAAATATACCATGTAAATTTCAGTTTATCTCTGTTTTTATAGAACACTGGTGGTGACATATTTGTTGATTTTGAGATTTTATTATGTAAATTGTTCATTGTAGTGTAAATAAAATATATATAATATATAGTTCTTGGTGTTTCTTTGAAATATATATAAAGATTTCTGTGGTTCGTAAGAAAGATATAACCCACAACAAAAAAAAAATATTGTTATTTAAGTTATTGAATGATGAAGGATGAAACATTGGAAATAGAACAGAGAACAAAGAACAATCAAAAAAGTAAAATATTGACAAGATAATAAGAAAAAAATGGTTTTAGGAATGTTAGAAAAAAGATTTTAGAAAAATTAAAGTGATAATAAGCCTGAAAAATGGATTGATCAACAAGAAATGATTTGTAGAAGCTGATGTTGCAAATATAAACAAAGAGATACTGAATGTTAAGAACATTGGCTAAAAAGACATGAAAGCAACTAAATTGCCATCTTTAAGTGAACATAACAAAGAATAATATATAAGTTGCATGAAGAAGTACATGAAAACTAATTTCTCAACTGTAATTTTTAATGATGAATGTAGAGCTACATTATATGAGTGAGACATAGAAAACAACAATTGGGGAGTTGGAGTAATATTTTGGGTGTGCATTGTAGGCACTAAAATTATAAACCTATTTTTTGTTTTAGGCCTTCTCTACTGTTAGTACCAGTACATAAAAGTCTTGATAGATGTTATTATTCTTTACATCACCAGCTAGTACATTTTCAATGGCTCTTTGAAAAATATCTCTTGCTTTTTTCACACCATAAGGCATATTCTACAATCTGAGTAAGCCTGCTGAATAGAGAATCATAGTGACCTCTTTAAATTTTTCATCAATTTGTATCTGAGGTCAATTTTAGCAAAGTATTTCATGTCAGACAACTCATGAATGGCGGTTTCAATGTTAGGAATAGGGAACAAATCAAAGTATATTTTGTGGTTTACTTATCTTTTGTAATCCTCTGATATCTATAAATCTCTATCCAGTTTTTGTAAAACAACAAGGGGTGCAACCCAATTACTACCACCAGGGGAAACATGCTCTAAACTTCCTTGCTTCACCATTCTTTTTAGTTTAACAACTAGTAAAGGTAGCATATTAATAGGCAGTCAGTAAAACCCAAAGTAAGAAGGGTGACTATTTTCTTTTAATTGAATGTTTGCTTTGTATCCTTTTAACATCCTTATGTCATTACTTTCACACTGTTAATTAATTTGATTGTATTTACTTTTAAGACATCTATTCCCATGAGTTCATGACTTTTTTTTACATTTCACTACCTTGGACATATTGAATTTTTCAGTTAACTCTAATTGTTGAAGAAACTCTATAAATGTGCCCAAAGACATTTTAGTCAGTTGTAACCATTCTAAAACTTTATTTTGTATGAAGCATGACACACATCTTCAATTAATCACAACTGTATCAACCGATCTTTGATGGTCATTTGTCCAGTGCCAGATATTGAAACTCACAGAATCTGGAAGTTTCGTGTAGCTTGTGTACATAATGATTTATTTGGTTCTTGTTTTCTTGCTAGACGCTTTGTCCTCTCAGCAATAACTGACTTCTTTTTGGGCCACAAATTTCCCTTTATAATGTCCAAATTTTGCAAAAAAGGTCAAATCCTCCAATTCTCTGGGTTATAACATGATAGAGATCTTTTACATGGCTTCACATCCTGCCAAAGCCAAATCTTACTCTCCCTTTCTAAGTCTTAAATTCTTGGTCCACACCTTGGCAGAAAAACAAGGAATCCATGTTTCCTCAAACTCCAGCTGCACAAATCCCAGCTCATTCAACAGTGTTAGAAGTGCTACATGTGGTGCCATATTATTGTGATGTCTTCTAGTCTGTGACATACATGTTCTAACTCCATACCAAGTGACAACTGACTTATTAGTAGTCACTTGACTCTATGCAAAATAGAGGATGTCCATTTAGCCTATGCTATTATAAAAGGATTAATTTAGATGTCAAAACAAAGCTTAAGTTCTACTCAATTTCAACATATTTTTATTAAAATAATTGGATTTATTTTAAAAACTGCATTGAAGATATCAAATGACCTTTGCATGAATATTGAAGAATAATGACTTAAAAATTGTTGAAGAAACTATAAATGTGACCAAAGAAGAAACTCTATAAACGTGATAAAAATATAAGTTGAGAATTAGGTGCAAAAAAAAGTTTCGAGAATTTGTTAAGGTAACAAGACTTTCTTAGAATGGTACAAGTCCCAGCCTCACAGTTTCAAAGTGAATTGTGTATTTATGCATGATAATGCTGCTTCTCATGTATCTAAGGTTATCCATTAATACTTTGAGCATTGGTTAACAGGAGATAAGATAATGGAATGGCCACCATCAAGTCTTGATCTAAATCCAATTGAAAATCTATGGTCAATTATGAAAATGAAATTATATGAAAGTGACAAACTATATGACAACAAAGCAAACCTATAGGAATCAATTAAAACAATCATATTGGAAATTGAGCCTGTTGAAGTAAAAAAAAAAAAAACAAAATCAATGTCTAATAGATTGTTGCTGTTATTGAGAAAAAGATGTAAATGCTTCCAGAATTATATGTTTGTTATTTGTAATTTTCTGGTTTTGTAAACTTCAGACTGCAGTTTTTATAAAAAATCCATTAGCTTTTATAAAACATGTTGAAACTACTTAAAAATTCAATTCAAGCTTTGTTTTGATATCTAAATAAATCCCTTAAAATTTAAAAACAATTGTTCAAATAAAATTTGAGTTATTAACCTTTTAACCACTCTTCCATTTCTTATTATATTTTATCTATATTATTTATATATATATATCATATATATATCATATATATATATATATATATATATATATAGAGAGAGAGAGAGAGAGAGAGATAAACAGATAGATATGCATACAAATATAAGCTTCTATATTTACACATAAATATCTATCCACAAAAATATAATTAAAAACAAAATATATATAAGGTTATTTATACATGTACATGTCCATTGATATTTTCAATTATATGTTCCATTGAATATATACCAAAATGCTTTTAAATATATGAGGGATGCTGAAAATTCTGATTAGGATAGCTTTTCCAAAAATATTTGTTTGTTTCGTCATATTTTGTGAAGTGAGTCAGGCTAATAACTTTTCAACACACCCATCCATCTACCTATCTATTTATCTATCTCTATATATGTGTGTGCATTTGTGTGTATGTATGTATGTATGTATGCATGTATATGCTTGTATCAGCAAAATAAAATTATGAATAAATCTTTTTAACTGGAATATTAGATTAATGCAAATTTTCCATTTCCTGTTTCTCAAATATAATTGAATGTTTCTTTGTAGAAGTGGGGTGTCTAACATAAACAAAATCTCAGTTTCAATTTTCGCCTGGATGTTCATAATATTTTCTTGTTTATACACTGATATAAAACGGCAGAATTTTAATTGCATCAAGAATGCAAAATATCTTTACTCCTGAATGAAGAAAAGCTGTGGAGTTTATATCATAGAAAATGAGATTAACACATTGACTGCCAACCACAAATTAAATTGTATTTGGCAGATTTTTGATATATTTTCATCTGCAGACACCAACAACAAGTTTATTCACAGTGATACTTTTTAGTATGAAAACAATATTGACACTGTTAGTTAAAACTATAAATCAATTCATAATTTTTTTTATTGCCTAAATTGGCTATTATAAAGCTGCCTTTTGAATTTCAAATGGTAATAGTAATATTAGCAGTTTATAAGGAAACATTTAGCAACCATTGTCCGAACAGCCAGTGTTTTTGTCTGTTATAATTTATAAAATCTTTCTATTAAATGAGTTTTTCTGGAGAATAAGTATCTCTAGTCCACTAACTGTTATTGCTCTTTCTAGTACTGATGCGTATTTCGTTCCTATCCTTTTGTTTAAAGTAGTGTGGAATGTAAATATCTTGATTTTGTCATTATTTTCTCATTGAATTACAGGTGTTATCCATTTTAGTTATGAGCGTTTTCAAGTGAAGTGATGTCTGTTTTTGGTGCTGTTTGTTGTTTGTGATTCTGTAGCATCAGTCCCCCACAAATTTTAAAGCAGGATGGTTGTTGCTAAGACCTACTGGGCTTCATTCAGTGATTTTTAATCATTGATACTCGAGAGACCTTTTACCTCTTGTTCATGGGATAAGGTTGATTTGATTTCCATGAAAAGAGACAGCATCAATACTCCTCAGATCAGTTTGTTTGTGCTTATAAGACACACAAACTAGAAGACAACTAAGAAATCACAATTCCCTCAGCTTTCTCTCATGACCAATTACCGACATGGATGTAAGTGTTTGATCGCATTGTCACATTATTTTGTGTAGCATGGCAAAAATCATTTCAAGATGAAATTATATATGAGTTAATAGTGAACTGAGATAAAAAGCAACATTTGTACATTAAAAAGGACGTAATGATGAAATTCCTTTTGATCACTCATTTAAAACACACACACACACATGCGCACACACACACACATATATATATAATAAAATGGACAAAGTCCGACAATTATTTTAAGACATTTTTTTATGTTTATATAGATTTTTATGTTTATAGATACAAATATTTAAGTAAATGCTCTGTTTATAATAAACAGTATTAATGACATTTACTGACCTGAATGTCCGAGAAATCTTCATAGAAAATATGCGTTCCCCAACAAGAATTGAACTTGTATCCTGTAAGGAACCGTCATATAGCCTGACGTGATTTACCGATTAAGCCACCGAAGAGTGTTTCAGTTAGCAAGGTCAATTTTACTGTTTTCTATGAAGATTTCTCAGACATTCAATCCAGTAGATGTCGTTAATACTGTTTATTATAAACAGGGCATATATATATATATATATATATATATATATATATATATATATATATATATATATACAAGATCTGACCAAGAATATAATGAACAAAGTGCTGTGATAAATACAGCAATGATAAGGATGTTAGTATGAATCATTTATGTATTAGTAACAATATTTCTAAGAAGTTCTGGTAGCACAGAATGGATAATGTCTTACGAATAATTTGTCTTTTTTGAGGCAAATCTGAATTTATCATATCTGATTTTAATTGGTTTAAGTTGAAAAATACTCTGTTCCTAGGAATGATCTTAAAATTGTTGGGTGATATTTAAGGAATACTAGATTCAACATACACCTGTTCATGGTCTGAAAATATACTGGCTGAAATGGTGAATTAAAAATAAAATATACTGGCTGAAATGTTGAATTAAAAAATATGTACTGGCTGAAATGTTGAATTAAAAAATATGTACTGGCTGAAATGTTGAATTAAAAAATATGTACTGGCTGAAATGTTGAATTAAAAAAGACAATAAAATGAGGATAGTACTTTAATTACTCATGTATAAAAATGGCGACATTCTGTTTCATTGTCTTTCTGGCTGTTACTTCTGTCACTGTTATAACATGCTTTGTAGTGCTTATAAATAATACTTTGGCAACTTACCATGATGCCTGTATTACTAAGTCTGTAGTCTGATTAAAAACGGCTTCTTCTTTCCTCTGACCTGGAGCTCTTTATAGTTATGGACTAGTTTGTATAGTCACAACTCATATGAGTTCTTGATTACTGCTATAAGTCATAAGAGTTCTGAATCATCATCCCAATGCTTATAAAGTTTCAAATCCCTCATCATGTGGTGCTTATAATATAAGTAATGTTTTGGCAACTTGCTTTGATGTCTGTATTACTTAGTCTGAAGACTGACTCCAAACTGCTTCTTCTTTCCTCTGACCTGGAGCTCTTTCATATCTGTTACTAGTGCCAGACATTGACAGACAAGTTTCTATTAAAGCCTAGTTCTCTAATGCTGATTTTCAAGCAAGGAAGAAACTTTCTCCAGAATTTATCTCACATATTTATAAGTCTACCATTCACCCATGCTTTAAAAATTGCTGCCGCATATAGCCCAGTGCACCTGCTGTATATTTAGAGATTCTTGATAAAATCCGAAGAAGAATTATTAGTCCTGACCTGGAATCCCAACTTTTGTCATTTTCCTACCACCATAATCTAGCTTCCTTGTATCTTTTCTAGAAATATCTTCATGGTAATTTTTCAGGTGAACACTTTGTTATTGTACCTAGACTTTATGAATTTAAGTCCAGTACTAGATTGGTGGCAAGTTTTCATCATTTTATAGTCGAATTGGCTAGATGTAACTTTAAGTCTGTTTTTAACAATTTCTTCTCTCGTACTTTATGTTTGTGGAACTCTCTTCCAGCTTCTTATCTGGAATTGTTATCTATTGTCTTCATGTCTACTCTTCTGCTGTTCTCGCCCCTTAATAATGTTTTCGTTTTTTTTTTCTTACTTTTTCACACCCCTTGTGTCTTACTGGCTTTACTGCCTTGCATGGGGGGAAATGATTACAAAAATAATATATATATATATATCCCAACTCTGCTTTGTCAGAATATCCAATAGTGAGATGTCATCCCTGAATGTTAAACTGACAACATAGGAAATATGGATTTCAGCTGAATAGGGGCTTCTTTCATTGGAATTTCCTGGAATTAAATCTAATGGCTGAAAAATTGATTGGTTATGTTTTCTTTTTGCATTTTTTATTTGCATTTGTTAAGAAGTTAGGTTTCAAGGAAGAAGCAAAAACAAAACTTATCCTAATAAAGAAAAACCTTTAAAGAAGGAAAAAACTAAAAAATGTTTTAGTCTCTTAATTAGAAATTAAAACATTTAATTAGCTAATTAATTAAAATGAACTAAAACCCTCTTCTGATCATAGCTTAGTATTTTTGCTAAAGATTATTTTCTTGCTTGCCATATCATTAACGAACAATGTAATTAAACCAATCACATATCATGTAATGTAATCATTGCTGCAAAAGCAATCCTTAACAAAGCTTAGCGTTACAAATCTATGAAGCTATCAAATCATACCATTGCAGAGGATAGAAATACCTGATATTTGTAAAAAGTGACTTCATTGAAATTAGTTTCTCAGTGAAAAAAAGGCCTTTTTTTGCTGTGGAGTGGTGGGGGAAGTTTTGTAATTTCTGCTAATAAGAGCAACTTTTCAATATTTTAGAATCTATTAAAGTTTCCTGCTTAGAGAAAAAAGGGAAATTAATAACATTTTATACAAATTATACTTTAATGTCTGATTATTGATCTCTCATGGAAGTATTTTTATATCTATTTTTAAAGGAATATTTAAAAAAAAATTAAAAACTGCTAATTAAGCAGTTGGTATAAAGTCAAGAATTTATTGCAAATAAATAGTCTTATATAATCCTGGGAAATAAAGATATAATGTTTGAAACTATAGGAAAAAAACAGTGGAATAATTATTATTTAGAAAATAGTGTTTCAGTATCATTTCTCTTAATTCCTGACCACTGACAGTCCCTTTCTGCATTTCTACAGTAAAATCATTAACAGTGTATTATAGAAGTAGATAGTGTTATCTATTCTCTGGTTCACACTGCTCCCTAGTCTTTTGAACAGGAGTAACGGTTTATCCCTTTTTCCTTGTTTAGGATTGGATTTCTGGTTCCTTCTAAAATCTACTTCAACTCTATACTTGTAAAATCTCTACCTGTACTCTGAATATTTTCATTAATTATTTATTTTCTCCTCCCCAATAGGAGTAGATAGGTTAGCCTATCATGTACATCATACTCCTCCTTGGTTTTTAGAACAGGAGTAGATGTTTATCTCGTGTTTCCTGTTTAGGATTGGATTTCCAGTTCTTTCAACTCTATACATCTGACATCTCCACCTGAAATCTAAAATCTTATTCATTAAATATTACTATTTTTTTCCTTTCTAATTAGGAGTAGATCGGTTTGTCTATCATCCAGTTCACACTCCTCCCTTGTCTTTTGTGAGTTCAATTACTGGCCACAGAAGAGATTTGAATTACTCAAGGAAATAACTGAAAATGAGATATCCAAAAGAGTCATGGCACGTGGAACTAGAACAATCTACCCCTGTGGATGAAATAAAGGGTTTGAAATTTCAGTCACCTGAAGAAGGTCAGAGTGTACAATGGTTGAAACATTGTGAGTATGGCAACAAAGATGAGTACAGCAGTAAGAACAATGTAAATAGTGTAAATAGTGTAAATAGTTACAATAACTTATCTCAGAAATATAGACAGATGCCACTGTTATTATTATTAGAATAGTTGTTGGTTTAAATGGCACATTCCTGCAATCTATATTTACAAGTTCTTATAATCTGAAAGTCTGTGAAATTCATTTTTTTTTAGATGTTTTTATCAGATGGAAGGGGCTCAGAATGAAAAATCAGAAAGCTGGGTTCAAAATTTCACTTGAATCTGTTACATTCACTTACACACTAGTAGTTTTGAGCAATGTATGAATTCATTTCTTCTTCCTAAAACTATGGATTAACCATAGAACTTGCATCTGAAAAAATCTTAGTTAGCTTCAAGAAATTGTTAATGAACTATTCATTCACAAAAAAATTATACTTACAATTCAAAATAGGTTTCAGTTTTAAATAACTCACAAAGGGTTGATAAGCCATAAAAAAACAATTAAATAAAACTACTGACTTGTATAGTGCAGTTGTTAAGTATAGTAAAGTTTCAGAATAATGTAATATTTTCATCTTTTAGCATGGGTCGAGAGTTGTGCATGTCTTTCTATGCAGGTATTTTCCTAGCCTATAATGTCTATATATAAATTCATTTGGGGTTGGGGTATGAGGACCCAGATATTATATAGTTATAGTTTTTTTCAATGTTTTTACAAAAGTGATATTTTGGTTCTGTCTTGTTCATTAAAATGTGCCTGGGGGATCTTGTTATTTGGTTTAGATTGTGAACAGCTTGAATTTATTTCTCAGTTTCTAGTTTCAACCCAGAACTACACAACCAATAATGGGTTAAATATTTGTCAACATCTGGATATTGTGCCCACAGTGGGTAGCAAGCATGTAAAGGATGTGTTTCCTTATTTCATTTTGAGGTTAGTTTGGCCCTTATTTTTTGCATTTGTCTGATTTTTTTGGCTTTTGCTTTTTTAATAATTCACCTCCTGTTTCATCATTTTTATATAGTTGTAGAACAGTCTGAACTTTTATTATTATTATTATTATTATTATTATTATTATTATTATTATTATTTCTTTTGATCTGTTGCACATACATTTCCTTCTGGGTCGCAACCAGAGACTTAGTGTCAGAAATGGCTTCATGACATTTTTGACTAATCATTTTTGTAAAAATAACACCCTAAGATCACACAGATTCTATATAGATTGGGCTCTTCATAATGTGAGTTGTACTTGTGATTACTATTTTGGATATTTCTTTAAGGCATGGGCTAACAGGGATCTCATCAATAAGTTTATCAGAAGTTTTTCCAATGAAGCCAAGGGCACCAACTACAACTGGAATTATTGATGTTCTCATGTGTCATATTTTTGAAATTTCCACTTCAACAGCCTTGTATTTTGATAGTTTGTTTTGAAGATTTTAAAAGGTATGTTACAACCTGAAGGGACTCTGCTCTGTCAATAAAAAAGCACATTCTGTTTTTGTATTTATTTGTTATCATTAAGTTAGATGAATAGCAGGGACTGTGTACTCTAGTAGTAGTAGTGATGAAGTTAGACTTGACATTTATTATTATTATTATTATTATTAATATTATTATTATTAATATTAAAAAAATTCTTTTTGGCCTGCATTTGTTTTATAATCATGTTAGGTGATAACCACTGACCTTGGGCAAGCAAAATATGTGATTTTTTGTTGTTTCCACTTAATTAAACAAGACAGCAATTAACAAAAAAAAAAAAGGTCTTCACAGGATATGGGCTGTGCTTGTTAGAACTGTTTGAGGGTTTCCTGGAGAGATGGTGCACCAGTAATTTTGTTGATTTATTGTTGAGTTCCTTTTTTTATCAGTCCCACTGCTCCAACCCCAACAGGAACTGTTTTAGTTTTAAATGCCACATTTTTTCTGTTGCCAGTATTTCAAAACCTTCACAGAAATAGTCATTTGATATACTCATGTTATTATTATTATTATTTGTGTATGTTATGTTTACTGCTTTCTATCCTGTAGAGCTGGGTTCAAACTATGGTCCTTAGGCCCTATAGGAGAATTGTCATTTAATTGGTAGCAATTTTCTTAGTATATGGATGTTCCTAGTAGGGCGGTCTTCTGGGCAACTTGTATGTTGATGTCACCTGGGACACTGTTAGTAAAATTGTTCATTCCTTTTTGCATGAGACCCAGAACTCTGATTACTACTGTTACAGTCTCGGTCTTCATTCCCCACACCCTGTTAATCTTGATCTCTAGGTCCTTCTATGTGGACAATTTCTCAATAATTTTCATGATGTTTCTCTCATATGGTACTGCCATGTCAATAAGCATACATTTCCTGAATTTCTTGTCTTTTATGATAATATCAGGTCTGTTGGCTTTTATTTCCCTGTCATTTTGAATTGGTATGTCCCAGAGGATAGTTACATCATTATTTTGGGTAACTGTGTCTCGTTGGCGCTCAGTAGCTTCAATTTTGAGTTTCTTGCATGTCTTCCAGTGCATATATGTTGCTACCCTGTTATGTCTGTGGTTATGTTCATTTTCCGCTAGTTTTATTATTATTATTATTATTATTA
Organism: Acanthosepion lycidas; assembly: GCA_963932145.1. Taxonomy (NCBI): domain Eukaryota; kingdom Metazoa; phylum Mollusca; class Cephalopoda; order Sepiida; family Sepiidae; genus Acanthosepion; species Acanthosepion lycidas. The sequence goes on from OZ010589.1 coordinate 36,123,193, forward strand.
TTATTATTATTATTATTATTATTATTATTCCAGATCCATACTTACAGAGTTTACTTGTCCTGGAAGTAAAATCCAAACTTGTGGTTGAATTGAAAGGTAAACTGCAAATTCACACTTACCTGGAAAAGAGAAAAAGGTTTCCTTGATTAGATTCATCAATTAATCTCCGCAATTTAAACTGACATTTTAATATAATTATTTTTACAGAAATAAACAAAGAAATGAGTTGGTGGCTGAAATAATTGCTTTTTCACCACCTAAAATTCATGTTCAATTCCAGATGAAACGCAAGGATAGTGAATGCTATTTTCAAAGCAGACAAGATGCTCTTTCTCTCTCTCTCTCTCTTCTTTTTGGTTGTGAACTACCTTTGGTAAACAACAAAAATGTGTTAAAATGAAAAGAAAAAAAAGGAAAGGTGATATTGGGGTTGAAGGAGAGTCAAGAAGGGCAAATTGTGAGAGAAATACAAATAGATAAAGAGAAAGTAAAAGATAATAAAATAAATGAGAAAAGGAGAAAGAAAGGGAATATACAACAAAGTGAGGTAGAGAAAGAATAAAAGGAAAGGTGAGATAACATGGTAAAAATAAAAGAAAAGAGAGAGAGGAGCAGACCAAGTGGTAGAGAAAATATAAAAAAAGAGAGAAAGTGTAAGAGTGGGGAATCGATAGACAAAAAGAAGAGAAAACTTAAGAAAAAGAGAGAGAGAAAAGAAAAAAAAACAAGAGTGAGAGAAAATGTAAAAGGAAAGAGTAGAAAGGGAAAAGAAAAAGAATAACAGAAAATATGAGAGAAAAGCTGACAAAAGGAGGAAGAGAAAATATAAGGAAAAGAGAGAGAGAAAATATGAGAGAAAAGCTGACAAAAGGAGGAAGAGAAAATATAAGGAAAAGAGAGAGAGAAAATATGAGAGAAAAGCTGACAAAAGGAGGAAGAGAAAATATAAGGAAAAGAGAGAGAGAAAATATGAGAGAGAAGCTGACAAAAGGAGGAAGAGAAAATATAAGGAAAAGAGAGAGAGAAAATATGAGAGAGAAGCTGACAAAAGGAGGAAGAGAAAATATAAGGAAAAGAGAGAGAGAAAATATGAGAGAGAAGCTGACAAAAGGAGGAAGAGAAAATATAAGGAAAAGAGAAAAGAAAATATGAGAGAAAAACTGACAAAAAAGGAAAAGAGAAAAGAAAATATGAGAGAAAAGCTGACAAAAGGAGGAAGAGAAAATATAAGGAAAAGAGAAAAGAAAATATGAGAGAAAAACTGACAAAAAAGGAAAAGAGAAAAGAAAATATGAGAGAAAAGCTGACAAAAGGAGGAAGAGAAAATATAAGGAAAAGAGAGAGAGAAAATATGAGAGAAAAGCTGACAAAAGGAGGAAGAGAAAATATAAGGAAAAGAGAGAGAGAAAATATGAGAGAGAAGCTGACAAAAGGAGGAAGAGAAAATATAAGGAAAAGAGAAAAGAAAATATGAGAGAGAAAGATAGAGTAAGAGTAAAAAATAAAAGAAAGCTAAAAGTTGATTACAAACTTTCTTTCCAGAAAAAATACATTTTTTTTTTCACAGTTGATTGTCAGAAAGAAGTGTGTAGATAAACACTTCCCCACTTATGCACACATGTATGCCTTCTGTGTGGCCACCTGGTTGCTAAGCAACCACTGCAATGTCTGTCTTGGTTACTAGTGAATAACCTCACCTCAATACTTCTATAATTCAGTTGTATGTCACACAGACCATCAACACTAAATCCAGGACAATGCAATAGGATGTTTGTGCAAAGATATTACCATTTTGAAAGACAGGATAATTTTATCAGAATTCTGATGCATTTCTAATAGGAATCTGATTTAATTAAATAGCAAAGCAGCAAATTCTGTCAACAGAAATGGACAACTTACAGTAATTAACTGATGAGAAATTCTCAGACAATATCAGCAAAAAAAGGTTTCCAAGTTTTTATTTGTGGTCAAATCTGTTCTATTTAGATAAGCTGATGTATTCGTGCACAGATTGGGAGAATTTGTCACTGAATCATTTATAGATTTAATTTCAAAATTCTAGCTCAAAAGATATAAGAGGTGTCTCTGGAAAGAATCCAGATATTTTAAATCTCTTGAGAACTGGCTGGGTGGTCTTGATATCAGCCTGATTGGCAAGCAATCAGTGAGGACCTTACTACACATGCATGAATACTTTCTTCTATTGTTATTTAGTTGGCAGTGCAGATTTTTATTTGTCAAACTTTGCATCATTTACTCAGCTCTTGCCTTCAGTCCAGATTTGGTTCATGGTAACTTAGGTTTAAAATCATGTTTTCCCCTCTGCAAACCCGTTTCCCACAGACAAAACATTACTGGCCTCTAGCTACTCTTTTGCTATTTTCATATCAGATGTTTGGGCAAAGTACATTCTACTCTTCCACCAGTTCAGACCTTAACAGCTAAGACATGTGAGCCCATGTACACTGAGTTAACTTCTCTTCATTCCCTTTATAATCTATTGGTAAAGGGAAGGTTCCATTTAGACAGCTTCTTCCTCAGAACTGTTGCAATGTGAAAGCAAACACAAATTACTTAATACATTAAACACAGAGTTTGGGCATATGTTCATGCAAAAGCCTGAAAAATGATCAAGTAGGTAAAGTTGATTGTCTCTGAGTTTGTATGCATATATGCAAATATTATTGTGGTGCTGTAGTGTGTTCAAATGAAACATGAATGTCATGACATGTATGACATAAGCAAATCTTCTGGGAGATCATTTGTACCCCTTAATGTTCACCATGTTTATTAGCATAAATGGTTTGTTCCAGCCAGATAATGGAACCCTGCCTCCATGCATGGGTGACATAAAACTCGTTCCAGGAAAACTTGACTAACTTCCAGATACTCTGTTGGCCATATTCAATTGCCATATTTAAACTCCATTAAGCATTTATTGGAAATGTTGCAGACAAAAAAATCACTTATAGACAGAACTGGAACAGGTCTGAACAAATATATTCATGCAGTGGCTTCATTATATCATAGACTCCATACTGCAGATATCAGGAAGCTAACATTATTTCATATATATTGGGAGGAGGGGGCACTCCTGTTAGTTTCAACATATGGCGACTCTACAGTTCAATTGAGAACTGAACTGGGAGACTACCCACAAAAATTATTTGATTATATGGTAAAAGATTGTGTATAAACATCCACCCTTTTCATAAGGTGGATTTATGTTTATACCAAGAGCATTAGTATGAAAAAACAAAACAAAATATATAGGTAGATAAAGAATTTTGAGCAAGGCAGAGTTCAAATGTAAAAATCATGGAGAGCAGAGTTGAATAAATGTATGAACATTTTTAGTGATTTCATTCTGAGAAGGAACATCTTGAGACAAATAAATTTGATTGATAGGATCAGACCTATTTGATTGATAGGATCGGACCTATTTGATTGATAGGATCAGACCTATTTGATTGATAGGATCAGACCTATTTGATTGATAGGATCAGACCTATTTGATTGATAGGATCAAACCTATTTGATTGATAGGATCGGACCTATTTGATTGATAGGATCAGACCTATTTGATTGATAGGATCAAACCTATTTGATTGATAGGATCGAACCTATTTGATTGATAGGATCAGACCTATTTGATTGATAGGATCAAACCTATTTGATTGATAGGATCGGACCTATTTGATTGATAGGATCAGACCTATTTGATTGATAGGATCAAACCTATTTGATTGATAGGATCGGACCTATTTGATTGATAGGATCAGACTTATATATAAAAAGAGGAAAAAGGTTTGGGAACAATATATCCAATACCAGTTACAGTTTATACCAAAATGTTAAAAATAACAAATAACTTAGCATTTGAATTTAAATTTTGATGTTTAATGTTAACTTAACCACTCTCATTCAGCGTTTTATCACACAATCATACAACATATCTCCCTTTCTGTTAATAATACTAATAATGTTGTGGTAGGATCCACCTAATTTGCATAGTGGAGTACCGACCATATAAATATGGTTGGTACCGGGAAGAGGGGGTAGGAATCGAGGGATCCAACCAGAGACTCTGCCCGACTGCGACTCAGTCAACACACATTCCAGGAACGGTCTTCCCAGGAATATACAAAAGACTATATGTAAATATTGTGTACACTTTCTTGTTTCAATACATTTTGTTCTAAGTACATTTTGTGTTGCATTATTATTCCATGCATTAGTCAAGTTTCAACAAATAATATATTTTGGCATACCATCAGTATATGAAGAAACATTTCCAATAAAATTACCATAATTGGCTGGCAGTTTATTATGAAAAAAAAAAATCACTCTCTCTTTGATAAAATACAATGTCTGTTTAGAGTAAGATCCATTCTGTAGACAATAGCATCACATTGAGTGGAGCAGAAGTCAGACATTCTTGATGTCTACTATTGTTCCTGGCATGCTTCTTAAATCTCCATATTACAAGTTCCCAGGAAAACTGAAATATGCTTTTATTATGAATCACTAATCTTAGCTTTGTCAGGAACCTACTGCGGATTGAGCTCACTACAACAATGAACAATCTAGTTGAAAAGGCTTCTTAATCTTTGCTCTATACACTCTGTATAATTCACAGAGAGTCAGATATTGGCAGGCAACCAAAACATATGAAGAGAATTGGTCAAGGGCTCAATTACACAGCGATACTATGACCACACCTAGTTGTCGGATTGATGATAATGATACCAAGCATACAAATACTTTGATATCAGTTTGGTATATGTTACAGTTTTTATAAAAAATAGATGTTCAAATATTTATGAGTGAGTAAATATTTTTGTATGGATATTTACCAGGTATAGCTTAGTATAACAGATGGCTTACAATGAACGATGACCCAATTCAATGGTGAATAGTCTGTGAGTCTAGCTCTTTAACCATTACTTAACAGAAGGTTAACGGAATGTTATAGGTCTATATACACAAACTAAGACTTAATACAAACTTAATTTCTCTCTTTGTTTTTAATTGCTTATTGTCCATCAGGACATAGGTAATCCTTATTTTCCACGGATTCATTTTCTTTATTTGTAAATTAACATTTCATGCGGAAGATCATGGAGTTGTTTCCCACTGCCTTCTTAACAGTTTGAAATTCAGAGTTGTCCTTTGAGACTAACTGAAACCCATAGATTTGCTAATCTTCACTTAGTGCTCTATTATTGGAGCCTTGAGCCAGACTTGCCTAACCTTTGTAAAAAACCATTACAATAATGGGGATAGTGTTGAAATTGTTATGTAAAATCAAAGTGGAAGACTGATGACCCCATGAAAATGCGTATTAAAATTGATTTATGAAGAAAGAAAAAAACAAGAATGACTCATAAAATTGGGATCAAAGAACGCCTTTTATAAAAATGGAACACCAAAGAGATAAAAAGATGATAATTTTGGACAAATTAGCATCTATATGGGTCATGTATCAGACCGTAGAAAGATAAAAATTGGTGTTTATTTTTATTTTATGCACTGACAAGAAAGCTAAATGTGAGTACCGAGGATGAGAGAGAAATAAGTACTGACAGACATGAACACACACACACACATACACTATATATATATATATATATATATATATATATATATATATATATATATATATATATATCCTGCTTTCCTGTCTGTTGGAAGTCATCACCTGTTGTTCCAGTTTTTAAGAACTCTGGTGAGCCCTCCGACCCTTCTAACTATCAGACTATTAGTCTTCAATTTTTGAGAAACTCCTAGAGGCCCTAATCAATATTGAATTGTTTCATCATCTCTCATTGCATGGCTTTTTCTCAGACAAGCAATATGGCTTTCATTTCTCCAGGTCAACTGTTGATACACTGGCGATATTTGCGGAAAGTGTTTATCATGCTCTAGATGAAAACACTGAAGCCCAGGATGTTGGATTGGACATCTTGAAAGCCTTCGACATGTTCTGGCATTCTCCACAAGCTGAAAAGTTACAGTGTCTCCAGACACTTTTTTGAACTGACCCAGTTTTTTCAATCAAGTCTCTATCTATAAAAGGCAGGATGTGTGTGTGTGTGTGTGTGTGTGTGTGTGTGTAACGAATGCACGGCCACATTTTTTGATGGATTTGCACCAAAATTTACATGTACATGCTCCAAGTTAGTGGAAAGGCCAAGACCAACTTTGCATTTACCAACTCCCATTGATAGTGGAAATAATTGATTTTTTCATGCTGCTGCGGCAGTTTTCATGTAGTTTGCAGCCATTTTCTACTGGCCAGAGTGAGAGCCTCTAGATGGCTGCCACGAATAGGCAGGAAGATTCTATTGGCCAGCGTGAGAGCCAACAGCTGACTGACACGAATGTTAACTAGCATGCTAACATGCAAAAAAAATTGATAGCTGCATTCGTCACAAGTGGGAAAAATTTAAATCTGCATGGCACTTTACTCCAGTTGGCTCATTCGCTTGCTTAAACTCAATGTTGATTCTGATTCCGCAGAACTGGGTTGGGTGTGAGAAAGTATTTGTTGTTAACATTCTTTTTTCATTCGGTTTTTCCAGTTACGAGTCCTTTTTTTAAAGCTGATCGTTTTGTGTTCATTTTGTTTAGTTCTTTTTTCGTAACAGATTTAATGTTTAGTATAGAGCTTAGAAAAAATTTGCAGTGTGAGATAGGCAAGAAGTAAGGCATGTAGCAACATCAGTATGGCAAAGGGCACTCCTTTAAAGCCAAGAAAGGGCAAAAATATTTTAAGTCAAGTGATAGTGATTGTTGTATGAGTCGTTAGATTTTTGAATCAAGCCTGGGCAACGTCGGACCATGCTGCTAGTCATGAAATAAGAGTTATCCTGAACAGCCACTCATCTAGATCCTTTCATACTAATGAAGGTGTCCCCTCCCAGGGATCAATCCTTGGACTTACTCTATTTTTAATTTTTATTAACGACCTTCCTGATGACATAAGCTCTTAACTTAGTATCTATGCTGATAATACAAAAATTTACTCCTGCCTTGATAGGAAGGCTTATTAGTCTGCCATGGCTAAAATGGCAGCCAGTGTCCAAAATGACCTCAAGTCTGTAGTCAACTGGGGCAAAAGATGGATTGTTAATTTTAATACCTCCAAAACTAAACTTCTCTCCACTAATCATCTGAGAGACGCCTTGCTGTCTTACATCAGCATGGCTGTTGTTATCCTCCAGGAAAGTGACTTGTTGAGCTTTCTTGGGTTAACATAAATGCTGATATGAAGCGGAAAGACTATATTCATTGCTAGGTCAGCTGCTAAGAAATCAATTCACTATATCAGATGAGACAATTTTTCACTCTAGAATCTATCTTATATATTTATAAGTCTACAATTCGCCCATACTTAGAATATTGCTGCCACATATGGTCTGGTGCCCCTGCTATTTACCTTGAGTTCCTTGATAGGATCCAAAGAAGAATCTGTCATATTATTGATCCGAATCTGGCAGCTCAGCACCAGTCACTTTCCCACCATCATAAGGTTGCCTTTCAATGTCTTTTCTATAAATACTTTCATGGTAACTGTTTGAATGAGCTCTTCGCTAGTACCTAGAGTATTTAAATTTAAGCACAGCACTAGACTGACGTTGAGATCTAATCAATTTACTGTTGAGCTATCTAGATGTAAATTCTATGCTAACAGTTTCTTCTCTTAAACTTCCTGCATGTGGAACTCCCTCCTGGCTCCATGCTTTCCTGTCAACTTTAATCTGTAAAAATGTTAAAAAGTTATAGATTTATTTGGTGGGTCATCAGTTATTTTGTAACCTGACAGCAATATTGCCTAAATTTTAATTTTAGATTCTCTCTGTATAATATTTGACCCATGAGGTTAATAATTATGACTGAAATGAATGTATTGATAAAGAAGATTATATCTATCTATCACAGTTTCTTCATCTATCTATCTAGGTAGTTAGCTATCTAGCTATTTATCTATCTGTATGTAATCTCACTCTGTTCATATATATGTATCTATCTGTCTATATATCTATCTATTTATCATGAGACATACATGAAATAGAGAAAAGATGGGAAAATAATCAGGTTAACATATATAAGCATTAAAAATAGAGCGCTATACATAGAAATGAAATCCACATAGAAATACTCATATACAAAGGGATAGCTCAACACAGAGTGGAAACAAAAATTTTCAGCCTGACCAAAAACAACTGAAAAAGGGAGGGAGGGAAAAGAAAGAGGAAGGGTGAGAGAAAAAGATAGGGAGGGATAGAGAGAGAGAGAGAAAAAAGGGTAATGACTTTTGTGCCAGCATTGTAACCTCAGTAATGATTTGCTTTGCACCACTGCCTTCTGTGCTGCAACCTGGCATTGGTTCCACAGCTGTGCATTTGGCCAATCAGGCTTGGCTGCAGTCTGTCTCACACCATAAATCAAACACATGGCCCATATCCATCTGCAGTCAGTCTTCTACATGTAACTTTATATAAATCAGATGCAGGTGTGAACATAGAACAGAAAAATACTGAAAATTTCCAAATTTTTCTGTATTATTTTAATATGGAAAATTATTTACATTTTTTTTTAACAAAGAATCATTTATTTTCCCAACTGCATAACCTAGTGAGTGACATGGCTTGAGTCTATTCATATCTATCTATCAATCTGAACTGCAATTTCAAATATAGATGAAAATCTTATTATCACTTATTGGTAATATAAAATGTAGAAAAAAATAAATTGAATATGAAGGTAGTGTAAAGGTTATTGGTGCAAAAGAGAGGAGAATCTGCAAGCTGAGTTTAAATTCTGTCCTTGTTCATTTTGCATTCCCTTTCACACTAATATACTTGGTAAAGTCATGGATTCATCTCTTCTCTTTCCACCACCTATAGGTTAAATAGCAATGTAGACTGGTTGTTCTAGCCTTGGTTTACAACCAGTCTACAATAAAGAAAATTTTGAATTCCAAACTATGGAGAAGGTAACCAGAATACCATTCCACTATCTTTTCCAAGAAGGCAAAACAATTCACAGATAATAAAGTGGTGGAATCTGTGGAGGACCATGTTGGAAAAGGATATGTCATTAAAAAAAGAAAATAGATAAAAATTATTCATGTAACATCCTACATAGCTCACATAGATGATGATGATATCATAAAACTGGTTTTAAAATAACTCATTTTGACTTCTCGGACTAACAGTTTTTGATGACATGGAGTGGAAAAATTATATTGAATCAATTGTTAGGTCCTCAAGCTAGGAAATTTGGTTCTGTATTGTGCTAGACAATTTTTCTATCTTACATATTTATAAGTCTACCATTCATTCTTGCTTTGAATTTTTCTGCCATATCTGGTCTGGTGCGCCTGCTATATAGTTAGAAATTCTTGATAAAAATCCAAAGAAAAATCTGCAGTGTTATTGGTTTTGTCCTGACATCTTCAGTCCAGTCAATTTCCAACCACCATAACGTAACTTCCCTGTGCCTTCCTTTTCTATAAATACTTTCATGGTAATTGTTTCGATGAGATTTCCGTTACGGTACCCAGACTCTTTGAATTTAAGTATAACACTAGATTGGCGTCAAGGTCTCATCATTTTACATTAGAATTTAGCTATATGTAACCACAAGTTTTATGATAACAGTTTTCTCTATCACACTTTTGGAACTCGTTTCCAACTTCTAGTTTCCTAGTCAACTTTGTTCTTCAAAATTTTAAATGCAGTGTTAATCGTTATCTTGTTAATTCTTTTTCTTTTATTGCCCTTTCTTCTGAATAGCATATTTTTCTCATATTCTCTAATATTCAGTAAAATCTTAAACTCTTAGTGGCTTTATCATCTTGCTTGGGGTGAAATGATTAAAAAAACCCCGAAACAACAATATTTTAAAATTATCAACTACAGTTTTCCATTTATATCATTTCTTTCTTAATATTATTTCAAGGCCATTTCATTACTTGTGCCATTGAATTTAACATGAACCAAATTATCTGTAAGAGTTCAACTATTTTTAGTGATTTTTAATAATTCAATGTGCCATTTAAATATTTATGCAGTGCTTCAGTTCCAGACCTTGAGCTTCTTGGAGAAGAGATGTCATTCCATGAAATGTAATCTATTTGGCAACATCACTTTTGGATGAGTGAGCATTTTCTGGCTGTTAAGTGGACTGTGTAATTGTCTTGAATGCATTCCAGGTGGTTAAACAAGGTTCAACTGTATACTTTGGAAAATGACCAGACAGGAAGGGTAGTGGATGAGTGGAAACAAAGATGGCCTTCACACTTACTAGCAGATAGTATGACTTACTTTTATATACTGTTAAGGTGCTTACTAAGCATGTTTTTTTTCTTTCATAGCCACCCAGTGAGAATCACAATCACTGTACTGATAAATGGATTTGTGAGGTTTAATTTTTAAGCATCAGTCTGCGGCAGGGCCCACGTCCACAAAAATGCAAAATATGACACTTATTTTTCATCACAAATTATTTAGATCTCTTCATTATTGCCACAAATGTTAAGTCAAATATTATATTTTTTTAAGGCAATAGAAAGTTACTGCTTGGAGGTAGATTCTATAATAGAAATGCTAATGAAATGTCCTCCTTTATTTTCTGTGTCACTTCAAAACATGTACAATCATGGCTCTCCACAACCTCCAGTTCTTTGTAGCTCTAAGTAATTTTTGTCCTTTTACTATCTCTCTTAGTCGCTGTTATGCCCTTCAACTACACAAACTCGTTAAGTATATGACTCACTGTTTCCCTCTCTCTCTTCCTTTCAGTATGCCAGGTGAGTGTCAAATTTTACAAGCCTTCTTTTCTCATCAAGGAAGGTCTACTGTCACTTTCTGATTCTAAGTATAAGTTTCTTTTTCGTTTCCATTTTACTTAAAACCTCTTCATTTTTTACATGCTCCAACCATTGTATTCGCAACATCCTTCTGTAGAATGACATCACTGTCACTTCAAGTATCGTCTTTAACTATGAGAAAAATGTCCACCTGGAAGATGGAAGGATTGATATTGCATAACAGTTTTATTTCCTTTTTTTTGTTTTTAATGAAATTTTTCTGTTTCTTAATACTTTGCTTAGCTTTTGAAAAACACTTTTCCTATTGCAATGTACGTCTGGATTTCTATGCAACATATTCTCTTATCTGTAATAACCCCTTTCCAGATATATTGGAAATTCTGTACTTGCTTAATTTTTGTCTCCTCCACTTCATAGCCCACATATTAAGCTGTTTCACTTGCTAATGACCAATGCATTTTGTCTTATTACAATTTATGATTAGTCCTTTCTTTTCAAGTTTCCTTTGCTACCATATCTAAGAGTTCATGTAGTTTTCTTTTTCTATCTATCAACAACACATTGTTATCTGCATATCTTACTTTGTGTCAACCAATAATAAATCCTGACAGGACTTCTAGTACTCTTAAGATGGCCTAAATGTCAAGTTTATTTTTACATAATAAGTTATAATTTTAATTTGTAAGATCAAATTTTACATTGTGAGAAAAATTAATAATATTTTTCAGTTTTAAAGTATTTAATTAAAATAAGCTAATTAAAAGAATAGCTTGAGAAAGTAACCAACTAAATTCTAATAAAGTTTTCTCCAATTTCTAAAAATCTCAGTCAAATCAGTTAAATTTTATTAGGTTGTTGCAAAAATAATGTCATTTTCTCACATAGTAACATATGGGAGAAAACGACATTACTTTTGCACCAACCTAATATAACCCCCTGATAACATGTGAATGAAGTTTCCTTACCCTAACCCTACCTTTAATAAGATGACCTGTCACCTAGTGATTATAAACACTTTACAAACTGAATTTATATCTAAACATTATCAGTTTAAAATATAACTCAATATTAAATTCAGTTTGTGAGCTATTGAGACAAGTTAACTACCTTCTAAATTGTATAAGTCAAATGCGACCAGGATGGGCTGAAAGGGAAATGGTTAGTACTATGAAAACAGAAAAGAGGAGCAGAGTTCAAATTTGGACCAATAAATACTTGATAAATATATAAATAAATATATATTTATTTATATGGATCAGCACATTGCAGATAACCAGAATAATATTAACATAGGACACATTTTGGCAGATAATACCAAAATATTATATGGGAGGACTCATTGCAAGGAAAAACTATTTATAGAGGAAGCAACCAACATTACAAAAATTATCTTTCTTTATGGGACATCATGTGTTGAAGTATATATATTAAAAAAAGCATATATAAATGCTTTTCTATTTGGCTGTTGCCGATCTTTAACTGACCTAAAATCTAATTCCAGCAAATCTAAAAATGCAGGAATTTTGTCATATACATTTTGCTTAATATACTGATCACTTACATTTCTTGACAATGACTGTGACAGTATGAGAATGTAACCAAATGTAACGAGAATGTAAGAAAATGTAACGAGAATGTAACCAAATGTAACGAGAATATAAGAAAATGTAACGAGAATGTAAGAAAATGTAACGAGAATGTAACCAAATGTATCAAGAATGTAAGAAAATGTAACGAGAATGTAAGAAAATGTAATGAGAATGTAACCAAATGTAACGAGAATATAACCAAATGTAACGAGAATGTAAGAAAATGTAATGAGAATGTAGCCAAATGTAACGAGAATGTAACCAAATGTAACGAGAATGTAAGAAAATGTAACGAGAATGTAACCAAATGTAACGAGAATGTAAGAAAATGTAACAAGAATGTAAGAAAATGTAATGAGAATATAAGAAAATGTAACGAGAATGTAACCAAATGTAACCAGATGTAACGAGAATGTAAGAAAATGTAACGAGAATGTAACCAAATGTAACGAGAATGTAAGAAAATGTAATGAGAATGTAACCAAATGTAACGAGAATATAACCAAATGTAACGAGAATGTAAGAAAATGTAATGAGAATGTAACCAAATGTAACGAGAATGTAAGAAAATGTAACGAGAATGTAACCAAATGTAACGAAAATATAAGAAAATGTAACGAGAATGTAACCAAATGTAATGAGAATGTAAGAAAATGTAACAAGAAAGTAACCAAATGTAACGAGAATGTAACCAAATGTAACGAGAATGTAGCCAAATGTAATGAGAATGTAACCAAATGTAACGAGAATGTAAGAAAATGTAACGAGAATGTAAGAAAATGTAACGAGAATGTAAGAAAAATGATCTTAGAACAGTTTATTAACAATTTTAAGCTCAATGTAAAACATTTCAGTTAGAAATTGGAAAGATGATATAAAGTTTAATAGCTGCCTAAATATCCTTTATATATACATATATATTGCTGAGATGTTTCTTATCTTCAATGAATATACCAATCCAGATTTGAATTCACTTAGTCAATTCCATTTTCCAACTTGATAGCCATTAATACAACCTTCACTCACCCATGACTAATGATAATTAAACTTATTTGTATTGGTATTTCTATATTTTTTTTTACAAAATAAATGTCTGGTCTAAAGTAGTCACAACTTGTAATATCAATGGGCATTAAACACCAAGTATAGTAAAATAACTAAGGGTTTGGAATCAGTGTTTGGAGTTAGGAAGATTGTTTATGATTAAAAAAAATCTTGTTTTTTACTTAGGCTTGAATACTATGAAAAGAGGTAAAGCATAGACTAATAGTCATTGTAGCGATGGTGTTAGATTTCACATTTATTATTATGCTTATATGTTATGTAATGTCAGTCCTCCTATATGGTAATGGATACTGGACAATCTTCTCACGGATGAATAAAAATCTGAAATTTGATTCTACAAAAGGATGCTGAGAATACCGTGGACCAAATATGTAACCAATGACAAAGTCTTAAAGAAAATGCAAACAAAAAGGAACACTTATACTTAACATCAAAAAGAGAGAGTTGAAATTTCTAGGCACTTAATGAAGAATGAGAGCTTGGAAAATTTAACACTCACCTGATATACTATAGGGAAGATGGGCAGGAAAAACAGTGCATAATCTACCTAGCAAGTTTGTGCAAATGGATGGCAATACAGGGTTTGGGAAAGATAAAAAAAAAGGCAAAATTTACTCCTTTTGCTAAGGCTCTCAAACACCTTTTCTGCCATCCATTTGTGTAAGCTTGTCAGGTAGGTGACAATAATTGTCCTCAATATGTCATGAAAGTTAAGTTTACCTAGCCTTCCTTTCTCATTAAGCCTCTTCCTGATGCATAAACATTTTTTTTCTTTTGCCATTTCCTTTAAGACTTCCTTCTTTCCTACTTGCTCTATCCATGAAATTTTCAGTATCTTTCTGTAGAATCACATTTCTGCTGTCTCCAGGTTTCATTTCATCTGTGGTGAGATTGTCCAACATTCACTATCATATTAGAGGATCTGTATTATATAGCATTCAATCACTCTTTTCTTTATTTCTAATGAATTATTAATATTATCATTATTATTATTAGTGTAGATGTGATGCTTTTTATCATGAATCATATTCTATTTCCCTATCTTGGTAACAATCTTCATACACCCAGCCAACTAAATTGCATCAGTCAGCACATTTTTCATCTCAAAACCAAAGTTTTAAACAAAAAAAAAAAAAAATGAAATAAAAATCGTGCTACTTATGATAACCATTCAGTCTCCATCCCTCCCCTCTCCCCAACTCTCTCCCTCCCACAAGGCATTCAGACATTCACTTTGTGTTCTTGTGAGATGAAACTGCCTATTTGTTTTTTGTTAGCACCACCAGCATCCTCATAAAGCAAACTTTTGTTCCTTTCTCATCTTTTATTTCATAATGCAGTCTTTCATTTCTCTGTTCCATAAAGCATTCTCTGATTACTTCATCCTATAAAGTGAGTTTTATTCTCTATGGCTGCCATAAGAGCAGTTATCATTATTTTTCCCATTTTTATTGCTCATAACAAACTCACTTCTTAACTTCCATACCCCATAAAAGACGTCGGATAATTTCCAACAGAGACAAGTGCCATTGCTTCCTACTTGTTCAGTTTGTGCCATTGATTAAGAAAACTAAAGGAAAAGGTTGAGGCATGTCTCGTAAAAGCCTTACAGCAATTGTTGTTTTATGAGGCAAGAATGACATTACCTGAGAGAAAGAAGGTTTGTTTAGTTCTTTTAGAAATACAACAAATCTTTGCTCTTTTCAGAGGTATTTTGGCTAAAATTAAGATGGGAGAAAAATACAAGCAAAAATGTAAAAATGGATGACAAGCCTCCCTATCACTAATATTTTTTAAGAATGCCAGGATGTAGGCAATCTTGACTCCCCACCCATTCCTCTTCTTCATTCTCTGTAAATTTCCATGTATTCTTGGGAGAAACAGGGGAGTGGTTTCCCAAGAAAATATTTATTTAAAGTTTTAAATTCAGAGTTTTCCTTCTTTTAGACTGGTTGTCACCTAAGACTATCATGCTATTTAACCAATGGCTGGGTGTGGGGGAGAAAACACAAATTTATGTATTTCCTCAAAGGACATTTGAGAAAAAGGCAACAGAACAGACTAGGCCAGAATTTGAACTCAGTTTGCTGGTTCCCCTTTTTGTTATACTGTCCACACATCCCATATCACTATTAATATGTATATATATATATATGTGTATGTGTGTGTGTGTGTGTGTGCATATGTAAAAATTCAGGTATGAATAAAATATATCTGTAAAATCATAATATGAATAAAGACAAAAGGAGAACTTTTCTTTGCCAATGCGTTTCCTCCCGAGTGTCTTTATCAAGGTGAAGGTAAGTAATTTATTTTGAAACAGAGGTAAAAATATTTTAAAATTTTCAAAATTTCAAGTTTAACAAAACTCTGAAATATTCTTAAAGCTAATTTGCATGAGAAAAGGTAAACTAGGAAGTACAGCAAGTCATTTAATTTAATGCCTAAAAACAAAAATGAGTAAATGTTATTTTTGTTGAATTTTTATCTTTTTTATTCGTTATATATATATATTTATTTTTCATGTAATATTATTTATTTCATAAATTTCATAAATTATTCATGTATTTATTTAAATGAAGATCTTGAGTTAACCATTTCCTTTTATTTCTAAGAATGTTTTCTCCCATTCGATTCATCATACCTCAGTAATAATGAATTTTAAAAACAAATACTGAAATACAATGGATATCCATTCCCATTTGAACCAAAATGACAAAGAGACAGTCTCATCTTTCTCAGTTATTAGCTAACTTTATTGATTAGTTTATACTTTACTTATTTAAATTTGTCATTTTATTACTTATAAACATAGATTTTTTAAATATTTTAATACAAGGTTTACTTATTTTTACTATGTTGCATTGTTTACAAAGAAAAGATAAATTTTTTGAAAATTTAACCTTTAAGATTTTCATTATATTTTCTTAATAAAGGTTAACTTTATTTTGAATGTTCAATTAACATTTTACTGATCATGTCTTTGATACAGATATGCTACCAGCACTTTTCATTGAGCCATACCTCTTTAGTTTGCTTACATTTGTTTTTAATTTCTGTGTTTAGTTTCCCTATTCTTTGGTATTGTTATGTGATATCTATCCTCTTATATGGCAATGAATTGTGGACAATTTCACCATGGATAAGGAGAAAACTGGAGACAGAAGAAATGTGGTTCTGTAGAAGGATAGCAAAAATTTCATGGATGCAGTGAGTAAGCAACAAGAAAGTCTTAAAGGAAATGGCAGCAGAAAGAACACTTATACTCAGAATCAGGAAATGGCAGCAGAAAGAACACTTATACTCAGAATCAGGAAATGGCAGCTGAAAGAACACTTATACTCAGAATGAGGAAATGGCAGCTGAAAGAACACTTATACTCAGAATCAGGAAATGGCAGCAGAAAGAACACTTATACTCAGAATCAGGAAATGGTAGCAGAAAGAACACTTATACTCAGAATCAGGAAATGGTAGCAGAAAGAACACTTATACTCAGAATCAGGAAATGGCAGCAGAAAGAACACTTATACTCAGAATCAGGAAATGGCAGCAGAAAGAACACTTATACTCAGAATCAGGAAATGGCAGCAGAAAGAACACTTATACTCAGAATCAGGAAATGGCAGCAGAAATTTCTTAGACACATTATGAGGAAGGAGTGTTTGGAAAACTTGAACCTTATGGAGCATATTGAGGGCAAAAGAGATAAAGGTAGGCAGAAACCAGTAACCTGACAAGTTTGTGTGAATAGATAGTGAAACATTGGGGTGGGTGCCTTAGAGAAGGGAGAAAGCTTTTTAATATTTCCTGTTTTTTGTGCTGCAGGGGTTTCACTTAGTGAGGGGAGACGGTTTAGTTGTTGACTACTCAGTTTTTGTATTTAGAGTTCTCCTTCTCCTAGGCTGGTTGGCACTCAAGGCTATAGAACCCAGTATGTCATACTATTTACTCATAGTTGGTGGAAAAGAGAGGGATTCATGCCTTTTCCAAGGATATTTGCACATAATGTAATGAACCTGACTGGAATTCAAACTCAGCTCAATCTGAGCCACTATCTTGATAAAATGATAACAGTAGAAAAAGAATTTAAGAAATTACCTGATACAGTTTTGCCTTTTAAATGTTTCAGATGGGTACAATCCTTAGTTAAAGAATCCCACCTATTTTAGACTACATTATAGGATTTTCAGCTCTCTCAGGACTATTAAAAAATATTACTTTTAATAACAAATGTTATAAAAAGACACATATTTGTGAATCCTTTCTGTAATTTTAAAATTAATTATCATCTGATTGTTTGTTTTATTTGTGCTATTATTACCAGAACATTTCCCTTGTACAATTTCTGAACAAATGAAATGTACTCAAAGGTATATATATATATATACATATTTATTTTGTTACCTTCCAGGTATACATAGTCTCATTATTAAAAAGCCTTTCACCTGATAAATAGGAATTTTATTCTTTGCTGATTAATTATTAAAAAAAATTTCCTAACTTTAGTAAAAGTTCATTTTATGGTGACATATATATTTACTGTCATCAATTGTTTGGTAGATTTATATTCCAAATTAATTTCCCTTGTGAAATATAAAATTATAATTCTCATTTTCTGAATTGACGAAATGTCTGCTACAGCCTATTATGAAAATATCTTACCAAACATGAAGATTCTTTGTTCTTTAAATCATCACCAAACCTCACTAATCCATTCAAGAGATGAAGTATTAAATCTTCTTGCATTCTTTCCAAAGCTCTAACCATCCAGATATCTTCAGGGACAAGTGCCAGATGACATGTGGTTGTAAGCCAAAATGAAACAAGCACACAAAGTAACGAGTTCTTATAAACATTCGCTGTTTCATTTGATGATTCCCAGTCGCTCTTTGTCAAGATGACTTGTGAAAAGCATTTTCTGTTGGCCGACACTATAGAACTATCAGTGTCCATGTTGAGCCTTGTCAGGAGCCGTGAGGAACACAGCTGTATCTTGTTAACCATGTATAAGTGCTTGGCAAGTCTTCAGGTTGTCCAACGAAAGGAAATTTAGTATGGCTGGTTTGAGCCATTTTGGCCAATCTTAGCAGCCAAGACGGTTGGCGTCTTTGGGCATTTTGGTAGTAAAAGGGTTTAATGAAATAAAGAGGTGAATGAGGTGAATGAAAGAAGGCAGTGTCTTGATGGATGGGAAGGAAATAATGGTTGGAAGAAAGGTGAGTGGAGAAAGAAAGAAAGAAAGAAAGAAAGAAAGAAAGAAAGAAAGAAAGAAAGAATGAAATTATGATTTGGTTGAGTTTGGAAGTAGCAGGAGGTGGGAGGAATTAATGAAAGTGAGAAAGGGGAAAAAGAAAGAAAGAAAGAACAGGGTGAAAAGTGATGCGAAAAAAGGAATTTTTGCCTACAATAATAAATGAATAATAAAAAAGAAATTCAAATATAGAAAGTCAAATAAAGACAATCAAAGAAAGAAAGAAAGACAATCAAAGAAAGAAAGCGGTGAGTGGCTTGGGTTAAAAAAAAAAGAGATGTGATACAGGAATTTTAGACCAGAACATAAAAGAAAGAAGAAAAGAAAGAAAGAAAGAAAGAAAGAAAGAAAAATAAAGCAAAGTACAGTGGGAAGAAATAAAGAGAAAGTGGTAGATAATGAAAAGAACAAGATATGAATGAAAAAGAATAAAATAATAGAGTGAAAGAAAAACTCTGGTAAAGATGGAAAGGAAAACAAGAGTGAAAAAGAAGAATGAGAGGAAAAATTTAAATATTTAAAGGAAAAAGCAGAAAGAATGATTAAAAGAAAAATTGAAGAAAAGATAAAAAGAGTGAAAAAAAAAAGAAAGTTGAAAAGAAAGGAAGGAGGAAAGTGAGACAAGAAATTAAAGAAAGAAGGTAAGAAAAATTTGAGAAACACCGAAAGAAAAATGAGAACATTACATAAATGATTGGAAGGAAAGATCTTAAACAAAAATGACAACAAAAGGAATGAAATTTTGAAGATTGCAAACATGAAACAAGGATTCCTATTTCTTTAGTACATTTGTCCTCAGAATGACCACTTGGCTAAGAAAGTGACATTATGGAAGCACTGAACAACAAAACATATGTTGAGATAAACATTCTTCAAGTAAGGCTCTGACTTTAAACAGAATAATATAGCAAAATCAAGAAGCTTATAAAGCTTTATTTGACTAATTCAGCTTTAACATTGAAAGAATGTATTTTATTATAGTGGATAGTTACAAGTGAGAGGCGGGGAGATGAAATGTGTTTATTTTATTACCACAAGTAGGTTTCTCTATTTTGGCCCATTAACATGTACTGAGAATTTGTCCATAGCTGGGACCCTAACTGGTGCTACACCTGGGAGCAACTGCAATTAAGAGATATGAGGTATTGTAATTATTTACACTATTTACATTGTTTGGACTGTTGTCCTCATCTCTGTTGCCATATTCACAACATTTTGGCCATTGTACACTCTGGCCTTCTTCAAGTGATTGAAATTTCGAACTAAACCCTTTATTTTGACCACAGGGGTAGATTGCCAGGCCTCTTCCGGATGTCTCAGCATCAGTTATCTCCCTTTAACTCCAAGTTTTTGTTCACCTCTGCTGTAGCCAGGTATTGAACTCACAGCTCTCTGGGTCAAGTCACTGGATTCAACCAATGCTTTTATCAACTGTTCATATCTATCTATCTATCTATCTATCTATCTATTAAGGACTGTTCAAATCTATCTATCTATCTATCTATCTATCTATCTATCTATCTATTAAGGACTGTTCAAATCTATCTATCTATCTATTAAGGACTGTTCAAATCTATCTATCTATCTATCTATCTATCTATCTATCTATCTATCTATCTATTAAGGACTGTTCAAATCTATCTATCTATCTATCTATCTATCTATTAAGGACTGTTCAAATCTATCTATCTATCTATTAAGGACTGTTCAAATCTATCTATCTATCTATTAAGGACTGTTCAAATCTATCTATCTATCTATTAAGGACTGTTCAAATCTATCTATCTATCTATCTATCTATCTATCTATCTATCTATCTATCTATCTATCTATCTATCGATCGATCTAATTCTTTTCATAGATATCTATCTATCCATCTAATTCTGTTCAGCCTTCTAACATTAGAATTTGACCAACAGACTAAAAAATTCTCAAATTATTTCTAGCCAAACCCTGAATATTGAAGTACCTACTGAAGCACATCAAGTGACATACATATACAAATATTTGTCACTTATTTTTAGCCTCAAGTAAAATTTTTGATTTTTTCACGGCATTTAACATTTATTTGTTACTGTTTTTTACATTTGTATTGTAGAGAGCTGTCTGAATATAGATTGTGTCTGGCATTGAATAAAATGTAAAAGTAATATTTATTCTGTTTGTATGACATAAAACAAAGATGGAAAATACATATACCAAAATATGTTGATAAACCTAATTTCTTTACACACACGCACACACACACATATATATATATATATATATATATATATATATATATACACACACACACTAGTCTCTTCAGTCTTGAATTAACTGATATAAAATATCAGCTAAATGGAATAAGGGGTTTGGTTCAATATTCAAAGAAATTGCTAAGTACTGTGACAGGCATTTGATGAAGGCTGGATGGTAAAACAAAGAAACTACTTAAAATGGAAAAGCAGTTAATAATAATAATTGCTTCTTTATTACCTATCCTTGTTCCTCCTTTTAAAGCATAACCTTAACACTCAGTCATGTGATTCTATGGCAGGAAAGAGAGCGAATGAAGGACACTGGACATTGAAAACTAAAAAATAATCATCGATTTGAAAAATATATTGAATAATCAAAACTTTAAATTCCAAAACATCAGGAAAAATTAAGAAATCCCAAAAATTTATTGGCTAAATACAACAAATATATATATATATATATATATATATATATATATATATATACAGACTTCCTTATGGTCTTAGTATAATAGAATTGTAATTTTGTTATATATTAATATACAATATGTATATATGATATAAAGATATTATATATTAATATACATTGTATATATCATATATACATAAGGTGTTTGGTTAGCATGATGATATGACATTCACGTTCTTGAATTTCTATATCTACTGTTATATAAATAATAACTTTAGTATTATGTCTTTTTGTCTTTCAATAAATCATGCCAGAATAGAAATTGCACTTAACGTCACATGAGGAAGCCAGGTGAAGGTTTCACCTGAGATAGTCCCCTAGCTGCCAAGTGCAGACATGGTGATTGACTTAGCTGCACCTGGAATGCATGCATGATGAAGAGCAGCAAGACAGAAATATTGGTATGTAATCACCCAACCCAGTGTTGCTGGATTGAATATATCAGATATCACAGCCGAGAATGTAAGGTCCACATTTTGGGTGAAGGTCTGGAGCTGTGCATGTACACCCACACACACACACAGAGGCTGACAGTAACTGACAAAGTCAAGAGTCATATAAAATGTAATGTTGAATATAAGAGATTAAGTCTAGTATTTACATTTTACTTAACACAGCAATATCATTACACTTATTTATGTTTAATTTCTCTACACAGGGACCCTATTCTAGCATGATGGATATTCTTGGTTAATCTTGAAGTGTATTCTTGTACCATTTAGATACATTTAGTGAATAATTCTACACCACCACAATTGTCTCCTTTTTTAGTGGCAGGCAGAATGGGAAAATGAAAAATAAGAGATATAACAAATTATATAACAAAGGGAGATAAATAAAATTAGGATAGAATTTAAAGGCAGATGCATAGGTACAGCAATGGATAGTAATAAAAGAGCTGAGTTCAAATTCCAGTTCAGTTCGTTACATTCATTTATGCATAATATGGTGGAGTAATGGATAGCGACTCAGACTGAGGAATCAGAGAGCCGAGTTCAAATTCCAGTTGAATCCATATCATTCACTTACATGCTAATAGCCCTGAGAAAGGTATGAATCCCTTTCTACTCCTACCAAATATAGGTAAATAGCAAGACAGACTGGGTTCTATAGGCATGGATGGCAACTGGTCTGCCGCAGAAAGAAATGGCAACCTACTGTGTAGAAAAATCTGCTCCGTCAGTCGTATCGAAAGATATATGAACGCCTAAGCACGCATGGCACATAACTGACTGACCTTTGCAATGGTATGAATCCATCTCTCCACCGACTATGAATAAATAGCAGAACATGCTGGGCCTTGGTTGGCAACCAGTCTAGGAGAAAGAAAACTGGATTCAAGCCAGTCTGGAGGGGGTTGGGGTCTGCCTGACTATCTTGCCCAAGTTTTCTGCTACAGCTGCACTACATGTGTTGCCCTTATGACCCTAATGGTTTATGGGTCTCATGTTTATGAAATGGAAAGAGAGTTGGAAGCAAGTTGTAGGGGGAGGAGGAGGAAGAATGAAGTCAGCTAAAAAGAACTTAGAAAGAGGAGGAGAAATAGTGGAGTAAGCTAATAGTAACTAAGGGAGTAGGAATTACTAAAGGGAGGAGGGGTGAAAGAATGTTGTAGACGGACAAAAAATAAAGGAAAAAAGAGAAAAAATGAATTGGTTTCAAAGTAGGGAAGTGGAAGGAAGATGATGAGAGAGGAGAAAAGAAATGTTTGCACCAAAACTGGAATTCAATCACAGAAACCATATCTTTCATTCATTTCAAAGAATGCTGAAATTGGATCTCTTCCATAAGACAGATGAAAAGACTTTGGTTTTTGGTCAGTCTCCAGGAGAGTCTTAAAAAATGGACATGCAAGTCAACATTTGCCAGGCTTTTTCTCTCTTCCCTTGAAATCTTTAACTGAGAAAATAATTCAGGAATTTTATGCACAAACATTTTTTTTAAATTACCAATAACTAGGAATATCTTCATAGAATTGCTTACTTTTAAACTGACTAGTTAAACTTTCATTTTCTCTGGGTGAGTCAAAGTTTTGTAATATTTGTTTTTTGTTTGGCAATATTTAACTTCTCTCTTGGCATAGCAAAGTTTCAGTGCAGTTGAATCTCTGCCAGTCTTTAGTCTTAGGCTTTGATTAATTTTCCTTATTTTTAATGTTTTCTGACTGAAAATTGTTAGTGATTTGATGATTAACCTGTATGCAAACTGCATTTAGTTTTAGTAAATGTCAAGTTAATCTATGAAAGAATGTGGTGATTGTGTGACCAGTGTAAGAAATTAAAGTCGATTTTTTATTAAGGAAACGACAGGTAACAAATAAAATATTTTTTCACTTTATTTGTAAATTAGAAAAATACAAGAGGAAATAAAACATCTTTTTGGTTGAACTTAATAAAAAAAAAAATTCTTGCTGCATAGATAGGGTACACGAAAAACACCTATAACTCAACATGTAACTGCAGAACAAAATCTGAATGAACGTTAAATGATAACTGCTTACAAATGAAAATAATTAACAAAACAAGAGCTAAAAGAAACAGAAAAAATATAAAATTCTGCAAGTGGTTAGAATCTGAACTTACAAAAGAATCTGAACATGCCAAAAGTATTTGAATGGCAAGGTCAATTCCTTTGGTTTTGTTGTTTACTGAAGACATTTGGGTTTAAGATCAAAAGATGAATATGAGACAAGATTTCAGAATTTCGGTTTTTATTTCCTGGTATTTACATTTAGATGTGTTAAACAGCTTAGGAAATATCACCTTTTACATCAAATCATCCCATTTTTAGGTGAGCAAAATTAAAGAAACAGATAGTCTTTAATATTTGGTTGCATAACCCTTGCTTGCAATAACTGTATCAAGCCTGTGGCCCACTGGCATTACGAAACTGTTGTATTCTTCATTTGTGATGCTTTTTCTAGACTTTTAAAGTTTTTTTTTTGTTTGTTTGTTTCGGGGTGTTTCATCCTTCAGTCTCCTCTTCAGATGAAATGTATGCTTTATTGGTTTAGGGCCCGCTCATTAATTTGACCAGGCTATTTTTTCCCTGATGAACTCTTTTGTTGTGCTGGCAGTATATTTTGGATCATTGTCCTGCTGCATGATAAACTTCCTCTTCATTAGTTTGGATGCATTTCTGTTAATTAACAGACAAAATGTTTCTGTAGACTTCTGAATTCATTCTACCACCTTGAATTTTATCATCAATAAATACGTATGAGGTTAGAGTTCCAGAAGTAGCCATGCAAGCCCGAGTCAAGACACTGCCTCTACCATGCTTTGGATTAGAAGCAGATTCTTTCTTTCTCCGTATTTTGGCCATTCCATCACTTTGATAGAGATTGATCTTGGTCTCATCAGTCCATAAAACTTCCAGAACTATTGTTACTCATCTCTGTACTTTACAAATTCCAGTTTGTTCTTCCGATTCTTACTGCTGATGGGTGGTTTTCATATTGTGGTATAAGCTTTATTTCTGCCCTCGAAGTCTTCGAACTGTGAATTGTGAAAACTTCATACCTGCACTGTGGAAGTTGTTTGTGATGTCACTGACTGTTGTTTTGGGCGTTTTCCTCACAGCTCTCACCATATATCAGTCATTAACTGCTCTTGTTCGCTCGTTGTACGATCCAGCCTTCTTCAGGTGATTAGAATTGAGTTAAAAGTATTGGAAATACAAATTATTGTTGTCGTTCACTGAAGACATTTGGGTTTAAGATCAAAAGATGAATATGAGACAAGAGTTTAGAAGTTTAACTTTTATATCCAGAATGATGATTTTCGTCCACAAGAGTGCTTAGAATAAAAATGGTTTTCAAAGTCATTTGCTTGATAAAGTGGATGGCATGTGTGCCTGACTTTAATCCAGCTGAATGTCTATGGGAATTACAAGAAATGTCTTGTACATTATTTTTCTATAAATTAGGGAAATTAAAATGAAAAATGGCTAATAATGTGAAACAATTTTTTTTATTTCTGGCTTGGACATTCATGAGTCTATCACATGACCTGCATCAAAACCGAAAGGTCCTTATGGGTCAATGTAGGTGCTTGCTGGGTGACAGAACTGTCTCACAAGTTCTAGTTTTTCTCATCAGCAGTGGCCTGCAATGTGCATTCTGCATACACATAGGATTGTAGAAATTGCAGGGATGGGGGTCCATAGAGCCTTGATTTAGTTGGATATTGTCTCTAAGAGTATAAATTGCAACATTTGAATGTAGGTTCTTTACTCAAGGGTTTTAGTTAATATCCAAGCAGTGGCACCATACATTAACACTGGATCTACAGTGGCACAAATGAATCTCTGTTTAAGGCTGTATGGAAGATTAGATTTCCAGATTACATCCATTTTATTCAAGACAGCTCAGGCAAATTTTTAGATCTTTTTCAGTAGAATTTTTTTAGCATGTAAAAGATTTAGCAGATTTTATTGATTCACCTCAGACAGTTTGAATTCCATACCTGTTTTACTGATATAACTTTATATATATATATATATATATATATATATATATATATATATATATATATATATATATATATATATATTTGTATATATATATATATATATATACGCACAAATATATATATATATATATATGTATATATATGTATATATATATAAGTAAATTTCTAAACAGTGGAGCAATGGATATTAACCCCACATGCAATTGCAGAACGAAAAACTGAGTGTCCTCTTGAAGATAAATGCATGTCTAAAAATGTGGTATATTCCCCGAAGAAATTGTATACATTCATATAAAATTAATTCATATAAAATTTAGTAAACAAGCAAAAGGAAACATTTTATTGTTTTCCTTATTAGAAACTAAGTAGACAATGTTGTTAATGTAGGCCCGAAGAAGACCTACATTGGAAATTTCTGTGGGAAACTGGAAACAATGATTATATAATCAGAGGCATTCCTTCAACAACAGGTTTCTTAAAAACCAAATAGCTTTATCCAAATAATATTGGGATGTTCTTGACAAAGGTTTCACACTGCATTTGGAGTGGAAATTCATATCCAGAGCCCAGACCCCTAAGAACTTCCAGGACCACTGTAATCTATGACTTCTAGAGAAAATACTTCTAATAAAATATAAAGACCAGGAAAGGTTGCTGAACCTTCGAAGTGAACACATAACAAAATGCAGGCATAAACATTGCCTGAAAGTATAGAAGAAGTCTTTTCCTTGGTTTATATATCTTCCAGTCTGCATCTTCATTGTCTTAATGTTGTTACAATTGTTCACAGGAATATGTTTATATATGCATTGTTTGTATTGAGTCTTGCTGGTTGAGTGTGTGAGAATCTTATATATATATATTTTTAAATAAACATACTTTCCTAAACATATTTGCTTTAGTTTATAACATTAGAAAATATTAAAATGCATATATATATATATATATATATATATAAAGACATTTTTATGTGTAACATTCTCTTTATAGATACAAATATTTAAGTAAATGCTCTGTTTGTAATAAACAGTATTAAACAACATTTACCGGCCTGAATGTCCGAGAAATTTTCACAGAAAATATTCGTCCTCTGACAGGATTCGAACCTGTATCCTATATGGAATCGTCATTTAGCTTGATGTGTCTTTACCGATTTGGCCATGAAGGAGCGTTCGCTTAGCAAGGTCGAATTTACTGTATTTAAACTCCAATCTTCCATGAATCTCTCATGTACACTCATGTCTGCTCATGGCCAAATCAGTAAAGGCACGTCAAGCTAAATGACGGCTCCGTATAGGATACAGGTTCAAATCCTGTCAGAGGATGAATATTTTCTGTGAAAATTTCTCAGACATTCAGGATGTTGTTTAATACTGTTTATTAGAAACAGAGCATTTACTTAAATTTTTGTACCTATAAAAAGAATGTTAAACATAAAAATGTCTTAAAATAATTGTCAGACTTTGTCCATTTCATAATATATATATATATATATATATATATATATATATATATTTCATAAGCTATTATCAAAGAGTTTTTGTTTTTTGTGTATGGTTAGTTTCATATATAATTTATTTTATAATTCATATAATATATATATATATATATATATATATATATATATATATATATCATATTTATGTGTGCCCATGTAATAAATATATAATATTTATGTGGGCATATATCTATAATTGTATGCATTCATATAAAATTTAGTAAACAAGCAAAAGGAATCATTCTTCCGTTTTCCTCATTAGAAACTAAATAGACAATGTTGTTAAATGTAAGCTTGAAATGTTGAAAAGTAGATTTACTTTCACTTTCATTTTCCTATTCAATTGTAACTTCTTATTTTTTGTCTTCTGTTGATAACTTGATCAGAAAACTTCAATGCTCAAAGGACAGACAATATTATTCCAAACTTTCCCTTTATATTTACTTTTATTCTTTCTTTAAATGAATTCTTTTTTCTGCTTTTTTACATTTTTCTTCTTTAAATTATTTAAGTTTTTATTTTTCATTTCAGTACTGCTGATCAATAGTAAAATATTAACACCAAACCAGTCATCGAATTTTTGTGTTTTCATTTTTTTCTTCAGTCAGCCAATGGCTCATTTCAGAAATCAAAGATCAGAAAAAGAAATCAAGGATCAAACTTAAAAACAAATAAAATCTTTTCAAGTCTATTATGAAAAGAATTCCTGAAAATAAGGTTCTTCTTTTCTATTTCATTTCTTTTCATTATTCAATGCTTAGCTAAAACATCAAGAAAAGAAGAAGAAAGACTAAAAATTGAAAGAAAAGAAAGAACTACCAGCAGTTTGTTTTTAAGGAAATGCTTGAAATATCAACCAGAATTTTATATTGAAAGAAAAAATTATGGACAACTCTGCCAAAATCATTCAAGGACTTTCTAACCTTTTCAGACAGGCTGTTAATCAAAATGATAATTGTTTAATTTGACTTAGCTGATTTTCATAAGTATCAAAAGTACACCTCATCAGAGGTCAATGTTTAATAAGTTTTACTAACTTGTAGATGATTACTGACTGAAAACTTAGAAAATACTAATAAGGATGTTATATATGGAATAGCAGACTTAACTGGTACATTTTGGATTAAATGTACTACAGAAATCTAAACCCATATCTGCAAGTTGTTTGCTTCTCTAACTTCAATATAATTATGAGGAAACCTTCTAAAATTTTTATATTAAATTATAAAAAAGAAAGATAACCAAGGAAGATAATATTTTTTTTACCAAGACATAGAGCATTAATAGTAATATGTAAAATTAAATGTTCACTTAAAGTTTCTGAAGTCATATCTTCTTCAGGAAGACTTCTTATATTCTAGGCCAGTAGAGATTAAGTTCACATTAGGGATGTCTACTCAAACACATGTACCCACTAAATATAACATTTAAGAAATAGTGTTGGATTTTAAATAAAACCCATTTATCATTAATTACATTATTTACAAGTGGACTATTTTTCTCATCTTTGTTTTTCTTATCACAATGTTTCAACAGTTGTGCCCTCAGGCCTCCATCAGGCGCCTGCATAATTATCTTTCTCTTGGATTTGATAAAATCAAGGAATTTTAAACTGAACCAATTATTACAGGGATAGACTGTTCCCATTCAGTTCAAATTTCGTGAAGGTTACCTGGATTGATAAGCACCTGATATAGGCCAGAAGGTGTAATATACATACATACATAAATATATATATATATATATATATATATATATATATATATATATATATATATGTATTAGAATTATTTTTTTTAAAAATATGTCTCCATTGCAATACAGAAATTACTATGTTTCATAACTAAAACTTAAATCTTAAAATTTAACTTTAAAATTTAATAATAGATATAAATATGTGAATTATTTTTTATAATTAATGATTTTTTGAGGAGTATATAAGACAATATCTACAGAAAACTGCTATTTCATTTCTTTGATTTAATAAATTTTTATTTTTCAAAAACTTAATAATATATAACTTTTCATATAGGCATAAAGGACATGGGTCATCCAAAGATCTACAAGTTTTTGTTTCTTATTAGTTTCCATTTTACTATTGGTATTTTATTTGTTTCTCTTAATTGCCAAAAATATTTTGATAGGGATGTTTGGTTATGATACTTAATATTACTGAAAGAAATTAAATAATATCGCCATCTTAAATTCATTTTTTTTGTACATCCTATATAGATTTTCACAACATGAGGAATCTCAATGGATGAGATAGTGCACTGGTAAACTGTGTGGCCTTCATTATTCAAAGGACAATTTTCAGGATTTCTACAGTTACATAATTTTTCGTTATTATTGCTTATTCTTATTTCAGGATCTCTATTTCTTTGATTCTGGCATACGTATTTATTCAAAGTTTTATTATTATGATTTTTATAATCTAAATTTTCAGTACCACTGTAACTTAATTTTAAGGAATTTTTATTAAAAATTTTGCTAAGTTTACTATTTCTAGGAAAATTTTTTTCTA
This sequence comes from Acanthosepion lycidas, assembly GCA_963932145.1. Lineage (NCBI taxonomy): Eukaryota > Metazoa > Mollusca > Cephalopoda > Sepiida > Sepiidae > Acanthosepion > Acanthosepion lycidas. The sequence continues at coordinate 36,153,143 of OZ010589.1, forward strand.
TTAAAGCCAGAAGTTTCTGTCCTAACTTACTAGTAACCATTTGGTTGAACTGGTGTGTGTAACAAATGATTTTTCGGTTCCTATTTTTTCTCTGGTTCCTATTATTATATTTTATATAATTGTTGTTAGGTCATTTATAGCCACTATTCTTTACAGCTTTATTTTAAAAATTACTGTGTTCATAGAATATTTTTTTTAATTAGCATTCATTACTATTGACAAAATATTCTATGAACACAGTAATATTTTTTCATTAGGACTTATTGCTTTTTCTCACAGATGGTGCCCAACTGACCCTACTATACTGTGCAGTCAACAGAAGCAAAAACAAACAACATGCATGCACAAAATTTAAAAAAAAAAACATCTAGTAGCCACAGTCTGTTGCATGCAATCTTCATGCCATGTAATGATGGCATGAAGATTGTATTTAAGCTTGAAACAAACTGTCACTGGGTGTTGACAACAATCTCCACTTTTATGTTTACATATGCTGTATCTCTGATATTGAGTATTTTAATGCATACTTTAGCATATTTTAAAACTATTTTTATCACACACATGTTTCATGCATATAAATATATATATTATATATATATATATATATATATATATATATATATGTAAACATGAAAACAATAAACAAAAACTAAAAATTCTTGAAGCTATATACATAAAACCCGACAAAATAAACTATGAAATCTGCACAAATATTATTAAATGCCTATAATTAGTAACAAAAGCCATTGGTTCATTGCAAAGGCTTCCCATACTTAATACTTCTCGAATTCACTCTCGCATGGTTATATGTGATGTCATGAGCTGTGTTGTGATTTTCGCTTCCAGCGTCTTATATGCACGAGTTTGTCGTTGCTTGGAAATCATCCGTGTAAACATAAACAGACTATCATCACAGTTTTGTCCGTGTATTGTTTAATATATAGTAATGTAATTGCCATCTTTGATAATGGATTATGTAAGCCGAAAGGTTAGATAGGATTAAAAAATATGTATCAATATTGTGATTTTCTTTCTTCATTTAATGATAATGTTATTAAGCTTATCAGAAGATATGAAAAGAATTTACAGAAAATAAATAGACAACACTTGTCTATATTATTTAATGAAATATGTATCAATATATATATATATTTATATATATGGTGTGGCAAAAAACATACTCACTTTTTAAGTGACAATAAATGCAGTATTTTTTAACTTGCAAAGGAAATAAATGATTAAAATTAAGAAATGTCAATATTTATTGACTTACAAAGAAGATTAATGGTTTAAATAAAATTAAATGTATGGATCTGAAAAAAGAAAAAAATAAGAAAGTTATAGGAAGTCAAAAGTGAGTATAGCTTTTTGGAACACCCTATACTAGGATACAGTAAAAACTTTCTTGACTTAACCCTCTTCTCAAAGCATTGACCAAGTGAGGAAATATTAAATGTGTGTTTGGCTGTAATGTATTCAATTCTGACCTGGCATCTTGATCTCAGTCACTTCCTCATAGACATGGTTCCGATCTGGTTGCTGATATGCAAAGTGATAATTACTAAAATATCTATATATCGAGCTAATAATTGCAATTTCATTGTTCCTGCAGAGATTATTTACAAAATATATTTTTGTACATTAAAACTGGGGAACTGGCATCATTATTCAGCACCTGGTGATGCACGGCACCCCGCGGTGGTGTAATGGTTAGCAAGCTTGTCTCATTAGAACAATTACGACTGAGTAGTGAGTTTGATCCTCACTAGGCGCCCCATACTTTCGGACTTGTGCCACATCTAAGCTACGCTTAGAAAATCACTATATATTAGGTTGGCGCAAAAATAATGTCGTTTTCTCACATATGTTACTATGTGAGAAAACGACATTATTTTTGCACCAACCTAATATAAATATATATATATATAATCCTACATTTATAATACTTGAAACATTATTATTGTAGATACTCATATTTGAAACATGTTTTGAATGCACACTGATTAATAAATGAAAATGTGGTGTCTTTTTCAAGTACAAATTATCCATTTTAACAATCTTGGAAATTATAAGTGGATATATATATATATATATATATATATATATATATATATATATATATATATATATATATATGTATTTTTCCTTTCATTTCGTTGTTGGAAGTGTTACCTGATAATCCGGAGTCCTTTAAAAGGATTTTGGTGAAATAAATTATCGTAATGGTACCTTAAAGTGGTCTGTTTTTCATTAAATATATATGTATATGTATATGTATATATATATATATATATATATATATATATAGTTGGATTGATGTGAGTTTATGATCCTGAGTTTCACACTTTTGCGATCATTAGACAAACTGATTAATTTTTTAAAAATTTTGGATTTATGTAGGTTGCATGTATTGGTGTTTTTATGGAAGTGGGAGGAAAAATTGTTGTTGTGATGCCATTCATACTTATGCAAACATACATGCACACCCATACACTCATTGAGGTATTCAGACACACATAGACATGAACTCGCCCACTGGAGCTCACACAAACATAAACATATATGAACAGTATATGGCTTGACATTTATATGTATGTGTGTGCTGTTGTGTACATACGTATTCATTTGATTGTTGAATTTCAATGATGGGATGTGTAGCCAATAATCCACTTGAATGAAGCGATGTCAACACACAGATGGTTTCTCTATTTTTTGCTGAATAATTTTCCTTGAGTTGATCTAAACATTTACATTAGTTGCTCAGCGTAATGAGTCTGATCATAATTTGTATTTAAGACATGCTAATGTAATTAAAATAGATAGCAATTTACTAAGATGAAAATGTATAGAAAGTGCTTTAATCACTAGATCATCTGCAGTAAATTTACAATATTTTACCTTTTTTGGCAAATCTATTATTACAATGTGGGAAATTTAATAACAAAAGTGATAAAAACGAAAAAAGAAACTAAATGAAATTGTCTAGACTATAAATTAAATTAAAAATTTCAGTGTAAACATCACTTTAGCCTGACGAATTCCTAAAGAATGAAGCACATCACACAAAAACTTTTTTCCAGTTTGTCATACATTTTCCTAAAATTTAAGTTTATAAAATCCAAGGCACAGATATTAGGTTGGTGCAAAAATAATGACGTAATAATGTCGTTTTTTGACGTTAAAAAATACGTGAAAAAACGACATTATTACGTCATTGTTTTTGCACCAACCTAATAATTAAATAATAAACTAAAGTAGGATCTTTATTTGGTTTTCAATATGGCTGTTAATGAGGAAATTTAATTAAATTCAAATTGTTTTAAAATGACAATCATATGTTTTTATACCACCAACATCAATTTTTTTTTTATTCAAACATGTTTCATTGAATAATATAGACATATTATGTTGATTTATTTTTATAATAATCCTTTCTGGTTCCCTAATCAGTTTTTTGATGTTAAGATGCAAGGAAGTCACCATAGTTTTTTTCTACCCAAGTACTTTCAGTCTCCTCCAAGATCATCCATAGGATTAAATTATAGACAAAATTATTGTAACTGTGACAAAATCTGCATTCCACTGTGATGGTGATTTTTAAAAACATGTCTGAATGTACTCTCTTATAATTATTTTTAAATGTTAAATTTATCCATTATAGCTATGGAAGTTTTTGCAAAACAAGCATCCCAATATAAGGGAGTTAATGAGAAACTGTTAGAAATGCAAAATGGCATTAAATACTTGTTAAATGTACTTCAGCACGTTGCTGCTGCACTTTTAATAAATTTTGTTGAGTGTTAGTTGGTTGCTTTTGATATAGAAGGCTTTGAGAATCTGCTTATTATTTCTATGGTGTAGTATATTGATGTTGTTAACAAGTATTTTCCTGCATTGTGAAGGTAGACAGTAATGTGTTTTTAAATGTTGTGAATAAAACTTGTATCCAACAAATGATGTGTAAGGCATTTTGATATTCTTTTATTAAGACTACAGCAAACATGGTTATGTCAGTGGTTGTCTTTTACAACAATATTTTCACACGGAAAAATAATATCAGCTCATCATTGAGTTCTCAGAGAATTTGTTATTTTATTTTGATCTTCACTGTGGGAGGGACAGATATGCAATTCATCAGGTTGTGCTATAGATAAGACCACACCCATGCCAGAACTGTTGGTACTTGTTGTCAGCAAACTCTGTCAGAAGGTTTTCATTTTATTTGCTTTCTGGTTTATTTGGTGATGATAAAATTTATTTTCCTTGGGAAAGGGATAAGAACTTTTAAATTTGATTAAGTCATTTCTGTTCAGTGTTCTACCATTTAACTAATTTGGCTGACACCGCTTACCCATTTTAAACCATTGTTTCCATCATGAATCAAATACAAAAATGTGATTTGGGGCATATTAATACATATATAGGTTATAAGTTATCTTCTGCAGCCACTGGTACTTTATCATTAGCAACACAATAACTTTTCAGGAATGAATGGGATTAAATTTGTGAGCATCACTTAAATTTTATTTAAAAATTAGTCTAAGATTTATTTTATGCATCATGCCCCTTCAGGATAACAGCAGTCTCTCTACATTTTCCTATCTTTTCTATCTCTTAGTAACGTTTGTCTTTTCATCATCTCTCCCACTCGATTTACTACCATCCATTTACACAGGCTTTTTACTTGCTGTTTTGTTCTACTTCTCTTGCCTTCAGCATGTTTTGTGAATATCAAATTCTCCTAACCCTCTTTTCTTATTATGTGTCACAGAAATTACAACTGTCTCTCTCTGATTCTAAGTAAGAGTGTTCTTTTCATTTCCATATTCCTTAGAACTTATTGCAATTACGTCATAGAAAGTTGTAAAATCATTGACAGAATTTATTGAAAGTTTTGAAAATGACTGGTTAAATTACATTTTAAAGAATTTTTTTCAAGCGAAAAATCTCAAAAAGGCAAATCCAGAAATTGAATAATAATTTGTTACATGTAAGTATAATTATACATTAATTCCTGACCACTGACAATCCTTATCTTCCTGATTTTTAATGCATTTTTATATTAAAATTATTATTATGATACATGTAAATTATACAACATAATATCTGAATTCTTTTATTAATGCTTGCATTCACTTCACTTTTTCCTGATTCTGAAGGTAAAACATGCAAACTTAATACTAACATTTTGCAAAAGAAATTTTAAACAAAAAATTGTAAAATATTACTTAAATTTCTTAAATGAGATATTGTCAGTTATTTTTCATAGAAAATAAAAAATACCTATATAATTAGATTTTGTAACCAGTTGATTTTTGTAGCCTAATTGGTAAGGCACCTGCCCTGGATAGTGATAAGTGATGTCTATTCTCTATTTCTCATCTGTGTTGTTTAATAATGATGATAGGGTATCATTGTAACAGTGTCAATAAAAAGAATTTTGCCTCTTGGCTACAGAGAATCTACGGCCAAGCAAAACTTAACATGTTGAATCTAATGATTGTTTCCCCAAGGTGAATGCAGTTTCAAATCTTGTTGGAGAAGACATATTTTTCTAATAAGATTTCTTGAATATTATGGCTGATAGGTGAAAATAAATAAATATACTGTTTAATAAATAAACGGAGCATCTACTCAAATACATGTATCCACAAAAATAATGTTTAAGTAATAAAAACATGTTAGATTAATAAATGGAAATATCCATTCCTTAATCTTAGTTCCTGGAAGTTAATTTCTACAAGACAGTAAGCAGTAAAGCCTAAAAAACTGAAGGGAAGTTATGACATAATTACTCTAAACTTGAGCCTATTAGGTTTCCATGCCAGAAATAGTTTAGGCACAGTCCATATAATCTACAATTTATTCTGATTTTGAGTTGCTAAACTTGTTCTAATTTCAACACAAATATAGACAATGACAAAAAAGAAAAACATAAAAATAATATAAATTTCTATCAGTGTTTATTGTCCTATACTGTATACAAATAAACAAATGATTTTATTTGCATTTGCACAAAGGTATATTGGTGTTGACATCTGCTTTTTATCGACTCATTTCATGTTATTATTGTGTGGTTCATATAAAAGTAAAGAAAGAAGACATTATTAATGATAGAAGCTGCATGTGGTTCCTGCAAATTTGAAAAGAGTACGAACAAGGTACCTGGTGATGGAGATACAACTTTCAAATACAATCAATGTACAACTAAACTCTTATTTTGATTGGTTGAAA
>OZ010589.1:36171876-36284376 GCA_963932145.1 Acanthosepion lycidas
GCAAACCAACATCTGCCTATATTTCTGAAATGAGGTACTGTAAATATTTACAATAATTAGATTATTCGGACTTTTGTCCTCATCTTTACTATGATATTCACAGTGTTTCAGCCATTGTACCTCTGGACTTCTTCAGGTGCTATTAGTTAGAATTTCAAGCTGAACCATTTATTTGGTCCACGGGGACAAATTGTTCTAATTCCACATGCCATGCCTTGGGATATCTTAGTGGATAAAAGTGTTGGTTGAATTAATCTAAAAAGTGGCTTGACCCAACGAGTTGTGAGTTCAATACCTGGCTACAGTGGAGAGAACAAAATCTTGGAGAGTTGAGTTACCAAGGGAATTAATTGAAACTGACATATCCAAAGGCATGTTTCATTTCCCTTCTCAATTCTATAAGTTTCATTCCCTCTGCTGTGCCCTTAGCAGATGGCAACTGTCATTAGATCTCCCTTAACCAGTTGATCAAGCAAGGTCTAAACTTAATATGATGCATAAACTCTCTCTCTATATATATATCTGTTTAATTTTCCATTGTATTTTTTCAAATTTTTAAATAAGGTGTTGTGTTTTGTACTTGCAATTGTGGATAAACAGTCCAAAGTTCATACCATGTTATACGTTTTGTTCAAATATTTTGACCATTTCAGTCATTTTCAAGAAACAATTTGATGTCTGTCTGGTAGGCAGAATCCCTTTGTCTACATCTTGGTATTCTCTGTAAAGTTGGAGGTTTGAAAAAGTCCAAGATGATGTCATGTGTATTGAGAATGAGGCCACACCAAAAAGAATACAATTTTATAGTAATATATATATATATATATATATATATACATATATATATATATATATATATATATATATATATATATATATATATATATATATATATATATATGTATTATATACTTGAAAATTTGATATATTTATAGGGTAAGTGTGGCCAATATTAGAGATAGAGTATTTATAGTGTTTATATACATATATATATATATATATATATATATATATATATATATATATATATATATATATATATATATACCACATATATTGGAAAACATGATATTAGCCATTTCTCTACATGGAGACATTTAACATTAATTGACCAAGCAGCTAGAACTGCTTTTGGTTAATATTTATAAAATTACTCTCTTAAAAGAGTTTTTTCAAGAAAACAGATTTATAAGTAGTTGTTATTGCCCATTCCAGTATTAATAAGGGTTTCCTTCCTCACCCCTTATTTGAAGTGGTGTAGAATCATATCATCTTGATTATGTCATTATTTTCTCTTTGAGTTATATTTGCTATCCATTTTAGTTGTTGCTGCTGTTGGTAGTCCTCATGTAATTTAGTTTCTATTATTTGGTACAGTTCTGTAGCATCTGTCTACAATGTTCATAGAAGGATTATCTTTGCAAAGGCCTCCAGGCTTCACTAGCTCATATATATATATATATATATATATATGCACACACACACACATACACAGCTTGCCATGGCTAAATTGTTGTCTAAAGTTTGCAGAAATAACGTTGACATCTTATTTTAACAGATATATTAACCAACATTACACAAAAATATCTTGAAATATTAATTAGTAAAATTATTCAATAAAATCGCCATTGGCCTCAACTATGACCTCCATATGACTTTGAAATCTCCTGTAACTCTTCTGGATGGTCTCCTTGTTTAAGTTGGTGAATGCTGCCATAAGGCTTACCTTCAGTTCATCTTTGGTGCTACGAGGAGTTTTATTGGTCTGTCATTCAATGGCACCCTACATATAATAATCAAATAGTTGCAGTCTGGGAAGTTAGGTGACCAGATGTAAAGGGTGATTTAGTCGCAGAAATTGTCTGACAGGCATGACTGGGTTCTCCTGCTTGTGTGACATAGTGCAGAGTCTGGTTGCCAAACTGTTATACAGGAATAAAGTGTTGCTGTCGACACTTGAGTTTGAACATAGATTGCCAGTGAGTAAACACAGGCGATCCGATCATTGAATTAAGTGGATCACATGACCATTGGAGAAACACGTAAGTAAGTCACATGATGTCTAAAGGATCACTATTACTACTCTATCCTCTGTTACTATTTGGATCACTATTTCTAGTCTCTATACTATTCACTATACTATTTCTCTATATGGATTACCTTTTGCTGGTTACTATTCAAGAAAGTATTATTGAGCAAGTACTGTTAATGCAAGATTATTTGAAGCGTTTGACACCAGTAGTGTTCAATGACATACTATAGTTTTATCTGTAATTACAAAGTCTCTACTACAATGAGCTTTATGATATAGACAAAAATATTCGTTGGCATTACAAAAGTGGCAATGAGTGTTCGTTGACATCACAAAACACACATAGCGTCTTTCAGCAGCCACCCTCTTGACGCAGGGCAGAATTACCTCCTCAACGAACTTCATGTAGGCCTTCATGTTGAGCCTGAAGCCCTGTGGGAAGATGAATGGAGGCAAAATGTTGCCAATATGAGTGATCACTCCAAACACCTTCATAGTCACCATTAGACTCATCCAACTCTTTCTGAATCCTTTGCACTGTCCTCTCAAACACTCTGAAATGTTTGCATTGGAGTTTCTGACATGAATGCCAAGCAGTACAGCATGGCATTTTCAAATTTCTGGTAGAGTGAATTGCATCATGGTAAATTTTTTGCACAGATGGTGCTCAACTGACCTTACTATGCAGTGCAGTTGACAAAATCAAAAACAAACAAGACATATGCCTGAAATGAAAATGTTGTAGCATGCCTACGGAAGATAATGGGTATGTCCCCCATTCATATAAATACAGTAGTAAATACTGTATGTTGGTCTGCAGTTGGAAATTCATTGCAGAATTCACTTGATTCACTTCTAGTAGTTGACTACTACTTCTATGCGCCACTGGCAAATCTTATATGTGTTGTTCTTGTCCAAAGTATTACCATGCATTATCACCTTCATGTGATTAAGTAATCTTTCCTAGCTTACAGCATAAAAATATATGGCAACGATTTACCTTGTGTACACACACACACACACATATATATATATATATATATGTTTATATATATATAAATATATGTATATATATATATATATATATATATATATATATATATATATATATATATATATATAAGGATATGCATGTAGTGACATGGTCATTGGAATAAAAAGTCTATCTATAGAGCCACATATACAAATAGAATTTAAATGCCCAAAATTTGTCTGTCTAGTGTTTTACTCTCCTCCACTTCTAGAATCAAATGCACCTGGATTTCTGTTTGTGTGAAATAAAAGCTAAAGTACTATATTGTGTGTTGGCAAATGATTATACTTGACTGACTTCCAGTTACTACACTAGTCATAGTACTCACTAGGTCTAAACCCTGTTGTACATGTCTGGGATATGATTCTGGCCTTATTTAGTTCTCTGAAGGGAACTCAGTAAAAGATAGTTCTAGAATATTCTTAGGGGGATATTCCTATACAACCAATCCAGAATCCTTATAGTTTCATGTCACATCATGTACCTGCCATTATTCAGATGAAGGAACATTTAAGTAGTCATGTATAATTGTTGTGCACATCCTTTTACATATATATATATATATGTATTTGTCTTGATAAAGTCCCTGGGATGATGATGAAATGCATCAGCTAAGATAAGTTTTCCTTTTCTCTTTATTCGTATTGTCCTTTTACAGATATACTCTATCTGAAAATTTTGCATACACACACTCATATATATATATATATATATATATATATATATATATATATATATATATGAGTGTGTGTGTGTGTATAAAAAGTATATATTATATAAGTATATATAACCTTGACAAACAGCATAGTTTTCCAGTTTGTCTGATTTATCAACATTCATATATATATATATATATATATATATATATTAATCAATTCACCCCAAGCAAGGTTATAATGCTGCTACGATGTGTGAGGCTAATGCAAGTGAAAGAGAATGAGACAACTTTAAAGGAATCAGAAATCCAGTTCTAGTGTGAACTAAACAACAGGTGAACCCATCTACTCCTGTATATATATATATATATATATATATATATATATATATATATATATATATATATATATATATATATATGTATATTATATATATATATAGATATGTTTTTATTCATATTATCCTTTTACAGATATACTCTATCTGAAATTTTTATACACACACTCATATATATATATATATATATATATATATGTGAATGTGTATGTGTGTGTGTGTGTGCAAAATTTTCAGATAGAGTACATATATATATATATATATATATATATATATATATATATACATATATATGAATGTTGATAAATCAGACAAAGTGAAAAACTATGTTGTTTGTCAAAGTTATATATACTTCATCAAATCAGAATGAAAGAAATCTGTGTGTGTGTGTTTGTATAAAACAATTTTCAATTTTGTCTGACTTATCAAAAATCTTGTTTGGATTCTATATCCTATAAACAAACAATTCCTATGTTAGCCGATACGGGCAAAAATGTTCATAGTTGATCAATTGGTTTTTCCAAATTTTTGTTAACCATCTCATATCTTTTATTTAAGTATTAAATTTTAGATATACTCCACAGTGGGTTGCCTTCTTGAATGCATTTTAGAATCCTTTCAATTTGCAATCATGTTTCCTTATAATTAGGTCTGCCCAACCACTTGCTGAGCTATGCAAGAACCCCCTTTTATAACTGTAGACAAATTTACAATTCTACCCTATGGCTAGTATTTTTTTTAGGAATGCAAATTACAAGATCATTCCATTTTTTTCCCTTCAACACTGGGCTATTCCATAATATTTTATTCTACATGGCTTGAAAAAATAATACCATTAATCTAAAGAATCTAACCTAGTTTGTTTAAGGTATATTTTATAGTCAGAATGTTCAGCTATGAAATAAAAATTGTATTGCTTCACATCTGTGATTAGTTTATTTACTGCTAAATAAAAAAAACACAAGGTAGGCATCCTTGAAGAGTGATAATTCTAATCATTTTGGCTTGTAGTATTGGAGAGACTGGAATATTCATAGAATTTTTTTGTAGAATCTAATGTTTTCTCAGGGAGGAATTTTTCTTGATATTCTTTTGTTAGGAAAAAAAGATATCATCCTGCAGAATTATCCAACTGTCTTTTGCTACCCAATAGTGTTTTCTTTATAAATATTCCCTTTGCTTTCAGTGTAGATAATATAGAATAGAATTCCAACAGGCAAAGCTGGTGCAAGGGTCAGTGGACCCCTACGGAATAGCAAAGGTAAAAAAATCACTGCTTGGGGAGCCCGATTGGGGTCCCCACTGGTCAGGAGTTTGGAGGTAGTATGCACCGGCCCTGCCAGTAAGGGTGGATCAATAACACAGTTATCCACTGAATTTTCATCTGAAATTTTCACTTTATGTCAGGTCCATGAAAATAATGTTTCTTCTGTGAATTATGTGCATTGACAATGAAGGAGACTATGTTATGTTAGGCTGTATATGTTGAGATAGAAAGACAAATATATAAACAGAGGAAATGAGTTATAAATGTTAAGTGTGCAGGTGTTGGTCGGGTGAAAAGTTGGTTGTACGACAACAGATGGTGGGAAAACCCCTACCAGCCACAATGTTTGCTTCCTTGCAGTGAATATTGATCTGAGAATGAATTAATAATGCTCAGGAGATGAGAAAAAAAAAATTATGCTTTTCATTTTGAAAACATGGAAAATTACTGACACACATGCACGCACACACAGATACACAAACACATGTACACGTATGTGTGTGTGTATGTGTATGTTCACACATATGTGTCAGTAATTTTCCATGCTTTCAAAGTGAAAAGCATAAAATAACATTTATATATACATATATATATATATATATATATATATATATAATGGCTGGCTTTCTTTATGCATATACCCATCTACCAAGGTGGATAGCTGGTTATTGTTACAGACACCGGCTCAGGCATATTTTTTTTTTTTAACACCCACAGAGCCAACCTTTTGTTTATACTGCAACTAGGCTGAGTGGATCTTAGTTCCAGTTTCTGTGAGAAAGTGCATAATCAGGTTTGATCAGCAGTTTGAACAAAACCATTATGCTTAAATTGTCAGTCATAAAGACTTGTGACTCTGCCGGAGCAACCATTGACTATTTGGGAATAATTTTATCAACACAATTTCATTCGCGATGCTTGGCCCAACCCATGAAATGGTTTTCATGTACAGGGTGACCCCAAAAAATGAGAACTTTTTAACAATCCAATAAAACCAAGAGTGATGGAAGAAAAATAATTTTATTCAAAGTAATTGAAACCTTAAAACATGCCATTTAAGAAACAATGATGGAATTTTCATTTTTTTTTTAAATTATGTCTTGTAGATGGCGTCCTCCTGTACGAATGCATTTTTGAAATCTACTGTTGAGATTCCTCATTGACTGCTGCAACATCTCAGCTGGGATACTGTGAATTTCATCTTGAATTCTAAATGGCGAAATTTTTACTTGCCCAAGGTCACTGTCTCGCAGTGTTGCCACTTGCTCATGTCTGGCAATACGCACTTCAAAAATTCCCGTTTTTTGCGGTCACCCTGTACTTAACAATAACGACACATATTGGAATTGTCTATCAGGCCAATAGCAAGAGTTCACCTCTTTGAAAAATAGACCACAGTAAATTCAAACCTGGGTTTCATGGTTAATACTTTTAGTCTAAGCAATTTGAAATTGGTTCCAACAAACTAAGGAGTGCCAGGATTAGCCATGAGATATTTTCATAAACAAACTAAGCATCCAGTTCTTGATAATTACTGTAGATGAAAGTATTTGCATTAAAAAAAAATAAAGTTTGGAAAGTTTACCAAATTTTAATTCTGGCATAAAACAACTTATTTATAAGTATAATAAAATCTCTCAAACATAATAAATAATAATAAAAAAAAACATTCATTTTTTTAGAAACATAATAAATAATAATTTTTTTAGAAACATAATAAATAATAATAAAAAAAAAAATTCATTTTTTTAGAAATTGCTTGATTTACATTACAAAATGAAACTGAGCAGATATGTCTATTTTGAGACTCAGAGAAAGATTAGTGTTTAAAAGCACTATTCTACTTTGCTTAATCATGCCCGAGAGGTCTCATGATAGTTTCTTCTAGGGGAATGCTGGTTCATATCCATCTGGAGAGCAAATATTTTTGTCTAATGAGATTTCTCAAATATTCAGGCTTGTAGATGAATATAAATGAATATATTGTATCATAAATAAATGGAGCATCTACTCAAATATGAGCATCCATGAAAAATAATGATTAAATTGCTAAAGCATCCGTTGGATTAATAAATAAAACAATCTATCCTTTTCTTTAGAAATGTACACACACACACAGATATATATGTAATCATTATTATAAAAGGCATGAACTCTTAAAATTTCATGTGGTTATATTTATTTCGCTAGGGTTTTAAAACAAGTCTCCAATTCATCAGACCGTTAAATCCAAATATATATATATATATATATATATATATATATGTGAAAAGTGTGTGTATATAAATATAAATAAATATATATATATGTGTATAATTATTTATATATTATATGCGCGGTACTTATTAGAAAGCGCTCAATATCAGAGATAGAGCTAACATATATGGTTGGATAGATGTGAGCTTGTGACCCTGGGTTTCACGCTTTAGCGATCGTCAGACAAACTCCGATCGCTAACAATCTCCGATCGCTAAAGCGTGAAACCCAGGGTCACAAGCTCACATCTATCCAACCATATATATATATATATATATATATATATATATATATATATATATATACCATTTCTATATAACATATATGTACATAATACATGTTGAAAGCTGACTTGTAACAATTAATACCATACCCAAAATAAATATTTTATCGATTATTTCCATGTCACGGATGATATGTTAAATGGCTTATAAGACCTGCAACTCACTTGCAAGCCATTCCATACTGTGTATAGGTGAGTCTTCTGATTCTGATAACTACCTTATTATTTGACTAGTTTTATGATGTCATGTAAATCTACAGTCTGACTGACATAATCTGTTATAAATTCTGAAAAAATTCTTACTGTGTGTCATATTGGTAGATGAAGTTTTTTGTGTCCATGTTTATGGCTGAGGTGGCCTACCCATAAGAAGCAGTCATTGTTATATTCATCACATGAGAGTTATTCCTTTTTGTCTCTCTCTCTCTCTCTCTCTCTCTCAAAGAGGGTCAATGCCTTCAATATATCTACCGGCTCATTTCAGAAACTCTGTTGCTCTCAGCAGCAATCAGATTTCTCCATATCTCCCAGTCTGATCCAAGATGATTGCAGCTATTAGAATCTATGTTGACCATTTTACATATGTCTTTAAGGTTGGTCTTGGAGCATTTTCCATGTAAGGTTGCTTGTCTTGTGTGAGCTCACCAAGGAAAATTGAACATTTTATTGCCATTTTATATTTTTGAACAGAATATTAATATTATTTCAACTGATTTTCTGCTTCTACTTTTCCTTCAGAAAATAAACTTTTTCATGCTTCATTTAAAAGGTATGCTGTTGTTGTTGTTAAATGTTTGGAACCCTGACACCCAGATAGCAACAAAAACCTGGGTAGATGGATCCCAAGTATAACAAGCAAACATCACTGGTGGAAATGCTTAAGACACTGGATATGCCTACAGTAAGTTTTCCAAGTCTCATATTCATACAGCAGCATTGAGAGTACACATGTGTGGTAGACCTACTTTGATTGCTATTTTGATGTCTGATTGCAAACAAAGTTTTGATATGAGCTTACTGAATACATCACAAGCCTCAGAATGTCTATAACAGACTTGTTTGGCAAGTGTATTATGTCTAGTTAGTGCAGTGTCAAGATAGAAAAGCATACCTATGATTTTGAAATTTTTACCTTTGATGTAGACCAATGGTGGAATATACAACCTGCCTGGCATAAGTTATAGGTTAAGAATTGTCTTCATAAACTGTGAGTCCAAACTCATCATGCAAGGCATAGAAGCAGTCCATCAGGATCTGCAGTTCTGCATCTATGTGCATGACAAGATTGAAGTCACCAGTGTAAAGGGGATCATGTAAGTCGTAAACGTTTTCAACATTACAGTGATATGATGGATGTTAAACAAGTTTCATATTGTACAGTAACCTATATATAGTAACTGGCATGAGGAAATTCCTACAAGATTACAATGACAAAGAAGAACATGAACAGAATCGGATCCAGAAGATCAGCTTGCTTAACACCAGACTGAACAGAAATGGGTTCTCACAGTTCATTGTTAACACAAACCTAAGCTTTCATGTTGTTAGGTAAGGAGCTGATGAACCCTGTGAATTTTTCGGGAGACCATAGAAGGCTACTTCAAACATTGACCTATGGATGGTGTTAAATGTGAGATTGAGGAAGCACTTAGAAATTAATTTGTTTGCTCTCTGCACTTCTCTTGAACTTGTCAGTCTGTAAAGATTACATCTGCCATTCCCCCCCAATTAGACCTAAAATCACATTGTGACTTTGTCAGAATGTTTGGTTGTAATATACTCTAACAATCACTTTGGAGGTCATCTTGCAATAATTCTGTTATTAGCCAGTAACAGTGAGATCTCACTGCAGTTATTACAAAATTCTTTGTAATCATTCTTATATAAAGAAACAAGAATGGGTACCTTTTTTTTACCTTTTATCCCCACCCAATAGAAAATGGTAGACAGAAGCCCCAATATCACGTCACTACCTTGCTGTACCATTTCAGCAACAACTTCGAGGGGCTTTCCTGGTATCCACCAGTTTAATAGCTACCATTATTTCATCATTAAGACGATTGATTACAGGTGCCTGTGGGGGTCCTCTAAAAACGGTTGGACTTACGATAGCCTTGCAGTTAAAAACATCACTGAAATGTTGTCACCATCTGGACTTAATTTTGTTTGACTTTTGCAAAAACTGCATTGGCAGTCTTTACTTTGAAATGTTGGAAAGACAGAAGATGGTGGGGATCATTAAGGATACAAAGACTTGTCAGCTGATGTCTAAGTCTCATGGGCTTTTTCATGCCACCACATGACCTTGACAACTTCAGCTATATACTCTTGGAAATCTTTCTCAAGCATATGCCATTCAATTTCCCACATAATGAACACAAAAGCAACTTGATAAGTGCCACTATTTTTCCATTCAACATCTTTTTTTTCTGAGTTCATTCTCTTGAAACCAGTTACGATGTTTTTTTTTTTCAAAAACTAGCATAGAGGAAGTGGCCTCATAGAACTGCAGATTAAAATGTACAGACAGATCATCCTATTATGATTGATTGCTTGAACTGCTTCTTGATATTAAAGTTTTCAGGGCAATTTAGTTTGGTTACATTGATCCACTTGGGTACCTTCACAGCATTACATCTTAGCTTTCTACAAACAGTAATGGACAGACAGGACATCTGTGGTCTGTCCAACATTTAACCCTATCAATGCAACAGACAGATTTTACAATCGACAAGTCATTTGATGAACAATCACTTAGGCAAGAACGTGGACACTTCCAAGTAACCTTACATTTATCCTACTGCCTGAATCAAGTATTTATTATCATGATATCTAACTCAAAGCTGAAATGAAAATAGCCTAATTTCATGATGCCTATGTTACTCCAGAAGTCAGAGTCAAATTCTAGAGGGACGATTATGTCCACTAGAAGTAAAAGTTTGTGGTTTTTATCGACATTTTTCAGAATTGTCCCAAGATCACCATGGAAGGTTTTTATTTTATCCTGAGGACTGACAAGAGTTGCTGCATATACACTGCTGTCATAAATTGTTGTGAATTAAGATGCATATGGAGTGCCTTTCTGCAATCACAGAAAACAAGTGGAAATTCTGTCATACACTGTACTTGTACACCTGCCTCCTAGCGAAAGTTGGACAAACATTCTTTGTAAAACAGAGTGTAAGTAGAATGTTGTTCTAATACCTGGCCATTATCATAAAACCTCATTTCTAAAAGTGCAACAATGTCAAGATTATGTTGAGACAATTCTCTACAAATAAGAGCAGTGCATCACTCAAGATGAGTAGATCCTGGCAAGTCAAGAAGAGTATGTATATTCCTGCATGCAATCTTAAGATTCAAACTATAATAATTATAATTAAATAATAATAATAATCCATTGGAGTTTCAGACCATTGTACTTCAGAAAACACTCAAAACCCTGTTCCTTGTGCAACAATATCAGTTAAGTCTAATTCCATCACAAATTCAAAAAGAAACATTATCGATTCCCATTTGATATCGACAGAGCTTGAGGAACATTTTATTACAGCAAAATTTTGTTTTAATGAGCATCTTAGGGTGCCCATTCTGAAAAAAATCCAGAATCTTCCAATCTTTCAGGCCTTAAAATTCATGAGGATAATAATATATGTGGACTACTAACTTCCCGTCCCAGGGAAGTGAGTGGAGTGACGAGAAGGTTCCTTGGGAACTTGTACTAAACTATTTCATTAATTCCTCTTAATAACTAATGAACTAATAGGAAATTCCAAGATGAGCGCAATCACCATCATATTACACGTTTTAATTCCATACCATTTATGTGAGCTGCATTTTATTCATTTTGACACAAGAACCTTTTTTCTCAAGACAAGCAATGTTTGTACAAAGTGTTATCATTTTTTTATATTCCTATACGTGTATACAATTTTTACATATAACTTCAAGAAGAGAGACATACTGTTGAAATATTGTTGAACATTGTCACACATGGTGACTTTTCATTTTCTTTTCTTAAATCATGCTCTTTTCTAAGTGTTAAAAAAATATTGAAAGTGTTACATCAATCATTTTGTTTTTTTATAATAATTATAATTATATAACTAAGTAAAATTAAATGTTCACTTATCTTTTCTCTGCTATGAGTTTTAAAGTATTACAGCCACTCTTCAGGAGACTTGAGAGCAAAATTATAAAATTACATTATCAATTTGACAATCAAGTCACCTGGAGAGTGGATGTAATTCTGCAAAACTCAGAGTAGAGACAACATAAGTGAACATTTAATTTTATTTATTATTATAATATATCTATATACATCATAGATGTCATATATATTATATGATTTATTTACACACCACAACATATTTTTATATATATATATATATATATATATATGTGTGTGTGTGTGTGTGTGTATCTCTGTGTGTGTGTCTGTTTGTGTGTTTGTGTGTGTGTGTTTTTGACTGTGGAGATGCATATATATATGTGAGCATGTAGGTAATTTTGTCTTATTCGATGAATGGCCTCCTATACAGAATAAAAGAAGTTAATAATGAGATGCAGAAAGAGATGTTTTTGCCTGAAATGCTTCTGCCTATCTTTTTAGTTTTTCCTTCAAGTAATAGGATCAATAATCATTGAAAAAAAAAAATTCAACTCAAAGATATGAAGTGAATAAAGCAATGGAAAATGATAGAAATCAGTCTTTATCTACTTACTTACCTTTGTCTACTTTGTTTTCTACCCACATCTCCATGCAATCATACATTCATAGGTAGCTATACATTTTTCTGATTGCAGCTACACAAAAAATGCATATGCATATTGGTGTAGTCATTAGTTCAGCATTTTACTTACATACTAATCTATTTATTTACTTATGAATATATGAGATTAAATAAAATGCATTCACTTAATCATATATATATATATATATATATATATATATATATATATATATATATGTATGTATGTATGTATGTAGGTATGTATATATATGTGGACAGAAGAAGAATTGAAATCTCTTATGATCGGTTTCTCATTTTATATAATTCCATATCTTTTCACACATACCCACACATACTACATACATATATATAGTGTAACAGCCGTGCAGAAAGTGTAATAGGCAAGCCGTGTTTGAATTAATTTCCCACTAATACCCTTGGAAAAAGCATGAATCCACCTTTCTTTAGCTATTGCAGTGGTTCTCAAATTTTGTGGCATGCTTAAAAGTGCAGCAGAATAGGATAGCAGTTGAGGGCAATGATTGAAAGACAATCAAAGATTTAGAAACAGTTTTAAAAAATTCATATGCTAAAAATAAATATAATTTCAAAACTTAAAATATCATTATGGATTACTTGTAATTGCATGCATAGTTATAAATAATTATTGATTGATTTTACAATTGTGATATTTTTGCATTAAATCAAGTTTTAAGAATATATATATATATATATATATATATATATATATATATATATATATATATAATTTTACTCTCAAGTCTTCTGAAGAGTGGCTGCAAGTTAGAGGAGAGAGTTATCAATGATAATGTTCCTACTTTGAATCTGTGGTTATCTCCCTTCAACCCTATCTCTGTTTTTTTTTGTTTTTTTTTTTTTAAATGTACTTTTCATCACATAAAATTTGGTGAGGTGTGAGCAAATTTTAATTCTGAAAATGTGTCCTAAAGAAAAAAGTTTAGGAGACACTAAGCTATTGTTTAAACAGCAGGGCATATTGGGCTCTCATGCCTTTGGTACTGGCCACTCTAGGAGAAAGAAAACTGTCAATTCAAACTTGAGGAGAGCAGTTTGGAGACTTTGTGGCACACAATGCATCCTTTCTCTGTTATCAGTCCTTCTGAAAAGTGTGACTGTTTTTTTTCATAACTTTACCATTATTATTCATTCATCAATATGAATAGTCTAGTGGTTCAGAACTGATCTGGCTGTTTAAAATGACAGGCAATCTCATCGTAGATATGAACATAATGAGCTAGAGTGATCCATTTACATGCAAACACACACACACACGCATATATATATATATATATATATAGTACATTGGGACACTTTTCTTTCTGGGAAAACAAAGTTTCAGAGTGAAGGATCTGAAACCTGTTCTGCTTCTCATCTATACAAAGGTATGAGTGAGGCTGACTTGAACATATATATTTGGTTGCATTGATGTGAGTTTGTAACCTAGGGTCTCATACCCTTTGCAATTGCCAGACAAACTCTTTGAGCTGATGATCGCAAAGGGTGTGAAACTCAGGGTCACAAACCAACCTAATATATATATATATATATATATATATATATTAGGTTGGTGCAAAAATAATTTCGTTTTCTCACATAGTAACATATGTTAGAAAACGAAATTATTTTTGCACCAACCTAATATATATATATATATATATATATATATATATATATATATATGTATGTATATATATATATATATATATATATATATATATATATTTACATTTATATACATACATATTATAGATATACATATCTATCTATCTATCTATATATATATATATATATATAATAATAAAAGTTATTTTTAGGAAGATGTTTGTCTTTACAGTTAATTTTATCAATTTAAATAAAAATCTTTCTGGGCACATGGAATTTGGTTTTATTAGGAGAATAAAACGAAAACACAATAGTCCCTCCCCCAAGAACAATGTACCCTTTATCAAGTGCAGTTCTTGAAATATAAAACAAGTGATGGGGCTTTGCAGCTAGCAGTAGCCTTGGGAAATTAGATGACACCTTGAAAAGAAATAATATATTGAAATCATAAAGGAAAATATCAAGTGATCTGGAGAAAAATGTAACCTTGGAAAAGTTGGGAACTTTCAGCAGAGGACAATGAGCTGAATTAGGCAGGGAGAGTGTTCAAGAACTGATTCTTACATAATAATGGTAAATGTTTTGGAATAGCCCATCCAGAATCCAAACCTGAATCCTATCAAGAATCTTTAGAGGGAGCTCAAGACAATAGTGAAAGTTTTCTAACATCAAGAATCTGAAAACCTTGACAAAAGCTAGGGAGGGAGTGGGGCGGTGAGTAAAAATCCCTGGAGAGAAATTCTAAAATTTTTATAGTTTTTGTCATCTTTTCCCTGTGATTTTAACCTACTCACAAGAACTACTTGGAGGTTGTAATATCAAATAAAAGCTTTCGTAGTGATTGCTAAAAAGGGTAAAATTAATTTTAGACAAGGCATTTTTTCATATATTAATAAAAAGAAATTAGAACAATCCAAAATTAAAAAAAATGAATTCAGTAAATGCACAAAAATAGAAAGGGGCATAAGACAAGGATATGTCTTCTCACCAGACTTATTCAACATTTACAGCCTAGCTATTCTGAAAGAACTAGAAGCTCCACTGGGATTTACTTTTTGTGGGAACAATTTTAACATGTAAAATCTACAAATGATACCATATTGATAACAGATACAGAAAAGAAACTAAAGCAATTTTTAAAGTAGTTAGTAAATCTGTACTTTATGGTAGTAGTAGTAATTTCTTGTTGAGTATGTTGTTAAGCATGGGCTTCTACACAATATAACTTAGAATATGCGTGTTATGGTCCGGTTCCTTGTACCACGGTGATAGTCCAAGGTAGAACCAATAACGAAGAACGATAACACAGATATGGAATAACACAGATATATTACAAACAGGAATATATACAGAGAAGTAGACGTGTTAGTATGAACAATTAGGTTTAGTATAGAGAACAATGTAGTCTCGACCAGTATCACTATTCCAATGTCTTGCAGTAATTGTCTGAACAAGACTCTGTTTCGGACTGCCTCTGACTTGACTCCTGGTTCAACTTGAACTACTGACTATATTCAGTAACCCCCCTCACGTGGGCATCATGTGGCACAAGGCCGGTTTAACGTGGGCTCTCCAAGCCTGTGGGCTCTGCCAAAAATATACCCATTGAACCTGTATAAACGGGTTCAGGGTTGGTTTACCTCCCCAAAAGAGAATCCGCCCTACAGCGTAACCTCCTTCGAGTTCCTCCCCGCCCGAAGGCATAGAGTTCAAACGATCAGCCGGTCGACCAAGATCGACTTAAACAACTGACTATATTTAGTCACCCCCCCACGTGGGCATCATGTGGCACAAGGCCGGTTTAACGTGGGCTCTCCAAGCCCATGGGCACAGCCAAAAATATACTCATTGAACCTGTATGAACAGGTTCAGGGTTGGTTTACCTCCCCGAAAGAGAATCCGCCCTTCGGTGTAGCCTTCTTCAGGTTCCTCCCAGCCCAAAGGCAGAGAGTTCAACTGAACAACTGGTCAAGACTTGAACGACTGACTATATTCAGTCACCCCCACCCACGAGGGTGTCATGTGGCACAAAGCCTTTTTAACGTGGGATCTCCAAGCCCGTGGGCTCGGCCAAAAATATGCCCATTGAACCTGTATAAATGGATTCAGGGCCGGTCTACCTCCCTGAAGGAGACTCCGCCCTTCGGCGTAGCCTCCTTCGGGTTCCTCCCCGCCCGAAAGCAGAGAGTTCAACCGAACAGCTGGTCAAGACGCAAACGACTGACTCCTTGCCTACTCCTGAGGCGCAGTATTTATTAAGTATGGAATAGTCCATTATTATTATTATGGGTAAGATCCCATAACAATAAGGATAGAAAGATATACTCGCAATGAAGCTCTTGATAATAGCTAAACAACTGGCAGAAAGTATTGGGGACATTAATCCCTTTTTTTACACACTTTTATTCCTCTAAAACTGAAAACTATAAGAACTTTTGAAAGAATGAATAAAAAAAAATTTCTAAAATTTCCTTGTCTGCCACATTCAATGAAACATGTATAAAAGAAGGATTGCTGTCCAAATATAGAATATACATTTGAACATAAGCATGCAAACATGAACACATAAAGAAGCACTTAATTTCATGCACATCCCTATGTAGTTGCTTATATGTGCACTTGTATATCTACTTGATGCACAAACACATTGATTTTGACATGTCTGCATATTTTGGGAAATGACTTGTTATATTCCTAACTACACAATTGCCAATCTGGGAGCCTTGTAAGATAGTCTGGTTTACTATTGTTACTGAGGAGTGAGTTTGATTCTCACTGGTTCCTTCAAAAACATCTATGTGTCTTTGTGAGTGATGAATTATTTTCCATTCTACAACAACTTTTCCACATATGAAACATCGCAAACCTCTTGCTGTTCTATCAGTATTTCAATGGAAAATGTTCTAACAAGCTACAATCCTTACTTCTGTCAGTTGTACATCTTACAGTCAAGACCTCCATGATACACACATTCTCTTTGTATTCCATTGGTAAGGAGGAAGTTCCATTTGAACAGCTTTTTCCCAGGATCCACAGTTTGAGGAACGGAGGATGCTTCCTTAGCCTATTCAAGTCTATGGTCGCCTGTTATCTCTTTTACATATCCTATTCATTTGCACTTTTTAAATCCTCTTAAATCCATAAAACAACCTCATTTAGTAATCTTATACTTAAATGGCTCTTGGGCCTTTTCTTGAAGAAATCATGAATATATATACTCATTTACCAGCAGGGATTCTGTCAAATCTTACTTTATTGCTTTTTTTGTTTTTCTTACAGGGAAATAAACAAATAAAAGAATTAAAAAAAGAAAAACATAAAGTGTTCCTGGCACCAGATAACTCTGCTTTGGTCATAAAATGGTGATCTAGTCTTCTGCATCAAGAACTAATCACTTGATGATTGTAAGTGTAAATCCTCAAGGGTCAGAGATTTCGGGAAGGATGATATTTTTTTTTTATTTGCAGAGGAGTTGAGTAAAGCCTGAGTTATGTGTCTGAATGTTTAGCCAGACAATAATTCATACAATTCCTGAAAGATTGGATTGATGAGCTGAGATGGTCTGTTTTGTTTCATGTCTACACACAAAGATTGGATGCATAGTAAATTATCCTGTCAATAGAATCTGATGTACTGTTGGTTAATAATCGATTGAAACAGGAGGCAAATGTGGAGGTGCTGAAAAGTTCCCTGCCTGGTCCACTTGCCAAAATCCAATTAAATGACAAAATATCAGAGTTTGTTTTGAACTTTCTTCTTGGTCAAGTTGAGAATTTTTCAGTATCTACTTCATAATGTTTCATTGTTTTTAGCTGCACAAGCAAAAAACAAAAATGAATCTCTCTAACTCTGCAAGTATTGACACTTCAAACTTAATGGGTAATTTGTTGAAAGTGATTAAACATTTTGGAAGGCCTTCAGCAAGCGAAACATATGAAAATGTTAAATATATGTGGCTGCTACAATAGAATGAAATATGTAAAGGACAGTGAGAGAATTAGAAAAGATCTGAGAATTTGTTAGGCTTTCTGGAAAACATTCAGTCATTTTGAATATTTTTGACTGCCAAATTCAGGGATTTTTAGCAAGACATCATATCACCTGGAATCATGCCTCCTACTATGTAAATTTGGCTCTTTACAACTATCTTTTACTCAAGCTAAAAACAAAAAAAAAATTTAAAACAATGGACGAGATTAAGGGGAATGCAACAGGGAAGTTAATAGAGAACCTGAAAGAAGAATTTACAGTATGTTTTAATAAGTGGAAGGGATATTTTGCAAAGCGTAATGGCTGTATATAAATAATAAAGTAAGATAAGAATGAAGATGGTAATATTGCATCAAAACGTCAAGACTCTTTCTGCCATGAAAACTGTCAACTTCTTCCGTTGCTGAACAACATTTTTTTTTTCTGGCTACTCTGCATAATTTATCTTGTAGAAACATCTTACTACTATTCTTGGATTGATATCAGCACAGGCTACTGTACCTTGGATGTGTAGGCAGTGCAACAGTTATCAGTGCATAAAATAGAAGCAGCAAGTCAAGTTCAAATTCCAGGTTAGTTGTTGCATTATGTTTTGCACAAATGCCCTTGAAAAAAGCATGAATTCATGTCAATTATGGATTAAATAGCAGTGTAGACTGACCTCTCTAGCATTGACTAGAAGTCAGTCTAAAAGAAGGAAAACTCTGAATACCAAACCGTGGAAAAACATTCGGAAACTACTCCACTATCTTTCTCAAGAATGCATGGCAATTCACTGATAGTAAAGAAAATCATAACTTAGGTGAACTTAGTTCAACAGGGATGCTCTTTTCATTTTTCTATCTCTTTGCCTAAAGGCAGATTTTCAGTGGTTCAAGTCAACTTGAATAAGACAATTGTTTTCTTTATTTTTATTAAGGTATTCTGCAATAAAGCTGCTCAAAGTTAAAATGTGAACATCTAATTTTGATGTGTGACATGACTTCATCTCACCTTCAGATTCAGCAACAGTATGTTCCTATCCTTTTTCTTATATATTCACTGTCCTTTCAGGATATGTGTGGGATTATGACTCTCCACAGCTTCCTATCCTTTTTAGCTCTTAGCAAGATTTGTGTTTTTGCTGTCTCTCATAATCCTTGTTTGGCTAACCAAGCTCATCAGGTAGGTTATTTACTGCTTTTTTCTATTCAGTATGTTCTGTGAGTGTCAAATTCTCCAAGCCCTCTTTCCTCATTATGTGCCTGACATTGCAGTTGTCTATTTCTGATTCTGATTCTATGTATAAGTGTCCTCAAAATTTGAATTACCGTGCGACTAGAAAATGAGGCATTGCGACACTGGAATTGACATAAAAATGAAACTGGTGATCACTTGACAGTTTTAACGTGTTGGCAATGCCATAGAAAATATTTAGTAAACAGGAGAGAATTGTGTTCCAAATTGTCAAAGTAAAACATTAGACCATTATCTCAACATCTGGAGTTCACTTCTTGCCACATATGAAAGAATGAAAATATAAAAATTGTGTTCACTATAATATAATCTAAAACATGAAAAGTAAATGATGGATCAAGCTCAGCCTGCAGCAGAAACCTAACTTTTTATTTGGTGGTATATAACAAAAGTGTTACATATTCAGAATTACTGAAGTCTTATGAAACAGTTATAAGAAAATCTTACAGTTGTCATTTACAAATCTGGATTGCATCATTTGAACAAAAAGCCTATTTACAGGACAGGAGAACCAGAAAGTCCCATTGCTACAAGACGTTTGTTGATACATTGCTTTGTCCTAAAAACTCATCATATAGTTGGGATTGAAAATTCTTTATCATGTGATATGTAGTAGCTGGCTGCTTGTATCTGAGTATGCCTGTCTGCCAGGGCAGTTAGCCAATCCTTATTACTGGTGCTTGCTCAGGCACATTTGTGTTTGTTCAACACCCACAGAGCCAAGTTTTGGTTTATACTGCAACTATGCTGAGCGAACCTTAGCTACAGTTCCTGGAAGAGAACACATTACTTGACTAGATCAACAGTCAGAACAAAGCCAATATACGCAGACCTTTAGTCATGATGACTTGTGAGATCATGTTAGCACAACCAATGTTTTCAGGTACTTTTCAAATGATTCTAAAAGCTGATAATATCAAGGTCACCTTTCTGACAAATCAATCATGGTGAAGTCCAAACCCAGGTCTATTAGTCGGAAAGCGAACGTTCTAACCACTCGGCCATTTGCTCATTCATGAGACATAAATATCAGACATCATGCGATTGGATTATCATTTGCTTCAAACAATGCAGCTTTCTTTAGCTGATTAAAAATTTAAAGTTTCACATTTTGTGATGTACCCCAAGTCATTTCTTCCCAAGATGGAAGTTGAAAACAAAGCTTCCAGGACATTGGCAGGAAAAATATTTGGATGATTAATAGTCATCATTAATCACTATTTCTGCCTGTGGCAGATAACGAACTAATGACTTATTCTCCACCATTTATTAAGATATTGAACATACTTATTTAGTGTCTGCCATTCATTAATTGGTAACAACAGAATTATGTTAATCCCCAACACCTCTCTTTTGTTTTTTTTTCTATCCATTTCACCATGACCTCAAGACACAATTTAGTGAGTTCGAATCTACTTCTCATTTGTCCCAAAAATAGTTTCAGAGAATAATTATTATATGGACTAATTAATATTAAAAAAAATAAATTTTATTAAAATAAACCCTGGAATATATATATATATATATATATATATATATATATATATATATATATATATATATATATATATATATATATATGAATGAAGAAATATAGTTTTAAGGTGTATTATATTTACAGGATAAAGTGCTCAATATCAGAGATAGAGTCTATGTAAATATAAATATAAAAGTGAACATTGAAGTCAACACTCAGAGGCGACAGGCTGTTTCATGCTAGACGCAATCGTTGGGCGGCCTGATGATTGCCTTTCACCTCTGGGTGTTGACTTCAATCTTCACTTATATATATATATATATATATATATATATATATATATATATATATATATATATATATATATATATATGTATATATGTTCCAGTTTTCAGCTATATTTTTA
Source organism: Acanthosepion lycidas (assembly GCA_963932145.1). Classification (NCBI taxonomy): domain Eukaryota; kingdom Metazoa; phylum Mollusca; class Cephalopoda; order Sepiida; family Sepiidae; genus Acanthosepion; species Acanthosepion lycidas. Next base: position 36,193,227 of record OZ010589.1, read on the forward strand.
GCCATTATCAAGAATATTTTATGTATGGATTTTTTCATGTATGAATCTAGATGACTCTATACATATATGAAAAAATCCATTTTTTATGTATGTATCTAGAAATGGATGAAATTACATGGAGCAATAGACAACATGAACAATTTTCGCACTCTCTTACGCCCACCAAACCAAAAAAATATAAGAATTGTGGAAAAAACAAAATAGAAAAGTTTCCTAGGCTACCTGACAATTGCGCCTAGCATGAAACAGCCTGTAGACTCTGAGTGTTGACTTCAATGTTCACTTTTATATTTTTATATATATATATATATATATATATATATATATATATATATATATATATTAGGGTTTGAATAGAGGAATGTGTGTGCATATATATATGAATTTGTAAAAACATTTACTTTGGCACATTTCATTGATGATCTGACATCATCAGAAAAAATATATCTTACAAAATGTCAAGAAAAATGACAAAGATGCATTGAAAGTGCCTTGACCTATGAATCTCCCATGATTAATATAAAACTGAGCTGTTTCAATTTATCCCTTTTTCTTACTAAATTAACATCCATGACATTCGTTAAAATCTAATTCCCATAATGATACTGTTACCCCCCTCTCTCTCTCTCTCTACACCATACACACACACATACACACACACATATATATATTGAATTTTTTATATTTATTGTGGATGAGTGGTCACTTTTAGAAATAGAGCATTTATAGATAGAGAGTTGCATAATGACTGTCAGTTTCACACTTTGATATGATCTTCAAACCAAGTGCTATATATATATATGTCTTTGTATATATATATATATTTATATATATATATATATATATATATATATATATATATATATAGGGTTCAGAGTTGTCCTAAAAAATTGTAGACGATGAACCAAATTCAATTTCCGGCTGGTGTCGTTTGTGTTCATTTTTCATTCCTGCCCCTGGGAAGGACATGAATGTGTCATGTAACTCAATATGACTATCACAAATTACTTTAAAAAGGACGAACACCACCAAGTTATCTACACTGTCACAAGAAATGCTGTTGAAAACCTAAACAGAATACGTGCTAAGCATTCCATGTGTCACGAATGCCTTCCATATCGACACAGATCCACGAAAGCTTATTTTAATTTTGATAAAACAAAATAAATCAGTACAATATATTTTCTATTTTCTGGAATATATTTTTAATGTGAAATCATGCAGTTTTCTTTTGGGTGTTTTATTTTCCAAAGTCCCTGTGTGCGTGCACAAACACATCTATCTATCTAACAATATATATATATATATATATATATATATATATATATATATATATATATATATATATATATATATGTGTGTGTGTGTGTGTGTATTTATTTTCTTCGTTACTTCCCAAACGTGTCTTTCTAACACTGACATTTAATCATCCATCGTGAACATGTCCCCTCCTGATTTTCATAGATGAACTGAGGAAAAGAAAACAAAGAATGCAAAAATAACCACTGTATATAAACAACGTTTATTTTTAATATTTAAATTGTATAGATTAATTGAGTTGCTTCTAATTTTCATTGTTGTTATTATTACTTTCACAATATTATTATTACTTTCATAATAATAATAATAATAATAATAATAATAATAATAATAATAATAATAATAATTATTATTATTATTATTATTATTATTATTATTATTATTATTATTCTCATCTCTCTTGTCGTCCTATCATCTCCAGAATCCGACAAAAGCACTGCCTTCTTTGGAATTATTTGTTTCTTTTGTAATTCTGTCTTTCTCCACCATTCCATCCCCTGGGAGTTTCAGACTACGTCAGAGTTGACATAGCAACCAATTGCAATAATAATAATAATGTCATCAGCTTCTCAAACTGCACATAAATTTCTACTTTTTTGTTTTTCTTTATCTTTATTTTTTTCCAGACATTTTTTTCTGTTTCTCTTACTGGGACTTCGTTTTTCATTTTGTCTTCATTGGATTCTTTTCCTGCCATTCCTTCCAGAGTCATTCTTTGTTGTCACTTTTGTTTCTTTTATTAGAATGAATTTGAATGAACTAGTATTATCCTCTCTTTTTCGTTCATTCATTCATTTGTTCATTCATCCAGTTAGTCAGTCTTTCATTCTGTTTTTCTTCTTCAGTGCATCTTCTTAGAATATCTGGTGCGAACAGCTAGCATTCCCCTAAAACAACTAAATTTCAGTGTCCACCATTGTGACACAGTCAGGGACTGTAAATGAAGTGTTGTTCTTACGAATATTAAAAACACAGAAATTGATCAAACAGATGAAAAAATAACAGCCATTTGTATAAGAGGTGCTTCAAATATTAACGGGATAAAAAAAAAATGAAACTATTTTTATTTATTTTTGATTTTTATTCCATCTCTATACTTTGGTACAGTTTTCATAACAAATTTTCCTTTGAATTGTTTTTTTTTCTAATCATTTCATTCCAATCAAGGTGATAAAGCCACCAAGACACAAGAAGTGACTGAGAGTGAAGGAAACTGAGAAAATTTTACTGATGAGGAACTTAAAATAAAAAGAACATATTTAAAAAAGACAGATGACTATTTACTTTGCTTTTAAATTTTTGTAGATATTAGTTCACAGGAAAGCAAGCAGTTGAAAGAGAGTTTCATAGGGAAAAAGCTACTAGAATAGAATTTACATTTTCACTTAGCAATTTCAACAGTAGAAGGATGAGACCTAACTGCCAATCTAGTACTATGCTTACATTCTTGAGTTAAATGTTGTGTGTTTGTACACTAGATTTGTTCCTGATATTTTCTCGTTCTTTAGAGATGATATTTTTAATTTTCACAGTAGTCCTATTTGGCAGATTTCACTGCAGAACAAGTAACAACACTGTCATGTGTCCCCTAACCCATACAATCATTGGGGCATTTTACTGAGCATGTCAAGGTTGGTGAAGCCCCAAACCCTCTTCAGGCTGGTTTTAAATTAAGAGTTTCCTTGTCATTTAATTAGAAGATGGAATCAAGCCTTTTTCAAAGACCTCTGTGTAAACTAAACCACAAAGACTCAGTCAGGTTTGAACTCAACAAGTGGCATACACATCTGAGTAACCATCTGCTTTGGTGCTTCTGCTAAGTATCTAGAGATTCTTGACAAAATCTAAAATAGAATCTGCAATAATATCGTTCCTTACCTGTCATCGCAACTTCAGTCCCTTTCTCACTGCATTACCGTAGATTCCCTGTGCTTTTTCTGTAAATATTTTCATGGCAATTGCTATGATGAGCATTCCTTTTTGATACTTCAGCTTTATGAACTTAAATTCAGTACTAGATTGGCAGGTAAGTCTCATCATTTTACTGTTGAAATTGATAGATAAAACTAACATATTCTAATAGTCTCTTTTTTGGCACTTCTTGTTCATGGAACTTTCTCCCAGTGTCTTGCTTTTCTGTCAGATTCCATCTTCAAAAATTTAAATGCAACATCATTCGTCATCTCCTGAATGGCTTTAATGTCTCTCCTAGTTGTTTATAAAACATAAATTACTTTTAAACCAATTTTAACCAATTGTAATTGGAATGTAATGTAGGAGGATTCACAAGGAAACATTTTTGACAGAATTTGAAAGTACAATTTTGGTTCAGCTTTTAATCTTTTTGGTTAATGGCAGCAGGGAGTTTGGTTGGAGGCTTTCCCAAAATTTACATGCAGTTTATTAACACAAAGACAAGATGATCCATTCGAAGAAAATATTTTCAGAAATAATCCATAAAATTTAAATTATCTAATTGTTGTGGTAGGATCCACCTAATTTGCATAGTGGAGTACCGACCATATAAATATGGTTGGTACCAGGAATCGAGAGATTCAACCAGAGACTCTGCCCGACTGCAGCTCAGTCAACACACATTCCAGGAACGGTCTTCCCAGGAATATACAAAAGACTATATGTAAATATTGTGTACACTTTCTTGTTTCAATACATTTTGTTCTAAGTACATTTAGTGTTGCATTATTATTCCATGCATTAGTCAAGTTTCAACACTAATATAATTTAATATAAGGACCAAATTCAATGGCATATTAAACAAATGTTGTCCTAGAAATGCCTAAATTATCAAATATTAAATGCAAAATTGATGTATTTTGTAGGCGATTAATTTTTACTCAGATTTTGTGGACAACAAGTGGTTGTGCATCACCCAGTTCCATATAATATAAGTGTGTTAAACTGAAGAAAGTAAGTCAGTTTGCCCAGGTTAAATTAAACTAGGAATAAGGTTTTAAATTCTCTCTTCTTTTATAAATCACGTTACAGATTTTAAACAATGTAATTGTGTGTACAACATCTAAGTTCATCATAGAATTGTACAATAAAGTTCACAGTTTTGTGTAAGAGTCTTAAAGTTTTCAATTGTAAGAGAAGATTCTGTGAACAGAAAGAATGGTATTCACCTGGATTTTACTAGACAGTGAAGCATGTCTTAAATCATAGTTTATGCTGAAAACTGAGTGATGTTGGTTAACTGCTGCTAAGTGTTGTCCAAATAAAGAATAGTAATTTATATCTTCCGTATGATGAAAGACGAGGCAATTCATTTAAGTTTCTACACACCTGTTGATTGGCTGTAAATTATTAATTGTGATCACATGACATGCTTTCTACTGCAATTATTTTGCTAATTTGGTGGTTTACTTCTAAGAGGCTATCAAATCATATTTAAGATTTGATCCAATTTTGCACAGATTCAGTTTGAATGTTGGCATGTTTCTTTTGACAATTTCTCTACAGGTCAAAGAGATAAACAAAGAACCATTTTGTGGTGTTACAAAACTCAAGAACAAATGATAGTCAACGCACATTAGTATATTTTAGTAAGAACATTAATGAAATATCATTATATACAAAGAAAAGAGTGCTGAACAGATATTTCCGATCTATCATCCTAAATGGCAATGAATTTGGGACATTTTCCTCACAGATGAATAAGAAAATCCAAGCAACAGAGATGGTTCTACAGGAGGATGCTAAGAATACCATAGGTGAAACATAAGAAGAAAGAGGAATTTTAAAATAAATAGGAATAAAAGGGTGACCTATACGTAAAATCAGAAAGAGTTATATAAAATTTATGGGAGCATAATGGGAAAAGAGAGCATAGTCATATGACATACTAAAAGCAACAGGATCAGAGGAAAACATTGTGAAACATACCTAACAGATTTGGTGTATGGATGCCAGTGCAAAGATAAAAACGAATGGGAAGATGTGGAGAGTCATAGTCGGTCACAAACTTGAATTGACATGGCACATAGAAGAACTGCATTTTATAGGACATAAGGCTCCCCATTCAACGATGAATTTCTTTCCTCGTCTGTTGCTCGGGGATAGCAATAAACAAAGAAAGTATATTTTATCAACTGTTACCATAGCAACTGCTTCTCGTCGCTCTAAATGACCTTAATATTTTGTAGCATCCAAAATAGTTTAAGTGGTAAAAAACTTATACAAGGTCATGGATAGCAGTGCGGCCGCTATTAACCAGCTTCAGGCAATATTTTCTTTGGTAATTTTTTTTCTTTAAAACGAATTTGTAAATTTTAACAGTATCTTATTTCTTAGATTTTCTCAATCATATCGCGTCTTTTTTTTATGTGTCCTGTCCCTTCAGGATGTAGCCGATCATGGCTCTCTACACTTTCCTCTCCTTTGCAGATCTTAATAAATTTTGTCTTTTTGTTATTTCTCCTAAACCTTGTTCCACCATCCATTTACTCAAGCTCACTAAGTAGGTTATGCATTGTTTACTTCTGTCTCGCCTTCAAGCTTTCCCGTGAATATCAGATTTTCCGAACCTTCTTTCCTCATTATGTGTTCTAGAAAGTTCAACAGTCTTTTCTTGCTTGGCATTAAGTATAAATTTCCTTTTTGTTTCCACTTTTCCTAAAAGTTCACTGTTGCTGACATATATCCATGATATTCTCACCATCCTTCTGTAGAACCACATTTCTGTTGCTTCAAGTCTCTTCTTCACCAATGAGGAGATTGTCTTGCATTCACTGCCATATGTGAAGACAGATATCATGTAATAGTTCAGTACTCGTTTCTTTGTTTCTAACAAAGTTTTTCTGTCTCTTAATACTTTGCTTAGATTTTGGAAGGCATCTTTCCCTATCACAATGCGTCTTCGGATTTCAGTGTCACAGTTTCCATCCTCTGTTAAAACACTTCCTAGATATTTATATTTTTGTACTTGTCTGATTTTGGTACCTCAAATTTGTAATTTACATATTGGGCTCAATAATTCTGGTGAGAAGACAATTCCTTGTCTTAAATCTCTTTCTATTTTTGTATATCTACTGGACTCATTTTCTATCCGTATGCTGGTGGCTTGCTGCCAGTATATGTTCTCGATTATTCTAATATCCTTATCAAATATGTCAAATTGTTAAGCAGTTACAATACTTTATTGAACTCTTGAATTATTTATAAAACATAGTATCACGTCCTTCTGCTCTTTCTGATATCATTCTAAAAAAATAAAGATTGCTTTCCTTGTTCCAGTGTCTTTAACATGCCCACACTGTTCTTGTCCTATTTCTGGTCTGATGTCGCTAACTCATTATAAAATCAATTTAATGACATATTGATTTGTTTTTACTTCTAATTATGAACCGAAATCATCTTTTATATATCCCACCCATTAGCTGATCTTAAATGAAAGTCGAAAATTATATTACAAGTTTTAGAGAATCGGATTCTTGAATTCGTTTGATCATCTTTCTGTCGCTGAATATTAAAAAAAAAATACGTAAAATCTATCTTTCCTATTCGTTTCAAGCAAGTGCTTTCAGTTAGGTCTCGATATGAAAAGTATTTCACTATTTACATTATTTTCATTATTCGGACTATTGTCCTCATCTTTGTCGCCATATTTATTATTACAACGTTTCGGCCGTTGTACGCTCCGGCCTTCTTCAGGTGGTTGGAATGTCGAACTGAACCCTTTATTTCGTGCACTGGGGTAGACTGTTCTAGTTCCACGTGCCACGTTTAATGGATGTCACTTATCAGTTATCTCCTGTTAATTCCCCTCTGCAAGTTCTCCACTGCTTTAACCGGGTATTGAACTCACAATCTTTGGATCTTGTCGCTGGATCTAACTAACGCCTTTATCCCCTTGTGCCATGTGCCGAAACGTTGTAATAATAAATATGGCGACAAAGATGAAAAGTATTTCATTTCACTAGGTAGGCATACGTCAGTTCCAAAAGACTATGGAACCTTCTAGGTTTGCTAGTTAATCCCTGTTGCAGACAGGCACATTTGTCTTTCTTCAGTATCCACAGATCCCATCTACAGCTATGTTGAGCGGACCTTAGTAACAATTTCCGGTGTGCATAACTCAAATACGCAATGACTTGTGACTTCATCCTAGCACGTCCATCGACGGCTCCCTAATTTCTGCCCGATTTAACTCACAAGACTTGTTGTCATCCCATAAAAATGAAGTCACCACCTTGACAAATCGACCTTGAGTTGAAACAGTGTTTCAAGTCGGAACACTTAGATACTAATCGCTCGAACCATTCAGTTTATTGAGAACGGTCATTGAACATGAACCTTGTATCAGAGACAGATTGAAACGGACCTGCCTAAAAAAATGTAATTTGAATTATTAAGGATTACTCCCAAAATAAAAAAAAATATATATTAGAAAAGGAAACTATGTTCAAGTAAAAGAAGCATTTTCAAGACGGTAAAAAGATATTGGCAATAAAGTTATCAAAAGATATAACAAAAAAATAAGTGAAAACGCACGGAGAGACTTTTAAACTTTGTTATATACCAAACCACAATGTCCACCCAAGAAAAAAAAAACACAAACAGTGAAAAAGGTTGGACTAAATTTAGTCATCCAATTTAATGAAATTAAATGTCATAAAAAATGTCAGATTTCGGGAAATAACAATAAGTAAATTTAGTTTTTCATTAAATAGAATTGAACAATAAGAAATAAATTCTGCTGATCGATAATAAATCAAAGATTATAGTAGTCGAACAAGAAAACTTCCCGTTTGTTTGAAGAAGGTAAAAAGATGGAAATGTATTGGTCCAAAACAAGTTAAATGTAATGCACGACAATTGTTTTCCTTTTAAATAATAATCTGAATAATCATCGAAAAAAGTCACAACTATGGCTTCTGGTTAAGAATTTAACCGCTTGATATCTCCTTTATATAATGTTAACAAATAAGAGTCTAGCTTAGAATTATACCCTATTGTCTAAATCGATCTCTCTATAAAAAAGCTGAAATTTATAAAAATCTTTTTCTTAAAACAGTTTTTTTAGGGAATTAGATATCTCAAGTTCACCATTGTATTTATTTGTAATATCGATGAGTGTTTCCTTCCAATCTTTTTGTTGTGTAGAAAGTTAACAGCCTGATTATATCATTATTTTGATATACTTGAAGCAACAGAAATGTGGTTCTACTAAAAAAATGCTGAGGATGTCATGGGCCGATCATGTGAGAAATGACGAGGTTTTAGAGCAAATGGAAACAAAAAAGAAACATTTAACCTCAGGAAAAGGCAGTTGAAATTTGTGGATCACGTAATGAGTGAAGAAGGCTTGGAAAATCTGATACTCACAGGACAGACTGAGGGAAAGAAAAACAGAGGAAAACAAAGCATAAATGGATGATGAAACAGGGTTTGTTAGAAATAATAAAAAGCCAATTAAGATCTACAAAGGACGGGAAATTGTGAGAGCTATGATCGGCTCCGTCCTGAGGGGCCACGTCACATAAAGAAAAAGTATTGGCAAGTGCGACACTGAAATCCGAAGTCGCATTGGAATAACGAAAGGTGCCTTTCAAAAGCTAAGTAAAGTATTAAAAAAAAGGAATATTTCGTTAGAAACAAAGAAACAAGTACTGGGTGTTACGTGATATCTGGCCTCCTATATCAGATATCACGTAACACCTCAGTACTTGTTTCACGAATGCTGGACAATCTCCTCACAGATAAAGAAAAGACTTGAAGCAACAGAGATCTGGTTCTACTGAAGGATACCAGGAATACCACAGACAGATAATGCGAGCAAGGACGAAGTTTTAGAGAAAATGGAAACAAAATAGATACTTACGCTTAACATCAGGAAGAGACAGTTGGAATTTCTAGGGTACGTAATGAGGGAAGAGGGCTTGGAAAATATGACACCCACAAGACATATTGAAGGCAAAAGAGACAGAGGAAAACAACTCATAAGCTACCTAGCGAGCTTGTGTGAATGTATGGCAAAACAGGGTTTAAGAGAAATGGCAAAGAGACAAAATTTATTAAGAACAGAAAATTGTGATGAGCCATGATCGCCAACGTCTTGAAAGGACACGGCATATGGAAAAATAATTAAAATAAATTTATCTAGCTTTACTTAGGGGAAGATGATTTGTGCTATTTTTTTTTTTTTAAGAATTAGGACGCTGCTTCTAAACTACATCAAAAGATCTACAAGGATTAAAAGTTTGTTTCAATTCTGTACTTCCATAATTTATGTGATGTCAGTGAAATATCCCTTTTTAAAAGAAATAAAAATGTTTTGGTAATCAGAAAAAAATATCTTCTCTGCGGGCCCTGCTTACATTTCACGTCAGCGATTGGTTGTAAAAAACGCTTCTTATTGCTGCGTCAACTTCAATTATGTTTTATTAATTAGTTTAAAAGTAGTAAAATTTTAAGAAAATATTTCTTTTTCTTGCTCATCCACCCCAACCACAAAGTATCTGGGATATAAAATGTAGACAAAAGAAAGCAAGAATGAAAAAGAAGGAGAGAAGAAATCGTAAAGTAAGCAAGAAAGGTGTGTAGCGATGTTAATTATAAGAGACGTTGGCGGCAAACATCTGTCTAGTCCCCGCAGGTGGGCTTTTTAGACCATACTGTTAACCAAGAAAATTAAATTAGACATGACACTTCGGGAGATGCTGCCTCGTGGCTGAAATAGTTGCGTATTTCACATTCCTTACAGAATTCCGTGTTCGATATATAGTAAATCCAGTATTGAATGCTGATTTTCCAAGACTGATCATGTCTCTATTTAACATATTTTCTACAGTGTGTGTGTGTGGGGGGGGTATTAAAGGCGGTTGTCGTGCGAGCGATAAACATAAGAGGGGCGCAGTTTATGAGGATTTATGTGAAATGACATGAAGAATTTAAATATATTTACCCGGCATCCCCACCAAGGCTGGATGTGACACAAGGTCGTTTTGAAGTGTGGAGCGCCATACGCATACTTATGCAAATACATCAAGGACAAAAATTGATTTTGCTCCCCCCTCCTCTGACCAATGTTACGATGGCATCGATATTACACCGAGCCAATCTCTTAGAAGTTGCTGCCGCAGGGTTGGAATCCCCGGCTGTGAGCGACTTCTCCCGTCTAAAATGAGGAGAACCATAGCACATACAGTAATGGTCGGGGAAAGCATCCTCCGTGGATTCTGTTCCACAAAGCATTTGGGAAGTTATCCAAGTAAAAATTACTCCCTACTAAAGGAATACGAAGGAAATGAAGGTGGTTCACTTCAATGTACAAGCAGCGTGGCTGAGAGGTTTAGCGTTTTGGTAACTAAAAAACGTAACACGTCTGAACATTTGGCATGGAAATAGCAACTGAGTAGTAAGAGACTTGAAAAGTTTCATCTGTGCGATTGTAGGGTGGAAAATAATCACCTACAAGGCTGCGTAGACGCATTTTGACCCAGTCAAGACGTGAAGGCTGTGTAGCTCCAGCCCGGATATGATAGCAGTACTCCATTTCTGGCCTAGTCTAGCTTTTGTAAAAGTAGAGCCCTAGCAGAAACAGTCAAATCCCGGGAACCAACCATTTTCTTCTAGCATTTTTAGCGATGAATCCGAGGCCCACGAAGTCTCAATAAGCATTCAAGTCAAGATACTTGCGGGTGGAGCATTTTCAGCTTGTGCAACACCAACAGAGCTTAACATTAAAGGAGCACTTCGTGATTAAAATCAGAAAGACATAGTTGACATTTCTGGAACATATGAGAAGAAAATAGGACTTAGATAAGAGAACACTCATGGGACAGAGAGTGAATACAAGGAGCGAAGACTAACGTCATAGAAGAATAGAACTCGTGATGGTTTCTAGTTTAAGTTTTATGCGCCAATATGCAATTTATCCAACAATTATTTGACGGGTTCTTGCAGTTACGTTACTGAATCAGGGAGTATACTCAAGGGATGGCAAACCCTTTTCATTCCAGATGTAGTAACTGGATTGAAAATGTTTCATGTTAAGTAATTAATGTACGGAAAATCCCGCTTAAACGGACGCTATATTGGATTCACACCCCTCGGCCTCCATAAGTGTTCAATACGGGAATCGCATAAAAAAGACAAATATATGGACATTGAGTTCCATTTAATCACAATTATATTGTTTAAAATGTTCTATATTTATGGAAGAACACGTAATATTGGCGATAGTGCTTCTGTAAATATAAAGTAGTGTGGACATAAAAAAACAATCACTGCATGGCCACTGTCAGTTTCACACCTTAATTAATCATCAGAACATGTTCTATGATATAACTCCCTTTAGCCTTATGAAAAACAAGAAAAGTGGGAAACCATTTTGCCAGGATTTTTGTAGTCCTGATGTTGGGGTTATTTATTTATTTTTATTTATTATTTCATTCTGTTTATCTCTATACTTTTTCAGTTCTGAAGTTCAGTATTTGAAATAAAGTTTATTAGATTTTGGTTATGGATTATCAGTTATTTAGCTATTAGAGTCGTGATATGGTTGTAGGTAGCATAGTAGGAATTTGTTTTCGTGTCTGAATTTGGAAATCTTTTGTTTGGAGGTTTGTATAGTTCTTGAAAGGTATTATTACAATTTTCACCTCGAGACAAAAGTTTCATGTGTTGATAATATTTGTCTTATTTTCTGTCATTTTTTGGTTTCTGTTTTGGGGGCTTCCATATCTGTTGTGCAATTTATATATTTTTGCTGGTAAATAATTGTTTTGTGGGATAAGATTCTGTTTCCAGAGGCGCTCTGTTATGCCTGTATACGGCTTTTTCCGAGTTTAATTTAGATGCTACAATAACTTCGTTCGGAGGCAATTACCGTTTAGTGGACAGTGATACTTTATTCTGCAGTTACAGATAGGATTTGTGGCGTGTATAGGGTATATTTCTGTTCAGTTGTCATTATCTGTAGCATGCTCTCAATACATTTGGCCTGGGTTATAGAATAGTACTGTTGAATATTTGGAGCAATTTGCTTGATTTTGATAAATCTTTGTTGATGGGTCTGATAAACATGTTATATATATATATATATATACTAATAATAAATATATACGAGAAAGACTTAATATGCACGCCGCACAAATATACAGGTTACGTTATGTATTTGAGAACATTTTAAGAGGTCATTAATAGAAGATAAATTAAGTTTTGTTCACGAGTTCCATGAACATCCCAAACAATGTGAACTTGGTGTTCATTGGCGGGTGTGTATCTCACTTCCTGTCATTGTAGAGCCACCTGATGTTTTCTCTCTTCCCTTTTGGATCCTAGTCGATATTTTTCTCATTAAAAAAACAGCCATAGAAAAAGAACGAAGCATTCTTAAAAGTCAGGCATTTCAGGGCCTTTTCAGGTTCAATTACCACGACGATCATATCACACGGTAATTCTTTTTTTTTTTTTTAATTTTATTTTATTTTAATGAACTGCCCTCTTCTCAACGCATCGGACTTGCATCTAATTCTCTCCTTGCCCCCACGTCCCTGTCAATGTCGGCTGTTCGACTCATTGACTACCTGGTACCATCGTTGATGAAACCCTGCACCTGATGAACAAAAACTCAGCCGTCCTTAAGCCGACTCATTTCTGATTTTGAACACTGAAGACCTGGCCATTTTTAAGAAGCCGCGTCTATCTCTAAAGCACCATACTTGGCCGTTAATGCCAAAAATATGGTGTATCTTTTTGTATCAGATCGTAATCTACCTTGTTAATGAAAATATTATTCATAATGAAAATATTTTAAAATTTAGTGCATAGTTATGCGTAATTTCAAGCTGAAATGTTATTTCTTTCGCTGTGGCTGAAATACTTAAAAAAAAACCCTGTAAAATAGATTACTTTCGAAATCTCAAAACCGACTAATCAGTAACCTATGTTTGGTATTAGTCAGTCAGGATATATTCAGTAAGCAAAGCTTAAAAGACGATTAAACCTCTTAATAGGAAATTCTCGCAAAGTCGTCTGATTTCACTTCGAAGAATTATTAATAACAGCCTCCCACGTAAATGGGATAGAAACGTATTTAGGATTTAATCACATTCAAGAGTTGAACTTAATTTGATTAAACCTTAATTTCATTCTATCTAATGAGTGTCTTCCATCTGTCATGTGGGAGTCGTTCAGCTAGTATCAGGGGCTATTACAGTCATCCATCATACGGGGGACCCGGCAAATGCCAAAATCCGCATATACTCGACACCCTTATATAAAAATATATAGTGTTTGCATATACCTTGCACACATTCTACAGTATAATTTTAAATCATCACCAGATAACTAATAATACCGTATATTTCCGCGTATAGGGCGACCTTTAAATCTTAAAAATTACCCCCACCCCCAAATAGCGGTCGTCTAATACAACAGTTACAATCCAGTGGTCTATCTGTACTGGTAAATAGGCTTATATGCTTGCGCCATGGATCGCAATAGGCTAACAACTTCCTCGGTCTGGTAACTACTATGGTAAATATTTCTAGTTGAAACGATTGACATTATAATGCTGTAGTACAGTTGTAAATGTAATAAAATTACTTTTACATCTTTATTTCAAATGAAAAAGACATGTTCAAGCGACGATTACACAACAATTTACAAAAGTTCCGCCATTCAACAAGCACAAGTACCAAGTCACGTAAACAAATATTCCGTTCTTGATTTGTAGAGCTATGTCTGCGTTCGCACCAATAATTACTTTTCATTGTTGTGTTAAATAACAACATTAATTATTTACCCGCTGCCCCACGCAGCAAGATGTGGCACAAGGCCGAGTTTAAAGTGGGGTATCCGAGCCCGTAGGCTCGGGCAAAAATTCCCTACAGACCACGTAAAAACGGGGTCAGTTTCCCGAGACGAAACTCCGCCCTTCGGCAGAGCCTCGTCTGGGGGATACCCTCTGACATAAGCCAGGCACTTACACACCAGGTAAGTATATTTTTTGTATTTAACAACATTAAGGTAACATACAGTCTATCTTTATAATTAAAATTCATTAACATTGATTGTTAAATAACATCAACATTTAGTATAACATACCAAACTCATTTAGCATATTTTTTGCGGGTGTAAAGCAACAAAACATTTAAGATGCCATAAAATCTTTATGCCTCATTACAGGATAAAAACATAAGACACCCACGCACATAATTAAAGCCCTTCAAAATTACTAGGATCATTACAATCTGATGCAAAGAGCTCATTACAAACATCATTTACAGTTTCGTCATATAGGTCCCAATCAGATATCAAATGAAATCATGAAACTTTACCTAGATTTTGGGTCTTATCTATAAGTCGTCTTATATTAGGTTGGTGCAAAAATAATGACGTAATAATGTCGTTTTTTGACGTTAAAAAATACGTCAAAAAACGACATTATTACGTCATTATTTTTGCACCAACCTAATATGTTCAAATATACGAAACAGTATTGTGTAAATGATATGAAAATATAAACCAAAGGTTTCGGCGGGAAATCGACTACTAAGGAAACAATGGTTGACAATTTAATGCCAGAATTTTTATTTTTTTTTGAAATCGATATAAATTTGATTTATATTTCTACTTATCGATATTAATCAATTGCATATCTAAGTCTTTCCTTGCCCCACACGGTTTCCAGGGTCTGCTGCTCGAGTCATTGATTATCTGATGTCACGACTGATGAAGCCCTGCCCCAATGAAGAGGTCAGCTGTCCTTAGGCCTGATGTTTCTTTTACTTGTCCATGGATGACATGTCCGCCCACAGACGTCAAACTCATTTCTGACCTTGAACACTAAAGACCTGACCACTTTGAGGAACCTGGAACTTTTCAAATGAGTGTCAGACAATTTCGTATATGTGTATTTATTTTGAAGAAAAGTTGTATGAATGTAAACTTGATCGTTTGTATCTTTGTGACATTATGAAGAAGAAAAATCGGAGAAAATTATGAGTTAAAAAATATTTGCTTACATTTTATAGAAACGGAAATACTTGTGAAAAATGATAGTTCGAAAAGTTGTTTAATAATTTACTTTGGGAAATCATTCGACGAAAAACTACCCTGATCTTAAGATTCTACCAACAATCAATTCATTTTAAATTTTAATGAGCTCTCGACGTTTAATAAAGAATTAAACGTTTCCATTCAAAATTTAGAAGGGAGAGAAAAAAAAAGACTGCGCAGAATATAATTCTGAAGGCAACGCGAGGCGAACAATGCCCAAACAACGAGAGAGAGAGAGAGAGACAGACAGACAGACAGAGACAGAGAGAGACTGAGAATCTGTGAAATAGTAGGGTAATGCAAGAACAACAATTCCTATGCATGGGTTCAGTGTCGTGCTCGGCGCACGGCAAATTCTCCTTTTGGAAATGTTTGGAATATTTCCGCTTTGAATTGAATTCACGGGCGAAAGACGCATTGTCCAAAAAAAAAAAAAATCAAAAAAATCGAGGTACCCCAGTGTCCTCCTTACGTAGCGATACCAAAGGAAACGAAGCTTAGAGAATACTTTATCAATATAAAATATTAACTAAATGATAAAATCAGAATTAATCGCAGCCATTTTGATAAATAATATTTTAACAAGAATATTGCGGAAACAAGAATGTCCTTTGTGGAATCGGCAAGAGAAACGTGTAAAGATGTCATTCATTTTCATCTTCTGTTGGCAAATGTTCGAACAAAGAGTATAAGTCAATTGAGAGGGATAGTATTTCTTCTAGTCATCTGGATTGTGAAATCGTTGGCGGGTATTCAAGTTGACGAACAGCCATCTTGACAGAGGGTGAGATCTGTAACATAACCTATTATGTAAACACGTCATTTTTTTTGTCGAAACTATGTTAGTAAAAGAATTGGCAACAGTTAAAATTTGCAGGCAACGATTTCAAATTTTGGCCGGGGAAGAGACTCGTTCATCTAGCATTTCAATGTCGTTGCTTAAGCTATCGTCAAAATGAGTTGGCTTGGAGTTAAACTAATGAACATCCTTGAAGTGCGTGAGTAAGGATTATATTAGGACGTTAAAGCGTTTGTTTTCGGTTTGAGCCAACCTGGAAGCGCTAAAAATGCTACAAAATCCTTAGATCTTTCTAGTCTTTTAGTTTTCATGTTTTCATCTATTTTGGTGAACGTCACACCATCTCTGCTTCTTCAGTTCTTATTGGTTTATTGCAGTAAAAAGATACAAATGTTAGACACTCATTTACAACAATAAAATGGTCTACTATTATATTTGGTATAGTCGGGCAGAAAACTATCGAATAAAGGTACAAGGAAACTTATACTTTCTCTCGGAAAGAAACAGTTAAAATTGATGGACCGTATAATTAAGAAAGAGAGCACTTACATGACATATTGAAGGCAAAAACTGATAAACCTATTCACAAAGTTTATGTTAATATATGACGAAAAAGAGGTAATGTATCAAAAGTTGCTTGAGCAACGAAAGGAAGGAGGCTGTGGAGAGCCATGATCAGTTACATCCTGAAGGACACGATTTAGAAAAGGACTAATATTCTGCTAGAATATTTTTTAACAGTTACTCCACGGTGAGGAAATCAAGTTTAGCTTAGTCTGTCACAAGGCCATATGTCTAAAGATTTTCTAGTAAAAATTACACTCGGTAGCAAGGTAGATCTTGTAGGTCAACTATTTCGTTTTGGCTAGGCATTTTTACAATTTGATGTCATATGTTAACAAGATTCTTTCTGAAATCAATAGGAAGTTGACCTACCTTTCCACTTATCAATATTAATCGATTGTCAATAGTATATCAGTCTTTTCAAATGAGTGTGTTATCAATGTGATTTGCTTATTTTTGCTTTGCATTCAGGTTTGGGTATCGATTTTCATATGGAGATGCTTTTTAGGGAGTGTCGAATCTGCTTGATAGATCAGATAGTTTGTTACTTAAACACAAGTAAATGGTAAGATTTTGTATACTGGTTTCAAGAGGAGGTGGAAGCATGGAAGATTGTCAAAACATAAACTTCCTAAAGCAATTCCTCCTAGGCATTTAGACTTGTGTCCGACAAAGATATGGACAATAAATATCAATGGAGTTAGTATAGCTTTTTAAATGCAATTCTTTCTTAAGAGGATATACAAAAATTGAATGTTTAAAACTGAATCTTTAATTTCAAAGACCAGAATCAAAATATATTCATATCAACCCTAGAATGTATATATATATATATATATTTACTCCTTCTTTCTCTTTATACTATTTTCTCTCTCTCTCTCTCTCACTCTCTCTCTCTCTCTCTCTCTATATATATATATATATATATATATATATATATGCATGTATATATATATGTGTGTATGTATATATATATGTATGTATATATATATATGTATGTATGTATCTATATATATATGTATGTATATATATGTATGCATATATATATATGTATGCATATATATATATGTATATATATATATGTGTATGTATATATATATATGTGTGTATGTATGTATATATATATGTATGTATGTATATATGTATGTATGTACATATATGTATGTATATATATATGTACGTATGTACATATATGTATATATGTATGTATATATATATGTATGCATGCATGTATATATGTATGTATGTGTATATATGTATGTATATATATATGTGTATATATATATGTGTATATATATGTCTATATATATGTACGTATATGTATATATTTATGTATATATATGTGTGTATATATATGTAAAGGTATGCATATATGTATGTAAGTATGTATATGTATGTATATATATATAATGTATGTATGCATATATGTTTATATATATATATATGTAAGTATGTATATGTATGTATGTATATATATATATAATGTATGTATGCATACATGTTTATATATATGTATATGTAAGTATGTATATGTATGTATATATATATCTAATGTATGTATGCATATATATATATATATATATATATATATATATATATATATATATATATATATATGTATATATATATATTTATGTCTGTCACCCACTTGTCCTTTTTATTTCTATTTCAACTTTCTTCCATTTTTATCAATCCTCTTTCTACATCTCTGTTTTATAACTAACTCTTCCTACTCTCTATAGAAATCTCTCTAGAGTGCCTCTCTCTCTCTCAAGCATACTTTATTTCTTTCTTTTTTCTTCTGGTGGTTGCTATTTTCAGAACCCTCGAAAATGGTAAATAACAGTACATTTAATAAGCCAAGTGGTGGCGTGAAAGAAAGGAAGAGGGGACCAGTACAAAAGGTAGATAATACAGCAGGCAGGGCATAAGGCTATTGTGGTGGAAATTGTAAACAAAAAAAAAAAAAAAAAAAAAAAAAAAAGAAAGAAAGAGCTGTATCGAGATTACTGCCTCTGCCAAAGATAAAATAAGGTCTTGTAATGAAAGATAGGCTTGTGAGAAAACCCATCTGATTTATTACAAACATTTTGTAAGTTTTTGGTCGACTCTGGGAATATTCTGTAAGAACAAAAACGTGGGGGTGCTGAAAAATCTTTTTATGTGACCAAAAAGCATTTCCAAAGGAAAATTTTGATGTTTGATCATTTGGTTAGATTTATGGGAGATGGTGTTTAGAGGTGCATAAAAAGAATAGGTTTGGTCATCATATTTATTTAACCTATGCATCAAGGCAATTCTAAGAAGACAACATGACTATCCAGGATTTTATACCAGCGGATATAATCTTAACACTTCACATATGACACCAGTCTACCAACAGATTTAGAAAGAACACCAAATAACTAATAGACAATGACTAACCAAGGCAAGAATGCATGGTTGTTAGCAAAAGACACTGCCAAATTGAGTGTTACATATCAGGGACATCAAAATCAAGCAGATGTGTAGTAACAATTTGATTTGGGTAGCAACAGATGATGGAATGCATCACGCACAAATATATCATTGATATTTTGGGATTTCTAATTTGATTTACAAGAAATGTTATTAATGTCCATGCTTTGCATCATGTATTTATATAAAGGGTGATTGGAATCTGGCATCTCATTTACAGTCGTTCTCTCACAGACATGTCATTGCCTCCCTCTGTCTTTTCTACAAATACTTTCATGGTAACTGCTCTGATGAACTATTTTTGCTCGTTCCCAAACTGCATGAATTTAAACATGCCACTAGGTCGGCATCTCAGCCCCACCCTTTCACTGTCAAAATGGTTAGATGTAGCCATCTCTTCTATTTCAATAGCTTCATGTTTCACACTTCCTATCTGTGGAACTCCCTTTCTCTTACTTGCTTCCCTGATAGCTATAATTTCTAACTATTTAAATGCAATGTCAATCGATATCTCCAGATGTCTTGATCTGTTCCCTGTCTTTCTCTTCATCCTTTCCTCTTTCACACCTCTTTACTCTTGATTCCACTTTCTGTAACCCCTTGCAGGCCTTGCTTGGGGTGAAAAAAAAACAAAAAAAACTTATAATTTATTGGTTAACTATAATTTTTACAAGAAATGAATATGTGAGGAAAGTGCTATTTTATGAAGTTTTATTTAAAATTTGATATGATCACCAAATTTCAATACTAGCTGCCCGAGCTGCACAGGAATTTTGTTTCATTAAGAGCTCTTGTGGTATGGAATACATAACTTCTTGTATTCATCCTTCAAGTACTTCCAAAGTTTTGGTTTGGTATAGTAGACTTGCTCTTTTAACCAACCCAGAGGTTAAAAATCTCACAGGGTGGTAAATCAGGATTCCTGGTGCTGGCCACTCTTGCATAAAATAGAGAGTTACTTTTCATACACTTTCTATGTAAATATATATATATATATATACACATTCCATATATATGGATAAATAGCAGGACAGACTAGGTTCTATAGCCTTGGATGGCAACTGGTCTAGGAGAAGGACAACTCTGAATTCAAAACCTGCGGAGGTTCGTTTGGGGACCTTGCGGCACGTAGTGCACCAGGTCTCTATATTCGTCCCTTCAAAATGTGTGGATGGTCCTGCACGAAACCTTCATGACTATAATCAAATCTCATGTGCTGGTGTCTAGCTTTCGGTTCTTAGGAACTGAGCTGCTTGACCATCATACGTCGAATTCAAGAGGAGAGTTACATATATACAAACATACATACATACAAGCGCACACACACACACACACACACACAGAGGCACGCATATATGTATATATATATCTCATATAAATATTTATATATATGTATTTTGTTTAAAATGTGCTATATTTATGGGAGTTAAAGCTTTTGTAGATTTAAAAAATGCATCATAGAAATAAAAAAAATGCATGTTGACGGGCTGTTTCATGCCTGGCAGTTTCAGGTTTCTTGCTGGTAATTGTCATATGCTTTTATGATTGCATAAGTTATGAATCTACCAATAAAACTGCAGTGTTGATTTCAATGTTCACACTGTTTCTCTATAGATTTTTTCTCTCTCTCTCTCTCTCTCTATATATATATATATATATATATATATATATATATATATTAGGTTGGTGCAAAAATAATGACGTAATAATGTCGTTTTTTGACGCGTTTTTTAACGTCAAAAAACGACATTATTACGTCATTATTTTTGCACCAACCTAATATATATGTATGTATGTATTCCAAAAGTTTGGAGCCACCCCGTGGACTTAATAATTAATAAGTTTAATTAACCCCTACTAAGCTAGGAAACTGGAACTATTTAACCTATTAGTGCATCATGTCCAATGTTTTAGAGAGAATTGAACTAGTAAATTAATATTGAAAAAAGCTACACAACCTTCAATTGTTAGGCGATTCCTTGAAATACAGACAATGACCAACAAAGCTTTGGCCTATTATATATATATATATATATATATATATATATATATATATATATATATATGTATATATTTTGAACAATAAAAAAATAAGAAAATTAAAATCTTTAGACACACTGGGTTGTAGATTAATATTCTTTCGTTTTTTTATTATTATTCCATTTAGATTCCTCGACTAGTTTCGACCAAAATGGCCATCATCAGGAGGAGAAATATTTCTGCTTGCTGCTAGTAGAACTACAGATATATATATATATATATATATATATATATATATATATATATATATATATATTCAAAATAGAATCACATATTAAAGGATTAAACAGATATTTGGATTTACCTAGAGAATATAGTTTCTACAAGGAGCCCTATAACCAACAACAACATTCTCTGGAAGTGTGAGTCCCACTTCTTTGTTTATTCCTTGTATCTTTGAAAAAGGACACAGGTGTGTCTGAAAATTCCGACTTTAAGATCTTTCTGTTTGTGCTTCAATTTAGTCAAAAGCCTAATATATAATAAATATCAACAATCTTATTGCCAATGCTGTTATTCCTTTTATTCCTCAAATTTCATTTAACCAGCCTATTAAATATATATATATATATTAGGTTGGTGCAAAAATAATGACATAATAATGTCGTTTTTTTATGTATTTTTTAACGTCAAAAAACGACATTATTGCGTCATTATTTTTGCACCAACGTAATATATATATATATATATATATATATATATATATGTATATATATATATGTGTGTGTGTGTGTGAAAAGTGTATGTATATAAATATAAATAAATATATATATATATATATATATATATATATATATATATAATTATTTATATATTATATGTGCGGTAATTATTAGAAAGCGCTCAATATGAGAGATAGAGCTAACATATTTGGTTAGATTGATGTGAGTTTGTGACCCTGGGTTTCACGCTTTTGCGATCGTTATATAAGTCAACATTGAAGTCAATACCAAGCAGTGACAATATGTTATATACATATAATAGACAGTTGGCATGAATCTAATTCTCCCTGTAGTGCTTATTCTGTCACCAAACATGTTGGCAACATCTTGTTACAGCAAAGAAAAATTTCAGTGAAAAATCACATGAATGGCAAACCCTACCTAACAAAACTTCCCAAAGAGCATCATCAGCAAAGTTTTTAAGCCCCACCATCAATTTTGATTGCCACTAGCAATGCAAATAAAAAAGCAACTATGTAAAACTGCTCTTCTCTGAATAGAGGGGGAGCATTCTGTGTTACACTACTGCTTCACTTTTTCCTTCTCTTGCTACACAGTAGAAAGCGCCTTGGTGTATCAATATACCTTGTGGAATTTCTGGGTGAATTGAAGAACGACAAGTAGCATTTGCTATCATATAAACAAGAATACTATATTTATAAATATTTCAAATTATGTACCAAGGTAATTTCGTTTAACACACTTTCCCAATTTAAGCATGTCTTTGCTCGTCCGTCACTAAATGCAAAAACACTGGCATTCATCTGTCAGCAGATCCAGTGACATATTTGGCTCTTGTTTGCAAAGAGCATCTCATTTAGTCTTTGCATTGCTTGGTACATATTTTAGTATAGTATGTCAACTCAGCTATAAGAAAATAAGTTGCATATATATATATATATATATATATATATATATATATATATATATATATATATATATATGTAAAAGTGTATGCATATAAATTTAAATATATATGCAATTTTTATATATATTATTTATATATTATATATGTGCGGTACCTATTGGAAAGCATTCAGTATCAGTGATAGAGCTAACATATTTAGTTGGATTGAATTGTGTTTGTGACCAAGGGTTTCATGATCGTCAGACAAACATGAAACCCAGGGTCACAAACTCACATCAATCCAACTATATATATATATATATATATATATATATATATATATATATATATATGTAAAAGTGGACATTGAATTCTGTACCAAGTTATCAACAGTGTTTCATGCTTAAATGTAACTGTCATTGCATTTAAGCATGAAGTAGACTATCACTGATGGTTGTTGACCTCAGTGTCCACTTTTATATTTACATACACTCTATCTAAGATATATATATATATATATATATATATATATATATATATATATATATATATATATATATATATATATATATATAATAGATCCGCAGTCCTTTAAAAAGGCTGTGGTGAAATAATTTATTACATGGAACCTTAAAGTGGTCTGTTTTTATTTAAATTATATAGATATGTATATATATACACACACACACACACACACACACACACACACACATATATATATATATATATATATATATATATATATATATATATATATATATATATGTATATAATAGAGTTTTAAAGCCAGTTTGTGTTTTTCAAAATTCTAACCTGTTATTTCAGTTCAGCTGAAAGTTAATATTTAATGTCAGGAGTGCCTCCAATGGAGAAAATCTGTCATTGATACACTTGTGTTACTGGGACAGAGAGTTAAGGCATTTAATATCTGAAATGCTGCTATGTGAATTAAATGTATACTATTTGTTATGCTCAACCTTGTTACTGTTGTTTACAAGAAGGAGATTTTCGCTTTTATCTGTTGTCATATGGGGAGGCTGGGGCTGGTTTACCACCATCACTTTTTTCTGGAAGTAAAAACTAAATGGAAGACTAAATTTTATTCTTTGCCTAAGTCTATGACAATGCTATTGATTTTAGCGGTACCATCTGCCTAAATTCATTAGTGCCATTAATTTTCAAAGTAAATAATAAAACTTTATCTATTTCTTTCAAAATATTTGCTTCTAACACTCCTATATAAGTCTTATATGCAGAAAAAAAAATGTCTGTATGTCTGATTCCAAAAAATCAGTACTGAGGAACAGTAAAACGATTATGAATTTAAAATCAAAATGAAATAAAAATTGTTTGCACTTGGATAACAAATCTAAAAAATGTTCATTCTATGAGAGTATTGGATAAAAAAAATATAGAGATACGGGTAACTTTAAAACTTTCCATCTAACTTAGCCCAGTACCATTTTATTTGGGGTATTGTTTAATTTAAAACAACTCACTATGTGAGCAATAACAAAGTTGTAGTGTCAATGGAAGCAAAAAGGACCCTTATACTTACAAAGGCACAACTGAAATTTCATACTCCCCTGCCCCAGGGCTCCGTCCCTGGGCTGGTGGTATCACGGCTATGACTATCTTGGATCAGCTATGACAAGCCAAGACCAGCTATGACTAGCTATGATCAGCTCTGACCAACTTGGACAAGCTATGACCAGCTCAGACCAGCTTAGACCAGCTGCCCTGGTGAAAACACTTGGGTCCCCATGTTAACAACTGACCTTGTGTCAAAACCTGACTCAGTGGGGGGGGGGCAAGTAAATATCCTGTCCTGAAATTTCTAGGGTCCATAATGAGAAAGGAGGGCTTAGAAAATTTGACACTCACAAGGCATGTTGAAGGGAAAAAGAACAGAGCAAAGCTGTGGATAACCAATCTAACAAACTTAAGTAAATGGTTGGAAGGAACTTAGAGTACAAAGATCTACAAAAGGTAGTAAGTTGTGGAGAACCGTGATCACCCATGTCCTGAAGCAACATGGCAAAAAGAAGAATTATTAGAGAGATATTCTAAGAGTTGAAAATCATATATTTTCATATGCTGAAGAGTTTTCTTTTATTTAACTTTGTTTGTTTTTGTCACAATTATATTTCAACCTACTAACAGTAGGAATCCAAAAATGAAAATAAGACTTAAATGAAAGTACACTTTTGTTAGGAGAGAGAGGGAAACAGGAAGTTGTGGAGAACCATGATCTTCTAGCTACTGAAGGGACATGGCACATAGAAGAAGAAGAAGAAACATACTCTATAACTTTTTTCCAACCATCAATTACCATTAATTTTTTAATTTTTTATTTAATTTTTTAAGAATCCCATTTCCTTATAGAACATGGGCGATCATGACTATTCTTAGTAAATACATTTAGAAGTGGTTTTCCATTGACATCTCCAGTCTTATGAATTCAGAGTTGTTTTTCTCTTAGACTTGCCTCCAGGGGATCAGTAAAGCTGCTATAACCAGATTGTTTTCTGATCTGTTGACTTTCTGACCAAATTCTTTTCTTTCAAATCTATTCAATGTTGCATGGAAATGTGGATCAACAAAATTGTCATGAGTTTGAAAAATAGAATCATTAAATTTGATTCAGATCATATGAACTTTACTGGCAATCAATTGCATACTCCCCTTGAAATATTCAAATTAGCTGGATACTTTCAAGACAAATCTTTTATTATTTATTCTTTTTTGGTTGCAGTTAATCAACCATAAATATTCTATTGCTTCTGTTACTAAGAATTTTGTTTTTATGACAATGACCTAGCAATTGACTGTATTTGATTTTGAAATTCAAGCAAGATTTGACTAATGCTTGCAACATAATAGTTTGAAAATACCAAAATAATGTATAACAAAATTTTGGGGAATTCCATGGTGTCTTTAAAAAAATAAAGTTTTGACTTGAAGCATGTTCATGTTAATAAAGACAAGAAAATAAATGATCTTTTGGCAGCAATGGTCTGCAGAAAATTTTTTAAAAAAATGAGTTCAGAACTCTGAAAATGTAAATACAAGATATTCAGGGACAGTCAGTTACTAATAAAATTATATTGGTGAAGCATCCTAATTTAAAATTGTCTTTCAAATTTTCTATCTAGTTTTTTCTAGGTTGTAACCTATCCAACACTGCTAAAATAATCCTCCTCCTCCTCCTCCTCCTGACCTTGCAGGTGAAAATTTAAAAAGCCAATTCCATATCTGTTGGAGGTCCCCGGGGATGATGAGAAACAAGCATGCATTTCCATGGTCGATGTGGAGAAGGTCAAGCAACCAATGGAAGATTCTGGTTTGCTGGAATTGCCAATTCTTTGCAAAACTGAGAGCACAGTAAAGACATCATGCTTTTGCAGATGGAGATTTACAAAGGTTGTGTGCACAGCATATGAATTTTGAAAAAACAAAAAAAGGGTTTATAAATAGGTTCCATCAGGTGGAATTGTCATACTATGTTTCCATGGCTGCAGGTTTCTGTCCAAGTTTTCTTCTCTTTGGTAGACAGACAAGTAGACTTAAGAGGTCTATGGCTTCTTCAAGTTATGATTGCTAATAAATCTAGATGAATTTGACTGTAAAACCTGAACATATATCCAGATTATCTATTTAGTTTTGTGATTATGAACTCTTTAACAATGATAAAATTTGTCTACTCTAAAGCTGATTCAAAAATGCTATCAAAGAACATTAAATAAATATTATAGAGGGAAGATATAACATACCTGTTTAATCCGAGCACAAAATATTATTGGGCCTCCAATCAATGAACGTTAGTTTGCAAAAAATTCATTCATAGAAATTGGTTAAGAAATTGTTGCACTTACCTACAAAGAAAGAAAAGAATTAATGAATAAAGATTAGTTTTCATTTATTTGATGTGAATAAGTCAGTGTAGTAACACAAATTTGATACAATAATAAGTTCAAATTAAAAAATTGATTTCAAATTAAAAAAAAATAATTTCAAATTAAAAAAAAACTTCAGATGTTTCTTTTCCTATACTGGTAGCTACCCAACACAAAAGAGTTCAATCTGATGTGTTAAATAAGATATCCGACTGGACTCAAGAGAGTTGCTGCTAGTCAAGGAGAAGATGGGTTCATGACTTTTCTCTTCTAATTTCTGCAACAATAACCATTATGCCACTTGCACATTAATCAACATCTTGCACATTTTTAGCCAACACATTTCATCCTCTGAGGGACTTTATCAAGGCAATGTATTAGATTGGTACAAAAATAAAAAAAAATTACTCACATAGTAACATATGTGAGAAAACGACATTATTTTTGCACTAATCTAATAAGATTTATTTTCTTGCATGTGTTTATATATGAAAAACAAGGATTTCATTGGTTTATCAATGTTATATTATGTTTTGACTGAACTTTCAACTATCAAATGAATATTTATCAATGCCACTAAAGAAAACAGGATGTATGCACATGCATACAATCCTATCAAAGCAAAAATCAAACTCTTTGATAATGGTTGATGAGAACTAGAATCTTCCAGAAGACTTTGGACAATTTATGTTCAAATTCTCCCAAGAAATGAAAACTGAACCATTGAAAATTAAGAAAAATCTTTATGAACTGTTATTTGCCTTCAAACATAGCCGAATTAAAAATTACTGGCCAGATACACCCAATATATTTAGAAATAAAAATCAGTATTTCATGGTGACAGTTTGTTTCACACAGTCTTTCTATCTATCTATCTATCTATCTATATATATATATATATATATATATATATATATACATACAGAAAGAATAAATAGAGATTTATCCTTCACCATTTGGTGCAACTCTGAATTTCAGGCATAAACTGAAAACAGATTTTTGCAATATGTCAGTATTTATAACCTACTAATTTATAACCATATTATGATGGTCAGTTCTCATTTTGTGCCTGACAATTGGCATGAGCATGAAACTCAGAGTTGTGCCAAATGGTGAGGAACAGATCTATATCTATTCTTAGTATAAAGTTTAGTTCTGTTATTTTACATCAAGTAGTGCTCTTTATTATCACCAGCACTCACTATGCACTATCTTACATATATATATATATATATATATATATATATATATATATATATATATATAAATAAGTAAAAAGAAAGAACAGTAAGATATATAATCCGGTGTTCTTATAGATATTTTTATTTTTACAAAATAGTGCTCAATGTAAATTAAGTTTAAAAGTTACTCCAAAATTCGCTTGAGGATGAAATGGAACTAATGTCTTTAATTTAATTACAAAATTAAATTCGGACCTTTCATTTTTTTAAACATGGTTAGAACTGTGTAGTGAAAAAAACATATTTTAAATCAATTAATTTATAATATATATATATATATATATATATATATATATATATATATATATATATATAGATATAGATAGATAGATAGATAGATAGATAGATAGATATGATAACATGTTAGGTAAGCAAAAACACTAGAAAGTAAGACAAATTATGAAATAGTACATAAATAAACAAACGCAAATACCAAAAGAAAATAATAATATTATTATTATTATAATTTATTATATATTAAAAAGAATGTTAATTTTTGGAGCTTCTAAAACCCTAGCATTCGTCACAAATAGCCTCTGACATCTGTCCAGCTCCATGCCAAAGAATGGGCAAAAGCAGAAAACTGGCATCTCGTAACCAACTGCTTCAGGTAGATGGAAGTTGACAGCCCAAGAATGCAGTCCTCTGTTGCCTTGCGGTTATACCCAACCAAATATAGATAAGGCAGTGGAAGTAAATCCAAACATGAAACCTGAAGTGGGGATCCAAACATTGATAACTTTCTAGCAACTCCTGCAGTCAAGCTATCCTCAAATGCAATGTCCTGTATTTCTTTCATTTTTGTCAGTACAGCCAGGAGTGGGGCTGAATAATGTGGGCAATGCACAGCTTCCACATACCATTGCCCAGGCCTGCACCCTGTAGAAGTCACCCTAGTTTTATCACCAAAGGATTGAATTTTGACTTTACTTCCCTTACTTTACAGTCTTTTCTTTACCCTCCACCTCCTCTCTCTTGCTTTTCCTAATTCCTTCCCATTTTAAGGGTCAGAAAAACTAATTTTGATTTCAGCTCAGAACAGCTTGGAATTGGGCAGATACTACACTCTGATACTAGATATATAATCATGTCTGCCATACATATAAACAAGGAGATAAACAGTAGAGATTCTATGAGAAATTATAAGTGTTTGCAGCTCAAAAGTGAAGTGATTGGGTAGCTACTACACATTGATCCTTGGTAGAAAATCATAGTGGTCCTACATACAAGCAAACAGAGTAATAATAGATTCTATCATTGAAATGTTTTTGTCCCAAACAAGCAGAAACTGATAAGCTGTGAAAAAACAATGAAACAAAAATCTTGAGAAATTCAACAAAATAAAACCAGAAAGGTAAAAGGTAAAAAAGTAAAAACAATCCCAAATTCTATAAATGGGATTGATTCGAATTGTTTTTGACAGTAATACAGATTTAGTAAATCAGATTTTCATGTTTTTTTTTTCTTTTTGGCTTTTTTACTTAGATTCACATTTTTTTTTGTTTGTCTACTTGTCTTCAAGTTCTGAGTCCAGAAGCTTAAATACTGGAATCTACTATGAAAGCCTCTTTGGGATTCATCTTACTATTCTTTGCAATATTTTCTTTTTTTTTTCAGGTTTGAACAGAATTGAATCAAGTGGAAAAATGTGAAGAATATTCACTTAGCAGAAATCAAATTCAATGGCAGAGTAAATTGAAAAATTAAATAAAAATTTTTTCTTTTGTTATTTATTCAATTCACTTTTGTTAAAGAGAAAAGCCAAAAAATGAAAGGCATTCAGTCCATTTTTTCGCCTTTTAATTCTTTTTTCTTTTCCTTTTCTCTCATCTTTTTTCTTCTCCTTTTTCTCCTTTTTTCTTCTCTTTTTCTCATCCTTTTTCTTTTCCTCTTTCTTCACTTTTTCTCCTTTTTTCTTCTTTTTCTCATCCTTTTTCTTTTCCTTTTTCTTCACTTTTTCTCTTTCTTTTTTCTTCTCTTTTTCTCTTTCTTTTTTCTTCTCTTTTTCTCATTCTTTTTCTTTTCCTTTTTCTTCACTTTTTCTTCTTTTTCTCATCCTTTTTCTTTTCCTTTTTCTTCTCCTTTTTCTCCTTTTTTCTTCTCTTTTTCTCATCCTTTTTCTTTTCCTTTTTCTTCTCTTTTTCTCCTTCTTTTTTCTTCTCTTTTTCCCCTTCTTTTTTCTTCTCTTTTTCTCCTTCTTTTTTCTTCTCTTTTTCCCCTTCTTTTTTCTTCTCTTTTTCTCATCCTTTTTCTTTTCCTTTTTCTTCTCTTTTTCTCCTGTTTCCTCTCCTTTTTTCTCTTTTTTTCTCCTCCTTTTCTCTTCATGTCTTCTTCATTAGAATATAAAAAGAAATAAAAAGCTGCTATCATTTTCTTAAATTCATTTGATATAAAGATGAAAATGTTTCTTTTTTACTAAATCCACTTCTCAACCTTCATTTTCTTTTCCCACTTTTTTTAATTTCCCCTTCTTTTTCTTCTTTTTCCTCCTCCTCCTCTTCTTCTTCTTCCTCTTCTTCTTCAATTCATTTAAATTGAAAGAATGAAAAGAAAGGCAGCATAACTTTCTAGTTCCTTTCTTGTTATTTTCAAGTTTTCTAGGCCAAAATGAGGTGAGTAAATTGCAGTAGGAAGATTATGTTGCACTAATCCCCTGCATGCTTTGAAAATAAACATTAAACATCTTGGCTTTTCTTAGATCTTCATTCTTCAAGTCATAGCAATTTTTTGCCAAGGAAACATGATTTTGGACAATCATCAACTCCTTTCAGGCCAATGTTTAACTTGTAAGCAAACGCCAGTTCCATTACAAAAAAAGCATTTAAGTAATAAAAATCTGGCTGATTAATAAATAAAAATCCATCTATTTCCTTAGAAATATATAACTATATATATATATATATATATATATATATATATATGTATATATATGTATATATATATATATATAAGTATATATATGTATATATATATATATATGTATATACATGTATATATATATATATATATACATATATATATATGTATATATATATATATGTATATATATATATATATATATATATATATATACATACATATATATACATATATATATATATGTATATACATATATATATACATATATATATATACATATATATATATATACATATATATATGTATATATATATATATATATATATATATATATATATGCATATATATACATATATATATATATATATATATATATATATATATATATATATATATATATATATATATATATGATGAGAACGACAAACCGGTTGAGAAAATTTATCAGCAAACTGAAACGGATATGAAAGGGATCGATAAATATAAACAATACTAGATATTAATTAGACTTAAGATAAATATGACCAGTTTCAGATAGCATTGAACATCCATAACATACACACACACATATATATATATAGAGAGAGAGAGAGAGAGAGACGGAGAGAGAGAGAAAGAGACGGAGTGACAGAGACTGAGGAAGAGAGTGAGAATGAGAGATGTGTTGGGATCATCTATAGATCAATAATGGATCGGAATCCAAAAGTATGACAAGATAAATGAACAAATAGGAAACGTTTATAAACATGTCTTCTTTTTCTTATCAGAGAATGAAATATGGAGAAAAATAAGAAAGAAATTCTGGTATTTTGACTTTTATGTTGCTTATTATTTAATGATTAACCAATGAAAGTCAAACACCACAAAAATAAAAACAACATAATTTCTTTCTTCATTTTCTCCGTCTCATTCTCTGATGATGCTTTAATCAAAGTGAAACATGTCAGATAGATGAACGTTTCTTATTTATTCTTTATCTTATTGTATATATATATATATATATATATATATATATATATATATATAAATTTTAAAAAAATAGGAGATCAGCCGACCACGCTACCTTGGTTTCAACTTTTCAATATTTTCAGGCAATCCAGGCTAAATAATTTTCTAATGTTTAAGAAATTTCCTAAAGCATTAGAAAATTATTTAGCCTGGATCACCTAAAGATAATGAAAGGTTGAAAACCAAGGTAGCATGATCAGCTGATCTAATTTTTTTAAATTTAAAAGCTCTGCATGTTAAATACCACTTTTTCCTGGTCTAATTCTAACTCTGATGCATAATATTTTTATAATTATATATATATATATATATATATATATATATATATATATATATATATATATAGAGGGGGGTGTTCATTATTATTAAATGAATCAAGGAAAATAAAGTCTCACCATGGCTGTAATAATGGCTATTAGAATTACCTAAGGGGAAATTGTCATTGGACTTGATGTCCTTTCGACCTCGTGGCTACAGAGTGCATTGATGACGAATGTAAACAAAGCAATTTCTAAGGAAAGGGATGGATTTTTTATTTCAAGAGTCAGAGAGAAATCTGTATTTAAAGGCACTATTTAACTTTGCTTGGTCATTGACATACTCTATAGCTGAGAGGTCCAAAGCACATAAAGTCTAATGACAGTTTCCAATAGGTGAACATACTGATTCAAATTTTGCTGGAGAATAAATATTGAGAGAGAGAGAGAGAGAGAGAGAGAGGGAGAGAGAGAAAGAGAGAGAGAGGAGTGGGTGGGAGAGAGAGAGAAAGAGTCTAATAATTATTCTGATTTGAAGTTTTATGTCTTAAGTGATCATCAGACCAATAAATAGCAGTAGCACATGGTCAGATGATTGGTTAAGGGATGAGACTACCAGTCACCATACTTGTTGATTTCTATGTCCACACTGTTTATATCTACAAATTCTCTATCCCTGACTGTGACCCATTAGCACTTTTAAACACAATCTTCATGCCTCAAGTATGAAAAAATCTCTTCTGTTTACACATATTCTGTCTTTGATATTAAGCAATTTTACCCGGAAATATAGCATACCTTTAAACAATATATATATATATGTATAAGGGAATGATGAAAAATTTAACTTGAGCAAGAAGAGATTCCTTGTTAAGTTTCTGATATTTATTTATTTAGATAGATTTTGGGAAATAGTTCTTACTGAGAACTTTTCAGCATCTCTTCCTGCATACAATCATATATATATATATACATAGAAAGAGAGAGAGAGAGAGAGAGAGAGAGAGAGAGAGAGAGAGAATGTATATCTAGGTAAATATAAGTATATGTATGTAAGAGAGGGCTTGCATGAAGTGACCTTCAACCTCCATCAAGGAGATGAGACAAGCTAAAGGAGAGTAGGAGAGTTGGATACTGATATGAACATACTCTTCAACCAATC
Organism: Acanthosepion lycidas; assembly: GCA_963932145.1. Lineage (NCBI taxonomy): Eukaryota > Metazoa > Mollusca > Cephalopoda > Sepiida > Sepiidae > Acanthosepion > Acanthosepion lycidas. Next base: position 36,226,424 of record OZ010589.1, read on the forward strand.
AAATTAGATTATGTAACTGCCAATACCTGGGTTGAGTAATCAAGAAGCAAATATTAGTTCAATATAATCAATATCTATCGCTTGCCATATAAAATATTTACACACCAGAAGCAAAGAAATAGAAAGAAGAAGAAAAATGAAAAATGAAAACAGAATGATGGAAAAAATTTAAGAAAGAGAAAAAGACAGGAAAGACGTGATAGGGAGAATGAAAAACAATGAAAGCAAGCAATGGAAGTGTTTGAAAGGAATGAGAATAAAAAAGAAAACAATGAAAGGGTAGAAAAATGATATAAAGGAAAGAGAAGATTGAGGAGTAGAAGGGAAGTTGTTATGGTCCAGGTCCTTGTACCAAGGTGATAGTCCAAGGTAGAACCAATAAAGAAGAACTCGAACACGTATATGGAATAACACAGATATATTACAAACAGGAATATATACAGAAAAGTAGAAAGTGTTAGTACGAACAATCAGGTTTAGTAGGGAGAACAATGTAGTCTCGACCAGTATCACTATTCCAATATCTTGTAGTAATTGTCTGAACGCAACTCTGTTTTGGACTGCCTCTGACTCGACTCTTGACTCGACTGACTGACTTGCTCTGACTGACTGACAGACTTCTGACGGACATCACTCCAGACTTCAGACATAACAGTATTTAGTCACCCCCCCATGAGGGCAACATGCGGCACAAGGCTGGTTTAACGTGGGATCTCCTATCCCGTGGGCTCGGCCAAAAATATGCCCTTTGAACGCGTATAAACGGGTTCAAGGTCAGTTTATCTCCCTGAAAGAGACTCCGCCCTTCAGAGTAGCCTCATTCGGGTTCCTCCCCGCCTGAAGGCAGAGAGTTCAACCGACCAGCCGGTCGCCCAGCTTCGGACTGAACTCCCTGCTTCCTCTTGAGGCACAGTATTTATTACGTATGGAATAGTCCATTATGTTATTATGGGTAAGGTCCCATAATAGAAGTAAATAAAGAAAGAAAGCAAAATAGAAAAGACTAGAAAAAGAAAAAAAAATGGGGACAGAGAAAGAAATGAAAAATGAGATTTTTAGAAGAAAATAAAAAGGAAATTGAAAAATACTTAATGAGAAAGAAAAAAATATTAAAAAGTGAATGAATTAGTAGAGAAGGTAAAGGAAAATGAATGAGGAAGAGAAGAGTAAGAGCAGGATGATGAATTAAAAATCAAAGAAAGAGAAGTGGAAAATTAAAACTGAATTATAATGAAGAGACTCTGTCAACATAAAAGACATACTGGATGAACAATATTTAAATAGGACCAAATTTTTCTAAAATTTGTTTCCTTCTGTTATGGGACCTTACCCATAATAACATAATGCACTATTCCATACATAATAAATACTGCATCTCAAGAGGAAGCGGGGAGTTCAGTCTGAAGTCTGGAGTGAAGTCCGTCAGGAGTCTGTCAGTCAGTCAGAGCGAGCGAGTCAGTCGGTCGAGTCAGAGGTAGTCCGAAACAGAGTCGCGTTCAGACAATTACTACAAGACATTGGAATAGTGATACTGGTTGAGACTACATTGTTCTCTCTACTAAACCTGATTGTTCATACTAACACTTCTACTTCTCTGTATATATTCCTGTTTGTAATATGTCTGTGTTATTCCATATCTGTATTCGAGTTCTTCTTTATTGGTTCTACCTTGGACTATCACCGTAGTACAAGGAACCGGACCATAACATTATTATTATTATTATTATTATTATAATTTGTTATGGGATCTTACCCATAATAATAATAATGGACTATTCCATACTTAATAAATACTGCGCCTCAGTCAGTAGTTCAAGTCGAGTCAGTAGTTCAAGTCGAGTCAAGAGTTGAGTCAGAGGCAGTGAGAAACAGAGTCGCGTTCAGACAATTACTACAAGACATTGGAATAGTGATACTGGTCGAGACTACATTGTTCTCTCTACTAAACCTGATTGTTCATACTAACACTTCTACTTCTCTGTATATATTCCTGTTTGTAATATATCTGTGTTATTCCATATCCGTGTTCAAGTTCGTCTTTATTGGTTCTACCTTGGACTATCACTGTGATACAAGGAACTGGACCATAACACCTTCGTTTTCTTCTTTTCCTTTTGTACAACACTATCTCTTCTCTTAATTTCATCATTTTCTTCTTCTCTTCTTTTCTTTATTTTTGATATACTTCATTTATTTCCTCTTATCTTCTTCTTTCTCTTTTTTTGTTTTTTCTTCTCCCTTTTTTTTCTTCTCATCTTTTTTCCCTCTTATTTTTCTTCTATCTTTTCCTGTTCTTCTCTTGTTTGTTTTCTGTTTTGCTACTATTCTGAAATGAAATAAGTCATGAAATATATATATATATATATATATATTGACTTTCTCTCCATATTTTTCCTGCAGCTTTCAGTCTGATTGCTTGGGGACGCTGGACATGATGGAATGATCATGGAGTCGGGTGCGCTGGTTGATAATGCTTTGGAATGGAGAAGACCTATAAGTTTCAGAAGAAGTAAAAGACCATAAAAAGAAGGAAACCTGTGACCAACTGTCAGCGATCTTGTTTACTCTTTCAAAACATTTTATTTTCTCTCGGGCAATACAAATCAAAGAAAGATTTTTTTTATTCTTAGAAATTTTTTTCATTTTCTTTCATTCTACAATATGCATATAGAAGTGTAGGCACTTAAAATATTAGATTTATACTGTCAACACTCTCCATAAAACAAATGACAGAAAAAGTAACCATGAAAGAACATGAACTACCCACACTCTGGTAGATAGACTTTATGAATTGTACAGTACTAGACTGGCAGCAAGGTTTCATAATTTTACAATAACAGATATTCTATGCCAACAGTTTTTTTCTTCCAGCTCCATGCTTTCCAGCCAATTTTAATCTTAAAAAAATTAAATGCAATGTCAATTGCTATCCACAGTCCTCCTGATTACTCTTTTCTCTTTCTGCTCATTATTAATGTTTTGTTCTTAATTCTTTCACACCCAGTAACTTTGTGCATTAGTGACTTTACTGCCTTGCATGGGATGAAACAGATTAGTATATATATATAAATTTATTTGAAAATTATAACATATTAAAAAATCACTTGGCTATTTTTTCAATGATTTTATAACATGTCTATGTTATAATTTTCAAATAAATTATATTTGCTCTACTCTGTATTGAGCATTCTTTTAAGAACAGTATTTTTAGTTATTAGAATTTATTCCGTATACACCAATCCTATACTTGGGTATATATATATATATATATATATATATATATATATATATATTCTGTGTATATACATAATGACTTTATGAATTTAAACATGGTACTACATTGGTGGCAAGTTCTCATCATTTTACAGTTGAAATGTCTAGATGCAACTGTAAGTTCTGTTCTAACAGTTTCTTCTCTCTCACTTCTTGCCTGTGGTACTCTCTTCTGGCTTTCCACTTCACAGTCAATTTTGATCTTCAAAAATTTAAATGCAATGTCAATCGTTATCTTCTGTCTTCTTAATTCTTGTTCGTTCATTCTTCTCTCTTCTTAATAATGTTTTTTGTTCATATTCTCTAACACTCAGTAACCACTTGTGTCTTAGTGGCCTTATTGCCTTGTTTAAAAAGTTGGGATTCTGAGTAAAAAAATAATGCTAATTACAGAATATCTTTGCAAAACTAAAACAAAAAGTCAGATATATCCGTATAAAAATATATTCAGGAATTATAAATTACACAAATCTTTGGCAAGTAATACAAGTAACAAACCTGCCAATCCCAGAGAATTATGTTTGCAAAACTTTGAAAATCTTAATTGAAACTATGAATTTGGGCATGCCAAAACATATATGGAAGAGACTACATTGCTATTTTTGTAATGATGTCAAGGAGTGGAACAAAAAGCATATAACAATGCATGCCTTCTGTAATTAAAAGAAATTACACTGTCAATATATCTTTCTTACACTGAGAAAATCAAAGTATGTACTAATCTAGTCAGTGCAGGGAGCTGAATATTTTCTGACTGACAACTGAATGGCTTCACTTTCCAGCAGTTTGACATTCAGATCTAGAATTATCTTTGATATATAGCTACATAAATATACTTGGGCAAGGCATTTACCAGCCAACACATAGTGATATTCGCAACAAGAATGAAGATAACTGTGTGAATAACTCATGAAATAATGACAATAATTCATTTTAGAATAGAGAAGTATAAATGGTGACAAGTGATGTTAAATGCTTAGAGAAGATACTGTCTTTTCATCAACTTGACGGTATATTCTGTACAAGGATTTTGAGTAGAAATTGATTTGCTTTTTCTCTAGTAATCAAAATAAGTATACAAAAATTCAAGTGCAAACATGATTGAGTAGAAACAGCAATATGCAATGAACTGTGCAATATATTTTCCTTGGCACAATGCAGAAAGTAGGGAACAGATCAAAATGAGGTCCTGAAAAAAAGCAAAGACAGATGCTCCCCACAAAACAGTGAACCAGAACAAGTCCAGTACACAAAGGTTAATCCCAACAAGGGGTTTTGTTGATCTCTTTCACAACTGCACTCCACATATAATAATCAAGGGGGTTGCAGTAAGGGTAATTAGATGGTAAGGGGTTATGTGATTGCAAAAATTCTCTGACAGCCATGACAAGGTTCTCTTCCTTGTGTGGCATGGTGCAGAGTCTTGTTGCCAGACATAAGGTCTTTCAGCAGCCACCCTCTTGATCCAGAGCAGTACTAACTCCTCAGGGCACTTGATGTAGAGCACTGTTTTGAGTCTGAGGCTCACACCAACAAATTTAGGAGTTCTTTTCTTATCAGAATGATCAGAGTGAGTTTTCTGAAATGCTGTACCTTCATAATCACCATTAAACTCTGAATATTCTGCACAATCCTCAGATAGACACCCAAACACACTAAAATGTTCATATTGGAGCTTACGGTATAAATTCCAAGCAGTATAGCATGCCATTTCCAAATTTCTGGCAGAGTGAATTGTGTCATGGTGCTCTTTTTCTTACAGATGGTACCTAACTGACCCTCCTATACTGTGCAGTTGACAAAATCAAAAACAAAAAATTTGTATGCATGAAATTAAAAATATAAAATGGCAACAATTTACTCATCACACCCAGTATTTATGTATGTGTGTGTATGCTTTCTAAACATTAAAAGTAAAAATTTAGAAACAAAACTAACATTGAACAGGAGAAATAAAAAAGCAATGTATTAGCAAACTGGTTCCCCCTACTTACTAATGATTTATGGTAACAGTAGAATTGCTCATATCTGGTAAGCAAGCATAAAGAATGTATGTTTGCTTATTGTTCTAAGAGAAAGCTATATGCGAAGATTTGCTTGCCAAATGAGAAGCAAAATGTCCAATTTTTTCTTTTCATTTCCTGTTGTTGGACTCTTCCAAACAGGGCCCCTTATTGACAGTCAAAATGTAACAATTAGTCAAATAAAAAGAAAGGGAGCTAGAAATAAACTCTGGGCTTTTTTTTTACCATTTTTGGCATAGAACTCATGCAATATATAGACATTTCATTCTGTCTGGTAAGCTACTATCTTCTTTATCAGAGGTGACATCAAGCAAACACTCCTGTTACTATATTAATTGAATATCTCATTGGTAATTAGGGAAGATGATTAATTACTATAAAAAATTTCATTGCACTTCATGTCCTATAGTCAACATTTATATCTGAATGTCATATAAATGTAGGCTTTCATCATTTACATGGCAGGTGAATCTTTTTTATCTTATAAATACAAAGTATATCCATTTACTCAAGTGAATTGCTAGCATAAAAGCTATTGCCATTATTTTAAGGGTCTTGTATAAATATTTTATCACCCGAAAAGATGCTTTTCAGATACTTTTGAATTAGAATAGTCTTTTCGTAAGGTCAGTTTCTCAAAGAATTATCAATAAAATAAAGGGAAATAACTCATACAAGCCATCTGCCGTTTTAAAATAGCTGCTTTCAATCTGTTGAAATGTTTACAATGTTTTGCAGATATAATATGATTAGAGAAAATTCCTATTTGTCTCCTTGCCGTGTATTCCTGATTGCCTAATTATAATAATTAAGAATTAGTTTTGATTAAAAGTTTTTGAAAGATCTTTAAATAACCATTAGAGTCTTTTCTAATTTCATTAATGGACATGTTTATTGGATCATTCTATTGGAGATTATCAGACTAAACCTACAAAGACGGACGGAGGAAAGAGGGTTAGAAAAATTGAAAGTTGGAGGGGACTGCCTTGAAAATCAGCAACAGAAGTTTTCATTCATGCATTTATTGCTATAAAATAAGTCAAATTAAATTCACTAAATTAATGACATTAACTCTTTACTTATTAATTAATTATATCAGCTCATCAGCCTTGATTTACAAAGATTTCACTATGTAAATAGTTGCCTTGGAGATGGGTCAGTCAGGAGTTAATTATTCCTGTTAATTGTTGTGCTGTTAAATTAAATTCAATTAAATCCCAAATAAATTTTCATCAGTGTTTAAAGATTTAATTAACAACATTTTCATGATTCAGAAATGTTCAGTGTTATTTACCAATATAATTATAGTTTGATACAAGTATGAAGATTGAAATCATTATAATAATAATGGCCTACAAGAGAAATTTTCTAACTGTGGTTATATTGATTGAAATTTATTAAAGCTAGTATAGGAAAATTTCATTAGAAACAAGGAAATGTTTACTAAACTGCTAATTGATATCTGTCCTTCAGTATAGCAGTGAGTGCTGGACAATCTCATCAAAGATGAAGAGGAAACTTTAAGCAACAGAAATGTGGCTTCTGTTTATATTTTTGAGATGAGGTAATGTAATCATTGAATAAAAGCATTGGTTAAAGTAATCCAGTGAATTGACTCAAAGAGTTGTGAGTTCAATACTTGGCCACAGTAGAGGTGAAAGAACTTGGAGTGTTGAGTTGCTAAAAAAGGCAAACTGAGATATCCAGAAAAGGTATGGCTCATGGAACTAGAACAATTTACCTCAGTGGACGGAATAAAGGGTTCGGTTTGAAATTCCAACGTACATCACCTGAAGAAGGCCAGGGTGTTCAATGTCTGAAACGTTGTGAATATGACAATAAAGATGAGGACAATAGTGTGAACAATATAAATAATGGAAATCGAATTGTGGTTCTATGGAATACTGAAGAAATCTAACAACATCACAAGCATTGAAACCATTCTAGCAAAGATACAACTTAGGTGGGCTGATCATGTTGTGAGAATGGATGTGGATAGGTGTCCATAAAAGGTGCCGTGTGGACAACTATCAAGCTTCAAGCGTTCAGTTGGACGTTCACTCTTATGCTACAAAGACAAATTGAAAGACAACTTGAAATGTCTCAACTTTGATCTGAAAACCTGGGAAGCCCAAGCATCAAACCGAAAGGAGTGATGTAAGATATGTCTCATTGTTAAAGGGTTTTGAAGACAGTAGACCGTGATCAGCTTCATCAAAATCTGAAGCAGAGATGCCATCAAAATCCTGCTTTAACAAATTTCATCTGTCAGTATGGCTTTGTTTGTTTGCAGCAAGGCTGGAATAGTATCCCATTTAAAAAAGCACAAATGAAATGTCTTTCCATTACCTGATTTTCTCTACAATGGATTGAACATATGAGCAATAACAAAAATAGAAACTAAAAAGAAACCCATACTTAACATCAGAAAGAGAGAGTTGAGGTTTCTGGGGCACATAACGAGGAAGGAGGGCTTGAAAAATTTGATACTCACAGGGCAGATAGGGAGCAAGAAGAACAGAGGAAAACAATGCATAACATACTTAATGAGCTTAAGTAAATTGATGGTGAAACAGGGCTTAGGAGAAATAACAAATACAAAGTTTATTAAGAGCTACACGGGACAGAAAGTTGTGGAGAGCCATGATCATATACGTCCATAAAAAAAAGTATAATGTTCTGAGGTTAGATTGTTCATTGTATCATGTGATGAGTTCTGCAATGCCTTAACCTCATGTACTGAAGCCATAACAGGATTATAATGCCTACAGCAAGATAGCCTGACAGAGCCTATACATCTTCAGGTTGGTTTGAATTTCTTTCTTCTACATTGGTATCTACATCAATGCAAGAGAATCCAGTCAGACTTACTATTTAACCCATAGATGAGGAGAAAAGAGACAAGTTCATATATTTCTCAAGGGTATTAATGCAAAATTAAATGTAACTAACTCAAACAGAATTTGAACTCTGATTGCAGAATTCTCTTTCTTGTACAATTAAGAGGTGCCTATATCCCGATTGTTTATTGCATCTTCATAAAAATGATAAGTTAGTTCAGATTCATGAGATTTCCAAAAATCTGGAATTAATCCTAATAAATTACTTCTGCAAGGATCTTCATCTCAAAGCAAAAAAAAAAAAAAAAATGGAATGGAAAATTTCAGAAATCTGCATTTTTATATTCATGGAAAGTCTCTGTGTCTGGCACTAAATACTCTCCTTTTTCTTCCCCATCCTGATTCAGAGATTTATCTTCATCTCAGATGAGTTTGTATTCCACCTGCAGCTTCCCATTTCTTTTTCAGGGAGGAGGAATTTGTCAGAATAAAAAGAAAGACAATTAAATAAATGGCACCGTCTATCTGCATCTTTTGGGGTTATGTTTTTTAAAGGATTCCATCGAGCAGCGGGGGAAGTTAAAAGAATAAAGAAAAGAAAATGAAAGACGTTTAAGGAGAAAAGAAAAACGTTTGAAGAAAAATAAAGTGGTGTGTTATCCAGTGTGATGTATTGCTTTGGCAAAGACTGCAGTTCTGTGGCAAGAAAATGTCCACCGGAAAAACCGTACCATGACAATTTACATTCTAACTCATGCAATATAAATCTCAGTGTGGCACCCAGCATGTCATAATATCCAGTGTAAAAAAATCCTTGCAAACGATAGTTATAGAAATGAACAGGAAAACTAACCTGACTCCATTTCTATGACAGCAAAAATGCAAAGACGTGTTGTGTTTCAGAGACACTTGGATTTTGCAATATAAAAATTTTACGCATCATTTTTTGTCTTCATTGATTGTTTATAATTTTACATAAAGTTTTATCACAAATAAGGAAGCAATTATGTTCTTTTCTGGTGATTTTAATACATATATATATATATATATATATATATAGCTACCAATAAAGTTAGTTCACTGTGTTGTGCAAGACAATTTTTCTCTCCAGAATCTGTCACACATATCTATAAGTCTACCATTTGTCCATAGTTAGAATATTGCCGCCACATATGGTTCAGTGCCCCTGCTATTTACCTTGAGCTCTTTGATAAAATCCAAATAAGAATCAGCAATATTATTAGCTCTGATCTGTCGGCTCAGCTTCAGTCACTTTCCCACCAGCATAAGCTTACCTTTCTGTGCCTTTTCTGTAAATACTTTCATGGCAATTATTGTGATGAGCCTTTTGCTATTGTACCTAGACTTTTTAAATTTAAACAAAGTACTAGACTGCCATTGAGATCTCATCAATTTACATTTGAGCTAGCTAGATGTAAGCATAAAGTCTATGCTAACAGCTTCTTTTCTCACACTTCTTGCTTGTGGAGCACCCTTCCAGCTCCAAGCTTTCCAGCCAACTTCATCTTCAAATATATAATTACAATGTCAATTGCTATCTATTGTCCTCCTGATTACTCTTTTCTCTTGTCACTCATTATTAATGTTTCTGCTCCTAGTTCTTTCATACTCTGTAACTCCTTGTCTCTTAATGGCTTTACTGCCTTGTTTGGGGTGAAACTGATTAATATATATATATATATATATATATATATATATATATATATATAATTGCCATATGTGATATAAAATGGCATGACAGGGTCAAGAATAGTGCAATACTGAAGAAATCTAACAACATCACAAGCATTGAAACCATTCTAGCAAAGATACAACTTAGGTGGGCTGGTCATGTTGTGAGAATGGATGTGGATAGGTTTCCATAAAAGGTGCCGTGTGGACAACTATCAAGCTTCAAGCGTTCAGTTGGACGTTCACTCTTATGCTACAAAGACAAATTGAAAGACAACTTGAAATGTCTCAACTTTGATCTGAAAACCTGGGAAACCCAAGCATCAAACCGAAAGGAGTGATGTAAGATATGTCTCATTGTTAAAGGGTTTTGAAGACAGTAGACCGTGATCAGCTTCATCAAAATCTGAAGCAGAGATGCCATCAAAATCCTGCTTTAACAAATTTCATCTGTCAGTATGGCTTTGTTTGTTTGCAGCAAGGCTGGAATAGTATCCCATTTAAAAAAGCACAAATGAAATGTCTTTCCATTACCTGATTTTCTCTACAATAGCCCCTGCTAGCATGCATAATGCTAGCATAAGTGTAAAACAAAAGGCCCCAGCTAATGCTGACCCTCATTTATTGTTCATGATAGGAAAGTTCACCATATATGTATTCTGTGTATCTACATTCCTGACCTAAATCTTTAGCATTCTTTTCTTTAATCTATGGTGAGTCAAATTTTAAATGTTGCTTCAGTTGCATCTTCTGTTTATGTGAGGAGGTACTTATAAATATTAGGTTGATGTATACGCAAGAATAATTTCCTACAAGGTATATATAATAACACAGAACAAAATAAAAATGCTATGTAATTTATACTTGATTTGTTTTTATGGCTTATCAACCTTTTGAAGGTTATTTAATGCCAGAAAATATTTTTAGATTGTAAGAATGTTTTGGTGATAATAATAATTTACAGATACAAGTCTTGCTAATTAATCCATAGATGGGGGGAAATTTGTGGGTTCATGCCTTTCCCAAGGGTATGTATGCATTATTGAATATAATGAACCCAATTGGAATTAGAACTTGGCTCTCTGATTTCCAATTCCAAGCTATTATCAATTCTAGTCTTGGAGAATGAAAACTCTGAATTTAAAATTAACCTGAAGAGAGATGGGCTCTGTCAGGTAATCTTGCCCTAGGCACATCATTCTTGTTATGGCTACAGTATATCCAGTGCACCTACGACCCTAAAGTATTACCTGACAAATCTCATGCCATGATGAACATTGCACCAACTGCACATTCAAGCTTGCAGCCCCTGATAGTCCTAAGTGGTCACCCATCTAGTTAATGACCAGGTTTGATGTTGCTTAACTTTGGTGATCATACATGAACATGGTATGGATATAACCTATTTAGCTTTATGAGCAACAAACTATTGCCTCATCATCCATTATTACATTTAGATTATCAATGAGAAGAATTCCAATAGATAAACAAAAAAAAAACCCCAAAAACCCGCTCATTTGGGGTGCTTTCCCTTTACCATTAATTCTCCAATATTACATAATATTCTCCCATTAACTGCAATAGCAGAAATTGAAACAGAGGCCTATTATGATTCGCATCATCCTTACTTCAATTCTGGATCTGCAAAGGGCAAACATATAAATCTATGCAGGCTTGCATAAAATATGAGTCCTATTCTTTAATCTATGCAAGAATTCCTAGGAAATTCCTGAGCCCTTCTACCACCTGGGGCCACTTTTAGTTTCGGTAAAAGAAGGCTTAGCAAATTCATGGGTATGAAGGAAACAATGAGTAAACTACTTAATGAGCATGTGTAAACAGATGGTTGAACAGGGAGTGAGAGAGATATTTAAAATGAGTGTTATAAGAACTAATAAATAATCAACATTGATTTTACAATAATTTTCATTTAAATTTCTGGAGTTAAATCAAAGATTAAAACTTTTGATTAAAATAATAAAAATAATAAAATAGTAATTAATAAAATTAATTTATTAGGTTGGTGCAGAAATAATGACGTAATAATGTCGTTTTTTGACGTTACGTCAAAAAACGACATTATTAGGTCATTATTTTTGCACCAACCTAGTAGATTGATATGACCCATAAAGTTAGCGCTGTGTCATTAATTCATAAATGTCATGACCTTATTCTTTCTTTTTGTTTTAAATGAAAGTAAAATTAAAAAAGAATATTCCCTTCATGTTTTTTTTTTCTGTATTCTGTTTTTGGATCAGTTGGTTTATTTGCCATTTTCAATTTGAACTTTATCACTTGAATAACAATTTGGGGACAACTCATCAGCAAAATTATTTCTGGCTTCGCTTTGCTTGTTCCTCCTTTGTTTATATCATTTTTTTTTTACTGAGGCAACAAACTTACAGTAAACAAAACATAATTCCACTATCATCCCCACCAAATCAAAATTCACCCAAAAGAAGAAACGCCAATCGAATGTGAAAGAGTTCCAACCTGACTTGTCACTTACAATTCCAATGAAGCTGCGCAAAATGGGATGAATTATTTCTCCACCAAACAGTGCATTTGAAACTGCATTTTTTTCATTAATCTATATTTTAATCCTGGGTTCAACTATGCAGGTACTTTTTTTCCAATTTTGAATCTTGCTTTTATTTATGCTATTATTTTGAAATGACAAAGCTGAAGATATTAGTCAAATAACATTATGGAATGATGACAATGCTTGAAAAAAATATGGAAGGCTGGAGAATATATCAGTTTCAATGTGATGAACAACACAACAAAGATGAGGATACTAGTCTATTCAAATTTCTCTTGCTCATCGTTTCACTCTGCATTTTCAGTTTTTCTTTTTCTTTATCTTTATATATTGTTCCTTTCTTTTTTATCTCTCTCTCTCTCTTTTCTTTCTTTTTCTTTATTTCACTTGCAATTGACTCTACTTTTTCTTTGTTTATTTCTTTCTTTCAATGACTTTTTCTTGTTTCCTTTCCCTTTCTTTCTTTCTTTCTTGATCTCCAAATCCTAAAAGCCATTTTTAGGGAATATTTTTTTTCAAATAAATGGAATGATATGAGTGAATGGGGAACAGTTTTTTTTTTTAAAGAAATTTGTCTCTCATTTTGCTGAGCTTTACAAATCTCGCTTTACGAAAAAAAAGAAAAAAAAAAGGAAAAAAAAAAAACAGCACAAAATGCAATGTTTCACCTAAATTTTGCAACTCCTTTCACCAATGATCAACACCAAAGTTCCCACCTTTCACACCACTCCCACCAGTGTAGAGGTTAGAATGTGTGTGGTGGATGTGTTCACCCCCCACCAGCTTGTCTCATTTAGAGATTGAAGAGAAAGCAGAGGAATAAGAATTGTTAAAAGAAAAGTAGAAAGATATCCATATCAAAAGCCAAAAACGTGTACACGACTTCCTTCAGCAACTTTTTCAGTTTCCTTGAGAATTTGATTGATTGAAATGATGTCATTAAAAGACTGCTTTTATCAGTCGTGATTACGTAGTTTGGGCATGTCTTTTATTTGATTGCTGACTTAATTCTTTTTTTCTGTCTTTCTCTTTATAAACAGAAGAAAAAAAAAAGAAGGTTTTCCATCAACTTCTTGTTTAAGTGAAGAGTAGCATTTTCATGGGGAAGGGGAGTGGGGCTTGATGGGAAAAAGAAATCCTATAAAAAGAAAGAACATTACGATAATTACTTAAAAATCGACACTTACGACTTCTTTTCCGCTGTCATTTTTCTTATCCTTTTTTTTCTTTCTCCAGTAGTGGGGTGTCATCAAGTGCTGCTTCTTTTTCATAGTGGGATGGAGGGGGTGCAATGAAATGGATTTCATTATTGGCTAAGGTAAATAAAGACTTGTTTACACCCATCAGTATATATTCAAGTATAAACACTTACACACAACATATTTACACATGCAAGCACACATGTCTGCATATGCATAAACACATATACATGCATTCAAAGTCACATATAAAATGAATAGACATCTTCAAATCCACAAATGCACACACAACCCCGTGTGTGTGTGTGTGCACACACACATTAATATACAAACAATGAAAATTCTATCATCATGGTCCTGTGAACTTTCCAAAATTTGACTTAATAACAAACTGGTTTTTAATGGAAGAGTTTTTGCTGAGGTCAAAATCTTTGCAACGAACTTGTTTGATATATATATATATATATATATATATATATATATATATATGAAGTGTGGCTGGTCCTGCACAAAACCTTCACCACTATAATCAATCTTCACCAATATAATCTCATGTGCTGTTGTCGGGCTGTTGGTTTCCTGGGAACTGATCTGCTTGACCCTCATATGTCGAACTCGACGGGAGAGTTGACTATTACTACCAGTAATATATATATATATATATATATATATATATATATGCCTCCTAATTGTATATATATATATATATATATATATATATATATATATATATATATATATATATATATATATATATATATATATATATATATATAAATTAGGAGGCACGGTGGAGTAATGGATAGCGGCTTGGATTGATGAATCGGAGAGCCTAGTTCGAATTACAGTTGAATCCATTACATTCACTTATGTTCTAATACCCTTCAGAAAGGTGTGAATCCTTTTCTTCTCCTTCCAGCTATGGGTAAAATAGCAGGACAGACTGGGTTCTATAGCCTTGAATGGCAACTAGTCTAGGAGAAGGACAACTCTGAATTCAAAACCTGCGGAGGGTTGTTTGGGAACCTTGTGCATTCGGCCCTTCAAAAAGTGTGGATGGTCCTGCACGACACCTTCACCATTATAATCAAATCTCATGTGCTGTTGTTGGCTGTCGGTTTCCTAGGAACTGATCTGCTTGACCCTCATATGTTGAATTCGATGGGAGAGTCGAGTATATATATATATATAACGAGAGTTTATAAAATCAGGGTAAATGTAAGGATTTTACTTTGCAAACTGAAGTAAAGATATTGTCAGTTTTTCAAAATTTAAATAAAAATAAATTTAAGAATGTTCAAAAACATTCTCATGGCTAATTGTGAAAGTCAAGGTAGACTATGAAGGATGCTATGTGATGTAATTTAATGCTTAATAAATGAAATTGAGTAAATGCTGTTAATGTTGTTATCAAATCTTTATTTTCTTATTTGTTTATATGTATGTATTTATTTATTTACTAAATTTACTATTTAGCATTTCATTTTAATTTCATAAATTATTTATCTAATAATTTTGACAAAAATAAAAGAAAACTCTCAAAACAAAACCTTACGAATATTGGATGATTCAGACATGGAGCCTCGCATCCATTACCATTTGCATGGCTGCATGTATAAATCATATATGCCTGGTCACGATAAGAATATCCTGGTATTGGAAAGATGAACATTTCTCAGTTAACTTACTACTACACATGTTAAACATGGCAATGCAGCATCATCTACCATAAACTTTCTTTAAACATAATAACTCAAAAATGAAGGATTTACAGACATATGTTTACATAGATTTATGTTCTTGTTTTGGTTTGAGCAACCTGAACCCAAATTTTGCACAACTATTTTTAATACACCCTGTATATATATATATATATATATATATATATATATATATATATATATATATATATATAGTGGCCTGACGATTGCATACAGCATGAAACAGACTGTCGCTTGACGATTGCATATAGCATGAAACAGACTGTCGCCTCTAAGTGTTGACTTCTATGTTCACTTTTATATTTAAACACGCTCTATCTCTGATATTGAGCACTTTATTCCATAAATATAGCACACCTTAAGACTATATTTCTTATATATATATATATATATATTCAGACAAATTGGTAAAGCTTTTTATTGACAATGCATCTTGTTTTCATTAAGTAATAGGTAAGAAGGCATCTTCAATTCAGGATGAAGATAAATCTTTCAGTAGCCGGTGGATTTACTTTCTTCTGATGACTAAACGAATTGTTTAACATTTTATTTCACCTATTTTCTCTCTCTCCCCCAACATCTCTCTGTCTATCTTTGTGTGTGTGTGTATATATATATATATATATATATATATATATATATATATATATATATATATATAAATCAACACTTAGATCAACTCCAAGAGGTTACAAGCTTAAGTTTAATGCCTGAATACAATCTTCACTCAATTTTTGTATTTAATTTATTTAATTATATTTCCACTTTTATATTTATATACACTCTATCCCTGATATTGAGAACTTTTATCCATAAAAAAAACTATATTTTCATATATATATATATATATATATATATATATATGTATATGAGGTGGTATTGAATTGTTCTTACCCAAGCGAGAAGCTCTTTGCAAAAAACAAAAGAATTAAATGTTTTGATTATTTGATCTAAGTGCATCAGTCTCTGTCTGTCTGTCTGTCTCTTTCTCTCTCTCCTTTTATTTCATATATATATATATATATATATATATATATATATATATATATATATAAATTTTTGTAATTCTCATATTCAGATATGAAAAGGAAAATGCAATTTAAAATTTAAGATTTTTTTTTTTTTTTTTATTTTTGCTGAAATTCAATCCCCAGAAAACAATTTCTCAGATTTCTACAAATTGCATGGTTCCTTGAAACTTGACAACACCCATTTTTTTTTTTTTTTTGGCAGGTGTTTCCATCTGGAGCAAATATCTTAACTGCAACACTCACAAATAAAATACTGGTTTTTGGTTCTGTTTTTGCTTAAAATCTCTTAAGCCAGTCTTGAATCTCAAATAACGCAGCATCTATTATTAATTAAATTGTTGCTGCTCAAGTGAAATGACAGAAATAAATAAACATCTTTATTTTTTTCAACAGAATCTTTTTTCATCTATCAAAACAGCTCAACAATCATGCAGATTAAAATTTAGTGGGTTCGCTTTTGTCAGATTCTCATGTTTCTCTGCTGTCAGGAATCAAATTTATCAGATTTGTTATCTTCTCTTGTAGGACAGCCATCCATTTTGCTCTGGCACACAACATCAGTAACGTTTTTTAGCCATGGATCACATTCAGGAGCCTTAAGGCATCATGCCTCTTATCTATGGCAACCCGGTCGATATTGATCAGATATTGACTTGCGTGTCAGCCTGCAGCTATAATGGTTTTTATAATGGAACACTATTCTATCCAACTGTGACACACAAACTCCTTAGGCCCCTAAAGTCCAATCAGGATCAATTCTTGTTCAATGCTCTGTATTCAAAACATGCACACCACATGCACATGTACAGAAAAAATTTTATTTTGCAGAATATTTTCTGGGAACTTTCATGATCCCAAATTGATCAACATATCATGTCACAAGTCTTGTAACCTATCAAAATCATAGTGGTGACATATATGAAGCAGCCATAGCAGCAGATGGTGTGTCGAGGGCAAGATAGTTTGATGGAACCTATCGCTCTTTAGGGTAGTTTTAAATTCAGAGTTTTTCTTCTTCCAAACTGATTGCTACCAGAAAGCTAGAGAATGTATGAAGTGAATGAAAACGTTGGAAATTGAACTTGCTCACCAAGTTCTGTTTCTGAATTGGTAACCACTACACCACCTGCACATTGAAAATCATTCACACATGTTCAATTAGACTTGATTATAAGATTTGTTTAATGCAAAGACAAAAACCAAAATTAAACAACCCCCAGATTAGTGTAAAGTTAGAAAGAATGATATAATTAGAAATTTGGAAAACCTGGAAATTTTCAGTGGCTAAATAAATAAACAGATTTATTTTTTTTCAAAGTTGTCGAGCTCTCATAGCCTAGATTTGAAGCAGACGGGAATTTATCAGGATTTCCATAAGGAAAAGATTCGTGTATTTGAATCTCACAGTGTCTTTATCCTTTAATTCCAATTTTGTGCTGTTTACCCTCACATGCATAAAGTCTGATTAAAAGTGCATTCAATAAAATGCAGATAAAAGAGATAGAAGGTAGATCTATATACTCCCCATAAAAATATTTACTACCATTTTACAGTTCTCTATTTAAATTTAAAAAGAGTGATTAATAGTAAAAAATTATGTTTTACCCAACTTGTAAGATAGAAATTTAGAGTAGAATATTTGAAGTCAGAGAGAAAAGGAAACATCAGTTAATGATATGTCGTCTTTTCAAGGAGACGAAGGTACAAATGAACAAGAAAAAAGGTCAGATTATTCAGATAAGTCATGAACATAATCAGTGAGTAAATGGCCAGGAAGAATAATCCTATAAGCGTGTCGGATTGTCAAACGAGTAACTCCTTAATTGCATAAGACTTTAATTGCATTTGCGGATGTGAATTGATTGTAACAAAACAAACTCTGAAAACTGTTTGCAAAGTGTGTGCCATTCAATGTCTCACGATGAGACGATCATTTCTGTGTTGATTCTTGCATCTGCATGAAACAAGTAGAAATGATAATTCCTTCACGTGATCTTTTCGAAAATGAAAAGGGTTCTAGAAAGCACATGCATTATTCATGTTCTTCCCCAGAACAGGTGCATGGCAAATGATTAGTCTCAAGATTTTGATCAGTTCACTGAATCTTGTGAGGAAACAGCAACTGACAATAAGAAAAAAAAACCACAAATTACATTTTCTAACTAACCAAATTACACCATTCACAAATCTGTTTCTGACTTGATTCTACAAGCCACTCTAAATCCTTAAATATATATATGTATCTGGTTAAAACCTATGGTTCACCTGTAATGAATCTAGCCTGTTTTAAGCATATTTATATAAAAAAAATACACATTTATATACACATAGGTATATATACATTCATATCTGTGGTTATTTCACATGCACACAAATTTTAATTTTGAAATATATTTATCATTTCATCAAACACACATATTTGTTCTTATTATGCATAAGAGTGAATGAATGTTTTTATGAGATTTGTATGCTACCTGTTCAGATAATATATATATATATATATATATATATATATATATATGTGTGTGTGTGTGTAAAAGTTGGTTCATATACAAATCTTTAGGTGTTTTTGTGCCTAGAAAGTGGAATTACTGAACCAAGTTCAAATTCTGGCCTGACCTGCTTTGTTTAGTTTGTACTAATGCCCTTGGAAAAGGTAAGAATCCATCATCTGCCATCTATGGATTATACCACAAGGCAGGCACGGCTCTCTTAACTTGAGGTGTCAACCAATCTCAGAGAAACAAAATTGTGAATTTAAACCTGAGGAAGCCTCTTTAGAGACTTTTTTGTACACTGAACACAATTTTTATTATCAATTCTTTCAAAAGGTGTTTGCCTCTACAGAAGCCTCCACTACTATAATCAAATCATTTGTGTGGGTCATCTAGCATTAAAACTGAAGAACTCTTACTAAAGAAAGTTGATTCCTGACAAGAAGCAAAGCTTTATTCCCTTGTTTAATTAACCAAAATGTGACTTACCATTAGGCTACAGGAAGCCATCATAGCAAATATAACAGTTATGTTATCGAAGAAATGAACATCTCTCATTAAAAACTATTGATGTTTATATCTGCTAACATCTTTTTCATATCTTGAAATGTAAAGAAAGGACATTTTTAAACAATGAATATTTTTTAATCTGACATTTTCTTTTTAGAACTATGAAATTAAAATTTGGTGAATACTCATGTATCCAGGTAGACATAATTTCCGTTAGGAACACATTTTCTTTAATCAGATCTCTTGATCTCTAGGCTAGTGGATATTAAATACACTGTTTAATAAGACTAGGATGTCCTCTCAAACACATGTATCCATAAAATATAATGTTTATAGTAATAAGAAACAATTATTTTCACTATTTACATTATTCAGACTTTTCTCCTCATTTTATTGTCATATTCACAACATTTCGGCTGTTATACGTTCTGGCCTTCTTCAGGACATATACGTTGGAATTTCAAACAGAACCGTTTATTTTGTCCACCGGGGTAGATTGTTCTAGTTCCACATGCCATGCCTTTTCTCGATATATCAGTTTCAATTATTTCTCTTTAGTTTTTGCTCACCTCTGGTGCGGCCAGCTATTGAACTCACAACTCTTTGGGTCAAGTCAGTGGATTACTTTAATCAACACTTTTATCCACTGGGCAAAAAAAAAAATGCAAGGAACATTGATGATTTGGCCCAAGAAATGACCATCTAACCATCAAGTGCAGATGTCAGTGACTGCTTCTGATAATCCGAGGTCATCTTACTGCACTTTCAATGCGTATGTATGTGGAAAAGTATGAGGCAAATATATAAACACCCACCCAAGAGAGGAAGAAGTTTCATACATCTTTGTGAGAATGGTGGGCCTACATTCGGAGAGGACACCTGAGCCTTACACCCACTGACCGAGAGGATTGGATAAACAAACGACACAATGTTACATTTGGGATATTTGGTTATGTTCTTTTCATTAGTATATTACAATCACTTTAAGATAAAAATATAAGTGATTCAATTTAAGCTATTCACATTCCTTGAGTTCACCTCTGCTGTGTGCAGGTATTGAACTCATAACTCTTTGGATCAAGTCACTGGATAACTTCAACCAATGATTTTATCCACTGAGCAAAAATAATGTTGGAGAGTTGAGTTATCAAAGGGAATTAACAGAAACTGAGATATCCAGAAAAGGCATGGCATGTAGAACGAGAACAATCTACCACCATGGATGAAATAGAGAGTTTGGTTTAAAGAGTTTAATTTCAAAGTATATCATCTAAAGAAGGCTGGAGTTTACAAGAACTAAAATGATAATAAAAATGGGAGAATTATTTGAACAATGTAATTAGTTACAATGCCTCATCTTAGATAATAAGAAATAATGTCAGATTAAAAATATCTATTAATGGCTAATATATATTTTATCTTTCTGTCAGTCTATACAAGCATACACTATCCTGGGTATGATGATAAACTACGTCCAGCAGCAAGATTGGTAGATTGGAGGATTTGAGGATCATGGGATCACCTCCTAATTATTGTTTCTCCTAGGTTCATCCCAACCAGGGGTGGGGTAACTTTTTAAGTCCCAGCTATGAGTAAATAGTGATACAGTGTAACCTGGATATAAGAGAGTTGTCGGGACTGGAGAAGAAGTCTCTTATATCCGGGTTTGGTCTATTTTGTTTAGCTAAGTATGGCTCTAATTTGGGACCAGTGAAAACCTCTCTTATATCCGGGTTTCTCTTATATCCGGGTCTCTTATATCCAGGTTACACTGTATTACCAAAAGCAAAAAACAAAAGTACATTTTTATAATAAAATGACCACCAATACATTTTTTATTGCAAAATGGCAATCAATACAACACAAAAAATATAGAAATACATTTTTATAGTAAAATTACCAAGAATACATTTTATGATCTGCAAACTATATGCAAAAAAAAAAAGAAAAGAAAATATAACTATACTCTGAAATATAAAATTATGTACAAAATATTTACATTTCAGCATTAAATAACCCATGGAGGTTGATATGCCACAAAACAAAATCAACCAATTAACAAATAGATGTTTTCAATTCTACCCTGTTTATAGATTTGCTAACTTGTGCTTTTGTTTAAAGGGGCTTTTATATCTGACTTTGTTTTGAGACAAAAGAATGTCATGATATGAAAGGAGAAGAAATCAGAAGCCTTTGGCTACTTCATAGTTTAACTAACTTGCCCACTTGAAGCTTCTTCTTCGCTGAAGTGACTCTCCGTCACCTAAAACTATAATCATCTACTAATATTTCAAGTACCGGAATGGCGAAGAATAAATGGTATGGTATTTTTTTGTATTCATACTTTGAGAAGAAGTAGGGGTGAGGAAAGGGAACAGTTAAATAAAATAGGAATGCTTGGAAACACAAATATATACATGACTCATTACATATAGGCAAACGCACACACACATGTGTCTACGTGTGTGCGGATATAAAAATAAAAATGGATAGATCATCATCTTTGCATGTGTATGGCTTTAGAGAAGTATACACATAAATGTTCTTGCAGTTTCACACATCCAGTGAAGATATATTCTTTAAAACTTTTTTGATATTGTTCACCCAATACAAGACCCAAGAGCCATTCAAGTTTGAGGGTTGCTGAAAGTTTTTTTTTTATGGAGGTAAAAAGTGTACCTTATGTATGATAGATAATAGTTGACTCTAGATTTGAAGAAGTTAAGATTGTAGTTAGCAAAAAAGTATCCTTTTGGAATTCTGTCCAACAAAGCTCTTGGAGAAAAAGCTGTCTGAACGAAACTTACTAATTGTTGTAACTGAGTTATCTAAAAGAACAGTAGAAAACTGGAATTGGTTTAACAACAAGTTTATTACTGTTTAGTTCAGGGAAACAAAATATAGAATAGAAACTAGGGAAGAGAATTTTTAGCCACAAATCAGTTTTCAGCAAAAGCTACTGCTCCTGCTGCTACTCCTCTTGATGTAGGTGTATTTTTATGTCTTTTGTCTGACGACCAAGTCTAAACTAGTAGGGAAATATTCTCCCTCACAACAATAGTGGAATACAAAGGAGATAAGTATGGTTTGTCCCTGTGTACATGGTGTGGAGGGATCTAGCTATAAAGAAGTGAACTGTTTGGATGAAGGAATGTAGCTTGTCGGATAATGGCCCATTTTAATTGTGAAACAGTAGCAATAGACTTCTGAGTGGTTGTAGAGTGGAAAATAATTCATCACCCACAAGCTTCGTAAGTGTGTTTGAATTCTGTCATGTCTGGGAAAAGAGGATCGGTCAAATCCAGCCAAGTTATGGGAGCAGTACCCCATTTTTGAGGGTCTGATCTGCCTCTTGTAAAGATGGAACATGACAGGTGAATGCAGATATTTTCTTGAACAGTGTAAGGAACTGACAATTTTTGCAGCCTCTTTAGTGATGGATTTTATATATGAGTTCTATCTGAGGTCTGGTGTAAACTTGAGGCCAACAGATGCGCAAATTAACTAGTTCGGTTTTGGATGTATTGAAAATAATGACTGAGTAGCTAGAGGCAATTTTGCATCTGTTGGAAAAGAGTTGTAGGATAGAAAATAACAGATTACCTGCAAGGGCTTTGTAAACACTTTGAATTCTCTTGAGGCTTAGTCCTAGTAGCTAAATGTATTTTGTAAACAAAAAAATAAACCATAATTATTCTATTTCAGTAGGTGATAAAATGTTTTTCATTTGATATACTTCCTGAACAAGCAGCAGATTCTATTTTGGAAGGATTTTTAAGTATTTTGATAAAATTCCTTTTTATTTACAGATCGCGACAGCTTTTAGGGAGATGTGATTAACTTTTATCAAAAATGTCATACTGTAAATAAGGAGTATTAAAAGAATTTTTGTTTTTTAACTTCTCAAGAGTTCCTCTCTCTCTCTCTCTCTCTCTCTCTCTTTCTGTCTATCTATCTGTCTTCCTCTCTCTCTCGCTGTTGTTATTTTTTAAAAATTTTGCAGTATTTTACATACTGGATCTTTTAATGATCTCAGCTTTTCTGTGTGTTTTTGAATGCCAGTCGTTGGATTTTCTCTCTCTACTTTTTATTTAAATTAGGGTTGGACAAACAAAGACTAGAAGAGTAAATAATGCTTAGAGCTACAAAGGAGATGAAGCTGTGAAGAGCCATGATCGCCTGCATTCTGAAGGGAAAACAGCACATTCAAGTTGATCTCATTGTTAGCTAAACAAATAAACAACTTTATACTGCATGATCCAATGTGGCGTGAGAATATAATAATCTAAAAAAAGTAAAACATCTTTTAAAACCTATTGTAGCTTTTAATTGACCTTAAACCAACTAACATATCATGATAGCTATTAAAGTGATGTGATTAAATATAATTTTATGTTTAAGAAAAAATTATTTAGTATTATTATTGCTTAGGTAATAAGCATTATAATATAACACAAATATCTATAGGGTGGAAAAAGGAATTTTCGACAATACACATTTTTTACGTATTTATGGTTACTTTTTTAACTTTTATCAAAAACGTCATTCTTGTATATGTAGTTATGGACAATATTATACATTAGTAATACATTAGTTACTAGTTTTTTTAATTAATAACTATTTGTGTTCAGTTGTTGACATTAATAGCTATCTGATGATGTGTTAAAATTTTTGAGTAATGCAATAATAAAAATTAAAATTTCATCTCTCTGATAGATAATGTAATCTGTTAATACATTGCCTCTTCCAGATATAGGCAATCATAAATATTACAGATTCCATTTCTGTGAACTACCATTCCTTCTTAGGGAAAGATATTAGAGTAATTGCCTATTGTCCAATCCATTGTTCAGAATTCATTATTTACCTTCTCTTAGGCTTGATGTTACCCAGTCTACACAACCCATAGTCAGGAGAGATGGAAACAGGTAGATTCATGCCTTTCCTAAAGGCATTTTTCAGGACTTGAACTCAACTCATCAATTCCCTCTTTCTGCACCAATAAAAGTTACATGACTCAAGCGCTCAGAGAGTTTTATATGTGAGTTGCTAAATATATTTATGATTATGTCATAATATTTTTGGGGATTGGTTTGTTACTTAATACAAATCTAAGCAGATTTATACATTTTAAGAATCTTTTATTAATACTAATTTACCCCTGTCATTAATTTACCCCTGTTATTAACAATTTTGCTTGTGAGTTGCTAAATATGTTTTCATTGTTATTATATATCAACCATATGTGTGTTGTATATTAAGATCCTCCTCCGACTGAGGATTGCACTGAAGTTTGAAACTGACAGTCACCATGATGTGTTGATTACTGTGTCTATCTGAAAATGCATTATCTCTGATATTTAATACTTTCCCCTATAAATTTACCCATTTTCTATATTAATATTTCTCAAATGTGCATGCCAATAGACATAAAACAATTTTTAAACAATATATATATATATATATATATATATATATGTATATATATTTAGGCAGCATATCTTCATTTAATCATGTTTGGTTGAATAATCTTCACTTATTATGTCCATTTGTTTTATTTTAATAATCCTCTCAAATTCCCAGATCAGATTCTTAATATTGTTATTAAACTTAAAGAAGGCAATGTAGTTTTTTCTTTTCTTTTAACATTAAGAAATTGATCCATAAAATTGAGAGGATTAAAATAAAAATAAATAGACATAATATGTGTAGATTATTCAACCAAACATGCTTGAATTTATATATATATATATATATATATATATATATATATATATATATATATATATATATATATAATTATTTATTTAAAAATATGATTCCTTCACAACGTAAGGGTTCTCATGTTTCAAAACAAAAGCCGAAAACTTCAATATAATTATTTGAATTAAATTGAATTAAAGTACCAAGCTCTGTTCCATCTTCAAGCCCTGTTTTTTAAAAATAATAACAAAAATACTAAAGAACTTTGGATTATTTACCTAACAAGTTCTTTCCTATTTTCTATATATTTTCATACATACACACACTTGTATTTGAAATGGGTGTACTGTTTTTATTTTAAGATGTGTATATTACATCTATTGGTCTGCCCATTCAAGAAATACCAAAAAAGAAAAATTGCTCTTTGGCAGGAAACGAACCTGGGTACCTCTTGGTAGAAGAAACTACCATTTGATCCAATGTTTTTTTAATACGTGACTACAGTGATTTCTCCTACAAAGGGTGTGGGTTGTAGGTTTGATTTCTGCCGGAGTGCAAATTTTCTCAAAGATTTCTCAAATGTGCAGACTGATGGATGTTTAAAGACCCTAGGACTGTATCTCTAAGCCAATAAAATCATGACATAACCTTCTTAACAAATTGAATGTGAGATTCTAACTTGGGCATCATATTTGGAGAGTGAACGTTCTAACCACTTGGCTCTTCACGCATCTACCTACCAACCTATATATATATATATATATATATATATATATATATATATATATATATATATATATATATATATATATATATATATATATATGTGTGTGTGTGTGTGTGCGTGTGTATTTCCATGTCTTGGAATCACTTTGGATCATTATTGTCCTTTGGATGATGAGATCACAATCTACATCCAAAAACCATTCAAGTTTTTTTTTTTTTTAATTTAGAAGATCGTGTTTATGCTGATATATATATATATATTAAAGATCTTACAAAGATTTTGGTTTACAGAGCATATGTGCTGTCTTGTCTTCTTTTCTCTTGTGATACCTGGGGTAATATACTAATTACAAATCCGTTCCCTGGAAAGATTCCAGGAATACTGTTTACATGCCATCCTCAGAATTCGTTAGATATCAGAGACAACGGGTACTGAAAGTTTATAGCTAGCTGACATGTCCTGCACTGAAACAAAAATCCAAAAGCAGAGACTATGTTTGTCATGCCATTTTGGCCAGAGAAGATAAGAGCATACTAGAAACAACAAAACGAATCTTATATGGACAGATAATTAGAGAAAAAAAGCCACAAAATCATGTTTTAAGGATTCGGTAGTTAAGTCACCCACAGTTTTTAATATCAAGTAAGACAATGGAGCGAATGATGCTACTGACTGATTAAAAGGGAGAAAAAGGATCAAATCTCTTTGAAGAAAACAAGCACAGTTATACGAAGGTGAAAAGGGCGACAAGAAAAGGACTGCTATTAAATGATGACAATAAACCTTTTATACTTGCAACAATGTCTATCTATCACAAACTTGCCTGATCAACCGTATGTGAAACTATGCACTAAAACCTTAAAATAACTACATGCTTCTAATCTTTCCAGATTCGGATGTGCTAGATATGTGATATCTTAAATATCAATGTATAATCCACTAAGCAATCAAAACAAGAAATTTTGCATCACTTTTGTGGGTAAGAGTGTCGGGTAATAAAATAAGCACCTCCCATCTCCCCTCTCGCTTGTAACCATCCATCACAATAAAATAAACATTTTTCAGAACTTAAGCAGAATGCGTCAAATAAAGCTGTATAACCTTCTACTTAGATTTTTTACTATATTACAGTGTAAATCCCTTGCAAGGATTAAGAGGCCCTTTTAGATCACATAATTTACAGGGCACTTTTACATATTACTTTGATTTTATTTATTTCATTCCAGCTTTTACTCATAACATAATAATTTATATTTATTTTATTTTTGTAGCATAACATTTCAATTTTTACATATTAATTTATTTTATATCTAATTTTAATGAAATACATATATTTTTGTGACGCACGTGTATGATTTAGTGTAAAATTAGTAAATTTAATATTACATTTGGTATCTTAATTTATTTACTGATGAGATAGAAATAATCATCCTCAATTAACGAATCAATTGATAGCCATACACGCCACAAGAGTTAAAAAAAAACAGCTTGTAATTTAACTTAATTTTATTTATGTTTTTGGAGATAATGATGGATTTAGTGATGCAGGTCTTACTAATTAACCCATAGCCGGGGAGAAGAGGTGGACTCATACCTTTCCCTAGGGTATTTGCACATAAGTGAATCTAACGAACCAAAATGGAATTGGAACTGGGCTCTCCGAATAACAATCCCGAGCCATTTATCCATTACACTACCCACACACACGAAGCTTACAGAATCTGGTATTCACAAACGGTCACCGATCTAGGTACTGACCAGACTCGACGTTGCTTAACTTCGGTGATCGTACGGGAACCGGTGTTTCAACGTGATATGGCCGTAAGCCAATATTACTGCGGTAGGGGATACTATGAATGAAGTTTTTACAGTGGTCAAACGATCTTTTTTTTGTCTAGACTTCTTTAATAGCCTCTCTTGGTGCACGGGAAGTTGAAGGTGGTTTGTCTGCAATTTTGTTTCCCATAAATTTTCAAATGGATTCAGATCTGGTCTCTTACCAGACCAGACCAGACCAGACCAGACCAGACTAGTGTTATTGTTACGTTGGTTCACTTCAAAAAATTCTAAACGACTTTTGACTGGTAGCATAGAGCATCAGCATGCGTAATTATTGTGCACTGATGAATGTGCATATGCAGTTTCAGTTTCTTCTGCAGCATTCCCACATATATTGCAACATTCATCGTTGTTCCTGGGGGCAAGAAATAATCCAGCTTTTTCAGAATTGAACATCTGGCTTGGTAAGTACTTCATCTGAATTGTATATATATATCTTCTCCCAGGGCTTCTTAAAATGTTTCTATTATGCATAGTGAACTGTTGTAGATTCATCTGAATAAAATAACTTTGTTCTAGTCTTCAGTTGTCCAGGTTTCATGTTACAAGACGCTTGGATTTCATAGCTGCAGTTGGCCATGTTTTACAAATCATTTTGCATGATTTCAGACTAAATATCTCTGATGACGTGAAACTGTCATAAAACATTTGACCATTTCAAACAAGAGCAACGTCTATCTTGTTGGTGACCGTGCAGTAAATCTGCACCATCAAATTGTCATCTAAAGCGCTAGTTTTACTTGGTCATCCACTTCGCTTCCTGTGGCGAAATTCGCGAGAACAGTGTGCAGGGCTGTTTTGGCCTAATATCACAGATTAGTCATCATCGTGTAGAATTTGAGACTTTTGTGTGGGTGAAACTGAGCATTTTGGGGCCATGTTGTAAGCCTAATTCACTGCACAAATACAATCAAGCTCTGAGTGTTGACTTCATTGTTCGCTTATATATATATATATATATATATATATATATATATATATACGGATGACTTTATATATATATATGTGTGTGTGTGTGGATGACTATATATATATATATATATATATATATATATATATATATATATATATATATATTACCTTCATGGCCGCCTGAAGATTGTGTTTAGTGAAGCTCACTTCTCTGTATATGAAGTCCGATGTCGGATGGAAGGTCAAGTTGAATACTTTTTATCATCATTTGTACACACCATATATATATATATATATATATATATATATATGTGCGTGTGTGTGTGTGTGTGTGTAGGGGGTATGTGAGAGAAAGAGTTATGTGGTGTGTTGAGGTGGAATGTTCGATGTATTCGTGTGTCTTTCCATCCCTTAAATAACATCTTTTCAATGCATTCAAACAGTAAGGTTGAAAAATAAGAATATAAAAAAAAAGCTTTCAAAATCATCTCTTGATAAGTTTGATTTGAGAGTGTTTGTTTCCACACCCTCCAAAGATAGAGTAAAAAGAATTAAAAAAAAAAAAAGCCAGACGGAAGCAATGTAAAGAAATGGGGCGTGGCTGACCAACCCACTTCAAGTAATGAATTTTGGACAAGCACACTCGTCCTAAAGACACTCCTTGTTTCATTCGAAATGTTTGATAAGAAAATTTATATTACATCCTGTGTTCCACATAGCTGCTTCGTTTATAAGTTTCTCTTTCTTTAGTTTTTAACAAGAGCATAATACTTCAGTTCGCTGGAGTTTTACAAGAGTCATTACGGCCAGAAATAATAACTTTTTCAGTTTATCTTTTCATATTGCAATAGATTAAGCACTTCCTCTTGTTCACGAATATTAATAAAAATGAAGAAGACATTACATTTTGTAGGGG
Source organism: Acanthosepion lycidas (assembly GCA_963932145.1). Lineage (NCBI taxonomy): Eukaryota > Metazoa > Mollusca > Cephalopoda > Sepiida > Sepiidae > Acanthosepion > Acanthosepion lycidas. Next base: position 36,255,848 of record OZ010589.1, read on the forward strand.
GTCCAGTTTGTTATGCAAATTCATTGTAAAATGATCCCCTTGACCGACTCCAAAAATAAATATGCACATACAGCGGGACATTAAAATTTAAAAATAATTGTTTTTGAACTTTGTAATCTCGAGTACTTAATATTGATTATATAAAAAAGAACTGCTGGAGATTATGAATTTCTATTTTTTTCATTTTTATTTTATATTTTAAAAAAATACGTGATATGAACATATTTTCTTTTGGCTTCCGTAGGTGGATCAATTTACAATGAATTTACATAGGAAACGAAACCCCTAAAATTTTCATAAAATTTAATATTTATTTTTGTTTTAGATTCGTGATCTGAAATGCTTAATCAATATATCTTTTTTTTTGTTTACAGTAAGTCCCACCCTTTACAAGGCCTGGGGGACACTTGAGGTAGACTCAGGAGGTAATTTATGGGGATAGGAGTGGAAGATATCGGTAAACCCTAGCCTTGAACAGGTTAAGATTGTAGTGATCGGGGAAACGTCCTCTTGGGAGTCGGTTCGACAGAAAAGTGGTTCGCCGAAAGAAGCTATATATAGTAATAACTATTGAAAACAATATTAGTTCTGATCGAAGCGCCTATTATGGCATTGTTCATTCCTGCAGAAATACCATATTCCTGCACATCTTCTTTTTTATGTTAATATCTTTAAAGTGCACATAGATATATTTTATGCAAATCTCGTTGAGATACTTCGAGTTAGCTTCTTTATAATTCACAATTCAGAATTACTCATTTTCGAAACTGAGAGAGAGATAGAGATAGAGAGAGAGACAGATAGATAGATAGATAGATAGATAGGGAGAGAGAGAGAGAGACCAGTCTAAACTACTATTTAATCCATAGGTGGGAGGAAAAGAGATGAATCGATACCATTGCTAATGATATTCGTATAAAAGTAAATACAATCTCATTCGAAATTTGAACTTGGTCTGCCAATTTCATTTTCATTTGACCGTTAATCCATCCGCACCTCCTAATGGCATCATCCAAGAAATAATAATATTAATAATAATAATAATAATTATAATAATAATAATACAATATGCGTGAGGATGGACGAAGTGCGCATCGGTTTAAATAAATAGGCAAAGATGAGAATCATAATCAGCATATAGTTAAGATCTAAGGTTTTATTAACGGGAATCTGTTAATCCTAAATAATTTCGCTGACAAAATGTCTGAATGAAGACAGGCGTTGAAGTGTCAATGTTCCTGTAATGAGAGCCAGTTATGTACCAACCAAATTGCTTTGGTTCAGAAGAAAGTAATCGTAAATTTCTTTCAACGGAACTTTTGACTCGAATCTTTAATTAACCTTGTAAGCGTGCCAGTTTCCTTTACAAAGAACACGCTCTAAACTCAAATGCCAGTTGCTTTTCCATTTATTGATTTGCGATCCCAGATGCTAATCACCGACGGACAACATTTTGACTGCTTTGATAATGAACCGTATAAACAGACTGACTATATAATACCCATTGTCTGAAATTAGAGATGACTCACCAATTACAATATACAAGGCGGGACTGTGAAACGGACATTACATTCCAAGAAAAAAAGGTTCTTGTTGGAATGGTTCAGTGAAGCATTCCGGTGTATTTGCCCATGTCTTTGAACCAAAGGAATGCTAATAGCTTAAACTGAATCATTTATATTTTCATGTTTAAGTGACTGTAACATAAAATCCTAATGAAAAGGTACTGAGCTGTTACCTGACATATGTACTTCTTTTGAGCAGCGAATGTTGGACGATTTCCTCAAAGATGAAGAAGAGACTCGAAGTGACAGAGATGTGGTTCTACAGAAGGATGCTAAGGATATCATGGACCGAGCGTGTGAGGTCTTAGAGAGGATGCAAACAAGGAGGATGCTCATACTTAACATCAGGAAGAGGCAGCTGAAGTTTTTAGGACACATAATGAGGAAGGAGGGCCTGGAAAATATGATACTCACGGGTCGAATAGAGAAAAAAGATTCAAGGGAAAACAACGCGGGATATATCTGGCGGACTTAAGCAAATGCATGACAGAAAGTGGTCTTTGGGGAGGAAACAGAAAGAAGGAACTTGTTGAGAACTGCAAGGGATAGAGGGAGGTGGAGAGCCATGATCGCCTACGTCCTGAAAGGTCATGGCACATAAAAAGAAAAGAAAAAAAAGAAAGAATGAAAAGGATGTAACCAAATATCCCAAACGTAACATTATCGCCGGACTTCGTCCAATCCTCTCGGTCAGTGGGTGTACGGCCCAGCAGTCCTCTCCGAATGTAGACCCAACATTCTCGCGAAGATGTAGGAGATTTCTTCCCCTCTTGGGTGGGTGTTTATATATTTGGCTATCATACTTTTCTCCATACATATGCATTGAAAGTGCAGTAAGACGAACTCGGATTATCAGAGGCAGTCACTGATATCGGCATTTGCTAGTTAGGTGGTCATTTTTTAGGCCAAATCATCGACGTTACTTGCTTTTTGGGTGGGCACAAGGGATAAAAGCGTTGCTTAAAGTAATCCACTGACTTGACCCAAAGAGTTGTGAGTTCAATAGCTGGCCACAGCAGAGGTGAGCAAAAACCTTGGAGAGTTAACTTACTAAAGGAAAATAATTGAAACTGATATATCGAGAAAAGGTATGGCATGTGGAACTAGAACAATCTACCCCAGTGGACGAAATAAAGGGATCAGTTTGAAATTCCAACGTATATGTCCTGAAGAAGGCCAGAGCGTATAACAAAAACCTTGGAGAGTTCAGTTACTAAAGGGAGATAACTGAAACTAACATCTGCACTTGCTGGTTAGGTGATTATTTCACCGATGTCTCTTTTTTTTCTGAAGGGTACTGAGGGCTAAATCTATTTTCACAACATCTTGGGGAAGAGGGGCACAGGTGCAATGTGTGGCCCACTCCAAATTTAATAGATAAGACCCCACACCTTGTACAAGAGATCAGTGCAAGATTAAATGGAAAGCTGAAATGTTGGGAATATGTTAATGTCTCATTTGACATAAAAACAAATCAATAAATCCGATTAATTGGGTCCAAAACATAGATCGAATAATTAATTGAATATAAATGAAATACTCTGAAACTTTATTTTTGACCTGGTGAAATGAATGAATATTGATTAGTGATATGATCACAGTCGGGATCATAGTCATAAATGTTAGGTTGGTGCAAAAATAATGACGTAATAATGTCGTTTTTTGACGTTAAAAAATAAATCAAAAAACGACATTATTACGTCATTATTTTTGCACCAACCTAATATTACGATTCTTTATGGATTCGAATTCAAGATTGTTCTACTAAACTGCTTGCCAACCAAAACTGAAGAGTCTAATCTTCCATTTTGTTCATAATGTGGGTTAGATAGGGAGATGTTAATCTCTTTCCAAGGTTATTTGAACGTATGTGAATGTAACGAAATTCCACTGGAATTCGAACGCGGTAGTCGGATTTCTCCTTTCGAGATGCTATCCATTGCACCACCCTCACAGTCTTTGAATAAATATATCTGCTGTTACTTTCAATCAAATTATTTTTTGTTCCCACCAAACCAAATAACTACAGGTGTCGGTGTTAAGAGATCATGTTAATAAAATTACGCAAGGACAAATCGACTTGGAAGACCTTTTTCTATTTTTAGCAAGGAATTTTTCCACCAGCTCTTTTATGGACAGCATCTATTGTTTAATTCCATTTTTTCCCTTTATTACGCTCTTGCTTCCATATGGAAAACGCCATAAGGTATTATTCTACTCAGGCGCTGATAAATTTATTGTTTTGTTACAAATGACCAGAAAGTCTAAATTCAAAGATCATTTTTTTTTCATCTTCAAAAAGTATCTGATGCTCATCATGTTTTGGACAGAAACAAACATCGGCTGTTTACAAGGGCATTGGAAATCAATAGGCTAAGAATTGGTCTTCGTTTTATGGTTATTTCGTTGACAGAATTTAGAAATCTCTGAACGAAGAAGGCACGGTGAAAAAAAGATTCAAACTGCCTTTTATAGGAAAAAATGTTACGAGATACTGAAAACACTCCCTGACATTTCAAAGAATGAAACACAACATGTTAGTTCCATTATTATTCCTTGGAGACCAAATGGTATATAGCAGCCTATATTTAAAAGGTTATATATATATATATATATATATATATATATATATATATATATATATATATATATATATATATATATATATATATTAAAAAGGTTATATATATATATATATATTAAAAGGTTATATATATATATATTAAAAAGGTTATATATATATATATATATTAAGAAGGTTATATATATATATATTAAAAAGGTTATATATATATATATATATTAAAAAGGTTATATATTAAAAAGGTTATATATATATATATATATATATATATATATATATATATATATATATATGAAGATGCGCGCTCAAATTCCAGCCGCGCTCAACACGTGAAGGCTCGGAATAAACGCTCCTTCTAGAATTCAAAACAACACCAAAATAAAATAAATCTTAAACAGTCAAAACATGAAGAGAAGTTAAGAAAACTTAAACAGTTCCACCCACTTTGAAAATGAAAGCGCTTGATACAATGGACTATATGGACAATTTTTGCACACCTTTACTCCCACCAAACGGGAAAATGTAAGAACGCTGGAAAAACTATATAAAATTAATTAAATTTTCCTTGTCTCTCATTGTTATGGTCCAGGTTAGGACCAAGGAAGAACAACACGAAACACAAGAGTAGAAATAACGAAGGTATATTACATGAAATAATAATCCAAGATATGGAAGGTGTTAGTATGACTGTCAGTCTGGTTTGGAGCGAACTACTATCGACTCGACTCGATTCGACCCTCTCTCTATACATAGTGTTAGGAAGAGTTAATTCTGTAGTTATAGGTAAGGACCCATGACACTTATATTTAATGAAAGATGTTTAAAAGAAAGGTTGCTGCCCAAATCTACATTGTATATAAATGGCCACTATTGGGTGGCTAGCCAATCCCTATTGCAGACGATTGCTCAGGCGAATTTGTGTTTATTCAACATCCACAGAGCCCACATGTGGTTTATACTGCAACTATGCTGAGCAGACCTTAGTTACAGTTTCTGGGAAAGAGTCTGTTATCTAACGTGATCAACAATTTGAACAAGGCCAGCACGCTCAAGCCCTTGGTCACGATGACTTGTGACTTCGTGCTAGAACAGCTATCGGCGGCTACCCAGTTTCAAGCATAAGGCTTGGGTCAACCCGTAGTATGGTTTTTAAGCCCATTGCAAAGTTGCCACACGCTGGGATCGACCCTCCCCCCACAGTCCTTTAACATCTGGAAGTCTCCTTCCTGACAAATCGACCATGGTGAGATTTGAACTAACCACTCCACTTTAATATATATATATATATATATATATATATATATATATATATATATATATATATATATATATATATATATATAATTGAACATTGAAGTCAACACTCAGAGGCGACAAGTTGTTTCATGCTAGACGCAATAGTCAGGCCGCTTTTATATAATCATATATATATATATACAGATTCAGCCTTTTCTCTAACTTAACTCGACTCCTGCCTTCCTGAGCGTCGATTCTATTAACTAAAATACAAATGTAGGTCTATTATACGTTCCAATATTTTGATATATAATTACTGCCTTTATCAAGAGGTTAGGGTTGAAATTTCACTGTTAACACACGGAAATTTAATCGATGATCGGAGCTAAATATTAAAAAAAAATATAACAGCAATTTACTTCTTTACAAAACATCTTTAAACGAACAGTTGCTACACAAATAAACCCAAAATGTATGCATACAGGCATACACATTGTAATATAAGCAGTGTGGATATACGAATCAACACTGGATTGCGACATGCTTAAACCGTTTCATACTTCAAAAGTTTCTTAAACGTCATCGTTAGGCTCTCTCTTGTATCATATATTTTATCACACACAAAAACACTCACACAAACACACACACACACACATATATATATGTGTGTGTGTTTGTGTGTGTAATTGTTGAAAATTTGTTATATTTACAGTAGATAAATCATGGAAAGTTTGTAGTTTAAAAACAGTAATTTAACCTTGCTGAACAGACGCTTGTTTCGGAGCTAACTGGTATAGCGCGTCAGGTTATATGACAGTTCCGTATAGGGTGCAGGTTCGATTCCTGCCGGAGGACATATTTTCTTTGAGATCTCTCGGATATTCAGGTCGGTAAATGTTGGTTATAAACAGAGCATTTTCTTAAATATTTGTATGTATAGAAATAACGTGCAAACGAAAATATATTAATTAATATATATATATATTTGGTTGGATAGATGTGAGTTTGTGACCCTGGGTTTCACGCTTTTGCGATACCGCGCATATAATGTATAAATAATTATATTTATTTATATTTATATACACACACATTTCATATATATATATATATATATATATATATATGCCTGCGTGTGTGTGCTGAAGAACCCACGAGCTTTTGTGAAAAATAATTTATTGTAGACATCTTGATGGTGTCTCCAAAGAATTTATTTTCGATCAAGTTTACAGCCTTTTTCAAGACCAAGACAAATTCTATGTCAACTATGAAATTCCTCTACCAAGGTGGAACAAATGCGTAACGAAAAAAAAAAAAACTGTTTATTTTGCAATCTACATTGTCATTTAAGTTTGTTATTGTCATTATTCACGTGCGTCAAGATTTACTTCCAGCCACTCTACTTATCGGTATGGAATGTGTTTGTGCTTACACTAAGTATGAAAAGATATAGATATATGACAATTCTTAATCGAAAAGTGACATATAACAGACTTCGTTTTTATATTTTGGCAAGGTTCCAATGAAAAAAAAAAAAAGATTTGGGTGAAAATTGAGAATTATTGTTCAAAGCACACCAATATTTTTCTTGTCCAGATTAATATTTAATAAATGATTAAATATTAGATTGCTTGGTGTAAAAATTAAATCCGAGGAAAACGAAATATCAAGCCCCCAAGTCTTCGGATCTAATCTGTATGCATAACGAATTTGTGAACAGCATAAAATGACTTTATTGCGAAGAATGAACTGAAAAACTTCATGCAACCTATAAACACACACACACACATACATACATACATATATATATATATATATATATATATATATATATATATATATATATATATATATATATATATATATATAAAGTGGACATTGAAGTCAGTACCTAGAGACGACAATCTATTTTCTGTTAAACACAATCGTCAGGCTATATGCATTGTGTTTTGATCTCGCCCGGGGAGGCAGATAGATACCCGATCCCGCAATTTTTGCCCGAGCCCACGGCCTCGGATTTTCTTGCATTAAATTTGGCCTTGTGTCGCATCATACCTCGTGGGGAGGCAGGTAATCCACCACTAGCAGTGGTTTACCTCCTTCACGCCGCTGGTGAGTATTGATGTTATAAAGATTACCATTTCATTTCCAACCTCCGTTTTGGTTATTCTTCATTCAGTAACCTTTTCTTGGTTGCAACATATGTATGTATATATATAATTTAAATAAAAACAGACCACTTTAAGGTTCCATGTAATAAATTATTTCACCACAGCCCTTTTAAAAGGACTGCGGATCATAAGACTTTACTTCCAAACAAAAAATGAAAAGAAAATTTACACATTTTTGACCGGCCGCATTAAACATATGTAAATTAACGAAGTGAGGAAGTGATTGGGGAGGGAGAGAAGACATGAGTGAGTTAGCAGATATTGACACATTTAAACGGTTAACTTAACGGAAGTTATATATTGATATCGAAGGGGTAGAGAAGAAAAAACATAGAGAAAAAAGAGAGAAGGAAGTTAAGAGAGAAGAGAAGAGAAGATGTCACTAATTTTCTTTGTCAAAAAACTAGAAACAGACGCTGTTATTTTGCTTTACTTTGAAAGTGTTAATTTGTGTGTTCATAAAGATTATAATGTTTGATATAAATTTGAATGTCTCTAGACTGTCTACAAATAATTTAATTTGATGTTTGTTAGTGACTTAAAGTTTTAAAAATTTTCGGGATTTTCTATGAAATAGTCGATTAGAAAAATATTCATAGAAAATAGAAAATTTTCTTTTAAAATATAAGTTTAATTCTAGTAATCTTTTTTTTTTTTATCCCTTTAAAAAATTTGAATTTTGTTCATGAATTTAACTCGTGACTGTTTCTAGATATGTAATCTCTTTTACTTAAATTTTAGTTAATATGGGGTAATATTTGAAGGTAATATTAAAGATCTTGCTCTGTCACATACTGTATACACACCCATGCAAATATCACATATACACAAACACACACACAGACACACACACGCACACACACACACATATATATATATACACATATCCGTTTGAATTTTGTTCATGAATTTAACTCGTGACTGTTTCTAGATATGTAATCTCTTTTACTTAAATTTTAGTTAAATTAATATGGGGTAATATTTGAAGGCAATATTAAAGATCTTGCTCTGTCATATACTGTATACACACCCATGCAAATATCACATACACACACACACACACACACATATATATATATATATATATATATATATATATATATATATATATATGTGTGTGTCTGTGTGTGTGTTCTTCCAATGATACCGTCTTCAACGAAGCTAAAAAGAATATAAAATAGTCCTAAAAGATAGAAGATTTTTCATAACTCTGGCATAATACCATGGAGTACAAGAAAAAATTGGCAACAGAAAAAGACACCATATGGTTCAACCCACCGCACGAGAAAATCGTAATAACAAATAATATTTATTAAACTCATTCACTTCCCAAGCATTCTCCACAGGATATTCTACAGAAGTACAGTAAAAATCAGCTGCAGCTGCACCAAGAACAGGACACAAATTGAAGATTGCGTTCAAGCATTAAACACACTTTTGTCCCTCATTGTTGACCCTAGTCCTTTCACACAAATACCCGTATTTGAGTAGACGCTCAGTTTTATCTTAATTAATATTTATTTCTGCATATTCTAACATATTAAAGAATGAGCTGATCGAAGAGAAAACCGGCCCTTATCCCAGTTTTAGCCAAATATCCACTATCTTTTAGAGCCCAAGTTTAGGGTAATTTGTGGTTAATTGTTGTTGGGTGTTTTGAGAAAATATGTATGCAAACAGACTAGGTGTATTTATAATCATGGCATCTATATTGCTTATACATACATGCATAGGTAATAGCTAGCCACTCGTATTCGAGGATACCCGAATACGGTTAATCAATCCCTATTGCAGACACCCCTCAGGCGCAATTGTATTTTTTCAACACTCACAGAGCTCACCTGTGGTTTATACTAGAACTATGCTTACCAGATCTGGGAGAGAGCGTGGTCTGAATAAGGCCAGTGCAGTCAAACCCTCGGTCACGATGACTTGTGACTTCGTGCGAGCACAGCCATCGATGGCCGCCAAGGGTCCCGTCTACCCAATTTCACTCACAAGGCTTGGGTCAACCGGTGGTATGGTTTTCAGGCACATTCCCCTCTAGAAAATGGGGAAGTCTTCTTCCTGACAAATCGACCATTCGTGAGATTCGAACCCGGGGTTCATGGTCAGAAAGCAAACGTTCTAACCACTCATCCACGCACCCCCAATATGTATATATATCATTGCATTCATTAAATTATTTATTTTTTAAAATATTTATTTTTTCATTTTTCTTTCTTGTATTTTCTGTTTTGTATCTTTTGGACTATGTTATGGGAATTTATTTTGCTCACGGTGTTGTCGGTAGAGCAGAAGGAATTTGATTTCATTTTTCATGTTTGCAACTGGAAATGAGTTTTGCTGTTTATGAGTTTTTTTCTGGAAAGGTAATTATCGCTATTTTTGCACTCTAGAAAAAAGGTACATGGTTTCCAGGTGTTTTAAGTTGGTACTGTTTTTCTTATTTTCCATCTTATTTTTAATGTGTTTTGGTGTGTGTTTTCAGTTGCCCTCTTTTCCGTTGTTAAATATTTCGTGTGAGTAATTATGTCCACATTATATATATCTATATCAGCGATAGAGAGCTATCTACACACTCTCTATCTCTCATACTGAATATGCTTCCCTTATCAATATAGCAAATTTTAAACACACACACACACACACATATATATATATATATATATATATATATATATATATATATATATATATACATTTGTCTTGGACAACTGCGGAGGGTTGTTTGGGGATCTTGTGACACATTTCACTGCATTCGGCTCTTCCAAAATGTGTGGTTGGTTCTGCACAAGCCTTCACCTCTATAATCAAATTTGTGCAGGTAGTCTGGCTGTTAGTTTTTAGGAACAAAGTTGCTTGACGTCGTCTGCCGAAATAGCCTATTCCCCACATGAGGTGAAAGGATTTATTCGATTATATATATATATATATATATATATATATATATATATATATATATATTAAAGACATTTTTATGTTTAACGTTCTTTTTATAGATACAAGTATTTAAGTAAATGCTCTGTTTATAATAAACAGTATTAAATAACATTTACCGGCCTGAATTACGTCATTATTTTTGCACCAACCTAATATATATATATATATATATATATATATATATATATATATATATATATATATATATATATAGTAACAATCGAATTATTTTGTTTTTTAATCTAAATTTTCTCCTTCAGTCAAGAACAATTGATATATATAGATAGACATATAATGAATATGTTTAAGACCGTTTATTATAAACAGAGCATTTACTTAAATACTTGTATCTATAAAAAGAGCGTTAAACATAAAAATGTCTTTAATAAATAAATTGCCGGATTTTGTCCATTTCGTAATATATATATATATATATATTTATATATATATATATGCACGGTGGAAGGGAGGCACGGTGGAGTAATGCATAGGGGCTCGGATTAAGAAATCGGTGAGACAAGTTTCAGTCAGATCCCTGACATTCACCTTAGGAAAGTTAGGAATCCTCTTCTTCCCGTTTAGCTATGGAAAGACTACAGTTCTATAGGCTTGAGTGCCAACTGGTCTAGGAGGAAAAAAAAACTCTGAATCCTAAACCGGCTTGGATAGGGATAGGCTAACTTGCCCAAGAAACACTATTTCTACTGTGGGTGCACTACACATGCTGCCCCTACAACCATACGGCTCACGGAATGAAAAATATCCGGTATGTATAGATCAACAAAATCTGATGTTACAAAAAACAGTGCTTCTCAAATAATACTAGTAAAGGGATAAATGATGATAAATAATGAATAATGATTCAACTATATATAAGGTATAAATAAGCTATCATTCACCTATATATATCTATATCTATCTATCTATCTATCTATCTATCTATCTATCTATATATATATATTAGGTTGGTGCAAAAATAATATCGTTTTTTGACGTAGTTTCTAACGTCAAAAAACGACATTATTTTTGCACCAACCTGATATATATATATGTATATATAGTTCAATTATTGATATATGTTAGTCATATATATATATATATATATATATATATATATATATATATATATATATATATATATAGTTCAATTATTGATATATGTTAGTGATAGGGATATCATAGCATTATGCCAATAACTGACCTTCATATCCATCACCCACCCACCCACACACGCATATGTCGTCTGCATTAAATCTTTATATATATATATATATATATATATATAAATGATTTCTTAAAGACTAAGGCAAAAGTAAAAGTAGGGAAAAATGAAAAAGTTATGCAGATTATGTTGTTCCATATTTCTTTTACTTGAAATCGCACCCCCTCTGAGTTCAGTAAATAGTGAAACTATTTCAACTTCTAGTCAACTAACACTCCGGCTGATCTATCGAAAATAGGAGCGTTATTTGACACGTTCATTGCTATCTTGGATCATGAAACAGCAACACAACAAAACAAACGTATTCTCTACTCTATGCCTCAAGTGTGAAACCGAGTCAAGCGGGTTGCTCAACCCATTTGTACTGCTTGGAATAAAACTAGAATGAATGCGCATGCGCATTGGAGGCAATAACTAACATGGTAACAAGAACATGCATGTGACATGCGATCAGTGTCTTCACTAGTATATCAACATTCTTTCTCAGCAGTAGTACTTGTTGCACCCGCATACTACCTGACAAGTATCAATGGCATCTTGCTTTTCACTAAGGGCTTAAAATACTCATCATACTTGGCATGTGGGTTGGTTAATGGTAGCTCTCCAGGAAACGGACTTAACTGAGTAAGCTCCAACACAAGAGTTTTTAATTTTATCTATACCTTGAATATGAATAGATTTCATTCCTGGTTTTATAATTATGAATATGAATAGATTTCATTCCTGGTTTTATAATTCAAAATTGTTATTTTCCTAGACTACCTGTTCTGCTATTTTTTGAGATCTTTATCTAAAAGATCTTTTGCGAGATATTTATCCAAAGAGCCAAAAGGGCACCCCCTTTTGGCTCTTTGGATAAAGAGGCGAGTGTGAGCACAACCGCCCGACCATTTACAAGTTTACATATTTATATTGTATCTTTCTGATTTGGTATTTTCTCTCTTATTCTTTCATTTATATTCTTACGAATCTTAGAATTTTTTCGACATTTTCAATGTAAGTCACCCACGACATTTTATATTTGGATCCCAACCAGATAAATTAGGGAAACTGGTACGCATACCAATCTTGGCTTGTTAGTTGAGACTTACAGTTACTAATACTAATACCATTTTTTATTTTGCTAGCATAGAACTACCACTGATTTTCCAGATCGTCTGCCATCGAGCAAGTTTTGTGAAGCCTTGTAACAATGTAAAGAATGTAAAAGAGAAGAATTCATTGGCAACACGAGGGTGCTAATTAACGCTCACCATAAAAGATACTTACAAGGTTTAATCTAGTCTGGCATAAGGCTATAACCATACGCTATACAATGAAGCACCCGTTTTTCAAGAAATGGCTTACAACACTAGCTACCGACATTTTCGTTTTAGTAAATTACTTTCTATTATAATTAGAGACAGTAAAGTGCCATACATGATACACGCTGAGACGATCATGCTTCTTTCAATTGATAACTGACTAGGCAGAGATTTTCCTGCAGTAGGTTGCCATTTCTTTTTACGCTAGATTGGTTGCTAGTCTGTTCTGCTAACCCATAGCTGGGAGGAAAACAGATTCATACCTTTTTCAAAAGCTATTGCGTGCAAATCAATGTAACGAACCTGGCTGGAATTCGATCTCGGCTTTCCGACTTCTCATTCCGAGCCGAGTTTCATTTGACCACAAGGCACATAATTAGGGTAGCAATTTAAAATGAAAATTTTGATGAAAATGAATAGAAAGATCTTGGATTGCTAGATCAACCATAGTAAATTTACGCCCTGTTCTACATATCCTCATAATCTGAACTTAACTTCCCCACCCACGTCAAAACAACCCTATTCAGTAACATTCTATCTTGAGTGGTTCTTGGGCTTTGGATTGGGTGAATATTTAGTTAAAAAGAGAAGGTTGGAATAAAACAGACAAATTATCTGGTTTCGTGCCTTTAATGTTTTGTTCTTAGCGCTATCATTGACACAAAGGAAGTGTCTCTTGCGTTTAATTTGCACAAATCAAAAGCAAAACGAGTTTACTTTAATGCAAACAAGAATGTCCTCTTGTGAGAGTGCATCTTTGATTTGCATTACTGCAAGAGGAGAGACTCAATCAAGAAAAAGCAAGGAAACTACTCTCATTTAAACACCATAGAGAAAAATTGGCCTACCATCATCATGTCTGACTTGAAGTGGAGCGACTACATTGAATCAATTGCTGCAACTATTGCAAGGAATGTTGGGTCATATTGTTGCCATATCTGGTCTGGTGCTCCTGCTATTCATCTTGAAGTTCTTAAAAAATCCAAAGAAGGATCTAGAATGTAATCGATCCTGACTTTGGCAAGTCAATTTCAGTCACTTTCTCACCAACGTGGCTTTCCTCTGTCTTTTCTACAAATATTTTCATGGCAACTGCTCTGACGAATTTTTTCTTCCCCTGGTAGCCCAAATACATGAGTTTTAAGCGTGCTACTAGATTTGCATCTAGGTTTCACCCGTTTACTGTTGAAATAGCTAAATGCAACCGCCACTTCTACTCCAATAGATTATTTCTCGCACTTCCGGCCTCTGGAACTTCCTTCCATTTGCTTGCTTCCCTGATCGGAAAAAAATCTTCAAAAATTTAAATTCAACCATTAAATCGCCATTTTCCGTCTTCTTGAATCCCGATCATTTTTTCTCCTTTCTTCAATCATCACTATACTAGGGTCTTTTCTCTCACTCCCTGTAATCCCCTCTATACTAGTGGCATACCTGCCTTGATTGGGGCGAAATGATTTAAAAAAAAATCACTGCGCCTCTCCTATTGAGTGCTACTTTAGGCGATCACGCTTTTTTTTGTTGTTATTGTTGCTGTTATGCGATAAAAATAGTTGTCGAAGAGCCACTGGCAAGTAGCATGCATTCACTACCCGACTGAGTCTACTCTGGGGTGGTCAGGAAGAGACAAAACAGATGTACCTGGATGATAAAGAGTGCATAACAAAACACGTGAGCAACTGCGCATGCGTACACGCATATTCAACATCATTAATTTTTGTTTTTACCTAATTATATTTTTCGACTTTTACATTTTTTTATTTCATACCAATAATTTTCTACCTACGTAATTTCTTTTCCAGCATCTATCTATCTATCTATCTATCTATCTATCTATCTATCTATCTATCTATCTATCTATCTATCTATCACAGTCTGTTCAGATCTATCTATCTATCTATCTATCTATCTATCTATCTATCTATCTATCTATCTATCACAGTCTGTTCAGATCTATCTATCTATCTATCTATCTATCTATCTATCTATCTATCTATCTATCTATCACAGTCTGTTCAGATCTATCTATCTATCTATCTATCTATCTATCTATCACAGTCTGTTCAGATCTATCTATCTATCTATCTATCTATCACAGTCTGTTCAGATCTATCTATCTATCTATCTATCTATCTATCTATCTATCACAGTCTGTTCAGATATATCTATCTATCTATCTATCTATCTATCTATCTATCACAGTCTGTTCAGATCTATCTATCTATCTATCTATCTATCTATCTATCTATCTATCTATCTATCACAGTCTGTTCAGATCTATCTATCTATCTATCTATCTATCTATCACAGTCTGTTCAGATCTATCTATCTATCTATCTATCTATCTATCTATCACAGTCTGTTCAGATCTATCTATCTATCTATCTATCTATCTATCTCTATCTATCTATCTATCTATCTATCTATCTATCTATCTATCACAGTCTGTTCAGATCTATCTATCTATCTATCTATCTATCTATCTATCTATCTATCTATCTATGTTTATATCTAAGTTCTTTCTCTCTATATAGATAACTTTATTTTCCATTCTACCTGGCATTTTTGCATCTTATTCTGCATTTCATTTTCATACTCTTCCGAATACATGTCCACCATATATATATATATATATATATATATATATATATATATATATATATATATGTGCCTATACACATGTAAAGAGATAGAGAGAGATAATACGAGGAGAAATGTATGATGAATTGTAGGAGAAGACATCCCGCTGTGAAACAGATGCTCTTAACATTAATAGGTAGCTGTTAGGGTAGAAGAGATTGGGGCACCGTGCCAGGAGAAGATGCTTCTCTGGGCAAGGGACATGTTGCTGTTGGGCAGGAAGTGGGTGGTCATCAAAGTTGCGCTGGAAAATTTATTCTATTTTCTTTGCTCATGAATTTGATGCCCAAATATGTTGGCAACATACATTTTCCTTCCGATCTATCTATCTTATTTAAAAAAAAATCTATCTATCTATCTATCTATCTATCTATCTATCTATCTATCTATCTATCTATCTATCTATCTATCTAATTCTGTTAATACCTGCCTCATTCTATTAATATCTATCTATCTATCTATCTATCTAATTCTGTTAATATCTAATTTTGTTAATATCTATCTATCTATCTATCTAATTCTGTTAATATCTAATTTTGTTAATATCTATCTATCTATCTATCTATCTATCTATATATCTATCACAGTCTGTTCAGATCTATCTATCTATCTATCTATCTATCTATCTAATTCTGTTAATATCTAATTTTGTTAATATCTATCTATCTATCTATCTATCTATCTATCTATCTATCACAGTCTGTTCAGATCTATCTATGTATCTATCTATCTATCTATCTATCTATCTATCTATCTATCTATCACAGTCTGTTCAGATCTATCTATCTATCTATCTATCTATCTATCTATCTATCTATCTATCTGATACTGAAAAAGAAGAAGTGACTTTATTTTCATTATTTGGTGTTCCAGGTAGTACAATGATTTAAATTATGTCTGCTTTTCCTTTGGAGACTGATACTACACAATCTTTAAACATCCACTGTAAATCCTTACGTTTAAATAATTCAAAAATATGCACATTACACATCAGTATGATTTCCGTTACATTACTTTTATTAGGTGGGTGCAAAAATAATGACGTAATAATGTCATTTTTTGACGTTAAAAAATACGTCAAAAAACGACATTATTATGTCATTATTTTTGCACCAACCTAATACTACAAACATAACCATAGTGCACACACACACAATAAATATATATATATATGTATATATATGTATGTATATATATATGTTTCTGTGTGTGTGTATGTGTGTGTGTATGCGTCAATGAACAAGATTGTTAAGGTAGAATTTTCATTGTTTTTCATGAATGTAAAAATTATCCAAAGTTTTGTCGATTCCGAAGTATTACTAATTTACTAAATTATTTCCAAGGATTTCTGTCATTTTCCATAAATTTTATGAGCAAAGGAAATATTTTGTATGTTTTTTGGTATGAAGTTACCGTAGAGGATTCTGAAATTATATGCAGCGGAAAGGAGTTAACAATGTTTAAAGGTATTCGGTTGAATATTTCCAACAGTTTCAAAATAAATGGATTCAACACGCATGTTCATATATATATATATATATATATATATATATATATATATATATATATATATATATATATATATATATATAATTATTTATTTAAAAATATGATTCCAACTCGCACTGCGAGTTGGAATCATATTTTTAAATAAATAATTAAATTTAGGCTCTACTTTCGTATCGAGCACTATTTTTTAAAAATAATAACAAAAATACTAAGGAACTTTGGATTATTTACCAAACCAGTTTCTTTCCTATTTTCTATAATATTTTCACACACACACACACACACACACACACACACACACACACACACACACACACACATATATATATATATATATATATATATATATATATATATATATATATATGAGTGTGTGTGTGTGTGTGCGTTTAGGCAGCAAATTCTCTTTTAGCCATATCGGACTGAACAAGTTAAAAAGATTCTGTCTACTTATTTTTAACATAATCTTTTCATATTCACGAATATTTTTTCCGTATATTACAATTAAATTAAGCAAAAAATGAACTGTAACAGTGAGAATCACTCTTATTTTGCCTTACCAATTTTATCTCTGATGAGTATTTCAGAAAGGCATCAAAAGTACTTGGGTAATAAAAGTAATTATATATATATATATATATATATATATATATATATATATATATATATATATATATATATATATATGTGTGTGTGAATTGTGGAATAAAAGTAATTATATATATATATATATATATGTATATATATGAACATGTGTGTTGAATCCATTTATTTTGAAACTGTTTGAAATATTCAACCGAATGCCTTTAAACATTGTTAACTCCTTTCCGCTACACATGAAGCTTCAATATTTTCCGTCAAGCGAGTGGGCGTACCCTTCCTCTCTGAATGCAACCGTAAATAGAGGTTTCAAAGAATTTAAAGAAGATTTGAATTTTTTTTTCTCGGAAAGGAAAAAAAATGATCGTGTACAGCTTTCTTTGTCAGGAAATTCTATAAATTAGAAAGATAAAAAAAAAAAAAAAAAAACGGATTTGAAATCAGTTGCACGGCTTCCGATTTCTCCAGTTTGATAAACTTAAAGTGCAGCTGCGTAAACGTTAGATACAAACAAATTACCTCTTCCGAAGAGCAGTGGCTAGCAAGCTAGACTTACAGCCCATGGGAAGTGAGTTCAATTTTTACTGACAGTACTATTTGGATGCTCTTTTCATTCACCAGTTGTTTCGTAGTTGCTAGCAAGCTGCTTCTAAACAATTACTACCGTTATGATGTCGATCCTCATCGGGTAAAAGTGTACAGAGGAAATGTACAAATGAAATAATCGTTAGTTTTAACCATGCATGTGTGCTCATAGTCCCACAATAATAAGAAAAGTTGTTTGTCACAATACATCTCATGGGATGATGAAAACAATCATCAGCATTATCATTAGACCTTTGACTCTACACATCTCTTCTCCAAGCACTTGGCCGATAGTCAAAGACCACGGAATATGGTGTGGGATCGCCCTCAGGTCATACACTAGGACCACTGTTTTTGAATTCAGAGTTGTCATTCTCCTAGACCGGTTGCCAATCAAGGCTGTAGAATCCAGTCTGTCCTGCTATTTTCCCATAGGTGTAGAAGAAATACATTTATAACTTTCGCAATGGTATTAATACGTAAGCGAATGTAATGAAATTCGAACTCGGTTCTCCCGATTTGAGCCTCCAATGCACGGTACAAGGCTTCAAATAATAATTTTCAGTAACATGAAAATGACATACCATTATTCTAAAATAATGCAATAATTTTGTTCTTGAAACAAAGTGCACTTGGAGTCACGTCACACGTACCTTATATATATATATATATATATATATATATATATATATATATATATATATGTGCCATATTCACGACGTTTCGGTCGTTCTCCGCTCCAGCCTTTTTCAGGTGACTGGACATGAAATGTTGTCAATACGATAACAAAGATGAGGATAACAGTTCCGAGATTGTACATTGTAAATAGTGTTAAAAATGACAATATCTAATTTCAGAAATATAGACGTATATATATATATATATATATATATATATATATATATATATATATATATATTCTACTGCAAGGAAAGTTGGTTTTCTCTGTCGCGCCAGAAGGTTCTTCTCTCGTTGGAGTTCATCCTTCAAATCTATAAATCAACCATTCGTCCTTGCATGAAATACTGCTGCCATATATGGTCTAGTGACCCCGCTGTTCGTCTTAAGGTCCTCGACAAAATCCAGAGACGGATATGCAACGTGGTTGGTCCTCATTTGGTATCCCGTCTGTAGTCGCTATCTCACAGACGTGACGTAGCTTCCCTCTGTCTTTTGTGCATGGCAACTACTCCGGCGAGTTAAATTCACTGGTTCCCAAACTGCATGAATTTAAACGTGCTACTAGGTTGGCATCTCGGTCTCACCCTTTCACTGTCGAAACGGCTAAAATGTAGCCGTCTCTTTTACTCCAAGAGCTTCTCATCTCACACCTCCCATTAGTGAAACTTCATTCTTATCACTTACTTCCCTGATAACTATAATCCTCAAATGTAATGCCAATCGACATCTTCTAATACCTTGACCTTGATCCCTGTCCTTCTGATTATCCTTTTCCCAAACTCTCCTCTTTACTCTCACTCTCTGTAACCCCGTGTGCTACTGGTACTTCCGCCTTGCCTGGGGCGATTTGCTTATATATATATATATATATATATATATATATATATATATATATATATATATATATACATGTGTGTGTGTGTGTGTATGCATTTCTCTGCTTCCATTTATTCTTAAACATATAAGCATGTTTATAATATCTTGAATGTTGCAACTGAAATTTATCACCCGCAGATATTGGCAACCACTCGAGGAGAATTGTAATTCTAAATTTAAAATCTCCGCTGCCTTGCGGGTATATTCATTCATGTAAGAATCTTTGAAATCAACCCCGAGGAAAAATCCTGAGACGGAGTTCCAAAGGCAGTTCGTGTCTGTATCCAGTAACGTTCTGGCAACTCTTGCAATGATGCTGGAATCATTTGTATCAGTATTTTCCCTTCCATTGGTCTATTTCAGCGAGGTGGAATGTGGGGTCTGCTCCCTAGGTGACATTCTTAGCTTTATATCATCATACTCAGGCCTTGTTCACTGGAGAGATGAGAAACGATAGTCTAGACGCTGTGCTTGAAATTTCATACAAGGTACAACACTATTGTCTCCTTAGATAGATAGAACTAGGATTATTATTAGATGTAGCTATTAGTTTATGAGCAAATTTTCTCTCATCTCAATTTCAGTTACATTTTATTGCAACTGCTCAGAGTCATTCTACCGTCATTGTTAAACAAGACTTTATTATCTTGAATTTTATTAATATTAAATGAACCATTGTTAATGATATTTCTTTTTTTTTTTTTAAATCATTTCACCCTAATCAAGGCGATAATGCCACAAATACACAACGGGCTACCCCTGTTCTTTTACAGAAAAATAAACGTGGTGGAGTATGAACCGGCCAATGCGCACCTATCTACTCCTGTTAGAACTTTTAATTTTAATTTTCTTTTCATCACAGTTGCCTTAAATCTCTGAGTAAT
Source organism: Acanthosepion lycidas (assembly GCA_963932145.1). Classification (NCBI taxonomy): domain Eukaryota; kingdom Metazoa; phylum Mollusca; class Cephalopoda; order Sepiida; family Sepiidae; genus Acanthosepion; species Acanthosepion lycidas. The sequence goes on from OZ010589.1 coordinate 36,276,645, forward strand.
ATATATATATATATATATATATATATATATATATATGTATATATATATATATATATATATATATATATATATATATATATATATATATATATAATCAAATCACTTTAATCAAATCACTTGTGTAGGTTTTCTGGCGGTTTACCTTGATTCGTTCTTATGTGGCCTCCTTTGTAAATCACTAGCGGGTCTTAAATGCCACCTAAGATCATCGCATAATCTTTCATAACTGAATCAATAAGCCGTCAGATCCTCATACATCGAAAACGACCGGAGAGTCCATTATATATATATATATATATATATATATATGAAGGAATATAGTTTTAAGGTGTGCTTTCTTTATGGGATAAAGTGCTCAATATCAGAGATAGAGTGTATGTAAATATAAATATAAAAGTGAACATTGACGTCAACACTCAGAGGCGACAGGCTGTTTCATGCTGGACGCAATCGTATATATATATATATATATATATATATATATATATATATATATATATATATATATATATATATATATATATATATATATATATATATATCTTTTAGGACGGCTAGCCAATCTCTATTGCAGACGCTCACCCAGGCACATTTTTGTGCTTGCTCAACACCTTCAGAGCCCACCTGTGGTTTATACTGGAACTATGCTGAGCGGACATTAGTTACGGTTTCAGGAAGAGAGCCTATTATTTAGCGTGATTAACAATTTGAACAAGGCCAACATACTCAACCCCACCATGACTTGTGTCTTCGTGCTAGCGCAGTTAACTACGGGCCCCAAGTGTTCCATCTACTCAATTTTACTCACAGTGCTTGAGTCAAACCGTGGTATGGTTTTCATGCACTTTACAAAGATGCCGCACGCTGGGATCGACCCCTACAGTCTTATAACATCTGGAAGTTTCCTTCCTCACAAATCAAACCTGGGTTCCATAGAACGTTCTAACCAAACGGCCACGCGGTCATATATTGCAATATATAGCAAATGAAATTAAGATGAACAAGATATGCCTAATAATGGTTGGTAATGTATGATCTGATATTCAAATCTGTATTAATAATACTAATACTGCCAATGTATGTAAAAACAATAACATAAATATATTAGGAAAAAATCGATCAAAAAATTGATCAAAAAATCGATGGGGAGTAAATTCTTATGATTAGATTTTTCTTTAACCGCCGTGGGGCGTCCATATTTCGAGCGATAGAGCGGCCATAATAATAAAATTTACCGGAGATAAAGGGATGCGATTTCGAGTCTCGCCAGAAGATTATTCTTTATATTACAACCGCACTGTTTACTGACGGTTTGAGTAATTGCGATTGAAGTCAACTATAATTAAGACGAAATAAATATTATTTAATCATTAATAATGGCGTAATTGCATGTTTGTCTTCATTTTCAAACTTTTTCTCCACATACGCTGGTAAATTAGCTTTCGTCTTTGAATTAAAATCTAGAAACATATATTTAGAATGTATTAAAATTCATTCTTTTAAATTCAGAATCCAGTATTAATAAACTATATTAGGGATTATTAAATCAATTAAAAATTGTTAAAAGCTATTAAACTCTATTAGATCTAAAACCTTAAATCTGGAAATTTAAATTTCAAATTGATGTTTCTATTTCGACATATACCCACATATTTACTTTTCGCCTTAAACGTAACTAGAATTTATTAAATTTATATTAAAATATATTATTATTAAAATCATCAAAACAAAATATTGAAATATTTTACAGTAAATTTAATTTTTACTATTAAAATGTATTTTTATACGTTCATGGCGTTTTTGTGGGGTTATTTGCTAATAGCTTGGACCCTAACAGGTGCTATCATTCCCTGTGGATGATAGCACTTGTTAGGGTTAGCGAAAAGTAGCAAGTAGATTTTTAAGTGTTGGAGTTTGTAAACCTACGCTCAAGCGGTTTTGAATTCAAAGTCGCCTTTCTCAACCAAAAATAGAGAGAATCATTGGTTGTACTATTTAACCCATAGCTGGGTGTGGAGGGAAGAGATGGATTCATACCATTTTCTTTGCTAAAAAGTGAACGCAATGCACTCGGCCGGAATTTGAACTTGGCAAACCGATTTCATTTTTAGCGTCAATAACAGGCAAATCCAGTTAAAGTACTACTGCCCCTCTCTACTCTAACTTTTTTTTTTTTTTTGCTTTCCATGTAATGTATGGCACTTCTCGTGTACAGGTAAACGCCTGATCTTTTGAAAACACTTCGCAAATTGTTTAAAGAGGCAAGGCTTTATATCAGTCTATAAAACACTTTTTTTTTTTTTTTTTTTTACAAAACTCGTATAAAATACTGCTTTATATCATCCTGTGATATGATACTCCGTCCTACACTAGATGGCCCGACTTTGGATTTGGTATCAGGAAGCAGGAATTCTATCCAGTTTCAACACGCAAAAACTGCTGCTGCTGCTATATCGCATTCCGCTCTAACCAATAATATGTGTGGGAAAACATCGAAGTGCGTCTAACCATTGGCCGTAAATTTTTCGGCTCTTGCCATGTTACGTACGATCTCGAACTTCTTTCCCTGACTGATTTTTTTTAAAAACCTGTACAACAAGACGATTCTCAGAGAATCAGTGGGCCTCCAAGGATTTATGATTGGCGGGCGTAACCTTATCAGCATACGTTGCACAGATGAAGCTTATGTTGGCAGATTAGGGAGAACTGAAAAAGGCTAAATGTTAGCAAGATGGAATGTGTGGTGGGGTTGATAGAAACGATAGCTAGGGTTGTCAAAATCAGGCAAGTTCAGAAATGTAAACATTTAGGCAAGTGTAATAACAGATAATAAAAAAATAATAGAAATTTGAAATTGAAAAGATACTTTATAGAAGGAGCAATTTCTACCGACGTTCTTCCTCACATCTGTCGATCTATGCAACAGCCTCCCGAGAGGTTGTTTTCCCGACTGCTACAATCTTCAAATCTAAGCTCAACGGATATCTATCTTACATATCCTCATAATAGGCACCTCTTCCTCCTTCTCTACGCTCTTAAAGTAGTTTCAGTCAGTAACCGCCTACTCTCTATTCTAACAATAGGAAATAAACTGAAAAGGTATTAAGGGACTTGAAAAACAACATTAGAAACGAAGTAAAGAGGGATAGATTTAAGAAAATGATAGCTAAATATAACTATTATATTAAAGCCTAACACCAGAGCTATTAAGATTAACCGGCGTGTTTAGGATAAGAAGGCAAAGACATGCATTCCCATTAATGCTGCCATTCCAGTCGATGCATATCTCGTCAAACGAAAGATAATCAAAGACGGAGCTCTCAGAATCTGAATCTGGCGAATGTGGAATGAGAAGAGAATCAGTTGTCATTGAAGCGCTTGGCATTATCGATATTCGACTTAATATACACAATAGCTAAATCCGAGTTAAATCATTTTATACAAGAGTTTGGAATTAGTTCATCGCCTCTGGCAGCGAACGATGCGAACAACTCCATGTGTTAGTAGTTCCGAGGTTCTTACTAATTTCAACCGAGAGACAATAACTACAACGAGTTTCAACGGACCGCAGGCTAAATCTACACATGGGACGGAGCGACTGGTGTTCTATCCAGGATGGTGATGAAATGTCATCGCTGTGTGAAGAGCTTCCTAGACTGGTATCAACGACCAGGACTTAGGTTCTTCCGATGGAATCAACGGCCAAATGTCCGTGACCAAGTCAAGCTTTCATGTCGGAGGTCTACTTTGCCTAAGACACGCTACGCATGTTATTACCTGCCCAGACATACGGAGGGAGATTCAGGTGCCTTCAAATAGAAGGAATTCGGCTGTAGTTTAATCTGGAGAGCGATGGTCTTCGCCAGATTTAATTTGGACGAAACAATCTACGCTTGTATAAATACCTACCTAAAGATATGAACGGAGAATCAGGTGCTCAGGTGCACAGCGATCCTTCAACCACACCCGCTTATATGACTGATTATGATGATGTCAATCAGTTATGTGCTATGCGATCTTAGACGATAATGTATGTTTCGATACATGACTGACGAGGCATAATTTTTCCCGCAGTAGGTTGCCATTTGTTTCTGCAGTAGACCAGTTGCCATCAAATGCTATAGAACCAGGTCTGTCCTGCTATTTACCTATAGCTGGGGAGAGAAGAAGAGGATTCATACCTTTCCCAAGTGAATGTAATGGATTTGACTGGAATTCGAACTCGGCTCTTCGATTCCTCAATCCGAACCGTTATCCATTACTTCATCGTGATTATGATACACGCTAAATTCTATTCTGTTCGAAACTGCGGATATTCTGAAAGGATTTTTCGTCTAATAGAAAGAAGATCTGTTTCTGGCAACTTTCTAAAACATTTATTTACATTACTCTACCATTGTCAGATGTCGCACGCAATCAGGTTTCCGTTGGGTGACGAGAAGCGTATATATTAGCCAAGTACGACAATTGCCCTGTCCCCGCCGATGCGATAAAGGATATACTTGCACAAGATTGGAATCTCGTACATCTCAGACCAACAGCCGGGCAAATCTAGTCTGATCCACTATTCATCCATCTCCCCACGGTGACAGTATGTACCATAGGGTCAGTTTAATGTAGGATACCGTACATAAAGGCCAAGGAGAAAAAAATTAACTCCTTGCGACTACTGTCACTTTGGCGTTGGTATCCCTTATCCCTCCTGATTTAGTGCAATGGGGGGGGTCGCTGCCGTAGGTTTTGGCATCCACGAGACTAGGCTTCCTTCATTAGAAGACGAGCTATAATCTTTAGTTCTACGAGTCCAGACCTTCAAATCCGGGACCCGCATTGCTACGTATATTGGGCCAACTCACCTTAATTCACTTCCCGTCCTTAAGGTAAAGAAGACGTTTCACTCAGACATTTTGTGGAACAGACTCCCGACGAATTTTGATAAGAGGAATCTCAAATGATTCCCGTTTCGAAGATGTCATAGGATGAAGATTTTTTGCTACGATGAATCTCAACTGATTCCCGTTTCGAAAATGTCATAAAAGGCGATATTTTTATAACAATAATCTCGACTAACTCCCGTTTTGGAAATATCATAAGAGGACATTTTTTGCTAACAGGAATCTCAAATGTTCCCCATTTTCATGATGTCATCATGGGGGGCAAAAGCGATAAACATGTTTTTTTTCTTCCGTTTTAAACTGAATTGTGCAAGTTTAGCTTTTACCATAATTTTAAATTTACTTTCCAAACTCCTGGATTTCGAAATTGGCGACGTTGATTTCCTTATCAATATTGAAAAAATAATAAAATAATCCGGAATTTCTTTCCCGTCGATACGAAATGAATTCAGTGCAAATCGAAAATAGATTCCTTTTTAACACTATAAATTTAGCTACACATCTAATCACAAATATAATTGCCTCCTAAATTTATTAATCAATGGAACTCGAATTCGATGAAATGCGCTTGTCTTTATTTGGTGAAGAGTAATTAATTCTAGATTCTCAGTCTTTCTTTTAAATTATTCTCTCTACTGTCGTTAATCAAAGTATACATAAGTATTCGTTCGTAAATTCGACTCCTCATGAATGCGTCACCCCAGAAAAAGGAAAAGAAGCAATTGTTAATTCTGTCTCTATTATTTGAAATTAATTTCATCATCTTCAATCCTGTAAGATTTTCTGAAGATATCTCGTTGGGGATTTAATCGCCTTCGTGAACTGAACCTTCCAGAAACTAAATTAAAATTCGGGTATATTTTATTAGGTTGGTGCAAAAATAATGACGGTTTTTGACGTATTTTTTAACGCCAAAAACCGTCATTATTTTTGCACCAACCTAATAATTCACGTTGGCACCCAAGCATCGTTTCCCCCGTTGTCCCAGGTTCCCAACACTATATCTTGATTTTTGTACAAGCGACTTTGCTTTAATATTGTTTTATATATGAGGCAAGGATATCAGAAGTAGTATCTATTCCCCATGAGCCACTAGTGTGTCGTTTGGTACCTGAGTCCATTTTACAACCCGGAGTCCATTTTACAACCCGGAGTCCCACACAACCCATAAGAATGCATGCTCTGTGTATGTAAAAAAAAAAAAATGACCGGCAAAACAATAGTAGAAACACCAGAAAGAAAACAAAATAAAAGACAAAAAATCAAAAATATTTAAATTTTTGTGGGGAAACAAAATGGAGTTCTGGTGTACCATGATCTTATAAGGAACCAATCATAGCATCTCACTCCCAATAATCCTCATGGGAAAGAAATTGGAAAATGAGCCACTGAAGGGTCATGTGGGCCTTGTAGACATACCACCACGACTCTCTGGTATGTGGTGTGGGAGCCAGCGTCTTAACTAAACTAGATTATCAATTAAAGAAATAAATATTATTTATAAGTTGATTAGATGCGTAAATCTGTCGGAAGAGATTATCTTGAATCAAATTATGACACTGTCGATAAAGCGGAAGCTTACTACCAAAATGTTTCGAGATATGCATATCAATCTTCAAAGCGTTCATTGCATCGGTCCATATCTCTCTTTCTCTCTCTACACACACACACACACACACACACACACACACATATATATATATATATATATATATATATATATATATATATATATATATATATTAGCGAAGGTTCTATCAATTCTTGACCACTGATAGTGTCCATGTGTTTCTAGGGTTACAGCAACGAAAAACGGCCGTGATTCGCATTCATCGGGCGTTGGAAATAGTTGACAATTATTCGACGCTGTCCATCTGCCGCCCATGCACATGACTTTGCTATAGCCAAGCCGAACAGAAGACTAAATCCTCAGTTTGATTGGGGTTTTTCTCGATTGGCAAGCGCGCCCACGGTACGTTTCGCGTTAATTCGAAATTCGTGTCCAGAATTTTGAAACAGTCGAGTGTATCGTTGTGAGTGGGGTTTCGACCGCGACGTTTCGAAACTCGTGTCTGCAGTCGTTCGCACAAACTTTTAAAATAAGGGTAAATTTATTTGAAATTTATTTACATTATAAATATAAGTTTTTTTTTATTCTGTCAGTAACGCTTAACATCGTTTTTGACTTTCTTTCTAATTTTCATTTTCATAGTCTACACATCTGATGTCAAAACTAATAATGCTAAAATGGTTTTATAAACTGACATTTTAAAAGTATATAATTATATAATTTATATTTTCATAATATACATTTGCATAATATATGCAAATATATAAAAGGAAACAGGAAGAAAGAGCAAGTATAAGAAAAATATTTTTCACCGTGAAATGATAGATCGAAAAATATAACAAAAAACTAATCAGTTTTTACTCCTCGCTCTTCAGATCTCAATCGAGGATAAACCATATGCGCAAAATGACTAAAAAGAGGAAAATACTACCAGAGAATCAGTAATCTAAATCACAGACAGACTGTATAAAGTCCCAGCAGCCCTTCCTTCTGCTTTCTGAGGGAAGGTTGTACAGACTTAATATACAGGGTCTCAAGCACTTTCAAATAGTAATCCGAATGTGTTCTGCTGACTACTGTGAAAGATCCTCAATAAAAGTCTAGACAATGAATCGGATTATTTATTATGTGTTTTGCAATCACAGAACCGGATGTATTAACAAGTGTATGCAAATTTTCATTACTGTTCTCGACGGAACATAGATGGTGTATGCTTCAACTTTTGATTGCTTCAGCTAATATATTCATCATCGCAATGATATTTAAA
>OZ010589.1:36289376-36291876 GCA_963932145.1 Acanthosepion lycidas
ACACAGATATATATATATATATATATATATATATATATATATATATATATATATATATATATATCAGAAAACCATATGTAAATTTTTATATATCAAGAATATTTTTAAGGAGAAAGTGTGAGAATGGAAAATACGTTTAACACATTTCTACACATAACCGATATATATATATATATATATATATATATATATATATATATATATATATATATATATATATATGTCTGTTAGATTACCATTCCGTAGATAGAAATATCGATTCAAACCTAATCTACTCGATAACACCTGGTTTGGTTATAATGGCCCCTCCCCCAACTCCTTAACGACATTCGCACCTGGTTGTTCTATTTTTTTTAATTAAGAGATTCCAAGTAATTTAAAAAATTAAAATTTGATCGAAAGATCATCGATTTTATTTGGTTCGGCTTTCTAGGTTTCAAATCTGTGCATTTATAGCAAATGAAATTTACGAGTGTCTCTCAAGAACCTAAAAATAGAAGCCATTTGGTACCTATTCATCCTCGAAAGATTCCTGTAAAGAAATACAACCTTGCTCATTCTATGTCTCTCTTCAAAGCGGACAATTATGTCTCTCCACAACTTCCTATCCATAATTAGTCTCTTACTATCCCTCCCACTCTCTGTTCTGCCATTCATTTACACAAGCCCATTAGATGGATGACTCGCCGTTACTCTCCGTCTTCAATATATTTTGTGAATGTCAAATACTCGAAGCCCTCTTTTCTCATTATTTTACCAGAAATTTCAACTATTTCTGATCCTATACACGAGTCTCCTTTTCTTTGCAGTTTCCCTTAAAACCTCTTCATTGTCCACATATCCCATCCATAGCATTCTGAGTATCCTTCTGTAGAACCATATCTGTACTGCCTCAAGTCTCCATTCACTGCTTATACGGTAGGACTGATGTTACATAGGAATTCAGTATTCTTTTCTTTGGTTCTAACAAAATTTTCCTGTGTCTTATTTGGGTTTTGGAAAACATTTTTCCTATTCAATATGCTTCGAATTTCGGTATCATATTTTCATAGTTTATCATAACACTTTCCAGGGAATTAAATTTCTGTAATAGCTTTCTTTTGACGTCTCCAATCCACAGCTTACATATTTAGCAATTACTCTTGATCATATATGTTCTTATAATTGCTAGTTAGTCCTTTCTTCCTAATCTCCTTTACTATCTTGTTCCTTAAGCTTTATTTCAGTGACCTCCTGTTCTTTTAGTATCATCTCATTGTAGAAGTCAGGTGAGAAAGGAAAGCGGGAAGAAAGGACAAAGTATAAGCTGCAAGAAAACGGAATGCATGGCCATCAGCAAAAGGATGAACCAAAAATGCAAAATACAGGCCAGGGATACTAAATTCAAGTAGATACAGAAATTAATTATCTTGGAAGTATTTTAACGGACGTAGAGTGTGACACTGAGATCCGAAGACGTATTAGGATAGCCAAAGATGCATTCCAAAAGCTACGTAGAGTATTAAGAAACAGAAAAAGTTCGTTAAAATCAAAGAAATGAGTATTAGACTGTTATGTGATATCTGTACTCCTGCATAGCAGCGAATGCTAGACAATCTCCTCAAAGATGAAGAAGAGACTTGAAGCAACAGCAAATGTAGTACTGATGAAAGATGCTGAGGATACGACGAGCCGAACATGTGAGCAACAATGTTTTGGAGAAAATGGTAACAAAAAGGAACTTTACACTTAACCTCAAGAGGAGGCAGCTGACATTTACCTCAGTAGTAGACTCCATTTGGAATTGCTTATATACATGAATCTAATAGACTAGCCTCTATTTCCCAGCGTTGAAATAGTTAAATGTAACCGCCACTTCTACTGCAAGAGTTGCTTTTCGCGCCCTTCCCGTCTGTGGAACTCCCTTCCGTTTACTTGCTTCCTTGATAACTACAATCTTCAAAAATTTGAATGCAACGTCAATCGTCATCTTTTGAACCCCGTCAATCTTTTATCCTTTCCTCATTTCCCCCATACACAGATTTTTTTCTCTCACTTTCCCGCTATGTAACCTCCTGCCCAGCAGCGGCACTACAGCCTTGCTTGGGGTGAATTTCTTAATATATATATATATATATATATATATATATATATATATATGTATATATATCGATAGATAGATATATATATATGGGTAATATATATATATATATATGTATGTGTGTGATATGTGTGTGACCATTACACCACGTTGAGTGAACAAAGACTTCTATATACTAGAGGGGTTCAGTATTTATCTGCCGAAATTCGGCTCAAAGTTATCAAGTAAGACTTCACACACTTCCTACATAATAGAAAGACATTAGCTAGAGGACGACAACAGTGACACTAATCTTTTACCATTATGTGGGAGGTATTTCTGCCGCACCCTGTATACATACACACATACACACACACACACACACACACACACACACACACATATATATATATATATATATATATATATATATATATATAT
>OZ010589.1:36299376-36334376 GCA_963932145.1 Acanthosepion lycidas
CTCTCGTCAAAATATTCTCCTTTAACCTTGATTACTGCAGTACAAATTTTTGGCATTCGTTGCAAAGGTTTATATAAGGATAAATTTGATTACTGATTTAATTTTTTTCCCTAATGAGCCCTTTTCATTTTGTTTTTTACTCTTCTGTCAAATTCACCCCATGTTATTCTGGGGCTGCTTTCAAACATTTGAACTGTAGTGTATATATCTATATAAATCTATATATATGTACAGATCTATCTATATGTATTACACACACATACATACATACATACATACATATATATATATATATATATATATATATATATATATATATATATATATTATAGTGGTCCAATATCTATCTATCTATCTCTCTCTCTCTCTATATATATATATATATATAAAAGAGAGAGAGAGTGAGAGAGAGAGAGAGGCGACAGTTTGTTTCATGCTAGATGCAATCGTCAGGCCACCATGGCATGACGATTGCATCCTGCATGAAACAGACTGTCGCCTCTAAGTGTTGACGTCTATGTTCACTTTTATATTTGCCCACGATCTATCTCTGATATTGACCACATTATCCCATAAATATAGCACATCTTAAGACTATATTTCTTTATATATATATATATATATATATATATAGGACTACTGCCGTATATATATATATATATATATATATATATATATATATATATATATATATATATATATATATATATATATATATTGACTACTGCCGTATTTCGTATAGAAAACTTCAAAATTTCCCTTTCTCTGACTGATATCGGTCGGGTTTCGATCCCGGTTTGAAGCAATCGGACGTCTAGCCACACTGAAGAGCTGATATATAGCGAAACAGTCTGTCTGTGGATGACTCTCTCTCTCTCTCTCTCTCTCCTTCTCTCTCTCTCTCTCTCTCTATATATATATATATATATATATATATATATATATATATATATATATATATATATATATGTCTAAGTATATGTGTATGTGTCTGCGTGTGTGCATAACAGTCTATCAAACAATCCCAATACTGAGTATGGAGTAACAGATATTTCCTCTTACTGATAATCCGAGTGATCAGAACGTTCGCTTTCCGACCATGAAATCCGGGTTCGAATGTCGCTATCGTCGATTTGAGAGGAGGGAGAATTCATAATGTCATCAGCCTGGGGAGACGATCAAAGTGTTTGGTACCTTTGGATATTTCCTGAAGATCATACCACGAGTTGCCCCAAGACTTGTGTGTGAAGTTGTTTCGACGGGACTGTTCGACGCTAGTGCTAGCACTAATTACAACTACAGATCACACCGGATGTTGCATTCACTCTATCCCAAAAATTGTAACTAAGATCTCCACAGCATAGTTGCAGTATAAGCTGCAAGTAGGTTGTGTGTATTTTGAAGAAACACAAAAGGGCAAACACCTTCAACGGTGATTGGCTTACTACCTAATAAGATTGGTGTCCTCCGAAACATTATTATTAGATGAACAGCCAGAATGCGTTTCCCAGCAACGTACTCAATATCTGAGTTAGTGACATGTCAGTGACAAAACTCTTGTCAACTTTTCTTGTGCTGGAAGAGAGAGCAAATGTAATCACATGAGGGTATAGACCGTGAACACGACAATCACGCACACAATCAGAAAAAATACATATGTGTGTGCGTGTGTGTGCCTATTAGTATTGTGTGTATGTGTGTCATTTGGCTTCATTAGGTCTCTCGCTACGATATAACTGCATAATTTATTTATTCAGCTTATCGGATGTAAATGGCGTTGTATGCTCATTGTGAGTAATATACCGACCGGCACATATATATATATATATATATATATATATATATATATATATGTGTGTGTGTGTGTGTGTGTGTGTGTGTGTGTGTGTGTGTGTGTGTGTGTGTTTTGAACAATACAAAATATTAAAAAATGAAAATCTTCAGACACACTGGGTTGTATATTAATATACTTTTGTTTTTATTATTTCAGTTAGATTCCTCGACGAGTTTCGGCCAACATGGCCATCATCAGGAGAAAAGCAGTAAACTACATAAATAAATGTCTTGATGGAGAAAATGAACTTTTGTCTGTAGTTTTCATTTCTTTTTTTTAATTTTTTAACATTAATTTTGGTCAGTTCTTGTGTTGGTCAAACAGTCTCTTTTAAGTTGTTATTTGAGCTAAGAGCTGGATGGATTTATACTGCTCTGAATTCCCTTGGTCATTTTGGCACTTTTATTGGCTTCTGGAAAGATGAATCTCTGCTAAGTGTGAGTTATTTGGTTCTTAGGGAGTGAGTGAGTATGATGTGTATAAGTGTATATATTAATATGGATATATGTTATCATTTAGTTCATTTGGGAGGGGGTGACTGAGCATATATATATATATATATATGATGCGATTGATAAATTGTTGTCTAATTTGCGCAAAAATGAAAGTAACACCGACATCTCATTTTAACACATAGGTTTGCCAAAATTACACAAAAATATCTTGAAATACTATAGAATAAATTTATTCAATAAAATTGCCATTGGCCTCAACTAAGGCTACCAGACGACTTCGGAATCTTCTGCAACTCTGCTAGACGGTCTCCTTGTTTAAGTTGGTGAGCGCTGCCATAATCCTTGCCCTCAATTAATCTTCAGTGTTACAAGTTTTGTTGGTCTCTCGCTCGACTGCGCCCATATATGATAATCAAGAGGGTTGCAGTTTGCGGAGTTAGGTTGCCAGATATAAGTGATGATGAGGTCGCAGAAATTGCCTGAGAGCCATGACTGGATTCTCTTGCTTGTGTGGCGTGTTGCAGAGTCCCGTTGTCAGACATAGCGTCTTCCAGCCACCCTCGTGCCCTAGAATAGCACTACCTCCTCAAGGCACACGATGTAGGCCCCCATATTGAGTCCGAGGCCCTCACCGAGGCCTGTCAGTTCTTTTCTTATCAGAACGACCAGAGTGAGTTTCCTGCGTTATCGTATCTTCGTAATCAACATTAGACTCAACCAAACCTTCTGAATACGCTGATTGACACCCAAACAGCGTGAAATGTCCGTATTGCAGCTTTCAGTGCGAATACCAAGCAGTCCGGCATACAGTTTCCAGATTTCTGGCGGTATGAATTGCGTCATGGTGCTCTTTTTCTCACAGACGGTGTCTAACAAAATAATGTGCATGCACAAAATTAAAAATATAAAATGATGACAATTTAACTATCGCAATATATATATATATATATATATATATATATATATATATATATATATATATATATATATATATATATGTGTGTGTGTGTGTGTGTGTATATATATATAGTTCCTCTCGTTCGCTATGGAACATTGAGGGTTCGCTGCATCCGAGAACGCGTTTATAGTAATAGTTTCTGTGGGGATTTGGATTTACAAATGCCACCCCGCTGACGCTTGTATACATATGCACGCATAGCGCGATCCGGTTTGAATTCATGGTTTCCTTGTCCTAAGCTGGTTACCACTTATGGATCCAGTCTGCTCTACTATTTTACCCATACCTGGGGGAGGAGAGATGGATTCATACCTTTCCCAGGGCCGTAAATAAATGTAATGAACTCAACTGGAATTCGAACTCGGCTCACCGATTCCTCATGCCACTAACCACACACCCACACCTACACACATACACACACACAGAGACATATATATATATATATATATATATATATATATATATATATATATATATATATATGAAGAAATATAGTCTTAAGGTGTGCTATATTTATGGGATAAAGTGCTCAATATCAGAGATAGAGCGTGTGTAAATATAAAAGTGAAAATTGAAATCAACACTTAGAGGCGACAGTCTGTTTCATGCTAGACTCAATCGTCAGGCCACGATTACGTCTAGCATGAAACAGACTGTCGCCTCTAAGTGTTGACTTCAATGTTCTCTTTATATATATATATATATATATATATATATGAACGGGTCCCCTGGAATTAGGTATTATCATGATTAGAGACCTTAAAATTGAAAGTAAAATACATGTCGATGATTTTTTTAAAAATTCTTCTGATAGTTTTTGTGCGGTATGGTAACACATGCGAGCCAACAAGTATGTTAGATTAAATAGGTTTTGATTCCTATTAAGACTTCCTTTCGTTCAACTGAAATCATTTTTGGTCTTGTGGATGTGTAAGATAACAATTGTCAGAGTGGAGAGTGGATTCGGCCAACTGAGTTCGTATGCAGGTTGAATCCGTTGAGTTTCCTCTCATATGAATCCGTTAACAATGGCCTTTAGTTTCGCATGCACACGATATTTAGAGACGGCGAATGTCATCTGTTAATCTACGCCTGTTGATGTAATACAAGAATTGTAAGTGGACTAACTGAACTAGACTGACATCATCCAACAATCCAGCCACTCTCAAACGGCTCTAATTAAAGAAAAGGAGTGTACACGAATCTCCATGCTGGCAGGTGTCTTGTGAAAGAGACGCACGTGTATTCTCTTTCTTTAATTAGTGTCGTTTGAGTGAGGTACAAGTCATGTCATCAAACCTTTTAATATGGCCAGCATTTCATCAAAGCGTTTTATTAGCATGTCAGGTTTACTTCTATCAAGCCATGAGCGTTAAAAGATTTTGTTAGAGTAAAATAATTTTTTTTAGTTAGTACTTCATCGAATGGTCCAGTGATTTCTGTGATATATAACCTCTGATAATATTGTAAAAAAGTTCGTAACGTTTTTTCAATAGGTGTCGTTAGACACCGTGATTTCATTTAACACGTGACTGATATTCATGAAATATGACGTTTTAACGCAAGAATATTCGTCTGGAAATTATAAATTTTTCCTTTAATGTTGTTTTACGTTAAAGGTGAAAAATGGAATTGATGCTGTTTTAATACCGTAAAGAAATAAAAAAAAAATCTACAGACAGGAGAAAATAGGTGCCGTTTATGGTGGTGGTGTTACAGTCTGTGGTTCACTTGTTTCAGAAGCGGAATTTTTTTAATTGGAAGACCAACTTCCTTCTGACATGCGTGCAGTTGTTGATGATGACCAAATTGAAACATTGATCTGAAATAATCCACGAAGCAAGACGTTGCGAAAATGATCTACACCTATCATGTAAGAGTATTGTAATGCATTTGGAAACAATTAGTTACGTGAATCTCTGTAATGGTTGGGCACCGTACGATTTAACAAAAAAAAAAAAAAATCATGGAGGACATTTCTATCTGCGAATCTCTACGCATGCGCAACAACAGCAAAACGACCTATTTTTGAAAAGAATCATCACAGGTGATTAAAAATAGATTGTTTACAACAATATGGAGAGAAAAAAAAAACTGTGAATCTAAAGAAAGGGTTAGGATTCAAGACTTTTTTTTACAAATACTTTCACGCTAACAGCTCCGAGGAGCTGCTTTCGCTGGTTCCCAGACTTCATGAATTTAAGCGTTCAACTAGGCTGGTATCTCGCTCTCAGCCTTTCACTGACGAAACTGTTAAATGTAGCCGTCTCTTCTACTCCAATAGCTTCATGTATCGCACTTCTCGCCTGTGGAACTCCCTCCCTTTTTCCTCTTTCTCTGATCGTTATAATCTCCAACTATTCAAATGTAATGTCAATCGACGTCTCCAGATGCCCTGATCTATCCTCTAACCTTCTCTTCATCCTTTCCTCTATCACTCCTCTTTGCTCTCGCTCCAACTCTCTGTGACACCTTGCGTGCTAGTGGCTTCCCGCCTTGATTGGGGTGAAACGCTTAAAAAAAGAAAAAAAAAAAAAGAAGGTCGAAGGCGATTGGCGTTGCATTTAAATTTTTGAAGATTATAGGATTTGTTTTAATACTTAGTTTCGGCAACATATCTTTCGCTTTCCCTACGCATCTTCGCATACGTCACATTCCCCATAGTTTGTAAGTCTACTTATACAAACGCTGAGCTATCTTTAAGTTATATGCCAATCATTTAAGGTACTCATATATATATTAACATTTTATCACTACTAATAAAACATTGTTTCTTTTATTACCAGCAGTACTATGTTACATATGTACGTATGGATTTACCTGCTTTGTAGATACCTTAACTAATCTCTGGAAGTGTTTTTTTTATCGTTATACATCAAGCAATAATAATAAAAAAAAATAGGTGCAATCAGGTTCTGTTCCCAGTAATCGACGGAAAGCGTTCCGAATTGGGCCGAGGGTCGACAGAAGTTGGTATAGCCTGACTGGAATGATTTTTTTAATCGCTTCACCGCAAGCAAAGCGACAATACCACTAAGACGCATGGGCTTATTGGGAGTGAAAATGAGGAGGAGTTAAAAAAGGAGGATTCAATGAAACAGAAGATGGCAATTGACATTGCATTCAAAGTTTTGAAAATTGTAGATGGCAGTGAAACAATAAATTGAAAGGAAGTTCCACAGGCTCGAAGTGCGAGAAAAGAAACTGTTGAATAGAAGTGGGGGTTGTATCGCGCTAGTTCAACAGTAAAACGATGAAACTAGTTGCTAATCTAGCAGCACGCTTAAATTACTGTAGTCAAAGCACCAGGGGGGAAATCAATTGCCACGTCTTGTCGGTAAAAAAAGTGACTGATGTCGAGATGCCAGATCAGGACCTATCACATTGATGGTTTGGTTTATTTTGTTTTACAGAATATCAACACCTCAATAGGTTATTTAATGCGGACAAGATTCTTATTGCTGGTAATATTTTGTTTTTTCCAAAAATGTATTGCTGCTAATAATTTTTTCCAAAAGTGTACTGCTGGTATTAAAACCTATTTTTACACTTTCATAGTGTGTTGCCTCCAGTTTGGGGGGTTAACTATTTGCCCATAGCTGGGAGCCTGACAGGTTCTACCACACTGGGTCAGATGCCAATCTAGTAGCACGTTTAAACTCACGTAGTTCGGGCACGAGGGGAAAAAAGCTCATCAGAGCAGTAGCCATGAAAATATTTGTAGAAAAGACCAAGGGAAACCACATGAGAATGTGATTGAAGTCGAAATGCCTGGTCAGAATTGATTAAATTACAGACCCTTCTTTGAATTTTATCAAGAATCGGGAGATATAGAGCAGAATCACCAACCCAGATATGGCAGTAGTATTCAATGTTCGGGGGAATTTAGATTTACAAATGTGTAAGATGAATAAAATTTTGGCGCGACAGATTGAACCAACATTCCTAGCAAATATATCTAGCAATTGATTCGTTATAGTCGCTTCACTATTTGTAAGTGGAAAGAAGGCGAAAAGTCCTGCTGCCCTGGAGTTTACAAATCGGCTATACTTATAGTAAGGAGAAAAGGGTTTCTGTGGTGTGTAAAGAAAACAATTTTATTTTAGAGGCGTTAAAATGGATGAATACATCTATATACAAATATATAAATGTCTTTGAAATTAACTTAAAATACGCTACCAAATTTTGTTCCGATATAATGCATATGTATTTGTTTGCAAGTGATTAATTAATTACCCCGCCCCAGTAAAAAGGTGTGGAGTGTTTGAACATCCTACAAATTGTTTGTACATAGCATTTAACAAGGGACAAGTTAAACTAGTAGCTTTCTGAATGGCTATGTCAAGGTACTACAAGGACTTTCTTGAATATATATATATATATATATATATATATATATATATATATATATATATATATATATATATATATATATATATATATATATATATATATATGTGCGTGTGTGAGAGAGAGGGGTGTGCTGGACGGTTATCAGGCCAACTAGCTGTTCCATTCTGTCTTCTTTTTGTATGTCATTGTCAATTAACCAATATTTCACTCTTTCTCACTCTCTCGCTATATATATATATATATATATATATATATATATATATATATATATATATATATA
This sequence comes from Acanthosepion lycidas, assembly GCA_963932145.1. NCBI lineage: Eukaryota > Metazoa > Mollusca > Cephalopoda > Sepiida > Sepiidae > Acanthosepion > Acanthosepion lycidas. The sequence continues at coordinate 36,307,257 of OZ010589.1, forward strand.
TATGTGTGTGTTAAGACGTTTCTTTTCTACAAGTTTGGTTGAAGATATGTTAAGGAGTTTTGGTCTATATATATATATATATATTTATTAAAGACATTTTTATGTTTAACGTTCTTTTTATAGATACAAGTATTTAAGTAAATTCTCTGTTTATAATAAACAGTATTAAATAAACATTTACCGGACTGAATGTCCGAGAAATTTTCATAGAAAATATTCGTCCTTTGACAGGATTCGAACCTGCATCCTATACGGAACCGTCATTTACGCTGACGTGCCTTAACCGACTTGGCCACAAAGGAGCGTTCGGTAGGTTCGAATCCTGTCAAAGGACGAATATTTTCTATGAAAATTTCTCGGACATTCAGGCAAGTAAATGTTATTTAATACTGTTTATTATAAACAGAGCATTTACTTAAATACTTGTATCTATAAAAAGAACGTTAAACATAAAAATGTCTTTAATAAATAAATTGTCAGACTTTGTCCATTTTCTTAATATATATATATATATTCTAAGGAGGAGATTAATCTAAAGAGAGCTCAATGTAAATTATAGAGCATTATAATAATAGTAATAAATCAAGCAAAAACATTAAAGATCCATTTCGGCTATAATTTATTTCGTGAATATTGTTATATTTATCTCATCAGAGAGAAAGTTCTTAATAAAATGTCTTTTATTAAGCATTTGACATTTTATGAAGAACTTTCTGTCTAAACAGATGAATATAGCAATATTCACTAAATAAATTATAACCGAAATGAATCGTTAATGTTTTTGATTTATTATGTGTGTGTGTGTGTGTGCGTTTTCGTGTGCGTGTATTCGCCATCAACAGGCCTTGCTGTTATAGTTTGCTTCGTAAGCAATGGGTTTTCACGGCATATAGTTGCTTGCCCGTTTTGTCCCAACGTTTTTGAATCTAGAGTTGATCTCCTCCTAGAATGGTCATCATCCAAGGTTAAAGAGCCCAGTCTGCTCTAGTATTTTCTATTTAACTCCTAGCGGAGATGGATTCATACTTTGTTTATGTGAATATAACGAACTCGATCGGAATTCAAACTCGACTCGTCGATTTCTCTTTCCACTAATAAGTTGTGGCATAGTCACTTGCTCGCCAGTTGTGGAATTTCTGGAAGCGTTTTCACACTTATCAAGTCCTTCCTATCAGGTTGGTCCGTCAAGCCTGCTGTTAATGTTTAGTTTTCCGAAGCTCATTAGATCAATGACGACATTCCTTAAGGCTCTCTTTTCGGTTCTATACTCTTTCTTCTTTATATTAAAAGTCTACTTAAGAACATATTCAGATCAACCAACAGTGTATGGACACATCTCCAAAATTCTACATGATCAGAGCCTAACCACAGAAGTCTCCTTTGGCCGAGCTTGTAACATTTGATAACCTCAAAACCAAGTTAGTAACGTTTCATTATCACCGGGCAGACCTTTTAATTTTTGCCTATCGTGATGAACGTTTTTACACTCAAAGCATCTTCACTTTTTGAACGTCTGTTGGGGCACACATTCAGTTCAGACAAGTGAACGCATATGCCGGGTGTATAATTGTCCATCCTACAAAATGTTTAATATCTAAAAATCACTAAACCAATCGAATTTCTTTGTTCTAGGTTTTCAGATAAGACGTTTAGTCCTCTTGATAACATTTGTCGTAAGAATCACTGAAAAACCTTTTGAGTTATTCAGCTAGAAAGAGAACAGGTTAAAATCGTTTTGTGCCCTTACCAAATGAGCAATGGTGGAGGAAAAAGGCCTTCAGTAATGATGCCAACATTCATACTCTGGCTTTCATCTTCAAAGTCCATTACAAGAACTATCAGGAGAAAGGCGAATAAGTTTTTAAAAAAGTGGAAACAATGGAGAGGAAAACTGAATCAGGAGGTCACAACAGGAAGAGGGATCATCATTTCAACTTAGAGCTGAAGAGATCAATTAGAAAAAAATCCAACCTCAGTTCATAAAAAGTTTGGCACGTGAGAGAGGAGTTTCAGCTATGACAGTTCAAAGAGCAATGAAAAAAAGTCATGAAAATGAAATCGTACATGAAACATGTGAGGCACCTTGTTACTCCAGGACATAAAGTTAGAAGGTGAGAGGGCGATGATCATCTTGAATAAGTCTGAAAATGATCCTGGAATAATATATATATATATATATATATATATATATATATATATATGAACTTTATTTCAATCCTTCATGAACTTCCGATTATGATTAATTGATGAAAAACATGTTTTCGTTTATGATCGATTTTGTCATTATTATTCTGTTAAGCTTGGAGAGTAATTATACATTCTTATTGCACAACGTAAAGTCCGGTAGGGTTTATAAAAACTTCAGAGAATTCCAGTAAGATATCTTTAATCATTTCTAAGATACGACGGTTCACAGCTTAATCTAACAAATGGACAAATTTGCTGTTACACGATTTGGACAATTTTGCTGTCACACCCGGTATAGAGACTGAAAAATTGTCGGCTCGTTGGACTCTTCAAGTATGTAAGTGACATCTCTTGACACGATGCACCCTTATAATAGCCAGATCAGGACTTGCGGGTGATTAATTATTTTCCACTTTACAAACTCGTTTCACCCGCTTCTGTATTACAATTGTCGAAGCAAATGTTCTGACGAGCGACATTCATTAGTTCCACCAGTTCAGACCTTCATAGCTAGGATCCACCATGTCACATACAATGAGACAAATCGTCACTATACTTTTCAGATTCCATTAATTCCATTCGTACAGCTTCTTCTCAAGAACGGCTACTTTGTGGAACAGACTCCCAAAAGGATGCTTTTCCGATCGCTACAATTTAACACGTTCAATCCTCGGTACAATCTTTATCAATCCTTATAATCTGCACTTCCTGAGCCCTTCTTACGTTTAGACAAAAACCTCATTTTCTAGCTCCCTGGTTGCCTCTTAGGCCAATTAGTAAAATAATTCTGCTTTGATAGGCGTCGCTTAGACACCATATAAGTATGAAGCCTTGAGTGAGAATCGACCTCACCTCTCTCTCGGTTGTTGTTTACTGGTGAGACAAGGTTACTAATCATTATGCTAAATGTAATTGCCTCAAGACAAGAAATGGTAAGTTCTATTCTAATAGAACTTACCATTTATACTTTTGCACTTTTCTCTTTAGGAATTCTCTTTCAGATTTTTGTTTTCCGATCTTCAAAAAAAAAAAAAAAAAATCACATGGAACGCCATTCGCCATTTTATTGTCTGTTTTTATCAGTAATGTCATCTCAGTTTCCTACCCTCTCAGTAACACCCCCTTAAATCTCAGTGGCTTTCTCGCCTTGCTTTTGAAATGATTAAAAAAGAAAATTATCATTTTATATTGGCAGCGGGGGTATTTCTCCAATTAGACCAATTCGTTGTCTATCTTATGTTTTGATGTCATACTCTATATACACGTGCATTAATACTTCTAACAGAAATAATATTTCTGTAAAATGTTTTTTATTTTTTTATTTTTCCGATATTGAAACTCGTTTTCAACGTTCACGTGATTTATTCAATAAACGTATCACGAGTTGTAAGCAAAGCATTTATCATTTTAGTTAAATCAGCAACGCAGATAATCAGTAGAGATAATATGAAATCTGGTTCAGGCTAACCCCGAGGGTAATATTAAATCGATTTTAGATCACCGAGATGTAACGTGAAAGGAGAACGAATAGATTTAAGTCAGCTATTTCGTTCGCCCACACTAAAACTTCGGTCCTTAATTTTAAAGTACATAAGATTAATTATTGTCATTACTCCACGAATTATTAAGACTAGAAACAAAGAACAGTTTATTGTACTGTTATATAATATCGGTCCTCCTATATGGTAATGAATGCTGGACAATTTTATCACAGATGAAGAAGACTCTTGAAGCAGTATATTATGCAATATCTGTCCGCCATTACAGCAGGAAATACTGGTCAATCACCTCACAGCCGAAGAAGATATTTGAGGCAATAGAAATATGGTTTTACGATAGGATGCTGAGATTACCATAGACTAAACATGCGAGCAACGTGGAAGTTGTAAGGTACATGGAAACAAAAACGACACTTATACTTAACAGAAAAAAACAATTGAGATTTTTAGGGAACGTAATGAGAAAAGACGGCTAGGAGAACTTGACACTCACAGAACATAGGTAAGTGGGACAGAGGACAGCATGGTAATGGTAATGATATAATTAACCGTTTCCTTATAAGGAAACACTGGGCATTCATTGACCGGGCATTTAAAATGTTGCTATCGTTTAAAATGTATAAAATCATTCTTTTAAAACAATTTTTAAGGAAATTATGTTTCTCAAGTTTCGTCTCTGTTAACTCTCCTTCCAGTATTGACAGGGGTTTCCTTCCTAATCTAATTTTTTTTGGAAGGGGGTAGAGTGGAACGTCAGCATCTTTATTATGTTCTTATTCTCCCTTCGAGTTAATGTTCTTTATTTGGGATTATGTAGCGCCAGTTCATGAAGTTCAATGAAAGATGGTCCGCGCTAAAAAAAATCAAAAAAATCCTTTCACTCGAAGCTATTTTTGACCATCGATCAGAGAAAGCGATTTTATACAACTGACAGTTTAGATATTTCTGAACGAGTTTGACCCCATGAACGGCATGCCTATGGAAGATCGGATCTAATGAGGTTAATTAGGAATTTTTGTTTTGTAACAAAATTGAGGTTAATGTTTTGGAACCAACTGTAGGGAATTATGTAAATGGTCGATAGAACAGGCCTTAGGAGGTATAGCAAAAAAGATAAAAATACTATGACAGGGAGTTGTGGAGAGCCATGTTCGCCCACGTCCTGAAGGGTAACAGCAAATAGAATATTCCAATGGCATGCTGAAAAATTCTCGGTTTGAACCACGTTTCAAAATCTTACCAAACGTTCAAACTATCCTGGGTATGACAATAAACTACATCCGCGTCCTGGGTAAGACGATAAACTATGTCCAGCAGGAGGTTTTGAGGAGCGTGGAACCACCTCTTAATTGCTGGTTTTCCCAGGTCCACCCTGACCTGGGGTGGTAGCACTTGTTAGGGTCCCATCTATGTGCAAATAGTTGGCATCCAAACTTGTGTAAAAATAGGTTTTAATACTAGAAATATTTTGTACTAATAAAAAAATTATTATTAGGTTGGTGCAAAAATAATGACGTAATAATGTCGTTTTTTGACGTATTTTTTAACGTCAAAAAAAGACATTATTACGTCATTTTTTTGCACCAACCTAATACCAGCAATAATTTTTTAAGGAAAAATTATTATCAGCAAACTTTAAAAAAATACCTGCTATACAAACAGCTATATATTCTTTGAAAAAAATATGACAAGCTATAGAGTTCTTCAAGGAAAAATATTCCCAGAAATAGATTTTTGAAGAAAAACATTACCAGCAATAAAAATTTTGTCAGCATTAAATAACACATTGAGGTTGATATGCCGTAAAACAAACCAAACCAAACCCAACGATCAAATAGTATTTGAGGGAAAGTATTGGTCGAGTCGAGAGAGGTTACTTAATGAGGAAGAGGGGTAAAGTCTTAATCATTCGTGATTATCATAATAACTTTGGAATCAATGACCTTTCATCGTGGAAAATTGTGTTGCGTCAGAAATCAAACGAAGATGGCATTCAAAATAGTGGTTTTTGATTTAAATTTGACATTGATCACTAACTACAATTAGTTTAGCTATAAGGCATGCCTTTATTATGTTATGTTAGTGCGGTATAAGGTCATATAGCCAAAATTAGGCAAAATAATTTCCCAGCAAAACTGGTATTAACCAACCCGTTTTCGTAACATTTTCAGATTCTATTTATAAGCTAAATATACAAAGTCTCAATTCACTTATTTGAAATATTTACAATATTTTGTACAGTGAGATTTTTTTATACATCTCGAGGGGTGCTATATATATATATATATATATATATATATATATAGCTGAGCATTTGAAATATTTACAATATTTTGTACAGTGAGATTTTTTTTATACATCTCGAGGGGTGCTATATATATATATATATATATATATATATATGCCTCTAAGTGTTGACTTCTATGTTCACTTTTATATTTATATATATATATATATATAGCTGAGCATTTGAAATATTTACAATATTTTGTACAGTGAGATATGTTTATACATCTCGAGGGGGTGCTATATATATATATATATATATATATATATATATATAGCTGAGCCGAATTCGAATTCCTGTCGAATCCATTGCATTCACTTATGTGCTAATACAGTTGGGAAAGGTATGAATCCTCTTCTTCTCCCTCCAGCTATGGGTAAATAGCAGGACACACTGGGCTCTATAGCCTTGGATGTAGTGCACCAGGTCTCTGTATTCGGCCCTTCAAAAAGTGTGGTTGGTTCAGTACAAGACCTTCACCACTGTAATCAAATCATATGTACTGGTGCCTGGGCTGTCGGTTCCTAGAAACTAAGCTGCTTTGCTTGACTTTCATACGTCGAAGACAACGGGAGAGTCCACCATATATATATATATATATATATATATATATATATATATATATATATATGTTACTTCAAACATTATAGTGGCTATTTTTATTTGAATTAAATACTGTATTTTTTTTAATTTAAGTAATGTGCATTACGTCTATAGGCCTGCGTATTGGAGAAATCTTATATAGAATATTCTCTCCAAGAGGGACCGAATCTGCGTGACCCATTGTAAACCACAGAGTTCATTTTTTTAAAAAGATTTCTTGAATACGCAGGCCGATTGACGTAATACACATTATTTAGAGTAGTGGAGCGTCTATTTCAAATACTAGTATCTTCTACAATAACGTTTGAAGTAATACAATAATTAAAATAAATCCATTAATTCTTATATATATATTATATATATGTGTGTGTGTATATATATATATCCTTGTGTGTGTGTGTGTATATATGCTTGTGTGTGTGTGTGCGTGTGTGTGTGCAATTTTGCTATCGCTATATCATTTTTAATTTAAGATATGCAAAGCTTGACATGTGTTCTAAGAATGATGTAATCTCAAATTGAAACAATATATACTGGTGGGGAGCAAAACTGGAAAAATGTGAAAAGGTTGAAGAAAAAATCATATGCTACTACTAATACCACTACTACTACTACTACTACTACTAATAATAATACTTCTACTACTACTACTACTACTACTACTAATAATAATAATAATCATCAGTAAGGGAAGAAATCGGGCTTTATAACTGTCAGAAAAAGAGTTGAATAAATAGACGAAGCAAGAAAAATTGACTGACGAGCAAGAAATTATTTGAAGAAGTTTTTTTTACGAATGTAAAAAACAGATAAGATGTAACTTTTTAAGTACAGTTGATCGATTGATTGATTTGATTTTTACGGCTTATCAACCCCAATTATTGAACTTTTTGTATATTTAGATGCTTGAAGCTAATGATTATATTCATCCATAACAATGCTTTTCCTTATCCAGTCCACCTTGCCAAAAGCTATTTCAAAGACACCAAATTAATGTAATGTCTGGGTGTCACTCAGATATTAATTCAAGTGAAAACTTGTGGTGAAGATATATATATATATATATATATATATATATATATATATATATATATATATATATATAACACCCACGATCTCTGCAAATAACATTAAAAGCCAAAGAATTGTAAAGTAAAAATGCCAGTGAGTCCAAAATAATATAATGACTGGTCCCTCGTATCCGAGTATTTCCGTCGACTAGGGCGGCAATCCAATCCTTGTTGCAGGCGCCTGCTCTGGCGCATTTATGTTTATTCAACACCCCAGAGCCCACCTGTGGTTTATACTGCAACTATATTAAGCGTACCTTAGTTATAGTTTCTATAAGAGAGCGCATTATCTGGCGTTATCAACAGTGTGAACATGTCCAGTAGACTCAAACCCTCGGCCACGATGACTTGAGATTTCATGCTAGCACGCAACGATTGACGTTTCTCAAATAGTACTGTCTAAACAATTCCACTCACAAGTCTTCATTTTACTTTTCAACACGCTGAGATTGCCTTCCCCAGTTATTCACCTTCCTGACAAATCGTGAGATTCGAACTGTATATATGTATATATATATATATATATATATATATATATATATATATAGAACAATAAAATATATTCAAGTATATAGAAAAATGGATGAATCAAGTTCAAGTGTCTAAAAGTGTACGGTACTGGCCCCGAAGAGTGGTGTAACAACTGGGCGGTAACAAAAATGAGAGGCAGCCAGAGACTGGCATTGGCACATTTGAACTGTAACATACACCACACACACCCATTGTACCTGAAGTGTATCATGCCTTCACTTTACAGTGTCCACCGCTTATATAATAATTATTATGGGAAATACTAAGGTACTCATTAGACATGCAAGAGTAGCACCAAGAATATCCTATAATCCGACATTGGGAAGAGATCTTTATACTTGGTACGCAAGGGCGTGTCAACCCCAAAACGTTTGGAAACCGCTGGTCTTAGGCCTATATCCTTTGGATTTATGCATAAAAACAGAATATAGTATAATATTTTGTAAAAATTATTAACAAAATTTTGAATAAATGTCGATGTTACAAGGTGAAATTCATCAAGCTTCTTGCTTATAGAAATATATATATATATATATAGCTGGAACCGTTTAGCAACATTGTTTCGTTCCTATCGATTTTATTACGAAAAAAATAAAATCATATACACAAATATTTTTATACTATGTCTCTTCTGGATCAGGTATCTCTTTTCCTTATTATCTGTGAATGAACATGGCTTTTTGAAAAATAGAGTGGTGTGCTTTCCTGTTGCTTTCTCTATGGTTTTCAGTTCAGATTAGTCACTTCTCAATGCTAGAGATCCCAGTTAACGCTGCTGTTTAACCCATAACTTAGAGGCAGGTGACAATTGATGGACTGGCATGCTTTTCATAAGTGTGAAAGCGAACACAACAGAAAAGGCAAGAATTTTCCGATACCATTGGTCGTACCGATAACCGTTATGTTACTTGCACATCACAGAGGAATAAGACCTAAAAGAAATCTGATGAATATTTTAAGTAAATGAATTTTAGTTATCTAACGTAGAGACTTTATATTCGTTAATTGCTAAAATATATCTCGAAAAGATGCGCTTTAATTCGAAAGTTATTCGATAAATTTGGAATCGGTTTTCCATAATTCTGTTTAACTGATCACAAACCCAATGACCATAAACTATTCGAATTATGGTAATCCACTCGATACAGTGCACATGTAAAATCCTTCTAGCTAAAAGAAAGATCACCCAGAGTGACCGCAATCAGGATCACAGAGATATTGTGAACTCTCCAATACATTCATTAGCTACGTATAGTAAGTGTTTCACCTGCTCTAATAGTTAACACAGTTAAATCACTGAAAACAATGGCAGTGATGAAATGGGAATCGAACATTTGAGGCATGTGGGTCTGGATCTGGCCCGGAATGTTTCTAATTTGCTCACGGAGTCGGCTTGATTCCAAAATGGTATGCTGGGCTACAGCCTCTAGGAGTAAAGTTAAAAACACGGACAATTTTATTTTGAAACACTGTAATTTCAGAACAGTAATTTTTCATTTGAACATGAGCTATTGAAAGTTAGAGAGTTGTGTCCCTTTAAATATTTTTATCAGTAGAAGCCAAGATGGCGGAATCTGAAATCAGTAATGAAAACTTGGGAATCCAAAATGTCAGGATTGCCGGTCTGGATCCGGCCCTAAATATTTCAGATTTGCTCACGGAGTCGGCTTGATACAAAAATGGATATGACACATTGGACTACGGATTGTAGGAGTAAAGTTGAAAAAGTGTGGCACAATGATACATTGACATTCACATTTATTATATAGAAGATCTAATTGAAATTTCTGGGCTATTTAATTTCATACCCACAGAGTATAATTAAAACAAGAGTAGCAGATGGAATCATCGAATAACTTGCTCGATAAAGTTGGATGAATAAATTACGAGACAAGAACTGAGATTGACAATCAGGGAAGAAATATTGCTTACAAAAGATAAGAAATTGTGGAGAGCCATGACTGCTTACGTTCTGAAGGGAAACAATATATAAAACAAGAAAACGTTAACCGGGTGTGTGGGTATTCAATTTGTTTAAATAAGCTTCTTTATTTATTTATTTATGAACATATAGACCCAACCCTTGGAGCATGACACCACTGCCTGACGACGCGAGCTGATAGTTCTTTGCTCTCAGGAGCGAGTAGATTTTTACGGAATTTTTAATTCAGACTTTACCTTCTCATAGACTGGCTAATAACAAAGGCTAGGAAGTCCAGTCTTCCCTGCTTTTTAGCTCATAGCTGGTGCGAAATTGAAATTAAATGCTTCTAATTTGAACGCTTTACACGTTGATAACGATAAGAGCCTTTCCCACTTTGGTGAGCCTATTTGGCTATATATCATTTGATCATTGCCTTAAAATTAAACTCATTCAGTAAAAGAATCCAGAGAAGCGATAGAAATAAATGTTTCATATTTACGTTTTAAATGACATTTTATTTGAAACAATGAAAATGTTGCGAAAAAAAAGCCTTACAAAAATGGTAAAGATACATATAAAAAAAAACTTAGTTGAAACTGCGTTTTGTTCATATATTTTTTCAATCCAAAATAATTATCATACAATTAAAAGAGATTCATTAGTTAAAGTTTATGATGCCTATTCTTTATAATGAAAGCATTTAATTAATTTTCGATGTATAACCAAAAATAGTTCTTATTTTCCTATTACGAAAGTGTTTACACACGGTGTACAGAAGTTTATAATTCCTATATTTCGCTTTGAGCGATTAAAATTATTGATGTATAGTAACAAAACTCTACAAATCTTTTCAACAGTAATGTCAGTAAAGTTCCCTGTTTTTAAGCATTTTTAAACGCTTCAAATAAGACGGACAAATTCTGATATAATCACAAGATATTTTAAAAAAGTATTCAGTCAACTTGCAAAAACGAACCTGAGGTTTTCGACAATCAAAACATGCATGGAGTTTTTTAATCTTGATCTACGAATTTCAATCTATCTATCTATCTAGCTATGTTTCATTCTCTCTCTCACATACTCTCTCTCTCTAAATATGTATATCATTTTGTTAATATCTATCTATCTATCTATCTATCTATCTATCTATCTATCTATCTATCTATCTATCTATCACTCTCGCTGTCATTTTCTTTCTATCTTTCTTTTTTCTTTCTATGTATTTCTTAAATATATTTATATCTATGTCAGTTTCTATCTATCTATCTATCTATCTATCTATCTATCTATCTATCTATCTATCTATGTTTTTCTCTCGATTTGTGATGTTCTCTTTTCTTTCTTTCTTTCTTTCTTTTTTCTGCTTCTTTTAATAGATATCTGTTTATTTATTTTTTACTTTCATTGTTCTATCTATTTCTATAATTTTATTTTTATCTATTTATCTAACTATTTTGGTCAGTTTCTATCTATCTATCTATCTATCTATCTATCTATCTCTCTCTCTCTCTCTCTCTATATATATATATATATATATATATATATATATATCTATTTCAGTTTATGAATGTACATTAAGTTTTGTTTTCTGAGTAAATGTAGAGATAATATATGCAAGTTTGTGTCGATATATTCCTGTCTCGTGTTCAATTACCTTACAGTGATATCAACCTGATGACGTCACTCGAGTCTTCTGCAACGAATTGTGTGTGTACATCTACATTCCGGTGAGTGCGTACCTGCGCGTGTGCGCGTGACTTTCATTCTACAAGTATAACCGGAGAGCAGAATTATTAAATATCCCGTTAGGGCGAAAAGCACGGGGAGACGTGGAAAGTAACACCATCACGCTCTAACCATTTAAATTACACGATAATCACTACCTGTCTATTTATTTCTGCATTAAATTTACGTATCTACTTATATATATATATATATATATATATATATATATATATATATATATATATATATATATATATATATATACGCTATTTCACAAATTTAAACACAGTACCTTGTTCCTCATGTTTATTTAGTTCTTCAAAGTTTCTGATATCTGGTCAGGAGATGAGAATTGTAAGTATATATATATATATATATATATATATATATATATATATATATATATATATATATATATATATATATGTTTCGTTAAATAACTTTTGACATTTTTATTTAATATTTCTTGGGCCCTCACTAATTTTATATTTTGAGGACTGAGTGTGTGAAAAAATTGTCCATTGTGTGGTTTTGCCGAGTTAGGCATTTTTCAAGTGGGTTCATTTTTGTGGTAACGAGGATTATTAATACATACATACATGCATACATACCCACACACACACACACACACACACATATATATATATATATATATATATATATATATATATAGATAGATAGATAGATAGATACATCGATAGATATACCATTTCATGTTTTGATTTTGTTGATTGTATTCGTAGTCGTGCTTAGTTATATACTTAGATAGATATATATCTAGCTAGCTAGCGATATATATATATATATATATATATATATATATATATATATATAGTCATCTATGTATATATATATATATATAGTCATCTCTCTCTCTCTATATATATATAGTCATCTATATATATATATATTTCTATATATATTTCTCTCTATATATATATTTATATATTTATCTATATGTTTATATATATATATATATATATAGAGAGAGAGAGTGAGAGAGAGAGAGAGAGAAAGAGAGAGAGAGAGAAAGAGATAGAGAGAGATGTAAGCTTACTTGAAGTTCTGAATTATTATTTTGTGAGCATCTTCACGTTTCTTTTACTGGTATTTAAATGCCACTTAATCTGTTTTCGCGTCTTACTCAAATGTAGTCATGCCACACAGTAATCTTCATAATTTCTGTCCTCATTTTATATGTTATAAGACCCACCCCAATATTGAAAGCATCATGGATAATAACTCAAGAAATGCTCTACATTTGGAAGCGTTTCTCTGTATCGAAGAAGGCATGAACTCGGTAAGTAAACACGCGCATTAACAGATGGATCGTATTGACTTCGCACTGACTCAATGGGTTTATGAGGAACGTGGCCGAGTCTGCTCATGAAAAGCTCTGCTAGAAACTTCTCTTCTGGATCAAGTGCATGGACGTCATATTTGAATATAAATGTTACAATTAACAGGAGGAGCTTGATTTGTATTTTGTGTCATAAGCAATATAAGAACAAGACTATTCTCATCGGGCATGGGAAAAGACACAGAATATCAAACATAACAACACCAGACTAATAAATACCCAAAGGAAATTTGTTTCTTAAAATTGTAATAAACGTTTTAAAAGCTCATATTTTTAAAGAGCCATGACCGGATAGCGGTAGCCGTTTATATATATATATATATATATATATATATATATATATGAAATTGACAAAGTCCGACAATTATTTTTTAGACATTTTTATGTTTATACATTCATTTTATAGATACAAATATTTAAGTAAATGCTCTGTTTATAATAAACAGTATTAACAACATTTACCGGCCTGAATGTTCGAGAAATTGTCATAGAAATTATGCGTCCTCCGAAAGGAATCGAACCTGTATCCTATACGGAACCGTCATATAGCCCGACGTGCTTTTACCGATTTCGCTAGAGAGGAACGTTCGGTTAGCAAAAATTTAAAAACAGTAAAATTGACCTTGCTAACCTAACGCTACAGCAGTGGGAAAATGGCTGAAGCCAAGATGCCAAGTCAGGTCCAATAATATTGCAGATTCTTCTTCGAATTTTATCAAGAATCTCTACATACATAGCGGAAGCACCAGACCAGATGTGACAATATTCTATGTATGGACGATTTGTAGTGTTATAAATACGTAAGATAGATTATGGCGAAAAAGATCAAGCATGACACGGGGATTAATTGATTTGTTCTTATATGGCTTATCCATCTTTGCAGATCATTTAAACCTAGAAATTATTTTCAGATCTTAATAATTAACCCATAGCAGGGGGAGAAGAAGTGGATTCATATATTTCACAAGGGTATTCGCACATAAATGAATATGGTGAACCTGAGTGGAATTGGAACTCGACACACCAATTTCAAATTCCGAGTCGTTAACCATTACACCACCCTATCATCCAAGCTTATAGCACCTACTATCCTCAAGCGGCTCCCCATCTAGGTAATGACAAATCTCGACATTGATTAACTTCGATGATTGTACAGGAACCAATGTTTCAACGTGATATGGCCATAAGCCAGCACTACAGAGCAAACTTTCCTCGAAGCAGAACTAGAAATTGATTCAATATTATCTTTCCACTTCATGCCAGCAGTTTTATTTAATATCATCACTTGTCCTAAGTAGATATATTCCTGGAATTCTTCCAGTTCTTCATCTTTAATCCTAATAACTTTTTACGAATTTTCAACCTGCATTGTGATATACATATACGAGAGACACCCGAAAAGTAACGAACAACCATTTAATAATACAAAATGTTTATCAATTTGCATTGTGCAGAAGATACCAGCATCGCTATTTTACTTTTCCATGCAGTCACATCAAGATTTATATACTTGTCTTGTCGGCTTAACAAAAACGCATAAATTCCTGTGGAAGCGTTTGGAACTGCTTCACGGATAAGTGCTATTTGTGGGAGTATCTCTACCTTCTGATATTTTTTTTAGTAGGCCGGTTGACATTATTTTTTTTTTATCCTTTGAAATGACAGTCAGTCCTGTGTACTCATTAAATATTACTTTCATGATAATAAGAAATAATGTTGCATTTAAAAGAAAACCATAAATTTCTTATAAAATAATTGGTTTAGGTTGAATTTAAAACAAACCATTAACTGCTTATAAAATAATTGCTTTAGGTTTCCGGCGCGCTAATAAAGCAAGCAGATATACACTTTGAAGTGTCCCAAACGAGATAGTAGCATTTATCTAATAGGAATTTGAAGCTTGCTTTGTCATGGTAGTTCCCCTTGCTCTTATTGGTAGCTTAGACTCTCAACTTTAGCGTGGCTTCCCTCACATAAAAATAGAATAAAGTTTCGATTCATTCCTATGGGGAGACATATTCTGTGGTAGGACCTCCCCATCGCTGTTAGCATTAGTTTTACTGTTTGAAATAAAAGGGGTATCAAAACAAACACACACACACAGACATATATATATATATATATATATATATATATATATATATATATATATGGGATATGTACACTGATGTCAACATCGAGTAGCGCAAAATTAGGACTATGTGTGTTGGCTGATAGCTCGGCTATATATATTAGGTTGATGCAAAAATAATGACGTAATAATGTCGTTTTTTGACGTATTCTTTAACATCAAAAAACGACATTATTGCGTCATTATTTTTGCATCAACCTAATATATATATATATATATATATGCTGGTTGATTGGTTATTATGGGTTGGAAGGATAGCTATTTCCAATCTAATTTATTGTTCTAACGCTTGTGGTGTCGGCGGCAACTCTAAAGTCTATTCAGTTAAAATAATTATGGCTTGTAGCTTTTGTATAGTTTTATTAGTTTAAGTATAGTTTAAGTTTTAACTAATTTTTATCTATTATTGATTATTTAGTGCATTTTGTATTTATTAGTGGATTAGTCGCATTTGATTATCATCAGAAATTTACTTAGTGATGTCTATGCATGTATTCGTACATTTTGTTAAGTTATTATTTATTTACTTAATTATTATTTAATTTATTTATTATTTAATTTATTTTTTTATTTTCTGTGGTAGTGGCTATCTGTTTAGTTTAATATATTGGCTGTTTTTAAAGTATATTACAATATCTGCGTTACATTAAAATCCGTATACTTGTCTTGGTGATGTTTTAAAGTTATTTCTTTGTAGTTTTTTTTTCGATTTTTAAGTAACGCCCTAATAATTTGCTTTCGTGTATGCATTTTGAGATATGTTCTGATCTTCTGATGAAATTATTAATTTCTGTTAGTCTTGGAAAATGATTACAGATATTTTCTCCTCCAAACAAAGGTTACAGTTTTGTAAGTTCGTGGTTGGTTTTCCCATTTTCTATGTTAGTTTGGTGTATTTTTGTTTTTACGTTCCTATATATGTTTAGAAAGGGTTGTGCACGTATTTTCTATTGGTAAAGAATGTTTTGTGTGCGTAGTTTCTCTGTTTCCAGAGTAATTCAGTTACTCCCATGTATAATTTTTCTTCGCTAACTTCTGTTTTTACAGTGGTGTGAGATATTATATTGCTTTCCAGGCAATTGCCGTTTAAGCGACATTCATTCGTTTTTCTGCAGTTACAGATGTTTTTTGTTTGTATGGTTGAATTTTTGGTTATTTTTTCTGTTGTGCTTTTTATTATTTAATATTTCCGGTACAACAGTAACTGATTTTTTTTGTGTGTCTGTTGAATATTTTGTGGCGAGTGCTTGAGTGACTTTGTATGAGTTTAATGAATATTTTTCCTACGTTTGTTTTTACTTTTTTGTTCTACGGTCGGTTAAACCATATAATGTTTCATTTTCAGTTGGCATTTTTATGCTGTCTTGTCGAAATCCACTCTCTTTTATCGCTGTTTCATAATTTTTTATTTGTTAGAGATGGAAGATAATCTACGTTTAATTGATTATTAGATCTCCTTGATTATTGTTGGTGGGTCATTACAATTAAGTGTATATAAAGTGGTTTATCGCTGGGTTTTCTATATGGTAGATATGTACCCTTTCTTAAGCTGAGTGTGGCGTCTACGAAATCTACTTCTATGTTTGTTTTTATGGCTATTTCAAATAATATATTTTTAAAAATTCTGCCTTTTTGCCTGTTTCTTAGGCTTTATGAGACTGTCGTCTTTATAAAGATCTGTATCATTTTTTATCGATTAATTTGTCTAGTTCCTTTACTATATATTATGGTTATCACCTCGCGGTTTCGTTTCCATGAAAACTTCGAACATTCTCTTTCTTTAGCCAAGTAACCCAGTGAAGATTAAAATCTATGTAATAACGATCTTCACGTGGAATCTTTTGCGTTACACTAGTTACTGCGAATGGGTTGATCCGATCGATACAATTCTTATCGCTTAAAAACAAATATTAATGTTACTGTTAAAGAAAATTCAAAATAATTCTGGATCAGTAGTCTTTAATCATGATTATATTTGAACCTGTTATATATGGGCAATATTTTTATTTTACTTTTCTTATTATTTCCCGCTGAGAATGAGACATTCTAGAATCTGGCATTAATCATTTATAAGAAAAAAAGCAATTTTTATATTGAGCATTAAAAAAAAAAGGAGAAAGCGGGTTGTCAGCGGTCGTAAATTAGAATAGATATTTATCCGTATAATGTAAATGCCTTACTAATTATATTTGCCGCAGAAAAAAAAAAAAAAAAAAAACTGTAAATATTTTTGATATAGAAATGCATTATTGTATACGGTGTCAGGGGTGGGTTGGTAACCATACACGACTGTGGAATAAAGATAATATAACAGAGAGAGGACAACTTTGTAGATAAGACAATTGAAAAGTCAGCGCACATGTCGACTACCTCAGTAGACCTACGTAGCATAGAAATTAATATCATCTGGGAGCTTTTGAATGAAAAAAATAAAGGATACACAAATATTTTACCTCCAGAGTTAGGACACTCATACAATTCCAACATCTGACTAACGATATTGGGTTAATGAGCTTAGAATTTAAACATTAACTTATCCAGGAGACAATTTTATTAATGGCTAAATATATAGAGCTCTGTGGAAGAAACGAACAAGCGACACTAAAGTAAATACAACTGATAAAGCGGGCTGAGAACAGCCGTAACCTGATGATTGAATAAAGTGTTCGGTTGAAAATTCTATGCAGGTTGCTAAATATGAAAACAGACAATGAAAAAGGCCGTAGAGTATATCGGCCGAAACGACATGCGCATAAGATCTTGGTAAGAATAGCAAGTTATGGTAATTATACCACCCAAACATTCTGAGGGATGTGAGGGTGGTATAATGGATGGAGGTTCTAAGTGAGAAATCGGAGAATCGAGTTCGAATTCCAGTCGTATTCGTTACATCAACTTACGCGTAAATACCATTGGTAAAGGTATGAATCTATCTCTTCACTCCCTATAGGATAAATAGTAAGGCTCTAAAGACGTGATTGTAAATCAGTCTTGAAGGAAAATTCTGAATTTAAAACTGTACGTAGCACTGACGCTATGATAGAGATATTTTAAGTAAGATCTCTGTTATCTTTCAATCAAAGCAAGATATCTATTAGTTTTAAGCCAAAGCAAGATCTTTATTAGGTTTCAGCCACAGCAGGATCTCTATTAAGTTTCGTACAAAACAAGATCTCTATTAGGTTTCGACTAAAGCAAGATGTCTATTAGGTTTCGACCAAAGCAAGATCTCTATTAGGTTTCGAAAAAAGCAAGATCTCTATTATGTTTCGAACAAAGCAAGATCTCCATTAGGTTTCAGCCACAGCAAGATCTCTATTAAGTTTCGTACAAAGCAAGATCTCTATAAGGTTTCGACCAAAGCAAGATATCTATTAGGTTTCGAACAAAGCAAGATCTCCATTAGGTTTCAGCCACAGCAGGATCTCTATTAAGTTTCGTTCAAAACAAGATATCTATTAGGTTTCGACCAAAGCAAGATGTCTATTAGGTTTCGAGCAAAGTAAGATCTCCATTAGTTTTCTACCAAAGCAAGATCTCTGTCAGGTTTCGAAGAAATCAAGATGTGTATTAGGTTTCTACCAAAGCAAGATGTCTATTAGGTTTCGAACAAAGCAAGATCTCTATTAGGTTTCTACCAAAGCAAGATGTCTATTAGGTTTCGACCAAAATGCTCCATCGAAGACAATTTAGCAAGAGTTGAACAAACGTTGAGTCAGAGTCCATTATGCAACTATTGTGTTATTACACTTTGCAATGTAATCCCTGATAAAAAAATTGCAACATACATTAAAAATGCGTTTCAATATAATTATAAAAATATTTTTAAGTTGGAACGAAAATGACTGTCAGTGAACAGGAATTAAATGCACTGTCTCTAACAAAATATACCTTTTTTATATGTAAATTTATTTGCACGGTTAAGGATTTTACTATAGAAACCTCAAACACGTACTTGACCTCAAGTGGAACTAATGCATACGATCCATTGCTAAAGATGCAGGTAAAATGGCCGGCTGCCTGTATCGCTCCAGTAAGTACCTGATTACTCATGCTATTCTCGAGCTTTACAGGAGTCAGATGGGGTCAACATTAAAGTACTGTTTCCATATTTAGGTGGTAGCTCCCCCGACCTCGCTCACCTGCCTTGATAATCCAAAAACGACTCCTCGCCCTTGTGGGTGAGGATTTATTCTCTACCCTCTCACCAACGGGCGGGATGTAGTAAGCCTGTCGCTGTCCTATGGCTAATACCACGGAAAGTTCTCGGACAAACTACCTTTCTTGGTTCCGCCGAAGCAAATCTTCGCAGCAAGAACATGCCATGTCATTTATTAAGTTGGTACAAAAATAATGACGTAATAATGTCGTTTTTTGACGTTAAAAATACGTCAAAAAACGACATTATTACGTCATTATTTTTGCACCAACCTAATACATGGTAGCAAATCACCCACATTCCCTCTGCATTTCATGTTCTATTCTAACAGCTTCATTCCACGGACCACTGCTCTGTGGAACCGATTTCTAACAGGATGTTTCCCCGACCCTTATAATTTTAACCTGTTCAAGGCTAGGGTTAACCGTTATCTTACATTTCTATCCATATAAACTATCCGTTAAGGTAACCCTCTACTTCGAAGGGAGTGAAAGTTACCGTAAAAAAAACCCCTCAAAAAACAAAGATTAACGCTTAAGAAAGAAGGGTTTGTCAATGGTCTGAAATTGATGTAACAGTTACTGAGAGGATTATGGCTATAATATACAAATTGCTTACTTATCTCTCTCTCTCTCCCCCCATGTGAGATAGATATATAACGTATTAATATATAACCTAACCTTCCACATGAACAATAAATGCTTGTAAGCAAAAACATTAATCAGTTCGGATCGAACAGGCATCGATTGAGAAGGTCTAGTTGCAAACAATAAACCCACGCATTCTTCAAACGCGTACGTGCATTTTCAGAAGTAATTTTTTTTCTATGAATTCATTTTCTTCCCCGCTCTGTCATTTGTACAGATTCAGTGTTACACAAACATGCTAACTTATGCAATATTCAGCAAAGTGCATACTGCGGTTTTGGGGTTAAGAACATAATCATGCCAACTTCTTGTAGAAGATTCGATTTCCACAAAATGCACGTCAGATATGACCCCGTGATGACAGACCAAACGCAACATGTCCACATACAAAAGTATCCATTGTTGTTTATATGGAAACATGGTATAGGAAAAATAGCGAAGCCAGTTCAAATTTCAGCTCAGGTAGCTTATATTCAATATGCACTTATTGTTGGGAAAGGCATGAATCCATAACTCCCAAGAGGTTTATTGCATTTAGTTTTGCGGCAAGTTGGTTGGAGAGAAGCTGGCATTACCAATTTAAGCAGACTCTTCATTAAATTATCTATCTATCTATCTATCTATCTATCTATCTATCTATCTAATTCAGTTTGTTTTGCCCTTGCTGTATTGGCTCGTTTTGGTAGTTGGGTCATTGTGAAAGCCACGATTATTCTGATTTCGGGTTATGCAGTCTGCCTTTAATTGTAAGTGTGGCGCAAGACAGTCTTCCTATAGACCTATTTATTCCCATTTATCCATTTGCTATACGACGCTTTTTAGGTGTTTTCTAAGAAACAATTCAATGCATACAGGTATATATATATATATATATATCTGTACTTATCTACTTTTTTTTCTTGAATGTATATTGTGTCAAGAGCGTGTATGTGCATATATATATATATATATATATATATATATATATATATATATATATATATATATATATATATAAATATGCATATAAAAATACTTATACATAAACGTACGAGGGTGTCTTGGAAAAATTCTTGATCCAACAAGAAAGAGATCCACAGAAAACAAAAACAAAAAACAAACAACAAATCAAAAACAAACAAAAATGTTCTTAGGTCATTCAATTAGATATTAGGCAGTGGGTCATCCCGAGAAATTTTCAGTAACCCATCTTGCATATATATAAATACAAAAAGCCAAAATATACTAAGCATATAAATATAGTCATACGACATACTAATCTATCTATCTATCTATCTATCTATCTATCTATCTATCTATCTATCTATCTATCTATCCTAAGTCTTTTTCTTTTATCTATCTATCTATCTATCTATCTATCTATCTATCTATCTATCTATCTATCTATCCTAAGTCTTTTTCTTTTATCTATCTATCTATCTATCTATCTATCTATCTATCTATCCTAAGTCTTTTTCTTTTATCTATCTATCTATCTATCTATCTATCTATCTATCTATCTATCTATCTATCTATCTATCTATCTATCTATCTATCCTAAGTTTTTTTCTTTTATCTATCTATCTATCTATCTATCTATCTATCTATCTATCTATCTATCTATCTATCGCAGTCATCTGAGATAGATAGATCTATCTATCTATCTATCTATCTATCTATCTATCTATCTATCTATCTATCTATCTATCTCAGTCATCTGAGATAGATCTATCTATCTATCTATCTATCTATCTATCTATCTATCTATCTATCTATCTGAGAACTGGTATATCTGTCGCACTCTCTATCTACCTTCCTATCTCAGTTAACTGTTATCTATCTATCTATCTATCTATCTATCTATCTATCTATCTATCGCAGTCATCTGAGATCTATCTATCTATCTATCTATCTATCTATCTATCTATCTATCTATCTGAGAACTGGTATCTCTCCGTCGCTCTATCTATCTACCTTCCTATCTCAGTTAACTGGTATCTATCTATCTATCTATCTATCTATCTATCTATCTATCTATCTATCTATCTATCTATCTATCTCAGTCAACTGGTATTTGTCTGTCTGTCTATCTATCTATGCACAAGGATATAGAAATGCTTAGAAATGTATCTTTCCTTCTAAACGCGCATCTTTGCTATAAAAGCCAGCTCACTGAAGTATGCACGCCCCCGCGCGTCTTCGCCAGCCTTCATTCGCGCCAAACTCGCCCAGCTCGTAAACATATGTTGGGGTCGTTAAAGCTTGTAACTTCTCGCCCTCTGTTTGTATGCGCGTAACATTGAATTCGGATGCTTGGACGTCATAGCTGATCAGGGCTTTGCACGCGCGCGCGCACACACACACACACGAGCACACACATACACCTGCTTGCATATATATATATATATATATATATATATATATATATATGAATAATTCATAAAAAAACTATAGTTGATTCATGAATCTTTTATAATAAATTCTATCCCATCGATATGCTCTTGTGCCAGACTTGAAAATTTCGATACAAAGAAAGTGGTTATTTTTGTATCATTAGTAGGAGGTGATCTCACGGACAGGACATCAATCAGTTATTTCAGAAAACGATCACCACTGCTAATTACATGCCTTTTGGCTTATTTTGCATTTGTTTCTTTTCAAGAAGGCGTCAATCCAAATATATTTTTCCATAGCAATAAATGCTAAAATTTGAAAGCTTTTATTGAATAGAAAAAAAAACCCCAAAAAAGCCAGGGACAAACCGCTGTTGTCATAGTTGTTAATGAAAATTCAAAGTGATAACATATTATCTGTAACATGATAAGACATATTTTCCACAATTTCTTTCTTTCTTTCTTTCTTTCTTTCTTTCTTTCTTTCTTTCTTTCTTTCTTTCTTTCTTTCTTTCTCGCTTGCCTCCAAGGTTGTAAGCAGGAATTTAGGCCTAAGGCAAGAATTTCGCATCATTTTCATTTTTGTGTACATCAGAAAAAAAAAGGTTTGAAATCATCCAAATGTCTACATATATCAAAATAATCTATCTATCTATGGCAGTCAACCGATATCTATCTATCTATCTATCTATCTATCTATCTATCTATCTATCGCAGTCAACTGATATCTATCTATCTATCTATCTATCTATCTATCTATCTATCTATCTATCTATCTATCGCAGTCAACTGATATCTATCTATCTATCTATCTATCTATCTATCTATCTATCTATCGAACGATCGTAAAACAAGAAAATATGACTATTTCCTTAGAAGAATAGTTTTAGAGCCGAAATTTCTTGGAATTTTAATGGATGTATAGAACTGTTAATTTCCTTTGCTTCCTCATACAAGCGAGAATAATAGCATGAAATAGATTTTCTTGTAAAATCCTGTTAATTATCGATATCGCATAACAGTCTTGTGACTTCCATACAAAAAAGAATAAGAACGGAGATGAGGAAAAAGACATGGGATTCTTAATTTAAAAATCTCGAAAATAAAAGTAAAACGAAACCCTCTTTTATAAAATTTAAAGATCAATGTAAAAAATACTTATAAAATCGACGTTACTGACAAATTTGAAGTATCTATGGCTTTAGGGCCTGGGCGGGCAACACTGTTGTTATTTTCTGCGATTCCATCTTTGGAATTGGATGGAAGAGAAATAGTGGCATCATCCAAGAAGAAGAAAAAGAAGAATTCTTTTTAATGGTGGGATCGGTAGTCAGTCTCTTGTGTCGACGTTCTTCTTCAAGAACTGCAGACCTATCTTTATCATGCGACTGTAAACACACCCCCACACACACAGGCACGCACACGCGCACACATATACACACACATATACCGATGCAAACACGTATGCATAAGAGCAGTTCTACAGTTTCTCATTATACCCAGTCTTTTAGGATTTCAGAACGCATTATTCAATCATTTAACGTTCACAACATTAGTAAATTCGTAGCTTACAATAGAGATAAAGTGACAACAAGTCTCCTTAAAGATTCTAGAATACTGGGGCTGTTTTAAATCCTGCTGTCTTCTGGATGGGTCCGACTCATCCCTAAGTTTCCATTTCCTCTAGATATTTCCACAGGTACTTTGGGACAATTGCTAGTGCTCCAATAATGACTGATACGACGGTCTCTTTCATGTTCTTCTATTTTCTCAGTCCGCTTGCAATATCGAGGCACTTATTTGTTTGTTTCTTTTTGTTCCGCTCTTCTTTATCGTCTGCCGGAACAAACAAAATCACTATTATTATTATTATTATTATTATTATTATTATTATTATTATTATTATTATTATTATTAAAATGTTTAACCCAACTCTTCCAACATTTTACAACACTTCCAGAAGACATAATATTGAACAATAATATTTGTACAGTACATCTGTCTTCTTCAAGATGTTTTCTTAAACATTGATAAATAATGTGTTTTTCTTTTCATTCTCTTTTCTGAAAATCACGCTCTTCTGGAAATGTTGTATTATTATTATAAATTAATTAATTAAATCATTGATTAATCCCTGTGAGGCTTCATCTTTTGAGTCATTATTATTATTATTTAAAATTCTCACGCCAGTATCTTCAACATTGTGGTCAGCGGGACTTTTGTCATCTTTTTCTTATTTTATCCTTCCTTATTTCTGATATAAATCAGAACTCTTTGATGGGGTATTTTTGTGAAGTCAGATCAGTCATTTAGTACTATTAAAATTACTGCTCTTGTTTTTTTATTAGTTAAATTTTTAGCACTAGGATTGTAATTATTAGTATTATTATTGTTTCTTCTTCTTCTTCTTCTTCTTCTTCTTATTATTATTATTATTATTATTATTATTATTATTATTCACCTTCCGATTCTTCTTCTTCTTCTTCTTCTTCTTCTTCTTATTATTATTATTATTATTATTATTATTATTATTATTATTATCTACCATCAGCCATCGATTTTATTAGACTAGATTTTTTGACTAGAGCTATAATTGATGAGAGTGACAACTGGCAAAGAGTGAAAGAAAAAAAAAAAGAAGAAATTTAAACTGTTTATAGTCCTGTTATGAGAATTCATTTTAACAATTCTTTATCCTTATCATTATTATTTTTATTATCTTCTCGACAGTATATTATTATCAAATGAAAATAAAATAAAATAAAGAAAAGATTTTTAATTTAGTAGCATTGATGACGGTTTTAGACATACTCTTCTTCTTCTTCTTCTTCTTCTTCTTCTTCTTCTTCTTCTTCTTCTTCTTCTTATTATTATTATTATTATTATTATTATTATTATTATTTAGTTTTAACTTTTCTTTGTATAGTACGTGTCCCCACCCCTGGTTTCAACCAGAAACTTCATGAGGCAACATTTTTTTACATCAGAAGATACAATCAAATAAGGTGCCATAAAATCAGAAAAATATAATTGTGGATTTTGCATGGAGAGAAATCTATTATGCATGTGCCAAATTTTTTTTTTTTTTTTGCAATTCATATATTTTAGGGCTACCAGGAATTTGATCAATTAGTAGTGTTAGTGATGATGGTGGTGTGGTGATGTTGATATTGCTGTTATTATTATTATTATTATTATTATTATTATTATTATTATTATTATTGTTCATTTATAGAGTTTGTGTCTATAATGAGGGCGTGGTGGGTTTTTATTTGACTGATAAGAGTCCTCCTTAATATATGATCAGTTCTGAGATGGATGATCTTTTGTGCTTCTTGTTACCGATTTTATTGGGGTATTTTCACATCCCATTCTTAATCAGACTGAGTGCTCTTATAACCACTGGCATTGCTGTTGTCTTCATGTCCCACATTCTCTCAATTTCTATTTCTAGATCAATAATAATAATAATAATAATAATAATAATAATAATAATTGTTTGAAGAGAATAAAGTGCAGGCCCTTGTCGTTGTGGGTAGTGATGGTTTTAGTGTTATTTTTATCTTTCCGAATAATGGTCTACCTTAGCGATTATTTTGCGAAATGAAATAAAAATAAATATTTAAAATAGAACCATCGTCATTTTCGAGTAGTAATGTAATTTGTGACCGTTGGTTATTTTCATAAATTGCATCTTTTTCATCAACCCCTTATTTTTTCGACTTTTGTTTTCCTATCACTGGGGAGAATTGGGACCTGTGTGTCCGGCATTTTTTCTCCAAATTATAAGCTCTCAAATTAATGAATGTCTGAAAAAAGAATACTTCGTATGGATTTTGTATCTATCCATATTTATAATATTTTCCTATATTAAATCTAATATATATATATATATATATATATATATATATATATATATATATATATATATATATATATATATATATATATATATATATATATATGCTCCGGGTAGGAGCATGCTATGCCTTTGTAGTTATAGTTGCTCACCATAAATAGAGTAAACTTTGAGACCAAAATAAAATAAACAAATAAAAAAATTAAAATAAAAATATTTAAAAACGACCCATTATGAGTAAGATACTGGCAGTGGATTTATATAAAAACTATGAAAATGATTATCTTCAGGTGGCCATATTGAAAACAAAAACGGATTTGAAGAAGAAGAAGAAGAAGAAGAAGAAGAAGAAGAAGAAGAAGAAGAAGAAGAAGAAGAAGGAAAACGAGGAGGAAGAGAAGGAGGTTGTGGAAGTATGAGGGAAGGGGAGAAAGAGGAGGAGATAAAGAAAAAGAGGAGGAGGAAGCGACAAAGTGGTATGGCAATGGGAGGTAAAAAGAGGGGTGGAGGCGAAGAAGGAGGAGAAGGAAATACGAGAGAAGTGGGGATAGAGGAGGAGATAAAGAAAAAGAGTAGGAGTAAGATGAGACGAAGTGCGGCAATGCTAGGGCAAGGTGGTGGTGAAGGAGAAGAAGACGAAGAGGAAGAAAAACACCAAGAAGAAGAAGAAGAAGAAGAAGAAGAAGAAGAAGAAGAAGAAGAAGAAGAAGAAATAATAATAAAATGGTGAAGAATTATAGAAAAGCAGAAAAAGAAAGAAGTGAAG